>CM053772.1:62367567-62413698 GCA_028658325.1 Potorous gilbertii | reverse complement strand
TCAGATTTGAGTTCTGATCCCAACTCAGTTTCTTTTTGTCTGTGACATCGGGAGTCACTTTAGGCAGCTGTAAATTGAGTGAATCTGGACTATGTAAACCTCTGAGGTCTGACCTCTTCCTTTCAGCTCTAAATTATTACCAGCTAGGTGACTAGACTACTGGGCCTGGAGTCAGGAAGACCTGAGTTCAAATCCAACCTCAGATACTTATTAGCTGTCACACTTATTAGCTGTGTGACCCTGGGCAAGTCACTTAACCCTGTTTGCCTCAGTTTCCTCATCCATAAAATGAGCTGGAGAAGGAAATGGCAAACCCCTTCCGGTATCTTTGCTAACAAAACCCCAGATGGGGTCCTGAAGACTTTTTACTCAGCTGAAAACCAACGGAAGATTGTAGGCCTTATGTGGTCCGAAGTTGTTTCTTTTCTCTAATACTTAACATCCCTGAGAATTATTTACCTGATAACCACCTTTTTGCATAATGCAGATAAGAAAGAAGCAAGAAAAAGAACTTAAGAGCTTTTCTCTTCTAAAGCTCATGCACTTGAGCATGTGAAAGAACCCCTTCATCTGCCTTTTCCTCAGAATCTAACTGTACTCACTTTAGATACAATTAGTACAAGATCAGCTTTCCTTTTTTGTTTGTTTTTTTTTTTAGAGTCTACAGCTGAGAAATGTACTAGCTGGCCCTGTTAGGAAAGCGGAAGGGATGTGTCTAGAGATAGGTGTAGTAACCAGGGAGTAGCCAGAGAGGCCATGAAAAGTAGACCCTACAACTAAAAAGTGCAGACTAGCACCGTTTTAGGAATAGGGGAAACAGCATCTATTCTGAGTGCCGGATACTGTGCTAATTGCTGGAGTACAAATGAAAGCAAGCAGGAGACAGTTCGGGGTCTCATATAGTATCTATTTTAAAAGGGAAAGAATGCTTATTGGAGTAGTGACCAGAAAAAGGGGTCTTTTGGAAGAAGCAATGAGAGAGATTAGGGCCATAGGGCAATTGATGAATGTGTCCTTATTAGGAAAAGTAGCGTTATTTGATTACTGTCCTAAGAGCTAGGAGCTGAGGGGCAGAGAACTTTGCAAACCTGACTGTACCCTGAGGACACTGCAGTAGTACTTTGGAGTGAATATTTAATGATAATGCCCCTGAGATAATCCAGAGAAGGATAATTTATGTTTGGCATAGTCTGTTTTAAAAGGCAGATTTATATGTAATATCTTTCAGGAAAATGTTTCATGCTAAGGAATAATTAAAAATTGAAAAACAATTTTATAATAATTTTAACTATAAACAATTTAAAAGTAATTCTTATTTAAACATTTTGAATTTAAAAATAATTCTTGATACTAAAGTCACATGGAATCCTCACTTATATGGAATATTTAATTTCCTTATGAAGCAAAATAAGTAGACAAACATTAATTTGGAGGCAAGGGACCTGAAGTTGAGTGCTGGCTTTGATCTGGCTACAGTCTATATAAACTTGGACAAGGCACAGTAATGTGGGGTTTGGGCCTCAATAATGAGGGATTTGGATTGTTCCTAAGGTTTCTTCTACCCCTAAATCTAGAAACTTACAGAAAATGAGGCTTGTCACATAGTAGGTATCCAATAAATATTTATTGAATTGGTAAGATTGATCCTTTGGGGCTGGGGGTTTTCTTGTTATATCCAGGATCAGGTTATTTGGCATATTCTAGATAACTCAAATATTATACAATTTCCAAGGTGTACTGTATATATTAGAAGTTGGATGAAGTAAAATATAACCGAATGAACACTTTTACAGTACATAACTATTAAAGATATTTCTTTATGGTACTTTGTGCAGTAAAGTATCTGTAGCTATAGTGGAGTAAGTGGTAGAAGGATCTCTATCTTTTATTTTCACTTAAAATCGAGAAGCTAGGCCCTCACATGATGGAGGCTATGGGATGCTATAGTTGCTATTTCTGTTAGTGAGGAGAATGAGATGGTCCAGATAATGAAGTAAGTGGAAGAGAAAGGCAGTGATTTTTGCTCATGAGTCTTTGTAAATCACTATGCTGCTATGAAAGGACTGGAAATAGATATTGGAAAGGAAGGGTCAAGGATCAAAAGATATAGAATGTTTGGATTATAGAAAAAAAGGAAACCTTCCATGAGTGAACAATGGTTCCTCTACCTGGTTCTCTTATATCCGTGAAGACTGTGCCATCTTCAAAGGAAGATAAAAGCTGGGCTCTTTTAGTCTACTGTTAGGCCTCACATCTATAAATTATTCAGTGGCCCTGATGGAGCAATGCTCCCCAGGATTCACTTAGACAGTCTGCCAGGAGGGGCACCAGGCCACTTGGAGTTTCCCACAGTCTGGCACACTTCCCATTAAGTGCCCGCTGGACTGGGGCCCATTCTTTCATCATACTTGTGTACCCAAAATGGTTCCAGATACCCTGGGACATGGGTTAGATCCCTCTGGGGAGGTTATATTGGATTTTGAACTATCGGATATTTCATACAGATTTTTTCCCCTTCTTTTTGCCCTCTATTCCTAAGAATTTTTAATTTGGAGTTCAGAAACTTGCTTTTAGAGCATTTTGATAATTTCATTTCAGTATCATTGGTTTCCTTTATATTGCTATATATTATCTTTTATTCATCTGAAGACATTATTCTGAGGGGCTTTTTTAACAGATTACTAAAGAAATTCATGACACAAAAAAATGTTAAAAACCCTTCTCTGGAGGAATTAGAACTCCCCAGGTTGGGAGAAATATAAATTAATATACCTTCTAACAAGGGGACTGAGTGGAACTTGGAGCAAATCCTTTGGAGCCAGGTGCCTTTTTTTCTTTGCTTAAGAAAAAGTAGCTACCTGATTCTTAAGACAAATATTAACCCTCAGATATTTTCCTTCCTTGTCTTTGAATAGGAAGATTGCTCCAGGGGAGAGAGCTGAACTTCTCTCTTGTAGATTTTCCTGACGGGGGGGGGGGGGGGGGGGGGGGTCGGGGGAAGGTTGCCATGTGAAGACTGATCTCTCGAAAATCCCTAGACTTTCTTTTCCTTGACTGATAAGGTTTTGTCTGTGACCCGTTACAAATGGAAAAATCAAGGCGGGATGACAAGTCCAGAAGCTAATCCCTGCTATTCCACTCTCCCCATCCTGCCTTTTTTTTGGTTAGATATGGCCTGCAGCCTTGGTAGCATTGATCTGAGGGCTGAGGGAAGCCAATAAAGCATTGAAGGCCAGCATAGAAAAGGCAGGACTAACTAGATTGGTTTAGGAGTAGGAGAGAGGTCTGGGAGATGTGAAGTCATTCTCATTTCCTTATCATTCCCCACCGGCCTTCATCTGTTACCATCACCATGCAGTCCCGAGTCCTCCAAGATAGTCTCTTCTTTGAGGTCTTTTCTGTTTGACTTGAAACCTGTCATTATTTGCCATATCCCTTTCTATATATAGTGATCTTAAAATAGCTTCTAGCAGGCCTAGCTCTCTCTGAGAAAAGCAGATTCTTTTCCTCCTGGACCTGGCTTGTCTTTGAATCAAAGCAGAGGAGAGGAGGAATTTGCTCAACATCTAGTAGGCTTGGCATTTGAATGAATGAACTTGGACTTATCACGGTTGTATACGATTTTTTACCTTCTTGGTTTTGGATCAGTCTCCATTTTCAGCCCAGACCAAGGGAAAAAGCAAACAAACAGTCAAAGCTCTGCTTAGGGCAGTTTGTCATAGGGACTTGAGTCACCTGAGAGTGAGGTGATGACTTTTTGTATGAAAACTGTAAAAACTGGACAAATGACTTTTCCCCTTATGAAGGAGACCTAGATGTATAAATTATTCAAGTGGCAGGAATACAACATGTTAAACCATTTAGAACAGTATGGGATGGCCAGAGAAAACATGGAGGTGAGCCTACAGGGAGCACAACTGAGTTACTTTTCTAGGGTAAAGAGTATCTGGGGGCAATGTAGGACATAAATATAAAACCTAACCTGACCTTAGAACAGTAGACTGTTGAGAGCCCAAATGCAGATATATTAAAAATGAGACCTGGGCGGGCTATTGCTGTCTTGATGGTTCTAAGCTCAACAGTGATTGACATATGCTCTGTTATTGGGCATTTTGAAGTGAGAATCCTTTTCAGAAGGAAGGGTTGACTATAGAGTAGTGATAGAAGACAGATTCAACCCATTGCAAGAGCAGAAGATTTAGGCCACTGTCTCCTAGAACATGGTAAAAGGCAAAAAACTCTTTTTAATGATGTGTTGATGGCCCTAGAGAACATCGGTGAGCTTACCTGAGGTACCAGATGTCTACTAATAGCTAATAAAATGCTTTCAATTTTGCATTTGATCCTCACAACAACCCTATTATGTGTTGATATTATTATGCAATAAGGATAATTGAGGCAGAGAAAAAAGCTAGATGATTTGACCAGGACAGACAGTGGTTAGGAATTCCAAGTCAGATCTTTCCGACTCCCAAGTCCAGCTCTCTAGTCAAATGCCACCTAGTCATCACAGCACAGAAGATGGGATCTTTCTATTCAATTTGGAATACCACTAAGTCATAGATTTGTAGGTTAAGAGCTTGAAGGGCCAACTTCAACAATTCTCTCATTTTACAAAAGAGGAGACTGAGGCATAGGAAGGGTGAGTGACTGGATTCCCAAGGTTATACAGATAATATTAATTAATAAGCATTTACTAAGCTCTTTATATATGCCTGGTTCTCTGGTCACTCTGACTTGGTCAGAAGAAAGACTTTCCCTGCCCTTATGGAGATTGCATTTTAATGGGGAAAATAATACCCAATAGAAAGATGAAGGGGGAGCTTGATGTTGGAGCCCTGAGAGGAATGAACAATATCGAAATGAAGGATATCGGTACTGAGCCCCTCCTCAAAATGGAGTTGTCCCCCCCAGAGAAACTCACCAATGAGAGATAAGACTTGACTGTAGATCCTCCAACTCTTTCCATGATACCATTAGAAATTAAACAATATAGAGAGAGTCAAGATGTCCTATCAATCACATTTATCACAGTAGTTGTTACAAATTTTTATCCTCAAGCTCCCAGCTCTCCTATGTCCTGATGATGATGGGCAAGCACTGTTTTACTTTTGTCCTTGTACCTCCACTGCCTTGAAGCCTGACACAAATCATATGTTTACCATAATGCTAATTGAATGACTGATGGAGATCATTCTTTACGCTCACCCTCAGCTCCATTTTAACTTTTATTTGTCTTTACCTTCTCCAATGGAGTCAGTCAACCAGTAAGCATTATTAAATGCCAACTATGTAACAGATGTTGTGTTCTAAGGCTATGGATATAAAAAGAAGCAAAAGAGCAGGCCTGCCCTCAAGGAGGTTATAATTTAATGAAGAATCTAAAGATTTGGAAGGGGGATCTCTGATGTCACCCAGTTCAGCCCCCAAAGGAACAAGAATCCCCTCACGACTTTCCCAGTATTGAAGACCTCCAGTAGGGGATGAGTTCTGTAGAGCTCATTTAGCTCCCAAGATAACACATCCCATTTTTAGATAGTCCCAGTTGTTATAAGTTTTCTTTTATATCTGCCCTTAATTTGCCACTGTGCAGCTTTCATTCATTACTTATATGTCTTCTGGAGGCAAACATAACAAGTCTATTCTGCCTTTCATATGCTTCATCCCATGGTCTGTTCTGTGCACTAATCATCCTCTTTTCCTCTGGTGCTAGCTAACTCCTCCATCTTGTGCCCAGATGTTTCCTCAGTGACATTGCATTCATTCATTACCTTGATGTCATTCTGAATTTCTCTTCTGGTTCTTTGTCCCTGTATTTGGTTTTCCCTTGTTCTGACAAGAAAACATTCTTTGATTCATCTTTCCTTTCAATTTAACACCTTTCCCTCTCCCCATTTCAGTGCCAAACTTCTGGAAAGGATAAGGGTAGGTCATACTAACTGCTTCTGCTTCCTTACTACATGCTCATTTTTCAGCCCCTTAAAAATGTGGATTCTGCTTCCATTTATCAACTAAAACTATTCTGCAGGGTCACATCACAAAATCAAAAGCCTTCCCTACCACCCCTGCCCTATTATTCTCCAACATGATTAAAACGGCATGTTTCACCATTTGATTCTGCCTCATGGCAGAAGACTTGGAGATGTTCACTCACATGTTTGGAATGGATTCCATTTTGCCTCATGGTGAAGGACCTCCTTTTCCTCTATAACATTCATTAACAATGATTTAGTTTAGTTTTTGGTTTTTCCTCCTGACACACTTTAATAGACGTTATTGTTTTCTGGTAGAACTAGAAAGGAATTGAATTTTTGGCTTTTAACTTGTGTTCCTGAAAAGTTTAAAGAATCTTTTATTAACAGACTCTTTTAGGCAGCCATTTAGAAAGGAAAAACCCAACAAATATTTTACTTTGAAGACCAAGTAAGGAAATTTATTTTTAAAAAATCAGGTTGACTTCCCCCAGGTTTATTTTGGACGCAGGTAAGAAATTTGAATCAAAGCTCAATTTTCTTCTAAGTGCAAATGAAGTCTTTACATTTTTCACTGCTAACATTTGGGAGTAAATTTGACAAATACTTCAGTGACAGAGTTTCTTTGAACTTTGAAGCTAAAGACAACCTTGGTCTTAATTTCCTGGGAATGTTTTTGAGGATTTCCTTTGTTGGTTTTTTTTGTGCTTGGTATGTAGAATTCTAGACTTTTAGAGGTTGGATTTTTATAATAATAATACATTTATGTAAGATGTTATGACAACCAAGTGCTCAACATAGCTTCATCTCATTAAGCCACACAACTTGTGCAGTAGGTGGTGTAGTATTATTGTAAGCATTTATCAGATGAAACTAAGTCTCAGAGAAGTTCATCCTTCTGGCCCCCAAAACTAGAATATTTGAGACTTAAACTGGAATCTTTTGATTTCAAGCTCCATTTTTTTTTATTATGCTATTGTGTCTGTCCTTTTATGGAACAGCCATAGGCTGTGAATTTCTTCTACTGAAGGTTCTCATTTATCATGCTCAGTTTCCCTCTATCCTTTGCACTGTGATCCCTTCAGTTCAAGACCTGGCATTCGTTACCAGAAATTTCTTCTTCCTTTCTATTCCCCTGCACCTATTCTGTGTTTTGTTTATATCCCGGTTCTTTCCTCCCATATCCAGTCAGTTGCCAAATCTTGCTATTTCATCCTTGTTGACATCTTTTCACATCTGACCCCCTCCCTCTCTGCTCTTACACAGTCCAGCCCTTCTTCACCTCTTGGTTAGATGATTGCAACAGCCTTGGTCTTCCCTGCCTCGGGTCTTTCTCCACCCCAGACCATGTGGCACAGACCTGACTAGGTGAGTCAACTCCAGTGACTCCCTTTGTCTCACAAAACCCTCATACAACTTCTCTCCAACTGATACTTCCAACCTCATTTCCCATATTCTCTACTGTACTCCCACAGTCAGACACTCCATTCTCCTATTTATCTAATATCTTTTAGCATTTATTTCTGGCTTTTTTACTTTACAGTAGCCATTAAGAAAAACTTTCTAAAATGTATTTATCTCATTTGTCTTACCTGCTTAGAGTGTGTAATCTGACGGAAAAAAAATTAACCCTTTTTTGGATTGACTTAGGGACATCTACGTGAACATTTATATTGTACTGTGCTATACTACAGCAGTGCCCTCAGTGTGCACCATTATGGGCTTCTAAAATAAATGACTTGACTTTTGTTTTTCAGTTGTGATGTCTGCTTTCTCTAGCTTTTCCAGCTTCTGTCTGGCTTCCTTCCCTCTTTATTAGTGCTGTCATTCTCCTTATATTCCTCTTTTCCATCTTCTAATTTACCATTTCTAAGGTTTAGACTCAAAAAATGGATGGCTCATCTTGATATAAGTGTATCTAAAGTTAGGCTAACTAGATTACGTGTGAGAGGGCTTGAGAGGTTCTGTAAGTCAAGTTTAGGAGCTTTGGAGGTTTCACAAAAGATTTAATTTTGGCTGCTCCAAATTCCTTTTTTGATGGGTGAAGGGGCTTACTTTTTATCAATATGAGGTAAAATAGAGGTTACCAAATAAAATACCTCCAAGTAAGTGAGTCGTTGGTATCTAAAAGACAGTCTTTCCCCTAAGATATTTGCAGTTTTCCTGGGCATGATAATACAGTTATATTACAGTGATTGAAATTTTGGCAAAGTTTTAAATAGAATCAGAGAATTTCAAGTTGGAAGAGCTCTAGATCTAGACAGCCTTTGTAGTGCCATGGATTTCAGTGAATCTCATGAGGAAAATGAGATCAGAGTAAAGCAATTTTTGCCTACTGTCAAATAGTTAATAACCAGCCTAGTGTCTGCATTAACATCTAGAGCCTAGTTTGTTGTGGGACTCTATTTTATCAAACTATAGTTACAGCCCCATCACTATTATTTCCTAGTCACCTTTGCCATCAAAATGAATAAGGCTTTTGTTCACCAGAATTACCTGAAGCTGATGCCTTGAAGTTGTATAGAATATTTCAACAAACAGGGTCATAAGAAACTCAAAATAGTTTTCATCTTCCTTTTTTTTAAACTCATATACAAGAAGGAAAAAAATATATAAGCTTTGCTGTTTTTTGAACTCTCAAACAGTAGATCAATTTACAGTTAATTATCTCTGAGTTAGAAAATAATTTCTCCCCTTTTGCTAATGAAAGCTGGCTTCATGTCACTTCAACAATCCCTTATAAATCCAGGTGCTTAAATGACTTCCAGCCATTCAGTGGAGGGACTTTCTTTAAAAAAAAAAAAACACACACACACACACACACACACACACACACACACACACACACACACACACACACACACACACACACACACCAAAAAGCCTTATCAGCAAGCACTGATTCAACCCTTAAGTCTTAGAATTTGTTTTAGTTAGCTTTATGAAAGGATTATAGGCTTATAAATTCAGGGCCGGAAGGGCCTTCAGATCATCTAGAAGATGAGGAAATAGAGGCCTAGACCGATGAAATGGATTCACAGGTTGAGAATGACACAGCTGGGATTTGAGGCCATGTTCTGTCTTTATCTACTACCCAACAGTTATGAACTCAACAATTAAAATTACCTTGATAATTGTGATTATTGAAAAGAAGCAGCCAAAGACTGGAGATACTCACTGCCTTTGCTTAGATAATTCATGCTTGGATGTTTTTATTTGTTTTCAATTTTGATTACATTTTTTGACATTTATTATTCTTAAGTGATGGTAGGGGTAACTGATGTTAAATAATCCGTGAATGTTTTTTCACTCAATATATGTGAACTTGAACATGTTTTAAAATTTTATAGCTTTAATTAGTTCATAGTTTACAATAGCTGCTTCTTACATTGAAAAGTTAATTCAAACCTATTTCATTAAGAAAAAAATGTTTTGTTTATATAATTGATGATCTCATCATCCCTGTAGTCCTCTCTATTAAAAGAGATGCCGGATTAATATCACATTTTAAGATTCAAAGAAAACAGTGCTAATTAACCCTTAGGTTTCCTATAATAAATGAAAGATAGTGATATATCTCTGCTAAAACTTGTTTTCTATTGATAGACACACCTGAAAAATTGGGTTCTTCATCACCAAAAATACACCTGCTTAGATATTGAAAAATTATGTAATCCTTGATTTAGACCCGAAAGAGACCTTAGAGATAGTCTAGTCCAAATTAAAATTCTCATCTTACAGATGAGAAAACTGTGGTGTAGAACTAAGTGACTGCCCAAGGTCACATGTTGTACATGGCAGAGCTGATAGGTGCTAAAGAAGATAAAGACAGAAGGGCTCCAAGTACTCCAACATATTCATAATGCCAATTACTATATTGGCAGGAAAGACCAAAAACTGAGATGACTCCATGGACTGGGAGTTAAGATGACCTGATTTTGAATGCTGTCCCAGACACTAGCTGTGTCTGAGGGATGAGTTGGTGATTGTTGCTGAGTCATTTTTCAGTCATGTGTGACTCTTCGGGACCCCATTTGGGGTTTGCCATTTTCTTCTCCATTTCATTTTATAGATGAGGAAACTGAGATAAACAAGGTTAAGTGATGTGCCCAGAGCCAGACTGCTAGGAAGTGTTTGAGGTCAAATTTGAACTCAGGTCTTCCTGGCTCTACTCCTGGCACTCTATCTGGCCCTGGAGCCAAATGTACACAGTTCCAGGCAGCCAAATTCAAATGAATTGCAGTGACCAATTTCGTCCTCTGAGAACAAATGATGAATTTTATTTTGTCTTGGTTGAGGAGATAGGTAACTTCAGAAGTGGTTTATTGCATCAACAATCCTTTGATCTGTCCTATTTCTTTTTTTAAATACACAAAGATGCTATACCTCTACCTCAAGTTGAGAATGTCCTGAGAAAGAAATGGACAAGTGTTGGCAGCCTATTTTCTTTAGTACATCTTATCTTTACAATCATACAACTGACTTAGAGGCCGAAAGAATTTAAGATTCTGCTCTATTTTTCATTAATTACAAACAAATACAAAAAATTATTTTTAAGACTCTATGCAAACCATGTATCTTACATTACACATTATAATTAGAGCAGTCTCTATGATAGCTATGGCCTTTGAGCCGGGAAGACTCCAGTTTAAATTCTGCCTCTGACATCTGACCCTGGACAAATCACCTAATTCTCCTTCTTCCCCATCTCCTTCAGCTTTTTTGGTGTGTTGTATTCCCCGTTAGATTGTAAGTGCCTTGAGGGCAGGGACTTTCTTTTCCATATTTCTATCCTCAGTGCTTAGCCTGGTGTCTGAAACATAGTAATTGTTTAATAAATGACTTCACATCTCAGTATTCTTCCTCAAATACTATAAGTAACAAAGTAGGTGCGATCCTCTGCCTTGGTAGAAGGTAGTTTCCTTATCCAGACATTCTGATATTCCCTATATCAGTGTCATGATAGATTCAGTCCCTATCCCTATGACAGATAACTATAATAGGTGGTATTTTTGCAGCCCCTACTAAGAGCTTTATAAATATTACCTCATCGATCCTCCCAACAACCTATGAGGTAGGCGCTATTTTACAGATGAGGCAACTGCAAAGAGATTAAATGACTTGCTCAGAGTTACATCTGAGGCTGGATTGACTCCAGGTCCAACACTCTATCCACTGCACCATGATGCTGCCTAGTACAATTATGCAGAAAACTGATGCGTGGCATTAAACAAGATGTAAAACAGGCTTTTCTGAGATCTTCACCACTGTGACAAAGTGTCCTGCACTGTTCAAACAAAAGCCCTCTCGTATGATTGCCAGCTTCTCTATTTATTACATATGATGTCAAACTATGAAGCTCTCAAAATGTAATAAATCTGCCTCAATGAAATACATAATTTATGAGATTGGCATAACCATTGACACTCCAAAAACAAAGTGGATGAAAAATATTAATTCCAAGCTCTGGCACACAGTCGCTTTGGTTTGTTTAATTGGTGCATATATATCTCTGTATATCCTTTCTACCCCCTTGCTACTAATGTGAAAAATAAACTGAGACCACAATTGAGTAGTTTAGAGATCTAGGCCATCTTGCATTTGGGAAACGGAGAAATGCTACCAGGGGTCCCAGTCTTCTGGTTGTGGCAAATGCCATATTACATAAGGATTACTATCAATGTTGCTATCTAGCTTGGAATCATGGAGCCATCACTTTTCTCAGATCATAGGAGCATGGATTTAGAGTAGAAAGGAACTTGAAAGCCATTAAGTTCAGTCCTCTTATTTTATAGATGAGGAAACTGAGAGGGTGAGGTTAATTAATTTGCCCAAGGGTAAGATAATTTATAAATTATGTGGGGCATTAAGATGGAATTAGGTCATCCAGGAGATTGGACTGTATTCCTGGTCTAGATTTAGAATGCTTTAAGGTACCTGTGGACTTCAAAATGTAGTCAGTCAACTCTCTTTTATGCAGTAGAATAGATTTTACTCATACAAAAGAAAAGAAGGATCCTGTTCTTGGCTAAAAAAGATAGTAATTCAGATAACCCTGTTCCACATGGCCCAGGGCATCCATGGCTGGATTGGGAAGGTTTCTACGGAGTACTGGGAATTCTGCTAAGGCCTCTTTTTATGCCTCTGGTAGCAAGGAAATCAAACCTATGATGTAAGCCCAGCCTCCGGAAACCAGCCCAGCCTACCTACTTAAAACATCTACTCCTCCCATCACCGAGGGGAGGGCGTCAAAGGCCCAGTGGAGAGGTTAACTTTGGCAGGGAGGAAGACCTTGCCTCATCCTCTGAGGCAAAGAGAAGGACCAGAGGGTCCAAGAGGATAAAGAGAACTCATGATGAGTGACTTTTGGGAGGGGAGAGGGCTACATTTGGGAGCTTGGGACAGTGTGGGGGAAAGTTTTTAATCCCTCCATTGGAGAATGCGATAGGAATATATAAAAGATTGCAGCTTTTCTGTGCAGAAAGAACAGAGGGCATGCCAGAGGTCAGATAGATCCAATGGATGAATGACTAACTGCTTAGCTCCAGTAAATCCCGTCCTTTGATCCTATTTTGCTTATCTTGGTGTTATTGACCTGTGACTTCACACCTGGACCAGCTATAGCCTAAGCTCTTCTCTGAGCTTGTTTGCTGCTTCCTGATTGGACTGTGTGTTAGCCCAAGGGAAAAGCCCCTCTTGGGCTCTCTGGGGATTGGTTGCTCTCTCTTTGTTTTGACCTCTAGCTTTGTATTGACTTGTCCTGCTTGGCAGGGTTGATGGAACTTCCAATCTCTCACACAGAGGCCTCCCCTGTCATGGAGAACAGTTGGATATCTGTTATACCAGGTAGAATGGGGACACTGGATAATCTTAAGCCAGCTCTTTTTTTTTTTTAAATTTTTTAGAATTTTCATTTCAATGAGTATGAGTTTATTTCCTTTCTTCCCTTTCCCCATACATATTTATTAGAAAAATTCTGCTTTTCTTTTTCTTTAAACTTAAAAAACCCCAACAATCTCATTGACTCTAAGCAGACTACATCTTGTCATTCTTTTTTAATTTAAGATCTGCTGACAGAGCTCTTCCTTCCTTCAAGATGCCTTGGCAGAGGGCATTTGGGGGAGGGGCAGGGTGACCCAAGGGGTAGGGACCCTGTGAAAATTTCACAAAATATATATCATTGTTGGGAATACTACAAGCCTTATAAAGTAGCAGAGGGCAAGACTTTCATTTTGAAATGAAAATTTAGAAAGCAGAATTGACTTACTTTATTTTAAGTAGTGATTTGTATAAGCTCTTCTAAAACTAGTTATTAACGGGTAAGACCTCTGTGTGTAATCCCCATGGTACCTCCTTGCTGGAATCTTGCCAGATGTAGTCAAGCAAGAATCTCAGCTCCTTTGCCTGACCAGGCAACCAACTCACCTCCACTAGAGGTTTTCTTTTTAAATTGGATTATAGGTCAGGTGATTCATACCTGCAACTAGGAAATCAGCATTCTAATGTCCAGATAGAGAGATCTCCTCTCAAAACTATAAAAATTAGAACAGGAAGCACAGTCATTCTGCCAAATTTTGATTACACCTTTTGGTAACACATTTTATTTTAGCTTTGTTGTTTAAAACTTTGTTGAATATTTGTCAACTCTGCTCGGTGAGTAATAGTAAATGATAATTCATACTTTAGATGGGGGAGAGGTGTATAGATTTCTTTCAGCTCTTGAGATTTGTTGTTCAGTTGTTTCAATTGTATCTGACTCTTTATGATTCCATTTGGGGTTTTCTTGGCAGAGTGGTTTTCCATTTCCTTCTGCAGCTCATTTTACAGATGAGGAAACGGAAGCAAACAGAACTAAGTAACTTGACCAAGGTACATTTCTCATAAGTGTCTGAGGCCTGATTTGAACTCACAAAGATGAGTCTTTCTGACTTGGGCCCATCACTCTATCCACTATATCACCCAGTTGCCTTGTACCAGAATGGTTTGCCATTTCCTTTTCTAGCTCTTTTTACAGATGAGGAAACCAAAGCAAACAAGGTTAGTGACTTGCCCAGGGTTACACAACTAGTAAAGTGTCTGAGACTGGATTTGAACTCAGGTCTTCCTGATTCTAGACCCCGTCCTCTGTGCCACCTAACTGCCCTCTTGAGATTTAGTAATTATCAATTCTATTTATTCCTTTTATTTTACAAGTGGGATTCTGAGTTTTACCGAGGTCAGATATCTTGCCCAAGGGTGCCATGGCTAGCAGCCAATATTTTTTTCTTTATTTTTTCATCATAAGGGTTTGGATAAAGGCTTTTTAGCAAATGGGAAGTTAAACTCTGACAGCTGACAAGGTTAGGTAGTTGGAGCAAGGTTGGTATCTGGTAGAGTGATCTTTTTATTTGCTACATTTGAGTATTCTCAGGTTCTGTGATCATGAATATACACCCCCCCCCAATTTAAATTTGAGATTGTTCTTCAGATCTTTACTCAGACAATTTTATTTGTGTTCCTTCCCCTTCGCCCCTTTACCCAGTGCTAGCTGGTGCCCAAGAATTCATGCTATTATTGAGGAAAAATATTTTAAGCATATTCTTTTAATTAGAATGATAGAACTGCAAAATGAATAAGTAGAAAGGTACCCGCAATTGTTAGCGATTCTTCCTTCCTTCCTCTCTTTTTCACCCAACAAATGACTTGGTGTATATTTTACTTACCTACGTTCATATTACTGTTTTTTCCACTGCTTCTCTCAGTAGATTTTAAGTCTCTTGAGGCCAAGGGATATTGTCTTTCTTTTTGTGTTTGTATCTCTAGCAACTAGTACAGTGCGTGGCACATATATAGCAGGTACTTGATAATTGTTGAATTAAATGAAAGACAATCCATTCTAAACTCTTTCATTTTACATCTGAGGAAACTGAAATTCAGAGAAAGATTGAATGGTATGCCCATACCTTACAAAGCTAGCCAGGGGCCCTGTTCTTAACAGCATGGTTTACCATTAGAAAATAATCTTAAAAATCTGAGGTTCTTGAATGAGAAGTCACAACTGTACCACTAAACTAGCTGGGTGACATTTTATCTCTGGGCCTTAGTTTTTAGGTAGGCAGTATGGTACAATGGAAGGGGCACTGGCTGGTTGTGGAGTCGGAGGACCTGAGTTCAGATCATCCCCAGATCTTTTAAAAGAACAAGAACCAAAACACATTTATTACCTGTGAGCTTAAAGAAGTGACTTAAATTTTGTCCTTTGTAAAATGAGGTTGTTGAACTAAAAGAAGGGGACACTTGAATTCTCTAGCTCCATACAATGAAGAGGTCAGATCAAAGAATTTCTAAGGTGCCTTTTGGCCTTAACCATATCCATGCAATCCTGGATTCCATTTTCTCCAGAGGAAACTCAGAAACAAGATTATTGCAGCCATGTAGATGTGTAACCAATATTAAGTTGTAGGAGAGAAAGGTATGGGAGGGGGGGAGAAGATTCAATCATTAAGGCACAATTCCATGTGTTTAGATTGGTGGGATGTGTGAATTCTCCATAATTGACACATCCATAGTCAAGTGGAAACACATACAAAAGCAAAGCATTCCAAAGCCATTATAAATAACTTTTGGGGATCATTTGCTACTTTGGATTCTCCATGGCACCAGCCCTCTCTCTCAGTACAGATAATTAAAAGTTGACTGTATTTAAAATAAAAAGGCTGCCACCTTAGCCCTGGGGGCGTACATATTATAGTAAATGCCTGGTATGTCCATTTGTGTTAGTACTGGAATTTTTGGCATGGTTTGGTAACATACCAGCTTTTGCTAAACAGATATTTTTAGTATGAAGTTAAAGCATGTAAACAACGCCTTGGTTTTGTGAGGGAGAGAATGGACTTCAAGTGATGCTTCTAATGTATTTCTAGATGAATAACTAACTCCTAGTAAGCAGTGATGACTTCTTTCTCTTACTTGTGACTCTAGGCCTTGGAATCTGTGCTTTTGAAACAACAAACAACAAACCTCTTTTTCCTTCACCCTCCCTCCTTTCATCAAAAAAGGGAAAGGGGAGGGGGGCCGCAAGAGTGGAAGCTTCCAGCAATTCTTAGAAACAGTTTTTACAGGAAAGTGTCTATGTTGGATTAAAGATTCACATGATTTGTAGTCAGTCGGTCTACAGCATGTAATAGCCTTATTGTTTCTAAGTATAAGGCAGAAATTTCTGTGGAATTCCTAGAAAGGGAGGGAGAACCACACACAAACTTACACAGTCGAGTCAATAAGGCTTCATATTCAGTGAGTGGTTCTGCAGGGGAGGGGAAAGGAGAGGTGAAGCAAAGGAAGCCTGACTTGATTACCTGTCTTATTTAATACTGTCAAACAGACCTGTTTCCTTGGCTTGGGGATATTACTGCTACTTTAAATTCTTTTTTATTGAGACCTAAGAGGGCTAGGTACTGAGGGAGATACAGAGATAAATGAGACCATGTCCAGATATATAGGAATTTTTAATCTAATGGCTCCACAAAATTCAATGAACACTTTTTAGATACCCACGTGAGCAAGGAAGAGTACAAAGATAAGATAGGATGTAGACCAAGGGTGGGGAACCTGTGGCCTTCCATGTTCTTGGGTGTGGCCATTTGACTGAGTCTTTGTTTTACTTTACAAATTCTTTTATTTTGTGAAGTTTGGATTCAGTCAAAGGACCGCACTTGAAGACCTAGACAGCCTCAAGACAAGCACGTTCCCCACTTCTGACATAAACCCTACTCTCAAGAATGAAATAAAATGGCCAGAAAATAACTGATAAAGGGGAGAGTAAATAAGGCATGTGATTGCCAAAATTGTCAAGCAAAATGAAATTTGAAGAAAATCACTTTTACCTTGAAATATAGGAAAAGATTTTATGGGAGCATTTGTTTCTCTGTTGAGCCTTGAAGAAGGAAGGAACTACAACTTATTGGAGATTTTTGAGAATGGAGAAGAAGCCTATCCAAATGAGAAGGAGACAGATCAGTTAGCAATCAGGGATAAAATAGCTCTAGAGCCCAGGGAATACTTGAATAAAAGTTGTATTGGATAAAGTGTGAAAAGTAGGTGGGAAGGCCATCTTAGAATGAATAGATTTGGAGTCCAAAGGACCCTTAGATGCCATGTAGTCCAGCTTCTGTTTTATGGATGAGGAAACTGAGACCCAAATAGGGGATGTGACTTAACCAAAGTTATACAGGTAGTTAATGGCAGAGCTGGTATTAAACTACATTTTCTGACCCCCAAAATTCTGTTCTTTCCACTGTATTAGCTACCTCAAATAGTTTCAGAACATAAAAGGATAAGAGAGGTAATATTATCAAGTCCCTAGGAATCAAACCTGGAAGAGATCTTGAATATCATTAAATTCAAGTTCTTCATGCATAATAGCAGAGTTGGTATGCGAACCTAGAATTTGTAGTTCTAAATCCTATGCTTTTTGCCCCCCTACCCCACCCTCACCAGAATGTCTTTAAGAAACGTTTCCCCTTTAGTTCTCTTTTGTAAGTCTCCTGTTACATCTTTATTTTTTTTTATGTAAGCTGTATTTCTAGATTCAGCTATCTCATAGTCTCTTCTTGCCATGTATATATAATAGTGTTTGGTTTTTCATATTTTGCCATTAAGCTGACCACAGGATTCTAAAGCATGACAGTTAACTTTTTTTTCTATCTTCTCATTTGTGTTATCAATTGATTTCTTTTAAAATATCAGTTTTATTCAGGCATTTTCAATTTGGTTTCACAAGTACTAATATGTACACACACGTGTGTAAAGACATACCTGTACACATACACATAGTGTATATGCTTTATATATACACGTCCACATAGTGTATACACCACATGTGCATTATATATACATGTATGCATAGTGTATACATATACATATATCATATGCACATATATAATAGTTCAGGAAAGTTTTCAGAATTTAGGCCTTCTACATGATAGATACTTATTCAATGTAGAAATGAATTAAGTCTTTTTGATTCGAGACAGGAGTTGTGAGTCTTGATCCGTAATGTTACTAATCCTAATACTTTCACACTAATAAGTTGTACTAAAGGAGGACAGAAATTTTTAGAAAGAAATGAAACATAAATTGGTTTATGAAGAATCTCTTACTTGTAAAGTATTTTGAAAGAAAGTGTTATCCTTGTGTGTTTCAGTTTAAAGACTCACATTTATGTCTTGTATAACCACAGTAAATACTGTCCTCATTGATAAGAATATGTCACCCAGGAATCTCTGTTTATGTTTTGCAGAATGTCTGTTCCGTGGGCCCATAGCAGCCTTTAAAATATGTGGCCAGTTTCCGCTCCACGGGTTGGGTCAGAAGGCTGTGGAGCAAAGGGGCTGTTGTAAATATCTCAAGTGTTCATGTTGGGAACAGGTTTTTCTCTTTCCTGTTTTTCTCAGTGGAATAGCTAGGGGACACTTTGGATAGGGCACAAAGCCTCAGTCCAAAGTTGACTTCACACACTTAGTTGGGTGACCCTCAGCAAGTCACGTACCTGTTTGCCTCAATTTCCTCATCTGTAAGATGAGCTGGAGAAATAATTGGCAAGCCACTCTAGTATTTTTTGCCAAGAAAACTGCAAATAGGGGCATAAAGAGTTGGACATGACTGAAACGACTGAACAGTAATAGCAGCTTTTCTCAGTACTGAGACTCATAATTGAGCAGCTTTCCTGCTGCTCATAGGGCAGAATGGTTGTGGTAATCGGCTGTATCTGTTGACTGCTGTCTTTTAGCAATAACTGCATGTTAAGCATTAACTGCATTTTTAAAAAGTTGCAAAGGCTTATTTTTGGATTTGAAGTGAAGCGGTAACTCCTTGTCATGGGAAAATAAGCAAGGTGGTGATTTCTGTGATAGGGTGAGGCCAGCAGGTGGCTTCCGGCTGTGTCACTCCCAGGGTTATTGTACCTTGGTGCAATCACCACCAGATGGTGGCTTCTTAGTTTCACAGATTTTGACCGAATCTTATCAACTCACTTAGAGGTGATCAACCTCCAGGAAGTTGATTCCTGCCACCCAAAAGCCTATGAGAGAGGGCTTTCTAAACCACGGTGATAAATAAGTGACTTATAAATGTAGGATTACAGTGACGTGGGGTAATGATCTCCTGCCCTGAGCCTTCCCTTTAATGTAGGTGTCACAGAACTAGAGCATTGGGTCCGAAGTGGGGAAGACCTGAGTTCAGATCTGGCCTCAGACTCCTCTGTTCTCCTGACTTTCTGTCTCTGCAAGATGGGGATGACGATGGTGTCTACCTTCCGGGATTTTTTAAGAATCAAATGAGATAATGATAAGTGTTTACCATAGTGCCAAGCACGTAAGTAGGCTCGATAAAAATGTTAGCTATGATTATATTATCATTGCCATCATTATCCTGGAAACCACATCATAGATCAGAATGTTACTGAGGAAGGCTCGAATTTAGGGCAAGGCCTGGGTATCCTTAGGAGATATTTCTAATGAGCTGTAGTAGCCTCATGTCCCGGGGTGGGACGGTCCCCCTCCCCAAAAGGATCGTGGCTACACTTTGAAAACCATTGTTTGATGAGGATAGGGATTATTTTTGTGATTTCATAGTATATGTCAGAGACAGCACTTGAATCTAGGTCTTTCTTCCTCAGAAACCAACTCTAGGTCTACTATACCTTACTGCCTATCTGTGTTTTATAGGGACAGGTCTTAATCTTATCAGAAGGGACTCCCCAAATATGCCGTGTAGTGGAAAGAGCAGTGAACTCACGGATTAGGCTCCTTGCTTTTCATTCTATGTAACAACCAGATTGTGTTATTGGGCAAATCATTTAAGTTCTCAGGGCCATAATTGCTTCATCTGAAAAATGGAGGTGTTAGATTTAATGAAAGTTTGGTAACTTTTCAGAAAAAACAGCAGTTTGGGGTAATATTCTTAAAAAATGACTCTGTGGAGAGTTAAATTCATATGTGTATGTACATGTATGTACAGACATGTATCTGTGTATATAGGTGTAAGCACACATTCACAATATGTATATCTACATATACATGCAAATACATACACATGTGTATAAAGATTTGTATATACTGTATACATACAGAGAGAGTTAAGAATGAGGGGGATTTATCTGAACTATCTGCTAAGTTACAGAGCAGTTCTATCTGCATTTGGTAGACTGAGGTAAACTGTTTCTCCCCAAAGAATTAGACTGATGAAACCACAGATCTTTTTCATATATGTATATATTTTTGAAAGAAATAACCATCCATTAAGCAAACTTTTGTTAAGCCCCTATCTGGGACAGATCCTGTGTGAGTATGCGTCAGGAATACAAAGACGAAAGGTATGAAACAGCCCCCTGCCTCCAAAGGAATGGAAAATAACACACACATGAGATAAGTAAATATAAAAATGTATGTACAAGGTAATTTTTGGGCAAGGGAACCAGCAAATGGGGAACTCAAGATAGATGATCCTTTGGTGTAAATTGTGAGTTTAATGTGACCTTTGAAGGAAGCCAGGGATTTTAAAAGGCAGAGATGAGGAGGGATGACATTCCAGTAGTGAGGGAAGCCCTATGCAAAGAAAATCACTTAAGTGGAAGATGGGATATCATGGGAGGAAAACTGAATAGAGGACAGTGTGGTTGGAATGTATGAGATCAATGTGCAGAAAGCCTGGGAAGGTAAACTTGAATGCAGATTGGAAGTTTGTTTTTTGTTCTTGAGGTTAAAGCATTTCATTGGATCTTCTCAAGCATGGGAATGCCATGGTTAGACCTTTGCTTTAGGTCCGGAGGCCACTAGGTGGTATCATAGAGTTCTGGACTGGAATCAGGGAGACTTGAGTTTGAATCCTATAAACAGCTGTGTGACTCTGAATAGGTTCCTTAGCCTCTCTGGGTCTCCGTTTACCTCTCTGTAAAATAACGGTTTTAGACTCAATGGATTGTAAGGTTTCTTCTAGCTCTTATCACTGTAGTATCTGTGTGCAATATGGATTAAAGAGGGGAGATACTGGAGGCAGAGAGATTTAGGCATCTGTTTTCTAGGCAAGAGGTGATGATGAGGGCCTGAACTAGTAAGGTTGTGGAGATGGCTGTGTGAATTAACAGAAGGGTACTGATAGAAGAAGTGAGAAAAGTTGTAGTGACAGAACGGATAAGACTTGGGCAACTCACAGGCTATGAGGGATGAGGGAAATTGAAGAGTCGAATGACTGCTAGATAGACACGAGGAAAAAGGATAGGAGTGTAGAAGACAATGGTCCATCTGGTAGAGGGGCATGGATGGAGTCAATTGGGGGAGGAGAAGTGAGGAAGGGTGGGGAGGGAGAGGGCCTTGCTGAATGATTGCCTCTGAGGGAGATTTTTGAAAGTGGCAGTAAATAGAAAAGAATTCTTCTGGGTTTATGGGGGAAGGTATGTGTATTACTAGACAGCATGAACACCTAGAAATGCATTGTCTTCTAGGGGGATCTAGATCTTTCTGAGTACCAGAAGAATCAATGAGTATAGAAACAAAATGTCTAGGTTAAATAGAAACTTGTTAACAATAGAACTAGGGTTCTAAGGGCACAGTGAAGGGGGAAAATTGGAATGTGATGAAGAATTGGGAGATATGCTACTGAAGTGGATAGGGATGAGGGAATGGGTAATGGAAGTAGAAAAATGGAGGTACTTTGTTCCGGTTCTAACTCATCTACTTAAACAATCTCTGGATAAACTATGTGAAGGTTAAGACGATATCAATATTTCTTAGAGGCATTTTCAATCAATAGAAAATAGTTCAGAAATGGGGATGGAAGAACCAAGAAATATTCATTAATCAACAAGAATTTATTAAATATTTCTGTCAAGCACTGGAGATAGAAATTTAAAACCAAAACAACCTCTTTCCACAGGGAGGCTTAGTAGTAATATATTCAAAAATCAGCAGTTACTTTGTATGTATATATTACAGACACATGCACATACACGTATGATTGCAGGAGGGGCCTCTAATGACTGAGGAAATTATGAAAGGTCTCTTTTAGGACATGGCACCTTAGCTGAGCCTTTATAGGAATTGGGAGTTCCAGGAGGTGGAAATGAGGAGGGAGAGCGTTCTAGGCATGAAGGCAGCCTTTGCAAAGGTGTAGAGGCAAGAGATGGAATGTATTTGGAGAGCAGTAAGGGGGTCACTGAAAAAAGAGTGTAGAGGGCACGGAGGAGAAGGTCCAGGAGAGAATCCCTGTGACACACGCCTACAAAGGGAGCAGGATGTGGATGGTGATACTGCAAAAGTGACCAGGAAAGATTCGCCCTATAGGTAAGAAGAAAAACAGGACAGAGCATTGTCATGAAATTAAGGAGAGTCCAGAAGGGCTCTGTCAAAGGCTGCAGGGTTCCAGAAGGATTAGGATGGAGTAAAGGCAATTCAGAGATCCTTGGTGACCTTTGAGAGAGGAGTTCCTCATTCCAAGTGAGTGAGAAGTGAGAAGTTGGAGTCAGTGATTGGAGATAGCTTTCCCTAGGAGTTTGATTCAGGATACTTATAAAGTGGCATAAAAGAAGAATTCTGTGATTAGAAAAGCGGGAGAGTTTATCACATATTGACAGTGAAGGGTAATAGATGGACACCAGATTTAAAAGGATTAGCTGAAAAAGACTTTAGACATCATCCGGTCCAACTCAGTAATGTTGCAGATAAGGATACTGAGGAATACTATAGAGTTGAGCTGACTTATCTCTGGTCATACAGGTGAGGAAGTAGCAGAGCTAGATTTTCACTGTATCTTTAACTACAAATCCATGTTCTTTCTACCAAGAATTATGAAAAGAATTGGAGGAAGACCTCTGATATACTGTGCAGATTGTACATGGAGGATTTATGGAAATAAATAAATAAGAACTGCACAGGGTGAGATACAGGTGGACTGCTGGTACCCCATGAATGAAGTAAAGGGTTCAACAGAGTAGAAGAGTGCATCTGTGTGTATTTGTGTTTATGCATAATATTAAAAATTATTTGAAATAAATTTGCAATTAATACAAATAAATAATGTTCGTCATGGAGTAAGCCTCTAAATCAGGGCTCGTACTTAATCTTTTGTGTCATGGACCCCTTTTGGAAATATGGTGATACTTATGTACCCCATCTCAAAATAATGTTTTTAAATGTATAAAATACATAGGATAACAGAGGAGACATATCATAGGTTATCAATTTTTTTTTTTAAAGTCTTTGGACCTAGGTTAGGAACCACTGTAGTCTAAATAAATCCTAACATTAAAATATCTACATTTTGATTTTTAAAAATAATATTACATGTATGTGTGAATGTATACAAATATATATACATACAATGTAGTGTTTTAACAAATTGTTCTATTTCTCTCCTAATGCAGACAAGCGCCTTCTTAGTGATTTATTGGTCTCAGGGAGTTTCTGGGATCCATGAGAGGGTAAATCACTTGCCCAGGATTACATAGCCAGTATAGTATGTATTAAAAGAAAGACTTAAACTAGGTCTTCTTTGTCTCCAGGGCCAGGTCTCTGGTATTTTCAGGTATAATTATTTTGTCATTTACCTATATCTAAATATCAGATGACTTTATACCAATTTATTTTTTTCTAGTTACACATTTTTTGTCTGATTATTTTGTTTGATGTACACAAATTAATACAATAGACCACACCATAGTTATTGCCGGTTTTCAGAAAACCCTTGTTTTATAGTATGTTATATATACTTTAGGTACTCAAGGAACGGTTCAATTTTAAAATGTATTAAATATCATTAATAAACGATTACTCTTTCTGCAGTCTTCTTTATTATAATGAGTTTATTGGATTAGCTGATTGCCATCTTTGAAATTAGGGGAGAGCCAGGTTGGCCCTTTACAGCTGAGGTGTGGAGAATTGGGGTGAGAGTAGTGAGCCCTGGGTGAGGGCTAGAGAAGGGATTGCTGAAGGGACAGATGATTAAGGAGAGGACACCCTGTGGAGGCTTTATTCTCAGAGGGAAGGAATTTGAGACTTCTACTTTGGAGCTCTATTGGTTTCCAAGGGTAGGGTTTCTTGGATTCTGGCATCTAACCCATTTAGATGCTAATGAGAAGAGTCTACACTATATGGATTCATTCTTTATTTTAGCTAGAGGTAGCATATGTCTAGATGACTGATGTTTATGGAGTACTTTAAAGTTTTCAAAGTGCTTTGCATACATTAATTATCTCATTTTGAGTCTTACAACAACCCAGTGAGTGAGGTGCTCTTTCCATTTCACAAATAAGGAAATGTGGGTTTGGCAGGTTATCTAAGTGTCTGCTGGTAATTGTCAGAGGCAGAAGATCCTCTTGACTCCAAGTTGAGCATTTTTTTTACCATGCCAGGCAACATTGCCTTTCTAGAACATAAATTTCTTAATTCCAACATAGCGTATATGTGACGTCTCCTCAACTAGGCAGATAAATCTAAGATTCCTTTCAACTTTTAAAATTCTTTGGATTTATATATGTTACTACTTGAAATGATTACTTAAGACAGCTAATCATATAACTAACTTAAATTGTAGAGCCCTTTAATCCATGGTACCTAAATTTTCTTTAGTTTCTGTCACAATCCTTGAATGACCTTAGGATCATAGGATTTATGAAAGGATCTTGAGATATGGAGCATATTTCTTACTCTAGACATTTGTATTTCTGATTTGTCTTCTACACAATTTTATTTTTCTGGGCCATTGTTCATATATTATTCAGTGTAATATATTGTAATTCATTAGGCCAAGAACATGAATGAAGGGAAGGTTTTTGACCATCATTCCATCATTTTATTACCCTTCCTCATCCATGACATATTTGCTCTGAAGCACAGATTCTTAACCTGAGGTCCATGAATTTGTATATTTGGCTACCTATATTTCAATATAATTGGATTTTTTTGTTATCCTGTTTTATGTATTTGAGTGCCTTTTTCAGAGGAAGGATGCATAGCGTCCAAAGGGTCTTCTGTACAAGAAAGGTTAAAAATTCCTACTGTGAAGGGTTGGAAGAGGGTTATTCTGAGCAAGGAGACTTGGATGTGTTGCGAATGAGAGGTATATGAAGTGATAAAACTATTCCATGCCCATGTTATGGCTGGGAAGTGGGCGTGGGTTAGATGGTTTTTATGTTTGTGTACGGATAAGTCTATCAAGAGGGGATTTGTTTGGTGCAGAAGTATTGAGGAACAAAGGCCCTCTAGGAGTACCTTACCACTCCTTAGAAATAGCCCTTGGATCCTTCCCAGCCAGTGAGTCATAAGTGGCTGACACATAGTAGGCAGTAAATGCTTATTAATTCATGACTGATTGAAATAGCCCTTGAATGATTTGAGTATAGTGACCAGAAGAGGATGCCTTATCTCAGTGTCTCTATAGGTGTATGAACCAAGAAAGAAATGTGCTTTTCTATATCATCTTTCTTCCTTCTCTGACATGCATCAGAATCCATAATTCATAGGAAGCACAGGAGACCTCAGAGTGACAGCATCCTTCCATGCTTAGATCATAGGAACTGCTTCTAGCCCAGTCCGCACACTTGTCATCTGTGGAAGCAAATTCTGTGGGAAAAGGGCCAGCCATCCCCAATGACTGCCAACCAACTGCTACTCACAGGGAAGGAAAGCCAGCCTCGCTGAAAAAATAAGTCAGACCTATTAGCTATGTTCTGGTTACAGAGCATCCAGGAAACACAGATTCTTTTGTATCTGGTTGTCAGTGTTTGAAATCAGTCATTCAGTCAGCAAGTATCCAGAAATATCAATGCACTCTGAGCTGGAGAGATAAGAAGCAACATGTACCAGTTACATCAAGCTACCACCACCATCTTAGCTAGTCTCTTTCCTCAGAACCTGATGGAGACAGCCTAGAACTTATGAGCCCAACAGCCTAAATAACAGTAGGATCCCCCAACCCACCTTACTTATCTCCAGCCTGGTCTTTCAGCCATATTTGAGGGGAAAATTCATTGTGGATAAGGGGTCCATCTTTCTCATCATCACCAGCTGCTGACTGGTTCCCACCAATCGTCATGAGCACAGGAGCTTTGGGAGTGACAGACAGATTATATGGTCCTACTTCCAGTCTAGCCCTCATGGCCATCACTCAGTGAAGCTAATTTTGCAGAGAAGACCAGTCTTCCTTACCATCTGCCATTTAGAGGGCAAGTATGCCAGTCTAGCAAAGTAGGAGGACTCCCCTAGAAGAGAGAAGACAGTATGTGCCAGGCACTACCATTCTTGACCAGAACCATCTCCCCTCAGACTTTGCTAAAGAACACCCAAGACCTTGAACCCAAAATTCTTTTGAATGCTTCTAGCCCTTCTCCTTCAACCGTCATCCTGGACAACAACTCCACTGGACATGTAGCCTGGTAACTGCTCCTGCAATCGATCCATAAGAATTTATCAAGTACCTACCATGTGCTAAGTGTTGTAGAAAGAGGCAAAAATACAATCCCTGCCCTCATGGAGCTTCTACTCAAATGGTGCTACAGCCATAGCTTCTGATGACTCAGAGGAGAAAGTTCTTGTTACCAGAGTCCTTGGCATTGTGAAATTGTGCAACACCAGAAAGTGATAGCATTTTTATCTGTAGAAATGGCCTTAAAAAAAGAGACAATTACATCTGCTTTGCTGCTTTGCCTTAAGGACCATGAGACCTTTCCAGCTGACTTGCAACTGAAACCCACCATATGTTATCTTTCCCACATTAGAATACAAGCTCCTTGTTGTCTTACTTTATTGCTTGGTTCTCCATTGCTTTTCAGAATGCTTTGCATGTAGTAAGCACCTAATAAATGCTCTATTCATTTATAATTAGAAAGTGGATCAGAAAAGAAATACTGATAGTTGTCCTTGACCACAGAAAATATAGCCCCTAAAGGGAATTCCAGTCATTTCATTTAAAAAATAAATCAAACCCTAGTCAATGGAAATTCAGCAGTACGGGATTCTTAAGTCATCCATGTTTGAAATCAGTCTGTAGAAAGCATTTATCAAGCACTTACCATGTGATAGGCACCGTGCTAATCATCAGGGATACAAAATAGGGTCAAAAATAACTCTGGTTCTCAAGGAGATATATGTATGCAAACCACTGTGTACCAAGAAGCTGTAAACAGGATACATTGGAGACAATCAACAAAGAGAAGGCACTAGAATTAATTAAGGGGAATCAGGAAAAAGCCCCCTGTATAAGGTGGGATTTCAGCTGAGACTTGAAGGAAGCCAGGGAGACAGTAGGTAGAGAGGGAGAGAATTCAGGCATGGACAGCCAGTGAAATGCATGGAATCTGGGAATGGTAAGTCTTGTGGAACAGCCACTGGATCTCAGTGTGTGGACACAAGTAAGGTGTAGGGAGACTGGAAAGGTAGGTAGGAAGGAATTGTTACTTTAAGGGCTTTAAAAGTGAAATAAAAATCTTAATTTGATCCTAGAGGTAATAGGGATCAATAAATGAAAATAACTGAACCAGGCGTAGAGTGGGGTGACATGGAGGAGGAATAACATCACATGCTAGGCCTGCCCTTTCAGAAGATCAGTTTGACAGCCAAGTGGAAGGTGGACTGGAGTTGAGAGAGACTAAAAATCACTAGGTACTCTGTTTGCTTTTAGACAAAACTGAAGACAAAAATTGTAAAACAGGGCACCTCTATCCCTTTCCCCTCACCCCATTCCTTCATTCTGCCCTCTGCCTGCTCAGTGGCTTTAGTACCTCCCTTAAACATTTCCCTATTTCTTATTCTTCTCCTTCAATTAATTAATCAGTAAGCATTAATAAATGTCTACTATGTGCCAGACGCTCTGCTAGTCTTTGGGAGTGTGAGGTATGAAAAGTGACACAATCTCTACCCTAAGGAGCTTGGAGAGATGGGGACAAGAAGTATGTATAGAACAAGTTGTGGTATATGATTATGGTAGAATACTACTGTGCTATAAGAAATTATGAGCTGGATGATCTTAGGGAAACATGGGAAGACTTGCACAAAATAACAGCGAAATGAGCAAAACCAAGAGATAATTGTATATAGCAACCACAGTATTGTTTGAAAAACACCTTTGAGTGACTAAGCCATTTTGACTATTATAAATACCCAAATTAGCTACAAAGGACAATGTGAAAGAAGATACTCTCTGTATCCAGAGAAAGAACTGATAAATAGAAGTATGTATAGAATGGTTTTACACGTGTGTGTGTGTGTGTGTGTGTGTGTGTGTGTGTGTGATGGTAGACATCTCTAGGGTGGAGGAAGAGGGAAGAAAAAAGGAAAAAACAACGTTAGTTATATAATAACTTTATTACATTGAAAAGCAATAGTAAGTTGTGTATGATAGATTTGCAGTTTCATGTGCAACCATCTTTTTCTATTCTACTATACTATGGAAATGCTTGTTTTATTTCTTAAGTTCAGAATAAAACAGAAGTGCATATAGAAATGAATACAATTTAAATAAAGTTTTATAAATACATATCTGTGTATATATATCAACACACATAGAGGAGTTAAAGGTAGTTTGGGAGGGAGGGTAATAGTTTGCAGGGAATTTCGATGGGGGGAATCAGGAAAGTTTCATGGAAATAATGGTACTGTGCTGTGTCTTAAGGAAAGTGGGGGATCCATTGAGGCAGAGGTTAGGATGTGGGATGAGGCACATAGGTGTTACAGTGTCATGTGTGAGGAACAGAGTAGGCCAGTTTAGCTGGATCCCAGAGTGTAGGAAAGGGTGCGGTGTCCCAACAACAGTAGAAAGACAGGTCAGAGCCAGGATGTGTAGGGCTTTAAAAACTAAACAGAGGAGTTTATATTTGATCCTAGAGGCAATGGGAAGCCACGTATTGATTAAGTAAGAGGGTGGCATAGTCAGATCTAGTAGGAAAATTACTCTGCTAGCAATGTGTAGGATGGACCAGAATGGTGAGAGACTTGGTGACCAATAAGACTGTTGTAATAGTCAAGGTGAGAGGTGATGGGGACCTGAGGTGGTAGCTATGTTGGAAAGAGGTTGGTTCTGCTGTTCCTCCAGAATAGGGACTATATTTATGAGTTCACTAATAAAAGGGAACTCCTATCGCCTTTACCAATGCAAAGTCAATACTTTCTCTTTACTTTGGCATTCCAGAGAGTTAATTTAGAGGTTAAGTGACTTCCACAGCATCACACAGCCAGGATATGTCAGAGGTGGGATGAGAACTCAAACTTTCTACCTCTGAGACCAGTTCTCAGTACATTATGACAAAGACCAAAGCAGCTGGCAAGCCCAAAGCAATTGGAAGTATGTGTTTGGAGAGTATTAGGCTTCTGTTTCCCCAAAGAGAGGAGTGAGGAGCCTGACGGATTTGGGAGGTGATGAGAAGGGGGTGTGTGTGTGTCCAACTTAGGTCACATTTTCTAAAGGTTTGAGCTATTTTCTTTATGATCTTTGAGGAATGAGGCAGGTGGCCTTATGGGTTGTTATTCTTCTCCGTCTGCCATCCACCCCCTGCATTATTCTCTCCAAGCCCCAAAAAACCCAGCTGTTTTCTCTGTAAGTTACATCCTATGGAGCTACTAGTCTTACAGGAATATCCCTTCAGTTACAAATTTTCTTTATCTGTCCCATATGGATGATAACCTTTTGTTTGGACAGATTGGACCAACAGGCATGTCAGGCTGTCGTGTGTGTGTGTGTGTGTGTGTGTGTGTGTGTGTGTGTGTGTGTGCGCGCATTCACACGCAAACACAACTATAAAGAATATATAAATGTAGTTGATAGAAGGTAGAAACCATAGCAAATACTATAGTCACAAACTGTAGATTTAAAAGACAATTTGTGTACCTGTAATGTGATCTTACTGGAAGCACATGCCTCACTTGCTTGATGAGTTTTCCTATCCTTTTGGACACTGCTGAGTTGGTTAAACATTTTCAAGATGCAACTCCACAATTATATTCCCATGTCTCATCATGGTATGCAGTTAACCTTGGGTTCTCAGAGGCTGTGCCAATAAGGGCAGACTTTGACAGGTTCTGTTGTGGATCTATATGGTCCCAGCCCAGATTGTGTCTGCTTCCCAAGGATCAACTTTACTGACTACACAGACTCATCACCAATACACTGGCTAGTTGGTGATTAATTCTTTGACTTTTGTAATCTGTAATATAAATATAAAGTGACACTCAGACTTGCTTCTGCACTGATAGTGGCAAAATGGTGGAATCAAACAATTTTAAAACTTTAACTTGTCTATCAGAGACAGAGAGTAGCTTAGTGGATAAAGGACTGGACTCTATCAGCAAGACTTGAGTTCAAATGCAGCCTCAGATACGTCCTCACTGTGTGACCTAGTGCAAGTCACTTAACCTCCCATTGCCTGACAAAATGGATCCCCTGGATCCAACTGGTGAAGGAAATGACAAACCACTCCAGTATGTTTGCCAAGCAAAGCCCAAGTGAGGTCAGAAAGGGTCAGACATGACTGAAATGATTGAGCAACAACAAACTTCTCAGCTCAGGAGGGGCCATCAGCACTTTGGGTGGACCTTCTGTGGCAAAATTATAAAAAAAAAAGGAGTATAAGATGGTCAGAGTGGGAAAGGTTATGGTCTGCATCTGTGGAGGGCAATGCTCATATCCATGTCACTAAAATCTATTTTAATATCTGAGTAGAATAAATGAGCAAAAGATTTATTTTGGCCCCATGTAATTGAGTAATTCAGTGTTGGCTGATATTGGATACTTAATAAATAGTGATGTCAGCACTAATGAGCCAGATGCAGGTGGCAAACAGCGCCATTAGAACAGATTCTAGGAATTTAAATACTTCAAAGACATTCTTTAAGTGTTGCCAGGGCATTCATATTTGGTAGTGAGGTGAAAAGGTTGGCTCTCCTGGTGTGAAAATCAGGCATCTTGAAATTAGATAAATTAGGACAGATCTGCACTTCATCTGCTGTTATAGAAAACTGAGACGTAAGGCGGAGAGTGTCTCAGAAGGCTCACGTTGCTCTAAAATGACAGGAGTCTGATGAGTGGAGAAAATGACCCTAGTCTGATGGTTTTGTTGTTACAGTTAATTTCCCATTTCTGTCAAAAAAGTATGTACCTTGGATCCTAAAAATTTAGATGGCAAGTCTAAAATTTCAACTAGCTTTATTCTCCTCTGTTTGGAGTGTATTTTTCTCATAAATTTTGTATCTGTGAAGGAAGTGGACTCAGTTTATTTGGTCAAGTGATGTGGGTAGACTAGGAGATGGGGAATAACTGTGAATATATTATATACATATATACATACATGTTTACATACATACACACATGCATGTAATTACACACATATTAATACACACATAAAAAACTAGGAGAATGAGGCATCCTGACCATAGTTGTTAGCTGACTTTGGCATCCAGGAGATTTCAGTACAAGTCCTGTGTCTTTTACATATTGTATGTGTGTCCCGTGGGCAAATATGCTTAGTCTCTTACTGTTCGGGGGCTGGGAAACCTGGGTCCCAGAAGCCACCTAAGACATTCTGAGTCCTTGGATTCGGCCTTTTGACTGAGTCCAGGTTTTACAGAACAAATTCTTTTTTTAAGGATAAATAGACTAAGATTAGACTGAGATTAGATTTAGACTAAAATGATACATTAATGAGAATTACTGATGGTGGAAGTGGTTATATATATATGTATTACAATAGTTAAAATTTAAGTTTTAAGGTTTATAAAGTCCTGTGTATAATTTATCTTGCATGAACCTCACACCCTCCCTGTAAAATAAGTGCTATTACCACAACTTTACTGATGAGGAAACTGAAGTTCATAGAGTTAAAATAACTTTCTCATGGTTGGTCATACAACAAATAAGTACATGAAGTAGAGTTCCTCCCCCCCCTCAATCTTCCTATCACCAAATCCAGTGAAAATTTGACAAACAATAGTACCATTTATTTTTTAAAACTTAATAGACAACTACTCTGTGAAGCAAATACTAGGCATTCATCTTGAATTTTCAGGATTAATATGTGGGGAAAACCAATCAGTTAGCACATTTTATTGAGCTGTATTTTTGATAGATATATGAAATCATGAAGAACTACACATTGTTTCCTTTGCAGTGTTTGCACAAATACCTGACAAATGAAATTAAAGTCGACTTACTGTGTGCACAGACCAGTGCTGGATATTCAGAGATGGAAAAACTATAGAATTTCTGCCTTTAAAAAGAATAAAGTTTCCAGAGAGGGTAGTGGTGGTGGTTTACACAAATGATTAGGCTAGAAGGTGAAATGATAAAGGAAAAGGAGAGAGGAGACAATTTTAGTGAGAAATTTGAGGGAAAAGATTACTTTCAGAGAAAGGAGAGGAATTAAAGAAAGCTATGAGTAGGTTACACCTTATTCGTGAAGGGAAATGAACCAGTGGAGATGCACACGGGAGTCCATTGATGGCTTGGGAGAAATTTGGGAGGATATAGGAGCAGCCTGAGAAGCCACTTGCATCATTCTCGGTGAAGCGGTGGAGGTCGTTAGGACTGCCAAAGGAAACAGGACAGAGAAAGAAGACAAATGTGCCAGGGAGAGAGTCTTGAATTACACCAACCCTTTGGTGTAGGGAGAGGAAGCTAAACCAATGAAGAAGCAGTCAGTAGGAAGGAGAGTCAGGAGACACCAATGTTAATAGATCTCGTTGTGGGTGAGAGTATCAAAAGTCAAGGACCGTTGGAAGGATAAGGAGGATGGGACCTGAGAAAAGGTCACTGGATTTGGCAATGAAGAGGTCACTGAAAATCCAGAGCACTTTCAATACAAAGTAAGGGGTGGAAGTCTGTCCTCCACTAAGTGGGGAGCCTCTAGCAGCTGTGACCCCATATATGCTATTTTCTCTTTGTAGCCACAGTTAGGGGACTCACAGTCTTTCATCAATGTCAAACATATTCTATTAGTTTTGACATATTTCTACACCTACCAGGGATTCTTCATCATGGTCCCTAGGTATCGCAGGTATGTCTCCTAGCCCCAGAAGGGAAAGAAGAGGTGAGAATGAATGAAGAAAAAGAGATATTTAGGTGTAGAGGAAGGGAGATAAGAAAACTCGTATTAAATTTTTGTCTGTAAAGCAAGAAAAGTCATCAGCTAAAAGAAAAGGAGGAGAAAAAGAGTTGTTGACCTGACTGAGGAGATTTGGAGTAGCCACTGTGGGTAGCATAGGACAGAGTCCGCCAGAGGTGAATTGAAAGGGAGGAATAAAGCATTTCTTAATTTGCTAGTATGTGCCATGTGGTAGCAGTAAGAGTCCATTGGAGGTAGGTTGGCATGAATTTTTGTAGTAGACCAAATGACCAATTCTAGCAAGGCCCGGCAGCTCTGGAGGAGAAATGGAAAAAGCAGATGATGGGATTGATTCTGAGGTGGAGATGAGCAGGAGTGGGAACTGTTAAGAGAATGAGAGAACACGAGATTTGGTGTAGGGCATTGAATTGTAGGAATGACTTTCTGGTCTCCACTGAAGGGGCGGGGAAGTTAAATCAGAAGAAAGTTGATGGACTACAAGAAGGAGTGTCTTTATGAGGGTGGAGTACACCCAGTATAGCACTGAGGTCTGAGAGTGGGGGATAAGTAGACAATGGTAATCATGGAGGAGGGGAAGTCCCGGAGTTTAGGATCTTGGCGTGATAGGGAAATCAAAGATTTCAACCACCTCTGTGGGCGGCTGAAGTAGAACACAGTTAGAGATCATGGGAGTTGAAGAGGTCGATAAGGGAGAGGCTATTGTGCGACTGTACTGTGTATAAAATACGAGACAGTAAGTTACCTTATATTTTAAATAACCTCTGTAGAAATAACCCCTATCACACAGTATGTGACGGTATGCAGGGACATAGTAGAGGCCACTAGCTTGGCACAGTGGGTAGAGCACTAGAGTTGGAGTCAAGAAAACCCCTGAGTTTAACACTTACTAGTTCTGGGCAAGTCACTTAACTAATGTCTGCCTCAGTGTTTCCATTTGTAAAATGAGAATCATGGTGGCATCTGTCCTCCAGGGAGGATAAAATTTGTAAAATACTTGACAAGCCTGGAAGTGCTATATAAATATTAGCTTTCTTGATAAAGATGATGATAGTGTGAGATAGAGATTTAAGCTTAATGAGTGCTGAGAAAAGGGACGGTTTGTTGAGAAGGCGTATGGTGCTGTGTCTGAGGACATGAGTAGGATTTATATTGTCAGAGGGCATCCCGAGAGAGGGTCCCGAGTTTTGGAAAAGGAAAAAGAGTGTGTTCTTGTGTAGTAGATGGCAAGGAAATGATACTCATTCTGGCTTTCCACACATGGCAGAAAAGCTTTCAGTGAATGGGGGAGGGGGCTTATCTCCCCTTTGGTCCCTTTGGAGTTTGTGCCTGTAATCAGTTGACATGGCAACCAGAACCCTGTTTCTAGTTGATTGTCTCTCTCTCTATCTCTCTCTCTTCTTTTTTTCATTGTTGTTCTACCTGAAATCTTCTTAAATTAGTCCTTTTACAAATGTCTTTTTAACTTTACGCTCAGTTGCAGAAAATGAGTTCAGTGAAGACTTCTTTAATTTTTCAGCGTTGGAGTTTCCTGAGATGGTCTTTGGGAGTGAACTCAGCACTAAGAGCAGATGTCCCAGTGATTGGCAGTTGTGATTGTTTTGCAGTTTCACTCAGTCAAGGGAGGATAGACAACCTATTAGTCAGACTGGACAGAAATGTGACTGGTAAGATATCTTTATTTTTTAGCCACTGTGTCCTTACAAAGAGATATTTCTTTAAGAAGACAGAAGGACTGATAAGAATGTACAATCAAATATAAAGAGATAAATCTTTATTTCCTCTACTCTATCCTGCAATCCCAGTTAGGCTAGATGTGGCAGAGAAGAGAATGATCTCATCCTTTTTTATTCTTTTTCCACCTTTCTTTACTCCTCGTGCCTGGATTCTTCTCTTGATGCTGAGAAAGGAGTAGAATGGATTGGGGGTGGGTGGATAAGGAATTCCTGACTTCGGTTAGTTTTACAAGATTGCACTCTCTCCCTACTTAGACCAGCAGTTAGTCAGCCAACAAGTATTTATTAAGCACCTCATTTGTGCAAGGCATAAGAATTAAGAGATAACAAATAAAGACAAAACTGATTTCTGCTCTCAAGGAATTCACATTCTAATGGGAAAGACTACATGTGAGGTACTAGACCAATAGAAAGGTGTAATAGGGCAGATAACCTGAGAAGAAACAGCACTGGCATCTGGGGGGACTGGGAGAGCCTTCTGCAGAAGGTGAGTCCTGAACAAAAGACAAAGAGACGAAGAGGCAAAGGTAAGAAGGGAGAGCCCATAGAGATGGGAAGTGGAGGAGGTGGAGGGTTGTGTGAAAGGAACAAGTAGGTGAATGGTTGTGGAAGGGAGTAAGGGGCAAGCCTAGAAAGGTTAGAAGGGCCATGTTGTAAAGAGCTTTAGAAACCACCTTTGTAGAGAAGAGCCTGCTCAGTAAGATGAGGGTTCTATGTCTTACATGCCCTGGGGTTTTCTTGCCTTGGTGCTTCCATTTCAAAAATCCCAAGGTTCTCTATGTGGAGGAAGGAGATTTTAGGTTGTTTTCCATGGAACCAAAGATCTAGAGCTAGAAGTGACTTTTAGGGGTCTTCTTGGCCAACCTCTTCAATTTACAGATGATGAAACTGAGGTCCTGGTAAAACAGATAGGGCAAGTCTTCTGTTTTCATTTCAATCAATAGGTCAGTAAGTAAATATTAAGCTCCTACTATGTGCCAGGCACTGTGCTAAGCCAGGGGAATATGAGTAAAGTCAGAAGGCAATCTCTGCCTCAAGGAGCTCACAATCTAAGCATTTCAATTTAAGTAACATTCGGTGAGCTCCTTTTGTGTTCATGGTCTGGGTGTTAGTAGTGAGATGGGGGGAAGTGGAGGGAGCAGGGAAGGATGTGCTAATAAAAAATATATAAGTAAAGCAATTTTCCTTGCTTTCAAGAAGTTTATAATTCAATGTATGTAGAACCCATATAAGATTGCATGCCATCTTGGGAAGGGAGAAAATTTAAAATTCATGGAAGTGAATGTTGAAAACTAAAAACAAATAAATTAATTTTAAAAAATTTTATAATCCAGTGGATTTGGGGCAGTTGGAATTATCAAGGGTGAACAGCTCCCTGTAACAGATCAACCATATGCGTACAAGAATGGGGTGTTGACCATACTTTTGGTGATGATGGATCTTATAAGTTCTAAGTAGTCAGATTCTTGATCTTAGAAACTAAGTGGGGTAGAAATCAGGGCTTTTAAGTCCAACACTAGGCATATCATCTTTAGTAAGAGATACTTGTATTGATTACTCTGGTACAGTGCTAGACCCAGAATTAGGAATTTTTTTTTGTTCCTTTTTTATTTTAAAAAAGTTACCCCTTGATCCTTTGTTATTTCTATCTCAAAACTTCATTAAAGTTATTTAAATTTGTGGGGTTGGGGAGAGGAGTCAGAGAGGAAGAGAAAAAGAGAGAGAGACAGAGAGAGAGTATTCCTCAGTAGAAAAATATAATTCTTTACGCATGGCATAGTGTCAGGCTGCCTGACAGATTTATTTTCTGAACACCCTTGATTAGCTTTCACCAGCAGTGGCGTACATTGAGAAAAGTGTTAATTCTGGAGTCTTAAGTTCAAATACCGCCTCTGTGCTTACTGCCTATGTGATGTTGGACAAGATGCTGAACCTCCTCGGACCTCAGTTTCCTCATCTGTAAAGTGAAGGGGTTGGATGAAGTGGTCTTTGATTTCCTTTTTCCCCTCTATTTCTTAGAAGACTCAGTGAACAATGATTAGATTACTTAATGGAAATATCATGGCCCTTTTGTGCCTTGTTGGGTGACATTCCTGAGAATAACCAGATTTTTTTAGGTGTCTGAGGCTTATAGCTTGCCCATAGATGTACTAGCTCATCTCCAGCACTGACTTGGGAACTGAGTGCCAGACTAGCATTTTTAGCTCCTTGATTGGACCAGCTCAATAGGTCTAAAACTCAGCTCATCGCTTGCCCCGCCCAAGAGCCTCCAGCAGCATTGTGTAGTGAATAGCTTTGGATTTGGAGGCTGGATTAGATGCATTCAAATCCCACCTCAGAAATTTAGTAGCTGCCTGCCCAGTAAAGTCCCTTCTCTCTGAGCCTCAGTTTCCTTATTTGTAAAATGGAGACAAAAATAGTGCACCTTCTCAGAGTTGTTTTGAGGATTCAGTGAAATATGGGAAACAATGTGATACGATGGATAGAAGGCTTCATTTGGATGTGCGTTGAAATCTTATCTCTGCCACTTATTATCTGTGTGACCTTGGATGGCACAGTTGGGCTTGATAACCTAAGTTCATCAAATCTGTGACTGGAGACAGCTGGGTGGCTCGGTGGAGTCTAGAGTCAGGAAGACCTGATTTCAAATCTGGTCTCTGATACTCACTAGCTCTGTGACCTTGGGCAAGTCACTTAACCTCTATTTGCCTTAATTCACTGGAGAAGGAAATGACAAACCATTCTAGTATCTTTACTATGAAGAACTCATATGGGATCATGAAAAGTTGGACATGACTGAACAAGTCTGTAATCCGTTGATCATTTGTAATACAACATATATAAAGCACTTTGTAGATCTTAAAGTACTCTATGAATACAAGTTATAATTAGTAGTTATTTATTATATTTATTAAGGGCATTTAGGTTGTCTTTCTCCCAGATACTCAGGTCCTTCCCTTTGGAGCCATCATTGACTTGTCCTTTTCCTTCTCACACATCAAATATTAAATCATGTTAATTTTTCCTCTTTGTTGTACCTTAAGTTGGAGACTTTTACACTTTTACTGCTGCCAGTTTGGGCAGCTCATTAGCAAGCACCTGGTCTGCCAAAGTGACTGCCTAGCAGACGTCTCCATCTAAGCTCTTCCCTTTTCATTTCATACCACACGCTGCTTTCACATTAGTCTACCCAGAATACAGGTTTAATCCTCTGCCCTCTCTTTCCTCCCCAGACCACTGTGATGCCTACTGAATAGAGATAAGACTCCTTAGCTTTACCTTCAAGATGCTTTGCAATCTGATCCCAGGCTACTGTCTTGGCTTACTGTACCCTCTTGGCCCATTAGTATTTGCTACTTCAGTCAAACTACATATTGTCTTCTGGAAGAACATCACTCATGGTCTTCTGCCTCTACACTACCACTTTCTCTATCACAACTCACCCATCTCTGTCAGTTAACATCTGTAGAAACCTTTCCTTATTCTCTACAATTTAGAAGTAATTTCTCCATTATCTGATATCTCAAAGCATTTTGGGCAGTTAGGTGGCACAGTGGATAGAATGCCAGGCCTGGAGTCAAGAAAACTTATCTTCCTGAGTTCAGATCAGGCCTCAGATACTTAGTATCTGTGTGTCTCTGGTCAAATCACTTAACCCTGTTTGCCTCAGTTTCCTCATCCATAAAATGAGCTGGAGAAGGAAATGGCCAATCACTCCACTATTTTTGCTAAAAGAATCCCAAAGAGGGTCATGAAGAATCTGATTACAATTGAAACAACCAAACAGTAAACAGAACATTTTCTTTTCCTTTCCATAGGATTATAGATTTAGATCTATAAACGTAGATCATGTGATGTGTGAACATAGATCAGTGACTTTAGAAGTCATTGAGTTTTAACCTTACAAATGAGGAAAATTAAGTGACTTGCCCGACACACAACTGATAATTTTCTGTGGCAGAATTTGAACTCAGGTCTTCTGATTCCTAAGCACACTCAATATGCAGTGCCACCTACCTACTTCTTTTCTTTACTCATTGTATTCTAATTTATGTTATTATTTTTCAGAGAGGGTTGGGGCTTTCTGTTTATCTTGATATCTTTCCTAATCCCTACTACAGTTCTTTGCAAATGATAGGCACTTAATAAATGTTTGAATGAATTAGTTTAGGCTGTTCTCAATATTCCTTCTTGCTCCAGTGGCTTCCTTCAAAAAAAGTGAGGAAAGGGATGTTTTGATTGAAAAGTAAGGAAGTAGAGTTTCCTAAAGGCTGAGATCTTTGCAATTTCTGAGTTATGCAAAGATATTTTCTTCCTTAGGCCTCTAACCTACTTGGACATACTTATTCATTTGTGCTGCCAAAGGTCCTTTTAAATCTATAATGAAAAATTTATTATGAGTGAAGATGAGATTGCTTTAGGTTTCAGACAGTTTTAATTTCTGGCAAGTCTTCTCAGTGTTTAAAGGGCATATTTTCAAAAGGCAGAAAAAAATTCCCTCCTCTCCCCACTTTTCTTCCCTTTAAAGACTTACTTGGCTCGTCAGATCTGTCAGATATTTTCTTTCTTTAAAGATTATTTGATGGAAGCATTTCTTCAAAGAGATAGACCTCAGTATCAGCCTCATCAGCAACCTTTTGGCAAAGAAACAATTGAGACTAAATCTATTTTCGTGATTTACTTTTGTACTTTGGGGTAGAATTTTGATGGTTAGTAGTAGCAGGAATATCACCAATCTCAGAATGTTAGAATCTTTGAGGTCATCTAGTCTCGCCTTTTTGTAGATGAGGAAACTGAAGCCCAGGGGAGGAAAGTAGCTTGATCCAAGGTCACGTAGGTAAGAGCAGACCAAGATTTGAACAAAGGTCTCCTAATAAACCATTTAATGTTAAGTATTTCAGCTAGACCATGTTTCCTCCCTACAAGAATGAAGAAGAACATGGTTGACAGAATTATATCCCAGGTATCATTCCAACTGGTAGATGTTCGGTAGGTACTAAAGGAACATCTCTAGAACTTGTGATCTATTGTGGGTATTCCTGCGTGGTAATTGTCATCCATATTCCCTCCTATAAGATTATGGAGGTGGGGAAGGGGTTACCCAAAATACTAGAGGCTTCCTAGCGTTCTTCTAACTTGTCATGGATGCCAGTAGACTGCATAGGCTATCTGTCAATTTTCTTTCAGTCTTGCTACTCAACTGTCTCTTTTTTTGTTGTTATGAATTTCTCTTATGACTTATTTTACACTTTTTGTACCACCACCAGTAGAATATTGGTATTAAATCGATGGAAATTTGTTATAGAGAGAAACCTATGGTTATAAAATAACTAACTTCCCAAAAGGAATTCACTGCTGCACTTTCCCCCCTTAAAGTCTCCTTGTCTATTTGTATGTCTTTCCAAATTAGGTATACTGATAGATGCATTCTAAAGCTTATCCATCTGACTGTAATTCATAACCTAGACAATCAGTATTATTCATCCACTTGGTTTTTCCTGGACATCTAGTTGGCCAGACTGTTAAGTGCTTGTGTGTATCATTTTGGAAGCTCTTCAGTTCTGGAGATTAGTACAGTCATGATGTCATTTGCAAATAGGGAACACCTGCAGGATTCTCCATGGAGAATCCAATCCTTACTCATCCCAAATGCTGTATTGAATATGCTCCATGACAGTGGGAAAGACATATTTTTGTTTTGCTTGATATTAATAATGGTGGTTGGATAGGGTTATATCTTACTGGTATATGTTCTAAGGGATCATGTATTGTTGATATGCACTGAAAAGAACCCTTGTTTGTAGGTGTCAAAGAGACTTTAAGGGGGACATTTTACTCTTTTGAGTCAAATGCCTTTTTATGGTCAGTAAATAAACTAGGATTTTATATTCTCTTCATTCCTCAGTTTGTGTGATGATCCAGATGTGATTTGCTATGGAACATCACTTGTCAAGGCCTTGCCTGTTCCCTTCTGAAATTTTCATCAATCAGATTGTGTGTAGATAATTCTCATAAAAATTTTATATAGAAGGGAAAGTACACATGGGTTAATTAGTAGTTCTTAATGTTCTTTCATTTGTTCTTTGGTTGTAATAAGGTCTGAGTTCTTCTCTCCTACCTCCATTGGTTAATTAGTAGTTCTTAATGTTATCTCAGTTGTTCTTTGGTTGAAATAAGGTCTGAGCTCTTCCCTCCTATCTCTGTTGGCATCTTCCCCTCCTTCTGACACTTTGGGAATTAGTGTCTTAAAGCCAATAAAATTACCTCCTGCACAGACCTTATCTATGTATACTTATTTGAATCTGCTTTTCCTGGTTTTTTTGTCCTATCAGTGCTTCTGCAGAGAGTTCTGGAACTGTGTTGTTAGAGTCAAAATACGGTAACTCTTCTCTCATTGATAGTGAAAAGAATTTCTCTTTGCTTAAAATGACAGGAAAGGAAAACGTTGGAGGAGCTATAGGAAAACAAGCACATAAGAACACTTTTGATGGTGCTATGAATTGTCCAACTATTTTGAAAGGCGGTTTGAAACTAGGCTCAAAAAGTCACTCAGCTGTGCATACCTTTACCCAACTCTATCACTCCTAATTACATAGTCCAAGGACAAGAAAGAGACAGGACAGGAACCTAGATGTACATATGTAGAAATGTTCACAGTGGTCTTTCTTGTTATAGCAAAGAACATTAAGTAAAAGGATGGCCATCAGTTGGGGAATTGTGGAACTAATTATGGTATATGATTGTAATAGAATATTATTGCCCTTTGAGCTAGATAGATAAAGACTTTAAGGGCTTTCCATGTGTTAGCCACCATGGTAAGTAAGCAAGATAGTACCTGTCCTCAAGGAACTTATAAACTAAAGGGGCAACAAAACATGAGGACCTAGAAAGTGGGAGGGCCATGGTATGGAGATGACTAGGAAGTGGTATGAAATCTTGGTTTAGACCAAGATAAAGGGAAAACTCACTTTTTAAAAAAAAATGAAGTAAGAAATTTCAGAGAAACCTAGGAAGACGTGTGAATAGACGCAAAATAAATAGAACAATTTATATAATAATAACACTATAAAGAAATACACTTTGTACAATAACAACATTATAAAGAAAGACATCTTTGAAAGACTCAAAAATGTGATCATTGATAATTCTAGAGAACCAAAGCCACCAACCTCCCGTCAGATTGATGAGGTCTGTCATGGACCGAGTGAGGCATAGATTTTTGGACATGGCCATGGATGGGAATTTGTTTTGCTTGACTGTACATATATGTTATAAGAGTGTGGTTTTCTTTTTTTTTTTTTGAGTTTTTTTGGAAAGTTGGGAAAAGGGGGGCAACATTAGGACTGCTTCCCTCTTCCTTTTCCACACCCCCTCCAGAAAGAACCATTGAAGTATTTTAAAATGGAGAGAGAACAACATAAAGAAGAACCTGAAGCATAGTCAAAGCAGGATAGTTTTGAAAGTTGAATTTATTATATACATAGGAAGAAAAAAAATCTACATGTAATAATAGATTTGTCATTTCATAGGTAATCTTCCTTTTCAGTTCTACTTTGAAATGTTCATGTTATTTGATATTTGCTAAATTCAGGACAAAAACATTTATTCAAAAGTATATCAGTAAAGAATAATGAATCTTTGTTTATCTTTGCTATTCTTTCGTTTGTTCTTCAGCCCATATTATCCTTGAGTATCCTTGGGATGACTTATTGAGTTGAGTCTCTAACTAACCTTTTGTTAAGCTTTTTTTTCCCCTCTCCTTTTCTCTTACTATGAGAGTGTATTGCAATATTCTTAACTTTGCATCCTTCTCAGTAAAACTTTATAAATCAGTTTGTATTTCAAGCATTTAAAAATTCTGTATACATTTTTTTGTTATGGTCACTGTTGATATCCTTTACTTTATCCATTTCCCATATTCCAGCATCAGTCATTGGTTTAAATAGATCAGATTAAAACTATTACAATTCTACAACGTCTTTTTATTTTTCTGGTTTTGCGTTAATTTTGATTTCTACTCTACCATAAATTGGCTGTCCAACTGTGTAAATAACTGATTTAGGAATGATTCTTCTGTCAGGAACAGTTATTTTCTGTCACTGAAAGCAAATCAGTTTCTTGCTTTGTGATCTTATGTTATTTGGTGCTAACCTGGTTCAGGGACTTCTGATTTTCATCTCAAAGAGATATTCAAATAAATCATAAGTACATGATTTGTATTATGAGATTTCTTCATAGTATTCTTTATTCTTAGTCATATTTCCAAGATATTTCTCATTATGAAGCCCTATGCTCCTTTATGCTGAAGTTATTGAATACAAAGTGGGCAATTCTAAGTTTTAACTTAGAAGTTTTTACTCAAGTTCTTGGTAGAATTTCTCTCCATCTTCATCCCTTGTAACAGAAGTTGGTGGATAAGCTGCAATTATTTTCATGTCTGTGTTTTTGTAGTTACTTCTTGTGTGTGTTAACCAAACATCTGATAAAATGGGATGTCTTTGGATGCTTAATAAAAGCCTCTTTTATTTACTACTTCCAGGAGAACCTGCAAAGCATCTGTATACTTAGGTGAAACTTCTCCTTGTGGCTTTTGCCTTCATTAACATTATCAAAGTCTGGATTAGTTTAATATTCCTTTGAAAAAGTTAGGTGTTTGCTTTGGGGAGAAACTTTTGGGTGATTAAGAGATCAAGGATCAGGAGAGGCTTGATTTGAACTTAATTTTGAAGGGAAGTGGGAATTCTAAGATGTGAGTGTAAGGAGCATGTTATGGAATTGGAGGAGATTCTATACAAAGGCATGGAGACAGAAGATGGAACGTTGGGTGTGAGAAGACCAGTTTGGCCAGTTTGAGTGGGAAGGGGAATAAAGTACAATAAACCTGGAAATGTTGCTTGCTGCCAGATTATGAAGTGTTTAAATACCCCAAAGACTAGTTTCTGTTTGATCCCAGAGGTAACTTTACACTCAAGTTTATTTAACATGGGATCAATGTGGTCAGACCTGTGTTTTAGGAAAATCATTTTGGCAGATGTGCGGAAAGGACTAAGCATAGAGGGAATGATATTGGCAAATGGAGTCAAGGAGATCCAAATTGTGAAGGCTGATGTCATGGGCTCAATGTAGTATTCATTTTATAGACAAGGGAATGGAAAGAGTCAATAGGATGGTTGAGGAAACACAGAAACTAGTCAGTTTGGTTGGACTGGGAGGACCTGACAGGTACCATTAAGCAGGTAGATTAGTTTATAGAGAAGTTATCTAAGGTAAGGGGAGAATCAGGAGAGTTCTGTAAGTACAGGTAGCAAGTTTAAATGTTCGGGAGGTTGGATTGTGGGAATCAAGAATAACACTGGAAGATGAATGGGCCAAGGGAGGAGCTGAGCGTGTTTAGGATACAGGGAAGGGTTCTGGATATTAGACATGAGGTACCAGAAAGGAGACTAGAACATGATAAGGAGCCCAGGACTGCCGTGGAGGGCACGTCTTCCTTATTTTGGGCTAGAACTATTCCCAGAGCAAGGTCTGGTTCAAGTCAGAAAGGCAAGACAAATAAGAACACCTGCTGGAATGGGGAATTGCTGTCTACACAGACATATGCAGACAGATGCATATCCATACTAGTACTTCAGGGATCAATAATTTTATCAGTATGTGTACACCTTCTGACAGTACACATCTTACTTACTTAATTTTCTAGATGGCCTTACGTGGCAGAAAAAAATGAAAACTTTACATTTAATTAGATGTTCTCAAATAATACATCTAGTGTCTACTGCCAGGTCCATATTTGAAACCTTTCCAACATTATGGGACTTGACATATCTTGTTCTTTGGTTGTGTAGCCTTTAAAAAATTAATTTTAAGCAAGTTTCATTGTTGCCTTTTTTTTAACACTAGCAATTTCCCCTTAACCACACCCTCACCTTATTCCGCCTTCCCTTATAATAAAGAAAAATATTTAAAATTTTTACTGTTACATTGTGCTTTTGCATCACCTACATTTCCGTGTATCTCTTCTCCTTCTCTCAGATAGCCATCCATTCTAATGAAGAACAAAAACTAAATTCAAAACAAAACAGTTAAAGAAAGAACAAATCAGTTCATCAATTAAGTCTGACATCATATGCAATATTTTACACGCTTACTCTCCACGCCTCTACAAAGCAGGAAAGAAGATGCCTTCTCCTGTTTCTTCTATGGAGTCAAGTAAGGTCATTATAATTTCATGGAGCTCTGCTGGTTTTTTTCATTTATAATTTTGTAGTTGTTATTTAACTTTGTCTCAGTGATACGTCTTTTCATATTCATCATTCCTTTTACATCCATGTACTCAGATTTCTTTAGCGTCTTCCCCAGAGAATGGGCATGTGCTGGGTTTCCGTTTCTTTGCTACTATGAAAAGTGCTGCTTTGGATGTTTTGATCTGCGTCACTGGATCACTGCATCTCATTTGGAAAGGACTTCAGAAGTCGTCTAGTCAGCCCTGTGGTTGAACAAGAATCCCCACTACAAAATCTCATAGGAAACTAAGAAAAATATTTAAGCAAAACCAACTTCCATTATGACCTTAGCAGGTAGTGTACACTACGTTCCATGACCATCACATGCTCACCTCTTGTTACTCATTCTCCAGGACAGAGATTGGTCAATATAATGAATCAGAGTTGGACTACCTTATAATATTATTATTGCTTACTTGCAAGACTGTCAATTGCAGGACATCTGTTCACCGTGATAGAGTTGTCTCCTTCGTAGTTTCCTACATGAATGAAATCACAGTAGTCTTTAAAAACACACACACACACACACACACATGATTGTAGGGTTTGTGTGTATGATTCTGCTGGTGCTGCTTTCTTTGCTTGGTATCGCATCACAGAAAGATTACCAGGTTTCTTTGATTTCTTCATTTTCACTTCTGTAGCAGAATAAGTCTGTGATATTTGTGTGCCTAGATTTGTTGATCCGTTCTCAGTTTAATGGGGACCCATTTTGTTTACATGCATTATTTTTGTTGGAGTTGGGCTTTGGGGGATAAATAGCCTCGGAGAAGTGGGTTTTCTGCTGTGACAGAATGACATCAGAACAACACTACTCTGTGTGTGTGCGTGTGTGTTTCATATCATCTGGAATTTTTCTAGGTCCCCAGCTAACCAGCCATTAACAAACTCAAGTTTGATTTCACACATACACACACACACACATGCATACAACCACAAACATATTTATATATGTGTATATGATCTACATGTGTGAATACATCTAAATATGTATCTATGTATGTATATGTGTATATATTTACCTCCCCCCATCTCTATACATTGTCCAATGTGAATTACATGTA
>CM053772.1:62290718-62355718 GCA_028658325.1 Potorous gilbertii | reverse complement strand
GGCCCCGAGCCCGCTCCCCTCGGCGCCCGCCGCTCCCCCGGCCCGAGCTCCGTCGGGGTGCGGGGCTGGCTCGGCGGACGAGCCTCCGGAGGCGCGAGGGGCGGCCGCCTTCCCCCGGCGGCTTCGGCCAGCTGCGGGCCGCGCTCGGCCCGGGGCCAGGCCGGGACAGAAGGGGCAGCGGGAAACAACCTGCCCTGCGTTGGCCCCTCCGCACGGGGACCGCCCCAGCTCCGCAACCCGACGAGGAAGAGGACCGACGGGTCCCGGGGGCGCTCGGGGCGCTCGGCAATCGCCTCCCCCACCTTGGCCTCGCCCCCCCCCAGAGAAAACTTCTGCAAGCCGGTGAGAGGGGCGAGGTCGGGGGACCGGCCGGGAGCCGCTAGGATCCCCGGCTCGCCCTCCCGCCCCCATGCGTGCCCGCACGCCTACCTGCTGCTGCCCGGGCCGGTCGCCGCCGCCTCCCTCCTCTTCCTCCTCGGGGCCGCCCCGGGCCCCCTCCCGGCTCACAGCGGCTCCGGGGTCCCCTGATGCGAGCCTTCGCGCGGGGGTCGGGCGGCGGGCAGCACGGATCCGAGGCAGAAGACGGAGGGAAGGCGGTGGGGTGGGAAGGCAGGACGCGGTCCTCCCGGAGCTGCCCGGTCGGTCCGCAGAAGACTCGGCCGCCCAGGGATTTTCAAGAAAACTTCTGCCGCTTCGCCTTCGCAATCGCCGCCGCCGGAGTCTCCCCGTCCCCTTCCCTCTCTCCTTCTCCCTTTCTTTCTCTCCTCCTCCCGCCGCGGGAGCTCCTGGGGAGAGGGCGGCTGCTGCTGGGGCTGGGGCTGCTGCTGGGGCTGGGGCTGCTGCTGCTGGGGCTGCTGCTGCTGGGGCTGGGGCTGCTGCTGCTGCTGCTGGGGCTGGGGCTGCTGCTGCTGCGGCTGGGGTGCTGCTGCTGCTGCTGCTGCTGCTGGGGCTGGGGCTGCTGCTGCTGCGGCTGGGGTGCTGCTGCTGCTGCTGCTGCTGCTGGGGCTGCTGCTGCTGGGGCCACCGCCACCGCCGCTGCCTGCGATCCTCCTCCTCCTCCTCCGAGCACCGGGCTCCGCGGCTCTCACAACGAGAGGCTCAGCTGACTCCAGCCCCAGAGCTCTCACCCCCTTCCCGGGCTCCCTCACTTCCCCCACCCCCTTTAATGGGCTTTAAACCCGGCCGGCCCCGCCTTCTCCTCCCGGTCCCTCCTACCTCTCCTCCTTCTCCTCCTTCTCCAACTCCTTCTCCTCCGCCTCCTCTGGTTACTGCTCCTACTGCTGCCACTGCTGCTGCTGCGCCTAGGGCTGCTGCTGCTCCTGCTGCTGCTGCTGCTGCGCCTGCTGCTGCTGCTGCTTCTGCTCCTGCTTCTGCTGCTGCGCCTGCTGCTGCTGCTCCTGCTTCTGCTGCTGCGCCTGCTGCTGCTGCTGCTTCTGCTCCTGCTTCTGCTGCTGCGCCTACTGCTGCTGCTCCTGCTTCTGCTGCTGCGCCTGCTTCTGCTGCTGCTTCTGCTCCTGCTTCTGCTGCTGCGCCTGCTGCTGCTGCGCCTGCTGCTGCTGCTGCTGCGCCTGCTGCTGCTGCTGCTTCTGCTCCTGCTTCTGCTGCTGCGCCTGCTGCTGCTGCTCCTGCTGCTGCTGCTGCGCCTGCTGCTGCTGCTGCTTCTGCTCCTGCTTCTGCTGCTGCGCCTACTGCTGCTGCTCCTGCTTCTGCTGCTGCGCCTGCTTCTGCTGCTGCTTCTGCTCCTGCTTCTGCTGCTGCGCCTGCTGCTGCTGCTTCTGCTCCTGCTTCTGCTGCTGCGCCTGCTGCTGCTGCGCCTGCTGCTGCTGCTGCTTCTGCTGCTGCTGCTGCTTCTGCTGCTGCTCCTACTGCTCCTGATCCTTCTGCTGCTGCTGCACCTGCTGCTGCTCCTTCTACTGTTCCTGCTGCTGCTCCTGCTGCTGCTCCTGATCCTGCTGCTGCTCCTGACCCTGCTGCTGCTGCCACTAGTGACCAGGCTCCCACCACGCTGGGTCCCCACCAGCCACGGCTGCTGCCGGGGGTGTCTGGATGGAGACGAGGAGGGACCAGAAGGCCGAGGGTTTAGAAGTCTGGTCCTTTTTACCTTTCCACGGGTGGTTTTTTGTTTGAGCACTTTCTTTAAGACTAGGAACCTAGTGCTCCTTCTGCATACTATAGGCAAGAGTCACAGGTTAGTCCCAGAAAGAAGCAGCTGTGGAAAGGTTAAAACATAACAAAGTTTTTCTACCATCTCTTTTCTCCTAAGAACCCAAATTTGGAGAGAGAAGCAGCTCCCTTGTTTGCAAGCCAGAGAGAGGCAGGGCGGGAGCACGTGAGCACGTAGGTAAAAGAAGAGTCGTCCCCAGTTAACAAACTTTGCTTTCCAGAACTTGGTAAATCGATTAATTGGAACCGTCTTCCCATAAAAGCAAGATTCTATCCACTGGTTAGGATCCCAGGTGAATGTATAAAAAGCCCATTTAATCCAGTTTGTACCTGAGTGAGGGAGCATACGTAGCTCTAGTCAGTTAAGCTGTAGGGAAAGGGAAGGCAATGTCTGGTATGAGAAAAGGCTGGAAAAAGTTCACAGCTCTGTCTTTCCTCTAGCAAGTTCCTTAGAAACATGGGGACACAGCTTTTAAAAAAATGGAAGGAACTCTAAAAGACCAGGGGTACTTAACCTGGGAGAGTTTTCAGGAGGTCCATGAACTAGGACGGAAAAAAAAAAAAACGACATCTTTATTTTTGCTAATCTCTACTCAAAAGGAAATATTTTCTTCAATCATGAATTCCAAACACCAACATTCTGAGAAGGGATCTCACCAGACTGGCAAAAGGGCCTATGCTACAGATCTAATTAATTCCAAATCTACCAATCCTCTAAGCTCACTGCTGCCACTTACTTATTCTAGGTCTCACTTTCCAGTTGAACATAAATTACTTATAGGTGGGGACTTCTCGTTTTTTTCTTTGTAGCTCTATCACAGAGCATTTGCCCCATGAGAGCTTGTAAAAAAGGAGGTTTGGACCATTATAGTTTTAAAATATTTTAACACCTCTATTTCAATAATTAGCTCTTTTTAAATCAGAGACCCTAAGATCTACTTGGTTCCTTCCTCTTCCACTTTATGAAATTTGTTTTGGATTTTTTTAAAACAAAATTCTGGGTTAAGTCGAAGTTGTTTTGAGTCCCCAGTTAGCAAAATTCCTAACACCTATTCAGAAATTGGGATCTCTGTCTGATCTTACATTTTATATTTATCTCTAGTTAACTTCAGGCCTCTTGGGGTGGAATCAAAATTCAGTTTACAGGGAACCTTTAGGTAATGAAACACCAGATTTTATTGTAGTGTCTGTGGATAGACAGGATGGGAAAGTACTGGCCTTTTCTGGGTATTTCTCTCACTAGTGACTCTCCTCTATATTCTCTGCCACAGCCCAGTCCTCTCTTCCCTCTTCAAAGAAAATACTATGCCCTGATTCAGCTTCTTGAATCCAGAAACCCGGAATCCCTTCCCCAAGTTCTGAGACAGTTTCTTGCTCTTACACAAATTGCATAGGGCATGGCCCAGCCTTTCACATAAAGGCAGTGTACAGGTTCTCTTCACACTGGGTTTCATTTGTATTGATCAGAAAGTGTTCTCACCTAGTCAAGGCACCAGAGCCAAAATGGAGTGGTTTCAACCACACCCTAACAATAATATTATGAATTTATACCTCTGCAAGAAAAAGTACCTCTCTAGATCAACAATACACCAAGGTGTTTTAAATTGGTGGGGAGAGAAAGGTAGAGATTGACTTGGATTCTCCTTGGACTATTGACTTGACTCTTGTACTGGCTGTGCATATAGTGGCTTCTTTCTAAGTTAAGTGTTCACAAGTTGGGGACAGGCTGTAAAGCTAAATTTCATATTTGTTGGCTTGCATATACTTAGACTGCCTTTGGTTTCCTCTCACTGCTGTTGGAAGTTAGCTAGACTAACACTCCCTTAACACTGGCAGATGGTAAAACAAACTTCCTTTCCACACTCACACATAACTCTGACATGAATAGAAATGCCCTTGGATGGGAAGCTAAGGCCTTGGAACCAGATCCCTGAACTCTTCTGTCTTAACAATTCAATGTACTGTGCAGTGCATCCCAGTCGAAAGCCTTGGGAGAGAATCGTAATGAAGATGGGAAGACACCCTTGGATGATAGCAGTCCAGATGTGTAGAGAGAATTCAGGTTTGCAAAGCCCTGTCCTCATAGCAACACTGAGACCTGTAGCTTGAAGACAAAGGGATAAAACTGGCTGTCCAGTCATGTCCAATTCTTTGTGACCCCATTTAGGGTTTTCTTGGCAAAGATATTGGAGTGGTTTGTCATTTCTTTCTTTAGCTCATTTTACAGATGAAATTGAGGCAAACAGGCTTGAGTGAATTGCCCAGGGTCACACAGCTAGTAAGTTTTGAGACCAAATTTAAACTCAGGTCTTCCGGAGTCTAGGCCAAGCTGTATCACTTAGCTGCCCTGAGAGGCAGAAAGACTAAACCAGAGATTGAGTTGAAATGCTAGCTTTGGCACTAACTAGCTATGTGACTGGAAGAATCAGATTATTTCTTTGAACACACTTTTCCTCATCTGTAGGATTGGGGTGGGGGGGGGGGGAGACCTGGGTAGGGGGCAAGGTGGGCAAGATTAAGTGTATAACACTGGGGACCTAGAGGCAGCTGCTGTAAAAGTGAGGGGATTGGGGATAGAACCAGTTAAAATATAATTGGGAAATATTTAACAAAATAAAAATATAATAGGACATAGATAATGCTAATTTATGGTTTTCTAAGTCAATATGCAGCCCTCTGTTTCTACTCAAGTTTGATACCCCTGTACTGGATGACTTCTAAGGTCCCTTCCAGCACTGAAGACTATGAATTTAAAACCTATTGGAGGACAAGAAGCTTTGCAATACTTAAGGTTTGATACTGGATCTTGAGCTCTCTATACTTCACTTCTAGAACAACTCTAAAGCTTCTCACCAGCAACCTAAACATGTCCAAGACATGTGGCAAGAGTCACACCATAGAGGCCTTAAAAGTCTAGCTTTTGAAAGATTATGGTCAAGAAACAATTCAAACTGGTTTTCAAGTGTTTTCACAGGATGCTCAAGAATTGGGTTTTTGCCCCTGCTACACCTCTTTACAGTTACGGAAACTTGAACAAGTCTCATTTATGTGTTTTATAAAAATGAAGGGATTAGATCACATGATCCCAAGGACCCCTTCCAGTTTAAAAATTCTAAAAACCAGGTTCTAGTCCTGACTCTTCCACAAAGTATAAACCTTGGACAAGGCAGTTAAAGCCGATGTACTTTGCTTTCCTTAACTGAAGAATGGGGAAGGCACCTTCCCTACCACTAGCTTAAGTTTGTGATCAGGATAAAATGAGAAGACTGTCCCACAGATTTAACCATCTACAAAGATCTAGCCAGTATAGGCATTTGGCCATTTGCCTTGCTGCCAACCCCTTTTCACTGCCTGCAGGGAACAACATTACTGTTGCTACTGGGAATTATTTGAAAGTTTGTTGCCTTAAGGTACTTCTTGCAATCCCTGCCCAGACCAGAATTCCCTCCCAGATATGAGTGAGTAGAATGTAGGCACCCTGAGGACAGATGAGCTCCTTGAAGAACAGGGAATATTTTTTGCCTCTTTTTGCATCACCAGCACTTAGCACAGTGCCTGTCATATGTTAGGTGCTCAATAAATTTTGTTGACTGTCTCACTTTTCTGTCTGTTCCTACAAGTACATAGCATGTAGTTGGTACTTTATAAATATTTGTTCATTGATTAATCAGGACTTAAAGAATCTATAATTCAGTCCTTCCACTAATACAGATTGCAGCCTCTCCACCCCCACACAAGATGATCCCACTGAATGACTTTAAAAAAAAATTCACCCTGAAGTCAACCTAATGATGAACTCCTCCTAATTTAGTTAGCCTCTACTGGCATAATCTTTAACAAGAAAGGTTCACACTTGTGTGGTGCTTTCAGGTTGTGCAAAGTGCTTTAGTTGTGCTTTTAAATAATGTCAGTTGTTCCAACAACCCCATGAGATTGATAACTGCGAAAATTTTATTCCTATCTAACTGAGACTCAGAGAGGGGATGAATCCAGGCCAGACTCATATAGCCAGAAAGTCTTAGAAGTCGGATTCTTCTGATTCCCAACATTTGATCTACTGCACTACACTAATTACTTTCCAGCCTGATGAGGCATTGGAGAAGGATGTTGATGGGCATGATAACATAGAGTATGTCATAGACAACAGTGTGGTGCTGGATTTGAAGTCAGACTTCATGAACTTCAGTCCAAACTGTGCTTGTGTAGCCTTGGATAAGTCACTTATCTTCCTCATCCACAAAATGAGGTCAGCATGAGCCTAGAAGACCAGTGATAAATGAACCCAACTCCTGACAATGAGGTGATGGACTCAGTATGTAGAATGAAACCCACATATCAGACGTGGTCAGTGAAGGAAGTGTCTTTGTCTGATTGTGCAGACTTTTTACCAGGGCTTTGTTTCTCTTCCTTGTTGTAGAGGAAGAACAAATAAATGCTTATTAACTGAAAAAAAAAAAAGGAAAATAAGACAGAGAGAGAAGATTGTATTAGGTGATTTAGCTCCAAAACCAGTAATATGAGTGTTTAGAAGTAAAACATGCAGTCCAAATGCAGGGCATTTCATGGATCTGCTAATGCCCAAGCCTGGTTGCATAAACCCTAACATGAAGACATGGCAGTACCTCTGAACCTCTTTCTCTGTCTTGGTGAAAATCAAGCATCTCCCAACTTAGGCTGCCATACTTTGAGAAGCTAAACTGTCTTAAAACTCTGGCATAAAACTGTACCTGTTTTTTTGTTTTTGTTTTTGTTTTTTTTTTTTGCACTACTAGCTGTTTTCCAAAAGGCTCCCTTTATGAACAGCTCCTAAGGAGGGACAGCAGAGAGCTCCACACCCCCTCCCCCACTCGTCGCCTCCAGTGTACCACTTCACCCTACCTTTGGATCCAATGTATCCCCAGACAGCCACCTAGTGGAAGGGGAAGGAACTACAGAGACTGCATAGCACAAGTATTCTAAGACACTTAATTTCCCAGGATGATAGATTTGAAAGTGGAAGGAACCGTTGAGGTTATCTAATCCAACATTACTTTTACAGATGAGGAAAGTGAGACTCAGAGAAGGGGAGTGACTTGAAGGTCATATAGTGAGAGTTAAGATTTGAATCCAGGTCCTTTGACTCTAAATCCAGCATTCTTGCCTGTGACCCATGACTGAATAATGTTGGAAGACTGTAGCCCCCAAAAGTGACCTTCTCACTCTGCAAAGCCCCTGAACTATATAATGGGAGACAATGGAAGAGAAATGAAAGAAAATTTGCCTTTCTTCTTGCAAAAACCCTTGGGCTTATATGTTAGTGAGAAGGGGGGAGAAACCCTCTTGTTGAAAAAAAGACAGCTTCCAAACATTGGAGCTATGATCCTGGAACTGACCTGTTAACTCCTTCATACTGTCTGGCCCTGACACTGGATAGTTCTGTTTCTAAAATAATCAAAGCACCTGTCAGCCATTTTTTACTTTTCTTTTTTTTTAACTTTCTATTCTGTTAACTCAGAGTCAGCTTTGTGTTTTGGATAGATGTCCTGCCTTGGGGTCAGAAAGACCTGGGTTCCTTGGAGTCCTACTTCTGATTCATATTAATTGTGGGAACAAATTAGATTCTCCAAGTCCAAGACAATTCTCTAAATAATCACTCAGTAAATATATTTATTAAGCATCTATTATGTGAAAGCACTGGGTTGGGGCAGAGGATGCAAAGACAAACATGATACATATATTCTGTCTTCAGGGAGCTTATATTCATCAGAGAGACTCTAAATTATAAATCAGTTATCATTCATCTCCATTGGTGATAGGTTTCCATATTGAGTATGTGCTATCTCAATAAAATCCCATGCTCAGACTAAAATTTTCAACCAACAGCATGGCACTATCATCTAATAAATATTATTTGTGGCTCTATTTTCAACAAAAGAGGTAAGTAGAGTATGACTTGTAAGGCAAGAAGACCTCAGGTCAGTCCTGCTTCTGACCTGCCCTGGCTCTGTGATCCCCAAAATTCTTTGTAACTTCTCAGAGTTCTAGGAAATTCTCTATGAGTGAAAATTTCAGAAAAAATGTAGACCTGAATCAGAAATGGGGGTTCCCTCACCCAGGAGTCCTTTATAGAAATCACAGGTCCAATGATGACCTTGTTTCCATATTTCACAGTCTTTAAAACTAAAGATATAGAAGTAGTAGAAGAATCCAAAATAAATAACTAAGGTGATTAAATATCATAGTTACAATTATTTAGAGGCATTTATTGAGTTAACAAAGATTTTACTTCAGCATCATTCCAAGGAGAGCCCTGTGTGAGCTAGCCTCCTTGCCAATTGTCACTTTGCCAATGGTTGCTCCAAAGAATCTGCTAAAAAGTTCATCTTTAAGTTGTTACACCGGGACATTCTTCAGCTGGTCAGCACACAAAGCCTGGGAGGGTGAATCTGTCTGTCCTCAGAGTGACGTTTTTGCAGAAAATAGAACCCACCCTGGAGCCAAATCTGCTGATGGATGCCTCAAACACTACTCAGGACAATGAAAAACAAAATCCGTTTGGAGAGCAGTTGAGCGAATGTTTGTGCTCATTATATCAAACAATGCTTCTGCTGGCCAAGTATGGATATTTTTAATTGCTTGGTGGTGGATTTATCCATCATAAATGTGCAAGGACTGTTCCTTTTTATAAGTAAAGATACATTGAAAAGAAGTGTTTGCTATGTTATCATGCTTTACTTTCCTTTCCCCTGATAATATGTGCATATATATATATATACACACATATATACATATGTTTAGATACATATACATATGTGTTAATGTGCACACAGGGATCAAATGTGTATGCAGATGAATGAATGAACATTTCTTGAGCACCTACTCTGTTCCAAGTATTGTGTAGGCCCTGGAGCTATAAATACAAAGATGAGAAAATGCCTGCTCTCAAAGATATTATATCCGAATGGAAAATACATACAAGGATGCAGTAGCCTTAGAGAAAAGAATTTTGGTCTGTGAGACATAGGAATGACCAATAATGCCATCAGGTGGTCTATTATCACCTCCATTTTGGAAGGAGTGGAAGTATTACTTTGATTTCTTATTCAGAAGAGAGAGGCAGAAGGTTTCAAAGTACATTTGAAAGGTTTGCACCCCATGATGGCAAAATATCCAAGGCAGATGGATAATCTGGGGTGGGTTTGGTGAATTGGCACTCACTCCCTTAGTGGTAAGTAGGACAGACTACTCAGCCCCACAGCAAAGTTCCAAAGCTAAGTGGATTCACTTTTCCAGCCATAGTTTTTGGAGGCATGGCCCTGGGAGGTTACAGTTCCAGGTGGAGAGAGGCAGGCCAGATGGTAAGATGTCCTCGTGGACAAATATACACATGCAGGCAGTAACATCTCATTTATCCAGTGTCAGGGAACAAGCTGTTCTCCATAATAATAACTGGCATTATTCAGCACTTTAAGGCTAGCAAAGCACTTTACATACATTATCTTCGTTGGTGAGGTAAGCATCCCAGCTATTGTTAATCTGCTTTTTACATAGGAGCAAACATACCCAGAGGGGTTAAGTCATTTGTCAAAGGTCACATTGGAGGTGAACTTCCAGGCCTCTTTTTACCTCTAAATCCAGATAATGAATTTTCCAATTAATTCGTGTTGCCCCTTCAAGAGTCAAAGCTTTTTAAGTTTATTTTTGTTTTTAACCATTTCTAACGGTTTCCTTTTTAATGTCCCAAAGTCGCAAAGCTTTGGGTTGACTGTTGGAAAAAATCAAAGGCCACAAAATCCAAAGTCTAACACATACAGCCCTGGTGCCTACAAGTTGTCATGTTGCCTTATCATAATGGGTTATCTAGCTCTGGAGCCTGCATTTGCCTCTTATCAGAACTTCTAAAGGAGTGTATTTTTATGGACCAAATATGAAGAATGATTATAAGATGATGCCCCTGGTTTGGCTTTTTTCCTTTTTATAAACATATGCAAACTTATGCCCTGAGAGGATTTATTAAAGCAGAATAGTAGGTTGAAATGAGCTGTGGATATGGAGAGACACAGGACCAAGGTTCGAATCTGAGTACCACCAGTGTGACATTGGACAAATGATTTAATCTCCCTAGATCTCAGTTTCCCCATCTTTAAAAAATGAAGGGGTTAGACCAGATGGTTTTTAAGATATCTTCTTATGCCGGATTGATAACTCTAGAAGAGGAAGGTACATTAGGGGTCATGTAGTTCAATCCAATTTTACAGATAAGGAAACTGAGGCTCAGAGATGTTAAATTACTAGCCCATGTCATATTGCTAATATGTGTTGAAGACAGGACTCAAACCCAAGCCTACCTCATTCCAAGTTCATCATCCTATTCATTTTGTCTTGGGGGTCTCTTAGAGCTAGTTTACAACCCACACAAGAAAATTGGTCTCATTCCTTCCTAATCACAAGACACTTTCCTTTTCCCACCTTTTTCTTTCTCCTTCCCCACTTTTGCTCCACTCTCTCTACACCCTTCTTCTACTACTCACCCTCAGGATAGAACTGGGCTAATTCTGTCCTGGAGCTGAGACCCTGGGGAAAGAGACTGGGGAGGAGGGGAGGGGTCATATAGAGACTGGGAGCCCCTAGGAACCCTTATCCAGAACCTGTATGGAAGTAGATTGACTAAGGTGGTAAGTTTGCACAGCTGGAGGTTGCTTGTCATAAGTGCTACAAAAGTCATAAATGGGTGTGATTAGCTGGGCATCATAAAAGTAAACCATCAGAAATTGAACTGTATATACACACAACACGCACGCACAGACTCACACACACTCATGAGACTCATCTGCCTGTTGCTTGGTAAAAACATTTTCAAGATCAAGTGAATGGCTCTGTGAGTAGAGCCAACTACACCGCCCTAATTCTGGGCTCTGAGTATATTATGAAGTCCAGAGGAAAATTTCCTAAAGGTTGTCCAAAAGCAATTAAGTTGTGTTTAAATGTGGAGTTAATTCTGATTACAAAGAACATCCTGTGGTATCATTTGATGCCTGTGTTTGAGGGTATGTGTATCAATAGAAGACCTGGCTCTTGGGTGTTTGTGTTGGAATTTGTCGAGTAGAATATTGAGTAGGTATTGAATATACTGTGAATGAGAAGAAGAGAGAATTAGTTTAGATTTAGCAGTGACTGAGTCAATCTTAATCTGGAGAGCAAATATTAGAATATACTTCTGTCCTTCCAACAGAGAACTGGGGGAATACAGGGGCAGAATATAGCATGTACGGACAGGGATGCTACTATATTGATGATTTTTTTGCCTAACCGTTTTTCCTTCTTATAAAGGAAGGAAGGTCCTATGGTATGAATAGGAAGGATATTTTTTAGAAATAACTGTAATGTAAAGCAAAAATCAACTATGAAAACTTTACTTAAGAAATTATTAAGTTAATGTGTGAGTAAGGTTATATTCAGACGTACAGACCCAGAAGTGAATCTGGATTCAGGAGTGAGTGAGAAAGTGTCAGTCCAAATGAGGGGTACAGTGGCTTGATTTTTGGTGGCAGAGAGAGATACAGGAACCAGAAAGAGGTTGATGTAGCCTGATGATGAATCAGTTCCTGAGATTGCAGGCCTGGGACTTAGCACAGTACCTGTACATTGTAGGCACTTAATAAATATTGATTGATTGATTCATTGATGGATTGATTGGGAGTCACCTAGAGGCAATTAGGTGGTGCCCTGGATAGAGCACTAAACTTGGATTCTGTAAGACCTGAGTTCAAATCCTGCCTCAGAAACTTTCTAGCTTTATGATCCTGGGTAAGCCACTTAACCTCTGTCTCAGTTGGTGGTTGTTGAGTCCTTTCAGTTGTGTCCTGGTTCCCCACCCCCCACCCCATTTGGAGTCCTCTTGGCAAAGATACTGGAATGGTTTGCAGTGTCTTTCTCTAGCTTATTATACAGATAAGGAACTGAGGAATAGGATTAATTAAGTGACTTGTCCAGAGTCACACAGCTTATGTGTCCAAAGCTGCATTTGAACTCAGGTCCTCCTGACTTTAGAGCCCTGTGATCTATTCGCTGTGCCATCTAGTTGTCCCTGATGTGGTTTACTCAGTCATAAAAAATAAGAATAATAAACCACCTGTCTTACAGGGTTATTGTGAAGGCCAGAAGAAATAATAATTCCACAGTACTTAGAACAGTACATACCATGTAGCGTTGGTGTTATTTAGTCGTGTCTGACTCTTTGTGACCCCTGGAACATAGCATGCCAGGTCCTTCTAGGCTCCACTATCTCTCACAGTCTGTTCAAGTTCATGTTTATTGCTTTCATGGTGCTCTCTATCCATGTCATCCTCTGTCATCCCCTTCTTTTGCCTTCAGTCTTTACCAACATCAGAGTCTTTTCCAGTGAGTCCTGTCTTCTCATTATGTGATGAAAGTATTTAAACTTCAGCTTCAGTATTTGACCTTCAAGTGAATAACCTGAATTAATTTAAGTATTGACTGATTTGATTTCCTTGCTACCCAAGGGACTTGAAAAAGTCTTCAGGACCACGATTCAATTGTCTCAGTTCTATGGTGTTCAGCTTTCCCTTTTAGTTCAACTCTCACAGCCATACGTTACTACTGAAAAAGCCAAAACTTGAACTATATGGATCTTTGTCAGCAAGATGATGTCTCTGCTTTTTAGTATACTCTTTAGATTTGCCATAACTTCCCTTCCAAGGAGCAAGTGTATTTTAATTTCATGGCTGTATTTGCTGTCTACAGTGGTCTTTGAGTCTAAGAATATAAAATGGATTTTACTTCCATTTCTTCTCCTTCTATTTGTCAGGAAGTGATGGGGCCAGTTACCAAGGTCTTAGTTGCTTTTTGTTTTTTTGATGTTAAGAGTCAAGTCAACTTTTACACTCTCTTCTTTCACCCTCATCAAAAGGCTTCTTATTCTTAATTGTTCTTTACTTTTCGCTGTGAGAGTGGTGTGTCTGAATGTCTGAGACTGCTGATATTACTCCTGGCAACCTTAATTCCAGCTTTTGTGATTCATCCCACCTGGCATTTTGCATGGTGTACTTTGCATAAAAGTTAAATAAATAATATGACAATATACAGCCTTATCATACTCCTTTTCCAGTCTTAAATCAATAAGTTGTTCCATGTTCAGTCCTAACTGTTGCTTCTTGACTTGAATACAGGTTGCTCAGGAAACAAGTAAGGTGATCTGGTGATCCCATCTCTTTGAGGACTTACTACATTTTGTGAAGATTCACAGTCAAAGGCTTTAGTGTAGCCCATGAAGTAGAAGTAGATGTTTTTTTCTGGAACTCCCTTGCTTTCTCCCTAAAACAGTGAATGTTGGCAATTTGGTTTCTAGTTTCTCTGCTTCTTTGAAAACCAGGCTGTTCTGGCAATTCTCAGTTCACATCTTGTTGAAGTCTAATTTGCAGAATCTTAAACAATCCCCTGATAAATATAACATCTTTTTTGGGTGTTATTTCTTGAAGATGTTGTAGGATTTTAGACCTGATCAACTTTGACCTTTTCAGCATCAGTGGTTGGAGCATCGACTTGTATTCCTGTGATGTTGAATGTTTTGTCTTGGATTTGAACAGATATTATTCTGTCATTTTTAAGATTATACATCAGTACTGCTTTTCTCACCCTTTTACTGATCATGAGATCTACTCCATTTTTTCTAATGGATTCTTGCCCACAGTAGCGTATGTAATGATCCCCTGAATCAAATTTACCCATTCCCATCCATTTAAGTTTACTGGCACCCAAGGTGTTGATGTTTAATCTTTTCATCTCCTGTTGACCAGTTTACCTTGGTTCATAGATCTTACATTCCAGATTCCTATGCAATATTAATCTTTACAGCATCAGACTTCCCCTTTGTCACTAGATACATCCATCGCTGTACTTCCTTTCAGCTTTGGCCCAGCTGCTTCATTAGTGTTGGAGCTACTTGTGGGTGTCCTCCACTCTTCCCTAATAACATATTGGTCACCTTCCGACCTGAGGGGTTCATCCTCTGATATCACTTCAGTATTGTCCAAGGAGTTTTCTTGGCAAAAATACTGGAGTGGTTCACCATTATTTCTCCAGTAGATTACCTTTTGTCAGAACTCTCTCCATTCTGATCTGTCTGTCTTAGGTAACCCTGCATGGCATAGATCATAGTTTCTGCCACAAGATGGTGATGGGGGGCGGGGAGAGGTGGAGTATATAGTAGGCACTTAAATGCTCATTCCATTTCATTCCTAGTACTCTCCTATATTGTAGGGTCCTCTATTGTTGGGTCAGCATTTGATTAGCAATAAGGAGGAAGGACTCCTCATAAATGCAAAATCTGAATGTCATGGTTCTCAGTGCCCAATGTCTTTTGTTTGAAAAAAGGAAGGGAGAGAGTCCTCTTAAGACTCCTTAGTTTCATGAAACCTTTCCTTGTCCCTTAGCTACTAGTGCCTCCCCATTACTTGCATTTATTTCATACATATTTTAAATATGTAAATATTAAATTAATGTTAATTAAATAAATATGTACATGTCTCCCCAACAGAATATAAGATCTTTAAAGGCAGGGACTATCTTTGTATCCTCAGTGCTCGGCGCACAGTTGGTGCTTGATAAATACTTGTGCAATGAATGAATGAATGAATGGACACAGTGGATAGAGTCCTGGGCCTGGAGTCAGAAAGACCTGAGTTCATATTCGACCTCATATACTTATTGGCTATATGACTCTGGGCAAGTAATTTAACCCTATTTGCTTCAGTTTCCTCATTTGTCAAATGAGCTGGAGAAGGAAATGGCAAACTACTCCATTATCTGTGTCAAGATAATCCTCAATGTGGTCATGAAGAGTCAGACATGACTGAATACCAACAATGAATGAATCAATAGGAGGATTTTCTATAATAGCATAAAATTTTATAAGGATTTTATAAATACTATTTTATAAGGATTTTATATAGTATAACATTGATAGGAGGATTTTATATGGCATAAAATGAAAGCTTTCCTGAGACCTAGCTAGATGCCACCCAGATCAACCCGATTGGTGTTATCAAAAACTCCAGTACTCACTAAGGGTCTACAGTGTCCTAGAATATAGTGCTAGTTCTTGGAGGTGATACAAAGATAAATAAGACAGCTCTGAAGGAGCTCATTTAGTAGGAATGATAAGATATGTACACAGATAACTAATGCAGATTAAAATGTGTTAAGTGCTAGGAGACCAAAGTGCTAGATCAGATGAAGCAGAAATTACCTTGAGCTGATAAACCATGACATAGTCCACCATAGGGAGATTCAAGTTGAGGGACTTGAGGATTTCTCCTCCCAGGATGAAAAGTTACTCAGTCAGCCTCGTGTTTGTCCTTCGTTGCCAAAGAAGACCATGCCATCAGAGAAATGATGACATGACTTGCACTTGACTTTGTTTTGAGTGAGGGAGGGCTGTGCAGGTCACCAGCCTCACTTCTCCTCCAGAGTCATCTGAATCCAGTGACCTGATATTCCTCAGGATGACTGCAAATGGCCCAGGATACACTGGGAGACTCAAACAGCCTAACTCTTCCTGGGATGTAACAGCACCAGGGTGGGGCAGACAAGCAACTTAACTAGACTCTACTAGGCTCTTTCCTTCCTCCTACCAAACAAATAAGAAGTGATGCATATTCCCATGGCTTCTCTCTTTTCTACAGAGCTTGTGACTAATAAAAATATAATTGCTCTGATATGATTTGTGCTTTTTAAAGTCATGTTGTTTATGACTGTATATCTCATGTCCTTCCAAATATTTGTACACCAACAATAATTAAGAGAGATATGGAGTAATTTTGCTCATGGAAAGTGGAAAGAGTCAAGGTCAGAAAATTCAAAATCATAGGATCATTTCAATTCATAGGAAACTAGGATTTAGCGCTGGAAAGGACCTTAGAGATCATCTAGTCCAGGGGTAGGGAAACTTGTGACCTCAAGGGCACATGTGGCTTTCTAGGTGCTCTAGTGTGGCCTTTGGACAGAGTCCAAGTTTTACAGAACAAATCCTTTCATTAAATGGATTTGTTCCATGGAGTTTGGATTCAGTCCAAGGGCCACACTTGAGGACCTAGGGGGCCACATGTGACCTCAAGGCCACAGGTTCCCCATTCCTGAATTCTAGTCCAACTCTTTCATCTTACAGATAAGGAAATTGAGTCCATAGAACTAATGATTTGCCCAATGGTTTGCCATTTCCTTCTACAGATCATTTTACCATTGAGGAAAATCAAGGCAAACTGGGGCTTAAGTGACTTGCCCAGGGTCCCACAGCTAATAATTGGATCTTCTCAGCTCCAGTCCTGGCACTCTATCATTGTGCTACCTAGCTGTCCTTTTGTATTCTTGGCATTTAGCAAAGTACTAGGCGCTTAATGAGTGTTTGTTGATCCATTGAATCTGTGCACAGGTGAGTGAACTGAAGATTATTGGAGAAGGAAAAGAGGGCTAAGTGCTAAGGTGGTGGTGATGGTATCGTAGTCAGGAAAAGCTTTACTTAATGGAGGGGATACCTCAGTTGAGCTTTTCTGATTCTTCAAGGGAGCTAAGGAATAGGAAGTAGACCTGGTATAGGGAACCCAAATGAAGTAATGCTCTCGGTCAATGCCAAGTCAGTACCTTCTCTGCAACTTCTAGTCTTAGAGAGATACCTAGAACCCAAGAGATTAAGTGATTTGACCAGGGTCACACAATATCAGAAGCAAGACTTGAACATATATCTTCCTGACTCCTAAGCCAGCTCACTATGCATTTCTCCATGATGTCTCCTAAAGGGAGGTTGGCACTCTAAAAATTTAAAGAAAAAAGTTAAAGAATCCTGAAAATTTTGAAATACTTCACTTTACTGTCTTGAGAGCTGCAAAAAAATGACTAATATTTTATTTTACATACAGTAATTGTTAACAGTGCAATGCCTGGCACAAAGTAGAAGCTCCACAAATGTTTGTCAATCAACTAGTACTGGACACAACAAACAAAAAGTAAACTTCAGATTGCAATGCAGAATATAGTGTCACATCACAGAAATGACTACGAATTTATCCCCTATCGCTGCTGCAAGGAATTGTTAATGTGTAAAAGATGAGGGCTAGAGTTACATTTAATACAAAACAAGGCCAAATGTAGAACACAGCTGGGAAGTTTATGAGGTACTCTGACACTTGAAATCAGAGCCATAACTAGGGTGTGGCAATCAAAGTTTTGTCTCAGGGCACCAAATTAGAGTCCTCCAGATACTAGAAGCAACAGAGCTTAGCAGCCACTTAGCAAAAATAATTAGTTAAAATAGGAAGTCACCAAGAGGCACCAGTATGATGTGAGCTTCTCCCATATCCTACCCTATTTCTTGTCCCCACGCCTTCCCTAACTAGTGTAGCCTCCTCCACCCCTGTACCCCTTCACCCCTTCAGGAGCCTCTTGCTCATATTGCAAGGAATCTCTCTCAACTGGTCACATCAACTGAGAGAGCATTTTGTGTTGCTTTCCTGGAACATACTTTGTGGCACATGACCCAGATGGAAACCTTGCTAGGCATAACTCTGCTTAGAAGTGCTGTGCTTCAGATAAGTCACAGTTTGAATACCTGAGAATGGGGGGAAGAGGGGTGGAGTGTGCAGGGGTGGCAGTAGCTCAGTGGTCCTCAGATAGCTAAAGAAATCATCTAGTAAAGTCAGATTTTGGTTATTTATCAAACAAGGATCCCATTCCTCCCTTGGGACAGATTGTGAAAAGTCCATCAAATAATCAATCAACAAGCACATATTAAGTGCCTACTATGAGCTAGGCACTTTGCTAGGTGGTAGGGCTACAAATACAAAGAATGAAACTTAATCTCTACTTGCAAAGATCTTGGAAATACATCTATAAGTATGCTCAGAATAAATGGTGTTCTTTCTTTCTTTTCAAAGAGGACCAGTGACATGTCTTGTTAAGCCTGAATTGGATTGAAGTGAGACAGAGTTGTACAAAGTCATCAACCTCACTCTCTTTCAGAGTCATCTAAGTCCAGTGGCAAGGCAAGAGTCAAGATGACTTCATTGTCTGGGATATAGTGGATGACCTTGGCATCTTTGATATCTGGCCAAGCTCTAAGAGCTGCACGGAGCCAGTCTGGTCTTCAGGACAAATTGTTCTCACCCACTCATTCCCATGGTTGGGGTAGACACCCATCTAACTTGTCCAAGAGGTTTAAGGCTCTTGCTGACCCTTAGTCTGGCTTAGCCCATCTGCCAAGATGGTTTTACCAGGGCATGGCTGCTCATGCTACAGCTTCTTGGAGCCACAGGTGAGAGTTGGGTGACAGCTGGACACCAAAAACTGAATGAGTAGCCCTGAAAAGGGCTAGGCAAGCACTCATACCAGTGGTGTCAGCCCTCCCTGAATACCGCATACACCTCTACAGGATAAATATAAGGAACAAATGTATACATTTATTTTCTTTTCAGAATAACTGTAAAGAAAGCAAATACAAACAATTTAAGTAAAGATAGTTTGGGAAAGAAGATACTGGCATTTGGGAGATTCAGGAAAGACTTCTTGTAGAAGGTGGTGCTTGAGATAAGCTTGGAAGGAAAGTAGGAATTCTAAGTGGCAAAGATCAGGGAGGAGTGATGCTTTCCAGCCTTGAGGGACAGTCAGTATAAAGTCATGCACTTGGGAGATGGAGTGTTCTGTAAAGGGCAGAGAGAAAGCCAGCTTGGTTGTGTTACAGGGTGCTCCAGAGGGAGGTAAGAAAACTGAACTGGGGCCAGATTGTGAAGGGATTTAAAAATGAAACAGATGAGCTTCTATCTTATCCTAGAAGCAGTAGGGGTCTGAAGTTGATTGAGTGAGGGATTGACATGGTCAGATGTGTACTTAAGGAAAATCATTTTAGCAGCACTTTGTAGGATGAACACTGAGTAGGGAACATAGAGCCTTTTGTGTTCCTACAGCCAATTAATATAGAAGTTAAAAAAAAACATTTGCTGCTAATTAAGAGGGGGAGAGAACAAACTTCAATAATAATCAGACTATACCTTTCCTAACTACTCTCCTTTAAGATATCTTGTTGATCATTGCATATTATAATACTTCCTCCCCACCCCACCCTACCTCAAGCCCTATTAAAATAAGGATAATCTACCTAACATTTTCATCCTCATCCAGAGGTATCCAAGTACTGTTTTGTTTAAAATTACTTTTGGAATGACAACCTAAATGGTATTTCTGGACATTTAGTACTTTGTCTAAGTAATTAATTTCAGGAGTTGGGCCATCTCCAGTCATCCTGACCTACATCTTACCACTAAACTCCAGTGACATTGAAAGAGAGAGTGGGGCTGATGACTTTGCACAGCTCTGCTGTACATATATCCAATTCACTTACAAGTCAAGACATCACCTTCCTGATGTCCCTGGTTCTCTTCAAGAGTGAAGGACAAACAAAATTTCAGGAGATACTTCTCCAGTAGAGTCTACTCTGAAATGCCCATAGTTGTTATATGTAAGACATATGTTCGTTGTATGAAATCAGAATTATTTGTATCAAGAAAATAACCAAGCAGACTAGCTTGATTTTTTAATTTGATTTTGACTATTGATTGATTTTTTAAAAATTTTTATCCAAGAAAACCATTTGCACTAGAAATATGGCTAGATTTCTTTTAGAGCACCTGGTACATGGGTCTTGGGTTCAAATTCCACTTCTGACAGTTACTACCTATATAAGTACCCCATGCAAGTCATTTAATCTACTTGGGTCTCAGTTTTCTCATCTGTTTAATAAGGGAGTTGAAATAGGTGGTCTCTGAGGCCCCTTACAGCTCTAGGTCTATAGTACAACAACTGACATTTGATGGTTCATGTCCAACTATTCATGACTCCATTTGGGGTTTTCTCGGCAAAAATTCTGGAGGGATTTGATGTTGCCTTTTCCAGTTCATTTTACAGATGATGAAACTAGGACAAACAGGGTGAAGTGACTTGCCCAGGGTCATACAGTTAATAAATGTCTGAGGATTTGAACTCAGGAAAATGAGTCTTCTTAACTCTGGGCCCAACACTCTATCACTTTGCCACTGAGCTACCCCCTCTTGACATTTATATAACACTTTAGAGATTACAAAGCATTTTATATATATATATATATATATATATATATATATATATATATATATATATATATATATTATCTAAGCATCATTAGAACTATTTAAGGTTGGTACTGCAGGTGTGATAATCTCTATTTTACAAATGAGAAGAATGAAGTTCACAAAATTTAAGTGACTAGCCCCAAGTCACATGATTAGTAAATGTCAAAGGTGGGATTTGAATCCAGATTCTCCTAATTCCAAACCCAGCACTCTATTCACTATGCAAGGATAATAAGCCCTATGAGTAATGGAGATACTCTGTCCACGACTCTTTTTAAAGAGTATTAAAAAAAAAAACAGTAGGTAGAAAAGTGAACAATTTAGTTCACATATAAATAGTTTTGTCTACACAAATGTTAACTAAATTGATGTTTGGGCATCTTATACAACCTAAGTACAATATTTTATTTTATAAGAATACGTATTCAAGCATACAACTTCTACTGTATTTGTATTCTGCTGGTATTTGTCCCAGCGTATAGCTCCTTTTGGCCTTTACCGGATATTTGTGCAAGAAAAACATTTTCATGATAGATGATTATCTGGTTTAGGTATTGCTCAAGCCAGTCAACTATTCTCTTTAAAATAGGAGATTGTACCATCAGCTCCTCCTTTTCCAGAAGTTAATTGGTCATGAAAACTGACTTGTAAGGCCTCATATATTCATTGGTATACAGCTTGGGGATAAGATAAGGAAAAGAGAGTATAAAAAATTAACAACGTTGTATATATAGGTGATTTTTGTCTGTAATTACCTGCTAGACAAATCTAGAGCAAATGATATGAGTCAAATATTTATCCTATATGCCCTCAGTGTTCTAAAAGCAGTGCATTTCAGGGCTGTTGGGTGGTAGGAAAACAACACCTCACTTCCAGTTGGTTAGAAAGTCTCTCTTTTGTTCACACAACACACTGCTATTTTCAAAAGGTGATAAACTATTTGCCCGGCAACAACCAAAAAAGGATTTTATGAGTGGTTAGGATGACATAATGTACTGGGTTTAACAAAGGAGCTAAGAAAATTCCATCAGCCACTGGTGCAGAAATGACTGGTGTCAGATATCTTCTTTATTTGCAAGACAGATTTATCCTCAGACCTGTGCTAGGCAGGTATTTGACACGTGTGGCAAACAGTTTGCATCCACATACACGAAAAATTGGACGGGAAGAGAAAGGTCTTTAGTTGCAACAACTACTGAAAAATAAAGAAACTTTTGGGGCATATAATTTCTCACTCATGTAGAGTTATTTGGATTAAATGTTGCCATCCTGGACTAAACAATATTCTCCATAATAAAGTGCTCCTCAGAATATTTCTATAGGTTAACGAAACAATGTAATTAGTTCAATTCATCTTTTTGACATTAAGCACTTACCATCGTTTGAGGAACTGTGCTAGACATTAAAAACGAAGAGACATCGTCACTCAAGGATTTTACATTCTACGGGAGGAATCAACGTATACATAAATAAGTACAACACACACACACACACATGCATACACATACGCACACACACACACGGGGAAGGAAAATTAGGGTACTAGCAACTGGAGGGAGGTCTCAGGAAAGACCTAATACTGAATTCTTTAGGGTCTCCTACAAAATGGAGCCTAACATCAGGAGGTGTTGACTTTTACTGAAATTTATTGCAGGGATTTATTGACTTGTGAGATAAATATTGACCGAGTCAAAGTCAAGGTTATTACTTATCTTAAGCAACAATAAATCTTGGTATTCTCTGTGACACAAAGTCAATATATACTTTGTTACATACATTCCGAAAAGTTTTATTGAGATATCTATAAATCTCTCTATCCTAGCCATGAGAATAGCTTTTTAAAAATTAACATTTGGAAAGGATGCTTTTAAAGGGTTTTTTAAAGGAAAAAGCTACTATTCAATTTTTGATGAGTTAATTAGGTAGCAGTAATTTACACCTGCCTATGATCTCTGATTAGCTCATTAGAGACACAGATGATGTGATTGTTTCATGTATCTACTATATTATTGATCTCTGGAACAGTAAGTAATGGAAATAGCTTGACTCATTATAATCAACAACGAAGGTGAGAGTATGTATTCCTGACAATGCTATGATTTACACACAATTACAGGTTCCTTTCACAGAAGAGATGTCTTCCAATCATGTTGAGAGAACCAAAGAGAAAATGAGATCTGCTTGGATTCTTGATCTGGGCTCTTAATAGACTTTGTTCCCCAGGCTCTTTTTGGTTTGCTACCCCTTGCTGAAGAGCTATGGGAAATTATATTGTTGTGGTCTGTTCTGTGTTTTCCAATGACATGAGGAGGGTGATGTCTTGACTTGCAAGTGAATTGGATTTAAGTGACACAAGACTGTGCAAAGTCATCAAGCCTTACTTTTTCCTCCAGAGTCATCTGAGTCCAGTGGTAAGACATAGGTCAGGACAACTGGAGATGGCCCAGAATGCAGTGGAAGACCTTGGCCTGTTTCAAGAGATTACAACCAACAAACTAACTAATCAGTCAAGAAGCATTTATTGAGCACCTATTACATGTGTAGTATACCGTTTACCTTCACACTCCTTACCTCCACTAGTCAGCTGGGGTCTCTGAATGCAGCTGACCATTCCTCCCCTCAAGATTCTAGGAGTAACGGTTTGGGGTTTGTAGTTTCTAATACTATTTTTCATATGCTTCTATCTGATATGTTCCTCAATATTGATTAACCAATGGATGTCAGCTTTCACAAAATGATACTAAAAATATATACAAGGACAGAAGTTTAAAAAATATCGATCCAAATGAGGTGGGTTGCTCTATACAAGCATGCACATGAGTACACATACATACACATATGTGCACATACATGCACACAGTCTTTGTGAGGAATTTAAATGAGGCACATTATTCACAAACATGTAGGGCCTTGCAACTCCTGGACTTGAGAGTCCTTTCCTCCTGTCATAGGGTCCCCATCCAGTTTGCTTCTGGGTATGGTGTTGTGATGGACTAGTCACTCCTTTGCTCAAGTGGGCTGACTCCTTCTAGAACATGGTATCTTAGCTGATGGGTCAGTCTATTATTGGGCTGAGTTAAATAGGTCACTTGGCTGCTGTGCTGGCCAGTCTTCAGACTGGGCTTTTGCCAGTACTGACTAGTGGTCTCTGTTACTGATTCTGGTTGATGAAGGAATCACAGCCTTTTTGAAGCTCAAAAGATCACAATCTGTTCAATTCTGACTCAGGATACTCATTCACCTAAGATCAGGAAAAAACAAACACAAAAAATATGACCATATATTTACTTGTATACACCCTACATTGGTGTATATACAGGTGGGAGAGAGAACCTGCTGCCCTATCCCTCTACCAGAAATTCTGAGCCATTTTCCTCACTAAAAATCAACCAGGGAAGAGTACAAGAGATCATCTGCTCAGACCTTTGGTATGAACACTCAATTCCAGCTCAGCCTCTCCTGCATTTTGAGTCTCCCCAGTCAATCAGAAAATTCATCATCACTCCCCAGTACCAGCCCCTCATTCACTCATGGCTAGAAGAAGGCTGGATGAAAACCAGGCAGAGAATATTGTATATACTCCCAAATGGGGGGAAAGGCTCTTCCCTCAAGCATGCTCCAAAGCAAACCCCCTTAAGCTTTCCTACTCTTACCTAGAATATCTGTTGAGGATGGGGGGGCAGGGAGTTCAAAGAAGGAGGAGGAGGAAGCAAGAGGATACTATACAGAAATAGGATACAGAAGAAAATAGTTTGCTTGTTTCACAAACAGCTCACATTCTATTGGCGGAAAACAACATGAGCACATACACAGATACAAAATATACCCAGATGAAATGTAAAGTAATTTGGTGGGGGAGAGAAGGGTCAAAATTGGGATGGTCAGAAAAGATCTTCAATAGGAGATGGCCACCAAGTTGTGGTTTGAAGAAATCTGGTATTCTACAAGGTAGGGGGGAAAAGAACAGTATTCCAGTCATGGTAGACATCCTGTACAAAGATCTTGTACAGAGGCAGGAGATGGAATGTCATGGAAGGGGAGCAACAGGTGGACCGATACTGGGTGGCCCAGTAGATACAGCGCCCAGCCTGCGTTCAGTAAGATCTGAGTTCAAATTTGACCTCAGCCATATCCTAGCTGTGTTACCCTGGGCAATTCACTTTATATTTATTATATATTTATATTATATATATATATATATATATATATATATGTACAGGTTCCTCACCTGTAAAATGGGGACACATATATATATATATATGTACAGGTTCCTCACCTGTAAAATGGGGACACCTATCTCCCAGAGTTGTTGTGAGGATCCAATGGAAAAATAATTGTAAAATGCTTAGTATGGTGCCTGGCACATACAGTAAGCACTATATAAATGTTAATTACCATTATTACTATGTAGAATTCATGATAGGAAGTAATATGAAATCAGTACAGAAAGATAGGTTGAAGAACTATAAGACATGCTCCCTGTCCTCCAGAGATTATCGTTTATATCCCAGAGCCCTAGAAGGATGATCCCTAAGAATATCCAATATATCTCAGGGTAACCATGGCAGCCTTCCTTCCTACTGGGGTTGGAGCCCTACTGCTATTTATTCTCATGAATTTAGACATAACTGAGCAAGCTGGAAAAGGGTTTTACCATCTAGGTTATTAGAAAATACCTGGCAGTCATATAACCTTTGCAAGTTTATAAAGCATTTTAAATGAAATCAAATGAAGTAATTTTCATTTAATGCTAATAATTCTTGGAGGGAGGTGCCACAGGTTTTAATTATCCACATTTTACAGATGAGGAAACTGAGCCAGAGAGGTCTGTTGGCTTCCTCTTTGTCACATAGTTTATGTTGAAGATAGGATTCAAATTGAGGTCTCTTCTGACTCCAAGTTTAGTCCCCTTTCCACTGGACCATGCTACCATGTTTGTACATCACCTGAATGTTGTTAGCACAACAGGAAATGCAGTGCAGCTAAAATACTAGCGTAGAAAGTCATGGATGCAATTTTATCATTCTATTTCTGCCTTTGTAATTATCTAGCACATATAAGCTTCAAGAACAATCCACATTGCTGGGGTTGATCTTTTGATCTTGAAACAAGCCTTCATAATCCTGCTGCTGTTGGAGAATGAGAGATTGCTTAGAACTAAAATGAAAGTCCAACATAGCAAGACTGCAGGACCTGGGTAGTCAGGAATTCCTCACATGCTTTCCCCTTTGTGTCTGTGCGGGCCCTCCCTAGGTGCTTGTTTTCTGGGGAAAGCTCTCTGGAGGAGTGTACTCCATTTACATGAGAGCACTCTCTTTTCCACTTATGTCTTGTGTGTCTACATGCCTGATAGTTAAGCAGCTAATGTCTTTAGAGCAGGATACACTTAAAGGAAATAGGCTAGGATGAGTCTGTGTCTCGGGGAGGGAGGAAACATTTCCAATAACCAGATGATCGCCTGCATATCAGGGGAGGGTACAAGGGAAGAAAATGAATGAGTGCATGAGTAAGTGAAAAGGTACTAATTGTCAGACAGGCACCTGCTAATTGCTTGCTCTAAAAGAACTTACATTTTAAAGGGAGAAGACAGAAGATATAAAGGGGAAAGGAGGGAGCTGGGAAGTAATGTTTTGTCATTGGAATAGTGAGTTGGACCACAGAGCTCTCAGTTGCCATGTCCTTTTCTGAAACAAGGGTACTATTGATTTGATTACAGTTCCCTCAACAAAAGGTGTAATGGTTGGGGAGGAAGGGTAGAGAGGGAACAAGAGTGGCCCATATATTCCCAATTCTGATAATGGGTTAGGGGAGTTTGCATTCACTTACTAATCAATACAGCTCAGTCTTAGGGAGGGAATTCCAAAAATAAGTGGATTAATTCCTCTCCTCTCCCTCAACTAGGGACATAGTTTCAGTAGATCTGATCTGGTCCAGATGGTGCTTTTCTAGCTGAGCAAAAGTGGGTCAGCAGTAGGGCAGGAGGAACAATGCCCCAGGTACACTGCTGAATGGGACATAACAGCTTATTTTACCCTGAGTAGCTTAAATTTCCTTTAGAGAAATAGTTTGCTTATAGTCACATGACTGTTTGTTGGACATGTTACACTGGATATCCTGTATTAATCTTAAACTCAACATGTGAAAAACTGAACTCTTTTATCTTTTCCTTCAAATTTTCCCATTTTCCTAACTTTCCTCTTACTGTGGAGGATGTATGAGATGTTATAAAGGTTTAAGGCACAATAGTAGGCACGAAAATATAAGCCTGAAAAATGATACAAACCCTGTCTTCATGTAGCTCATGATCTACCAGGAGGTATATGACATGTATACAGTGAAATATGATATGAGGTAGGTTGGGATGGAGGAGAGGACAGATTGAGGCAAACTGCTTTAGAAAAATTTGAGGAAGCAGAGAATATGAAAGGGGATTGGGAAAGGCTTCATGGAGGGGGTGGAACCCAAGCTGAGCCTTGGAGGAAAAATGTCTACAATTTTGTGTAAAGTATTTCAACTAGTAGAGATGAGAAGGGAATATATTCTAAGCCTGAGGAATGAGAATTTAGGTTAGAGTCAGATGTTAGATGGTTTTATATGACAAAAAATGACAGATCAGACCTACAAATTAAGATTATTTTGATACCTATCTATATTTTTATCTCTAGATCTACATGACAGATCTCTCTCTTCTCTCTCGCTCCCTCTGTGTATGTGTCTGCCTATTTGTCTGTCTATCTCTATATATATACATATATGTGTATGTGTGTACATCTCTGGGTATACCTAAGTATATACATATAAGTGTATATACATACATATAAGTGTACATATATGTACACACATATCTTATATATTATATAGAGGGAGACCAGGTGGGAGATTGAAAGTTGTTAAGGGCTTGACCCAGAATGGTAGTTGTTGACAAAGAGAGAAAGTGATGGAAGAAAGAAATGCTATAGAAGTCCATTGGATGGGATTTGGCAGATGACTGGATGTGAGGAAGTGTGAGAAGGTAGAGACTAATACGGTTCTGATACCTCTAGCCTGAGTGACGAGGAGCATACTATGAAAAGAAATGGGATAACTGAGAAAATCCATTTGGAAACTCCTTCCACTCATGCAAATGGACAGCCTGCCTGCAATTTCTTAAAATTCCAGGTTTTAAAGGAAAGATAATGGGATATTCAAGTAAAGATGACATAATACAGAGATGAACCTGCCCTATTACATTCACCTAATAGCCATTGAAGACTTTCTCCTCAAGCTTCCAACTTTCCCTCTGTCCCCTCTCTTTAACTTCCAACAGATGATATCTCCTCTGAATTTCTCATGAATCTTTTATATTTGCTCACATACATGAATGTTTCCCTCAGTGGAATATAACTTCATTGAGAGCAAGGGCTATTTTGATTTGTCTTTGTATCCCAAGTTATTAGCAAGCACAATGCCTGGGACATAGTAAGTGCTGAATAAATACCTGTTGATTGATGGTTTGATTGATACAAGGATCCACTGATAGAGTCAAAGTCACTCAAGAGCTTTTTAGAACTGTCTAGTTCCTTGCTTTATCAAAAATGGATCACAAACTCCATTTATGATGGGAGATTCCTTCTAACAGTATTTGTTATATCCATTGTTCCATTGCAAAATAAAATATATATGAGTGCAAAGTATATCTAGGACTTGAACGATTCTTGTTTAGTTTCCACTATTTAGATAATTCATAACTGTCAAGCTAGCTCACTGGAGACAAGAGGGTAAGTTGTACCCTGGGTTTGAGATTTTTCAGGTGATAGCTTTAAGCAGAAAAGGACCAGCCCAAGGATGATGGTCACACACTCATTACAGCTAATAATGAAGGCATGTGTCTAATACAGAAGCAGCACACTAAATTCAAGGAAGAAAATGAGAAAGAGATCAGATGGGGAAAATGCTCTCTCAAGATGAAATGTTTTCCAAGCAGCAGATTTGAACCTGAGACCTTTATCTGTCTAAGCCTGACACAAAAGGAGCACATGATCTCCTCTAGCCAAACTTCCAAGTTCCTAATACACACAGAGTCTCTTACAAACAAACAGAAAGTATAATTTTTGCCAAATTCTCATGCAGTGGAGATGAGCGTTTCCTTGAACCACCTCTGTCCTGCCTGAGAGGAGAAAGAAACTAGTTTAATCAGTTAAAAGGTAGGGCTAGATCAAAGTCTAGCTGGCAGCCATCTGTGCCCTTCAGGGATCAGCAAAGAGCAAAAAACTGTATTAACTCTTTCGGTATCGAAGATGAATAGGACTTGGGGCTGAGAAGGAAAGGAAATGGTCATTACTGTCTCCTTACCTTGCAGTCAGCAAGACCTGAGTTCAAGTTTGGCCTCAGACATATATTATCAGTGTAATAGGCAAGTACTTAATGACTCAGTGCTCTAGGCAACTCTCTAAGAGTTTAAACAGAGGTGTGTGTAGAATAATTTTACGTGCATACATATACATAAAATTTGTGCCTACTGGTAGTCATCTGTGGGGTAGGGAAGAGAAAAAGGGAAAAGTGTTTACCTGATAATTTTTTTGTTGTATATTTGAAGGGAATGAATGGTAAGTTGTACATGATAGATTTGCAGTTTCATGTACAATCATCTTTTTTATTGTACTATGTTATGGAAGTGCTTGTTTTGTGAAGTGAAAATAAAATAAATTTTTAAGAAATTGCAGGCAGGTTGTCCATTTGCCTGAGTGGAGGGAGTTTCCAAAGGGATAAATAAAAAGAACTGTGCCTGGTCCCTAGCTCTGAGATATTTGAAAAGAAAGAGAATAGAAAAAAGGAAGAATATAGAGGGGGTAAAAGAAGGAGCAGGAGGGCAATATGCATAGACAGGGGGTGAGAGAGAGATTAAACTGGAAGATTTTAGGTACAGTTTTCACCTGCTCAGAAATTTGGAATGAAGCTCTCAACAGAATTTTTCTCCTCCTCTCCCAGCTCAATGGACACAGCCCCAAAAGGCACTAGGCTATACCCACCCTGGGTAGGTGAGCAGGTATCATTCAAAGATTCCCTTGGGGCAGCTGCCATGGGTAAGATGAAACCATGTTTTGTCATCTTCTCCAATCCAAACCACACTTCAAATAAGCAGAGAAAGCGCCAGACCTTAGTCATCAGGAGAGGTAAATTATAAACTTGGGGAGATACCACATCTTCCTCACGGAATAAGGAACCTGCATTTTGTGGTAAGGAATGACTTAAGAACAAATGAACTCATTGTCTATAAGGGGAATTTTGATCATTGTCAATTGCTTTCTAAAAGAACTGTTTTTCATTTATATATATGCATATGTATATATGCACATACACACACATATATATCTATATATCTTTTTTTTTTCTTTTTGAAGAGGAGGAGATCTCTTGTGGGAGAAAACGACAAGGGACTTCAATTAAAACCTGGCATATGGGCTTCATCCTGGGCATGCCAAAGATCATGATCCAATGACCAATTCCTCAACCCTTCTGACTACTTGCCTAGAGATGTTTTGATTAGCCCAACCAGCCTTTGCCTCCTTTCTGCCCCTCCCTCCCCTCATCCCATTTGGTGGAGCAAGCAGGAACTTTACCAGCGCTTTCCATTTTTAAATGTTGGCCCCAACGTTAATTTCATATTGCTGCTAGGAAGATTCTTTGAGGCCTCAGCAGAAGGCACATTGCAGATGGCAAAGATATTTTTCACAGTTTTTATGGTGGATAACAATATACTTGACACTTCTCTCATTAAATGTGAGCTTTGGTATGTGATTAAACATGCTAGGCATCTGTGCTCTAAAATTACAAATGTGAAAGACAACAACTCAAATGTTTCAGTCAATAAATATACAGGGTACAGTCAACATTAAATAACGTGTTTTATGTTTTATCCCAGGAAAGAAAAAAAAAGACTGAATCAACAGTGACTCTTTTCCAAGCAATGCATTTGCTTTACTATTGTAGGAAGCAAGAGAGTCAGGCTTAGAGGAAAGCTAGAGATGATTTCATCCATCTCTCTCATTTTATAGATGGGGAAAGTGGGACCTAAAGGATGTCAGAATGGATCATACCATTCTTCTCAAAATCATTCACTGGCTCCCTATTGCCTATCAAATTAAGTTATGTCATAGTACCATAGCTTTAGAGCTGGACCAAGCCTCTGGGACTTTCTAGTCTGACCCTCTCATTTTACAGATGGTGATACAAAGGCCAGAGAAGCTAAGTGACTCGCCCCACACCCCACAGTAATAGAGTTGAGATTCAAACCTAGCCCCCTTGATTCCAAACTTAGTGTTCTCTCTGATCCAGGATTTTCACAGGTTAGTCTAGGAGCTGGCATTCAAACCCTTGCCACTAGCAGGGGTATAAGGCAACGCTGGCTGGATTCTAACTGCCTAATATGAGACCCTGAGGGTTTCCCCTTGCTAGAGAGAAACCTTTAAGCAGAGGCAAGATGGCCACTTGTCAAGAATTTCTGTTCAGATATAGGTAAGTTGGACTTGGCCTCTAAGGCCCCTTCCAACTCTGAGATTCTGTGACTTGTTTTTTTTCTTTCTTTTGTCAAGGACCACCATCCTATCAGTTACTCAGGTTCAGAACCACAGAGTTATCCATAATTTTTCACTTTCCTTCTTCTATATCTAATTAATTGCCACATTTTGTCCATTCCGTGCAATATCTCAAATCTGTCCCCTTCTGTCTACTCATATGGACATTTACCTAGTTCAGGCACTCATCACTTCTCTTGTAGACTATTGCAATGGGTCTGAACTGTCTTCCTGCCTCAAATCTTTCCCTTTTCCAACTCACCCTCTACAAAAATGCCAAAATGTTTTTCACAAGCCATGGGTTTGACCTCATTACTCCTTTGCCGGATAAACTCCAATGATGTGTTTCTGCTACACTCAGTTTGGATTTGGGGGGCAGCTAGGTGGTACAGCAAATAGAGTACTGGACCTGGAATCAGGAAGACACATCTTCTTGAGTTCAAATCTGACCTCAGACACCTACAAGCAGTATGACCCTGGGCAAGTCAGTTAACTCTACTTGCTTCAATTCCTCATTTGTAAAATGAGTTGGAGAAGTAAATGTCCAACCATCCTAGTACCTCTACCAGAAAACCCCAGATGGGGTCACAAAGAGTCAAACACAATAGAACAACATTAAATTCAAATACATGTGCTTATAAGCATTTATATATGGCATATATAAAATAATTAATAAGGTAATTTGGGAGGAAGGAGAAAGGCAGTAGCAAGGAGGAAAGGGATCAGGAAAATTCTAATGTAGAAGAAAACTATTCTAAGAAATGGAAACAAGGAGGATGTACGTTCCAGGCATGATGGGTAAAACTTATGCAAAGATATAGAAATAGGACATATTATATATGAGGAACTAGTCATTCATCAAATATTTATTAAGTGGTTACTCTGAGTCAGGCACTGTGCTAAGTAAGCAATGGGTATACAAAGAAAGGCGAAAGTAGGGTTCCTGTCCTCAAGAAGGTCATATTCTAATGGAGGTTACCACATGCAAATAACTACATATATACAAAATAAATACATCATACATGGAAAGCAATCTCAGAGGAAAGGCACTAGACCAGAGAATATGTGAAAGGGAGTGATAGACAATAAGATTAAAAAGTTAAGTAGGAGCCAGGTTGTGAAAAGCTTTAAATTCCAATGTTCAGTGGTTTTTTAGTTGTGTCCAATGCTTTATTACCCCACTTAGGGCTTTCTTGACCATAATACTAGAGAATAATACTAGAGAACACTTCCTTCTTCAGTTCATTTTAAAGATAGGAAATTGAGACAAAATAGGTTAAAAGACTTGCCCAAAGTCACACAACTAGCAAGTATCTGAGGCCATATTTGAAGTGAGGAAGATGACTCCAGGTCTGGCACTCTATCCACTGCACCATCTAGCTGCCATATATTTGAATATTTATATACAAAAGACACGTCTCCTCTAATAGAACATATATGTTCCTATAGGGAAGGGACTGTTTCATTTCTGTGTTTGTATTCCAAGAGTCTACCATAGAGCCTGCCACATAGTAGGTACTGAATAAATGCTGATTGAATATTGATTCTGGATTCTGCACTGAAACCCAATTCCAGTTGACCCTCTAATAGCATCTTCACAGGAACCCTAGCCTCTTCCCTAGAGAATACTGATATAGGATAGGTTTCAATCAGGGGTGGCAAATCAAGATGGGGGTTGTATGTTCTGCCAAAGTTGTATGTGGATTAAGAAAATTGTAGAACTACTTTTTTAAGGACAGAGCTACAATAGGGTTGATGAAGCAATCATTCTCTTTTAATCCAATGGCTCCTTACCTTCTGCTTAAAACGGACATACTCAGATTTCTCCTGATTTTGCCGGGTTTCAATTTTAAAACAACTTTCTCAACCCTAGAACAACCTTCACTTATCCCTACTTACTACATCCCTACGATATAATGAGAAGTCATAATTTATTGCCCCTACATCCTCACCACTTATTCATTCTTAAATTCCTTACAATCTGACTTCTTCACCCACTGCCCTGTTGAAAATATTTCCTTTCTGGTCACTAGGGACTACTGAATAACCAAATCCAATTCTCCTTTTCTTTGACCTCTCTGCTGTACGCAATGCTGTTGACTACATCTTCCTCATTAATACTACTTGCTTTCTTAGCTTCGGTGACAGCATATTTTCCTATTTTTCTTTCTACCTCTCTTCTTATTATTGCCCTCTTAAAGTAAGCTTTCCCAGTTGTCAAGAACGGCCTCCTTTGCTTCTCTAAAGTATGGGGAATGTGTATGTACAGTTATCCTTTCCACACTGTGACTTTCCCCATGGTTTCAACATATTGCAGGTCAACCTAGGAAATTAAATGGGAATTTTGGGGGGAGTTTTGTGGAAGCCACCGATGACACATGAAAGCCAGCAGGTGACACAGAGCCTATGACCAAATATTTCACCCATATTTTACAATAAGGTATTGTAAACACCCCATAAAAGAAAAAGAAAAAATTCGATATTTTCTCTGATATGAAACGAGGGCAAAAAATTTTTACACAGATTTTCCAAATCGCAGGGGCACCATACCCCTAACCCCTGCAACACGAAAGAGATGACTGTATAAATATATCTATTTATATCCATATCTATATCTATATCTACAACTATATATACATATAACTTCATACCAAGTATATCTCTGGTCAATTCCCATTGGCCATAGACCAAGACAAACAGATTCCAAAGGAACTGTGCTTCCCTAGAACACTAGCCAGGGCTTTCTACTTAGGATCCTCAGAAGGGAAGTCCAGATAAATATGTCAAGTCTTGTACACACACACAATCTGACAAATGATCAACCAGTTTGACTTCAACATATCCATTAGTGGGGAGCCTGCTACCCCTGAGTGAAGCCCCCATTCCAACTTTGAGTACCTTTAATCTTCCACTTACTACCTGTGTGACCTTGAGTATGACATTGACCTTCTCTAAACTCAGGTTTCCTCATACTTAAGAGGTATTGGACTAGTTGAATTCTAAGCCCTTTTTAGTTCTAAATGGTACATTCCTCTTCTCCAGGACATGGATGACCAATCTAAAGATCATCAACATTACACAAGACTCCGAAGTTGTCTTATATAAGCCTGGTTTCTGTTACTGCTTCTGGGAAGGGATGGGGAACAGCTACTCTTGGTAGCTAGCTGAGCTGTTACCATGCCTGCACCCTGGCTTTCTGCCTCTGCTATTCCTTACATAATTATATCATTATGGTGTCTTGGCCAGCTGTACTTTTTGTAACTATCTTATACTCAACATGTAGAAATTGCCAGCTATCCACAACTGAACTTCCTCGCAATGGTAAGTTAAACACTTTAAGGTGTTAATAATCCTATTGTAAGGATTCCATGGTTTCTGACTGTAAGGGTCCCATGACCTGTGAGTCAACTTTACCTGAGAAAATAAGGAATGACTCGTTCAGGACATGGTTGTAGCATTAAATAACCAGCACTCAAACCCTTCTTAGTGCCTCTGATCTTGGCAGTTCACAGTATAGTCTGTCACATAAGACTTGCTGGGGACACACACACAGAACTAGAGAACAGGGGAACAGAGGGACACAGAGAGAAAGCCATCTAGGAACAGCAAACTCCCAAAGTGACATAATCCTCCTCTTTCTCTTTGTTTTCCTTCTACTTTCCCTTCTCTCCTTTTACTTTTTCTTCTCTCCTTCGCCTCCTTTTCCTTCTTCTCCTTCTTCCTCTTCTCATTCTTCTCTTCCTTCTTCTCTATCTTCTTTTCTCCTTCCTCCTCTTCTTTTCCTCCTTCTTTTTCTCCTTCCTCCTCTTCTCCTTCTTCTCCTTCTCCTCATCCTTTTTTCCTTTTCCTCCTCCTCTTTCATCTCTTCTTCTCCTATTCTTTTTCTCCTTCTTCTCCTCCTTCTTTTTCTCCTTCTTCCTCTCCTTCTCCTCCTCCTCCTCCTTCTTCTTCTTCTTCTTCTTCTTCTTCTTCTTCTTCTTCTTCTTCTTCTTCTTCTTCTTCTTCTTCTTCTTCTTCTTCTTCTTCTTCTTTCTTTTCCTTCTCCTCCTCCTTCTCCTTTCATAATCTGGTCCCATTCTACCTTTCTGTCTTACTTCATGCTAACTCCCTCTTATACTCTATGCTCCAGCCAAACTGGATTATTAACTGCCCCTAAATATATTTTATATTTTCTTGTCACTACCCCTTTGAGATATCTAGATACTGGGATACACATGAGAAAGCGAGACAGTCCCTTTTCTCAAGGAGTCTATATTCTACTAGGAGAATGCAACATGTTCACAGATAAGTAAATACAGGATGCATATGGAATAAATATAAAATCATTCCAGAAACATACTAACCACTGGAGACAATAAAGACAAAAAATGTATTTGAGTTTAGCCTTAAGGCAAATGAGGCATGGAGGTGGAGGTGAGGAGGGAGTACATTTCAGTTTTGGAAAACAAGCTTCACAATGCTGTGGAACCAAGAAATGGAGAATCTTGGAGTGGTGTATTTGAAGTAAAGCAAGAGCATTATGTCCAGTTTGGTTGGATTGCAGAATGAGTTAAGGGAGTAAATTTTAAGGCTTGGAGGGGCTAGGTTGTAAAGGGTTTGAAATACCAAACAGAGGAGTTTGTATCTGACTCTAGAGGAAATAGGGAGTCACTGGAGTTTATTGAATAGGGGAATGACATGGTCATTCCTGCACTTTTGAAACATCTCTGTGACAGCTGTGGAGAGGATAAATTGGACACGAGAGTAATTGAATGCAAAGATGTGAATTAGGAGACTTTTGTAATAGTCCCGATAAGGATTCATGCTCTAGCAGGTTACAGGAAGTGCTCTTTGAAAACCTTATTTGTCCCATCACAAAACTCCTCCAATCTGGTTGCTCAGGATAAAATGCTAGACCCTTAGAGATGAAAAATGTATATGTATGTATTATATTTATTCATGTGTGCATATGTGTGTATATGTGTATATACGCAGATATACATTCACATATATATGTATGAATATATGTGTATATACAACTTTCATTTCTAAGATTTTATAATTATATGTGTGTTGTGTTTATACATGTGTATATATGTATTATGCATCTATGCAATACACATGTGTCTACACATGTATGACATGCATGCACAAACATTTCATTTGTAAGATTCTATGATTCTTTATGGATATTTTGTGTGTGTGTATGTATGTTTATAATCAAGGCTATCTAGTCCAAGCTCTAATATGATGCAAAGTTCCCTGGCAGATGGTTGTTCAGCCTATATTTGAAGAGACATAGTGATGGGGAACTCATTCTCACATGGCCTTGGCTAGTAAGGAATAGAGGTGGAAAGAGGAGAACAGAGCTAAACACAGTTATATTTATCTCCCAGATGGTCTTCATTTGTGGCTGTATGGCTAATGGAAAATATAGATTAGCTTTCATCTTCTAGTTTATGATCTAGATCACAAACTTTCTTCTCTTCTTTTCAGTTACTTTTTTTAATAGTAAAGAAGAGAAACTGTTTTTCACAGGTTTAACTTGACATCTGTTTAGAAAAGCAAGGAGAAAATAAACCAATCAAATGTTGGCTTTGGGAAAATGCAAGGACAACTGCATTTTCATGGTTGACAGGCAGAATACATGCTCAGATTTTTTTTTCTTGCTGTCAGGATAATTTATTGGCTCTTTTTTAGTGGGAAGCTTAGGCAGAAAGAGGGATGGGGGAAGAGGAGCAAAGAGATAAAAATGACTTTTTTTGATTCTCCAGAGGAATTTCAGGACTCGTTCTTTAATTCATAATGCCTAACTGACAACTTCCCAATTAACAAGAGTTCTTAGGCGTATTAGTCCAAAGGACTAAAGAAGATGGGGATCCCTCCCCTTCAAGCCCAGCTCCCCTAAAAGTTCAATAGCTTTATTAACTCTAGAAATAATGATACTTAACTAGCAATAGGTAGCTACTGCTTTACAGCAATTGTGCTTTATATACATTATCTCATTTGATTTCTCACAACAGTCCTGTGACATACGTACTAGTATTAGCCCCCAGTGCCAATAGCAAGATGAAGCTCTGTGGGGTTAAATGACTTCCCTGGGGTCACATGGTTAGCAAATGTCCGAGGCAGGATTGACTTCAGGTCTTCCTAACCCTCGCACTTTAACCGCATACCATTCTGCCTCTAATGGTGCCATTCCTGAGGGAAAACTGGGACACTAATTCATTGCTAGAGTTGTTGCTGGAGAGCCATTGGGAACTGTAACCAAAGGGCTATCAAACTATGTAAAACTGTGCAATTCAGCAATACCATTGCTAGGTCTCTATTCCCAAAATATTTTTTTTAAAAGGGAAATGAACCTATTTATACAAAAATATTTATAGCAGCTCTTTTTGTGATGGCTAAGAATTGGAAATCAAGGGGATGCCTATCAATTGGACAATGGCTGAACATGGTGTGACTGTAATGGAATATTATTGTGCTACAGGAAATGACAAGCAGAAAGAAAAACCTGGAAAGACTTACACAAACTGATACAAAGTGAAGTGAGCAAAAATGAGAGAATGTTGTACACAGTGAATAAATACAATGAAAAGTGGTGAATGACTTAGCTGTTCTCAGGAGTACAATGATGCAAAACAATCCTAAAGAATTGATGATGAAAAATGCTCCCTAATTCAAAAGAGCTGATGTTGTCTGAATATAGACTGAAGCATACTATTTGTGTCTTCTTTCTTTCCCTCCTTCCTTGCTTCCTTCTCCTCTTCCTCTTCCTCCTTCTTCTCTTTCTTTTTTTGCACAAAATGATCAATATAGAATATTTTACATGACTGCACACGTATAACTTTTATCAGCTTGTTTACCATCTCAGGGAAAGGGGAGGGGAAGGGATAGAATTTGGAACTCAAAATTTAAGAAAGAAGTTCAAATTATTTTTACATGGGGAAAAAATAAAATGTTATTTTTAAAAAGTTCCATTCCTAAAGAAAAAGTGTATGAGGTCTTTTTTTTGGTGGGGGGGGGGGGTTGGTGGTTCTCTGTGCAAACATTGATTTTTAACTTGCAGAATCGAGTTTTCACCTGGAAAATTTCTGCGGCATTATCACTCCATTCAAAGAGGAGCTTTCTAGAGAGTACATGTGAAGATGTGTGGTGGGGGGTTGTAATATGAAATTTAGAACCTAAAGGTAATAAAATTCTAAATCCTCTTATTCTGAATATAAATTGTCTTCAAATGGAGTATGCAGATGGAATTAAAAGACAAAACAAAAACTGTCTCTTTATCATTTTGTCACAGAGGTGTGACTCCCTCTGGATTGTATGCCTCAATCCTTTGCCCTATTAGCTTTCTACCCACTTTGACCTACCAGTCTTGTTCATCCTATGAAGGAGGAGAAATAGACCCCTGGGATAAGAAGCATGATTTTTGGAGGTCTAGTCTATATGATGTTGATTCAGGTGGGGACAGGAGGGACAGGGGCAGGGTAGATGGCAAGATGGCCCTTGTAGATGGGCTATAAAACAAAGTATTGAAAGAGAGAAAACTCCTTGGATAATCTTGATATCTACCCAGAGGGTCTCATAGCTGTTAAGATCTACAATGTACATTGTGACTTAGTGGTTATTACAATCTGGACTTTATCTCATAAGGGTAGTAGTATCATGCCCAATGCCCAGATCACCTGCTTTGTGGTCCAGAACACTGGAAGAACTGGGGAAGTTCAAGTTAAACACCAGCACTCCCACAACATCAACTGAGACTGTAGTGAGTAAAGAAGTCATGGAGAATACTTGGGGCAATTTGAATTAAATTTGACTTCAAGTAGACTGACTTGGGACCCAGAAATGGTCATTTTGGACAAAGGATATAAAAACAAATTTAGGACTTTGGCAGAGGAGCTCTTAAGATTCCAGGGAAACTCCTTCTTGATGACTTTTAATTTCCTTGCTGACAACTTTTACCTGCTCTTCCTTTCCTGGTCTACTTTTTTAATTGCCATGTGTATTACCTTTTACCTGTGAGATTGCTGAGTGTTTTTAGTAAAGGAATTGCTTATTGGAATCCTTAGGCTTTGAGTGATCCATTGCACTAGATATGGACATAGGTTGGAACACCAATCTTAGTCACGTTTTTCATTTTGAAAGATCACGGTGTAATATATGCATTTAGCCTATCAGTTTGGCTAATGTGAACTTTCCATGTGCAGGATGCTTGGGAGCTTGTTTCTGGGAGAACCATGATGATAAGTAAGGGTGCCTTGGAGTCTATGGAACACATATGGGTATTCTGTAACTGGATCCAGTTGGTTAACTACATGGTTCGGAAGAGACTTTTTCAACTGACTTTATAGGCAGCACTTTTGGTATCTTTGAAAAGACCCAACTCAACCTTAGTTGTGTCTGTTGGTTTATTTTGTTGACTCCTTTGCCCACTGTGTTTGGTGAAAGACAATGATGTAAAAGACTTAGGGCCTCTTGGGCCCAAAACCTGACCTCAGTCCATGACCACTTTTTTGGTAGGTCTTTTCCATTCTAGGTAAAGGAAGTGAAGCCTCACAACCTAGTGAGTTTAAAAGATTGTCAGGAGGATGCTTTGTCTATAGGTTCTTGAAGCAGTGCAGCACTGATGCCTCAAAAAACAAGGAGTGACCTTTGGGAGCCTGGCCCAGCAGAAGACTTCATCACAGGCATGCTACAACAGGACATGAACTTAGCGGGACAAATGCTAAGTAGGGGCTGAGCTAAGTTTTGAGCCAGCTCTCTCAGAGAACAGGGGAATTGGAGGGAACAGTATAGCCCCTGAGGGGAGGGTATGAGGGGGAAAACCTCTTTGTACTTTACTTCTGCTATGCCTTTGAAATTAGTGTCCTTTCATAAAAGGGAATGATGTTAAATGGTTAAATGGGGCTGGGGCATTAGTTACTGATTCCTAGCAATTGGAAACACTAGTTACCAGTACTAGTTACTAGTTGGTAAAAGCACTTGAATCGATGATGATAGAGAAGAGAGATTTTCCACTTGCTTAGAGTTGCCTCTTGTAACTCTGAGGGGCAGATTTAGCACCTGCCTCTGAGAGATAGGGCCAGGGCTTCCCACCACAACAAAATCACAGGAATTCAGAATTAGGAGGGAGTCAATGACTATGATATACATGACAAGTGGGCCCTTAACCTTTGTTTGAAGACCTCCAAGTGAGGGGATACCCACTACTTCCTGAGACAGCCAATTACATTTGGAATGGATCTTATTGTTAGGGAAATTTTTCCTTATACCAAACCTAAATTTTCCTGTTTACAGTCTCCATCTGTTAGCTTAGTTCTTCCTGCTTGGGCCAAATAGATTTAATCCTTCTTCTACATGGTAGGTCCTCACATAGTTAAAGACAGTTGACATAGCTTTTCTGTTTTTCTGTTTTTCTAGGCTAGACATCCCCACTTCCTTCAGTCATTCCTCATATGGCATAAATTCAAGGCTCTTTACCATCCTAGTTTCTCTTAGTTTTCATCCAAAGATTCTCTGTCTTATCAATGTCCTTCCTATAAAGTACCCAGCACAGAACAGGGTATTCCAGATATGGTCAGGATATAGGCAACCTAGGTACAAAGGTATGACCATATTCTTGTTTCTGGATGCTATGCCTATTAATGTTGCCTAAGATGCATTAGCTGCCTTGGCAGCTATCACACACTGTAACTCATACTGCGCATTTATTCCAGTAAAACCCCCAGATCTTTTCTTCAGATGAATTTCAGTCCAATCCTACTTCCTTCATTTCATATTTGTGAAGTCAGTTATTGGAACCTCAAAACTTTGCATTTATTCTTTTAAATTCCATCTTATCTGACTCAGCCTAACATTGTAGCCTGTCAAAATCCTTTTTCATCCTGACTCTATCATACTGTGAGTTAGCTATCCCTCCTAGCTTTGTATCTTCTGAAAACCTGACAAGCGTGACATATATGCTTTCATCCAAGTCATTGATAAAAATGTTAAACACCACAAGGCCAAGCACAGATCCCTGCAGCACTCCACTGGACATGATAGATAGAATCAATGATGTCTAAATACAGGGCCTTCAAGCTCTGCCTGCCCTGTATCACTGGAAGAAAGGTCATCAAATTCCATGTTTATCACTGTTGACATTCAGAATGTTTCACTAATGTGCTATTTTATCATTTTTTATAATCACCTAAGTGCTCCTTTCTTTTCTTGTAGTGAAAAAAAAAACCCTCCTATGTTAAAAAGCCTTGTCTGTGGTCAAAGGCAAAATCTCAGACAAGAAGGACTGATGGTCTAATCTATTAGGACAGGCCTGTTCTGTCTTGGAACAGTGTTAATTATATTCATCCAACATTTGAGATTATGGTTGTTGAAAGATGCTCTGCATATGCCAAGGCAGACACTTCCCCAAGTGTTTGTGGTTACTACATAATTAATGGGTCCTGGAGAGTTGCATTTATTACATTTGGAGTACAGGACCTAAATACTCATTGACACCATCATGATTTCTGTGGTTCCCATACTGAGAGCAAGAATGTCCTAGCAACTAGAAGAAAAAGGTAAAAGAAACTGAGAGTATAAGAGTGATAACTTATAGAGCATGGAAATCTTATTTTAACATATTATCAACTCAAGCTGTAGAAGACAATACAGTTTTGTAGAGTTGACTACACTACATTCCTAGCCAATTTGTTATCTAGATCTCATGTTAATGATCAGTATCTCCCTCTGGAGAGGACCCAGATGCTGATAATTCCTTCAACTTCTAAACTCAGTTTCTCCTTCTTTCTCTAAAAGTTGGTGCCCTTCTCTTTCCTCTCACCAAGTTGAAGCTTGTACTCAGTGGAAATTTGGAGGCTTATGGCTCTTCCTCCATTTGTAGGGCTGAAGCAAATTAGTAAAAAGAGGCCATAGACTATAGGTGTTGAATTGTGCATTGGTTTCCATACAGGGTCAACGTGTTGCTCATTTTAAAAAAAATCTTTCTTATGTAACTAAAAAGACATGATGCTGGGGCTCAGGGGAATTGAGACTCTGCATCCTTGACCCCAACAATAAGGAGCCCTTCTCAGCTTTAGACCTATGGACACTGACCAGGTTTGGTCCTGGGGAAGCCTGGAAATATAAGAATTAAGTTAAGTCTACAAGTATCTATTAAGTACTTACTATTTACTGGGAGCTATGTTTTTTCCCCCTATCACTCTATATATTCCTACCCTAGAATCTCTGGGAAAATTATCTGAGTTTAGGTTCTGATTTGTGTCTAATGTCTCCTCAAAAGGGAGATTATAAAGAAGCTCAATGTACAATGTAAATCAGGTATTTATTTCTTCTATACCCACACATACACACACACATACACACACATACACACACACACACACACACATACGCCCCACAAGCTTTGATTGACCAAAACAATCCCCCTCCCTCTACAAACTAGCAACACAAGTAGAAGTAGCAACATAACTAATGTTATACTCGCCAGAGAAGTGCATACTTACAACATAGAGACGATACAGTTTGTGAGACTTCTGAAGAGGTATTTTACATTTCATCATGGCTCTACTTTTTGAAAAATTCCCTCCACGTTCATGTTCTCTGGAAAATCATGCCAGAGCTTGGGCTCACCATCTTGATGGTCATGTCCTATAAGAACTACTATAGAGAATATAGAGGACATCTGTCGTGTAGCTGTGAATCACTGATGGATCCAGTAACTCTGACCTTAAAAATTCACAAGGTTGCCTCCAAGGTTGGACATGTCCATCTTACAATCACTATTTGGTCATCTATATTCAGGGAAGGAAATACAAAGCAGAAAAGGCAGGCTCACTCCCGGAGTCCTAGGTTCAGTTCACCTAACTGACCCCGTGCTCTAGTGCATAGGAATAGTTGCCAGAGGGCTGAGGTAAAATAAGTGACCATTCCTCATATGTAATTCATCACCTCTATCTTGTTATCCTTACTATAATATGGAATTCACACAAATTGCAAAGTTTAGATACTGAAATGTAGGTAATGAATGCAGCATTAACTTGGCCTAATGTTTCATCTCTACCAAAATACTTCTCTATTTGTAAACAAGTCCATCATGTGATACCAGGTTTTACAGATCTTCAGGCCTCTGACAGATCCAAAAATCTGTCCTCTGAAACTTTCTATTAATCTTTTTTAGGTCACATGCCTATTAATTTCATAATGCTTCTCACAGAGGAATAATCCATGTCTCCTATGGTTGTTCCTCTGAAGGATATGGCTCCTCTCCAATGCAAATTCCTAAATGAAACTAGCAATATCCCTCTGCTATGAGATTATGTAACTGCAATCTTGCCTTCAAATGTCATTTTTCTATTTCATGTAAACATAGCTTCCATTGTACCCACAGGTAGGCTGTGTCTTTCTGCTTTAGTGGACCCAGCTTTGGACCTTCTGACCCACATACCTCCTTTTGTTCCTTTGCTCCTGGGCCCCTATGCTCATTAAGATCTCTTCTGTCTTGACCAACTCTTCCTCCTTAGAAGGAATTGTACAAAAAAGTTTCCAGGTGTAACAAGTACTCTCTGGGTTTACTATCCCAGAGACAAGCTGCTATAGTTCCACCTCAGAGATTCTGGGGTACCTGAGGGGTTTAGGTATCTTTCTCTAATGGCATCAGCTAAAGTTTCCATTGTAAGGATGATTCCCTATTAATCACCACTGGATAGAATTCCATTTCCACTTTACCCTTTAACATCAATTGGCTTTTGCAAAGGGATATTTGTTTTAGCGATAGTAGCAATAACAAAAGAACAGATATTTTCCCTTAACTCTTCACAGAGCACACTCTCCTCTATCTTACCTCTGTCTCTAGGGAGACTAGGCTTACTCTTGCCCCAGTTTCTACATAGTACCAGTTCCACCACGGTCAAGTCCAAATGTAGAATACCAACAGAATGAATCCTAGTGTCAGGTATTGCTAAGCTGGGTTCTGAAAGCTGTTCAATCACTGAAACAACAGTGCTAAGCTGTATATAGATCCCGTTGTAGACATATCCCAGATTCCTGGATCTTGGCAGCTTACTCTCCTCACCTTTCAAAATTCACAAGGTTGTAGACTCCCATCTCTTCACAAACCTGGAGGCAGACAAAAAATGTGGTACCCATCTTCACATCAGCCTCCTAGGGAGAGGGCCCCAAAGTGTCTTCTCATGCAGCATTGTTTCTCCTCAGACAACATCAACTAGGAAGTCAAGCCCAGAAAAGAAGACATCCAACCAGGAAAGGGATTTGAAGGTGTCTTTAGTTCTGGTTCCACAATTTCAGCCAGTCAAAAGGCTTCCATTCATCACAGGCTTAGCAGGCCAAAACCAATTACAGAATGTCTACACATGTACTTTTCCAAGGTACCTCCATTATACATCAATAATTGTCTTCTGGAAATAGACTCCTCAGTCTCATATACATGGGGAAATGCATCAGCCAAATGTACTAATGCACCCCAAGTAGCCTCAAAAGAATTGAAATTCTTGACCAGTTCCTCATTGCAGTGCATACTGTCAGTGTAGCTAGTATTTCTGAGTAGTCCTAAAGGTCTGATAATTCATAGAGTACTGCCTGAGTGGTTTTCCCAGCTCTGACCTTGCCGTGAAATACCTTGGAATTTACCAGTTCCTTGACCTTTCTTTTCAAAGTTCTCATTTTTATTTTCTGTGGTCTTTTCTAAAATCAGAATGCCCTTATGATTTTCTAAGTTAAAAAAAATCAAATTTTTTTGAGTAATATACTCTATCTGATTAGCAAATTGATCCATAACAGCAATGTCCAACAAGCATCAGTATAGAAGTAATGCAAGCATACACATCATATCACAATAAAGCAACATTACAAGCAATTAATATAACAGATAACAATAAAGTCAATGTGCAAATTAGCACTATTGTGCCAATAATAGCATATTTCACATGTACACCAAACACAGGTACTAAAAATCATGTTGGAATGATGAGCAACAGTGAATAGCAAACTTTTACATTGATTTTTTCCTTAGGAAAGCAGCAAATTGAGTGCCAAACAAGGAAATAGCAGAGGATATGAAAAAGAAAATGAAAAACAAAAGAAAATAAAAACAAAAGAAAAATGAAAGTACTGTTTTTTTTATCAGAATGAAGAGAAAGACTTCAGTGAAGCAAAAAAAAAAAGAAACAAAAGCATACTTTTTTAAAAAAACAAGTTGTATCAAAATTAAGAAATCCCAAAACCAACAATTCTTTCCCCAAATAGCAAGAAAAGTAGAATTGCATTTATGTAGAAATTCAAAGCATCAAAGGAAAAAAGAAATAACAAAATATTAAAGTTTAAAAGTAAGTCCTTATTGATGGTCTTAAGTGCTTATAATAGTAATTCTGTTTCTATTTAAAAAGAAATTGGAAGGAAGAAGTAAAATTGTATGTAATATCCCACAGGAGAGAGGAAAATTTTTGTTTGAATTTCCAGAAGAATTCTTACTTGTGGCAGTATAAAATGGCAGGGTTAGTTAATTTCTCCTACTTGATGCCATATTCATGTAGGTTAGATTCCTCCATCCCAGCTACTCTCTCATCTCCTCATCTGAGGCATAACTTCTAACCATTTCCTCATATCCTTTCTTCTGGAGAAGTGGTTTTCCTTTCAAAATGACTGCGGTAAATAATGGGAAGGAAAGTGAATGGGAAGGAAAGTAGTCAAAACTCCACATTAAAATGCCATGCTAACTGTTACATACACTAAACAAATACCTCATTGGCCTAGAAAGATCTTAGTCCAAATTTCTCCCTTTATTCTAAGAAATTTGAAAAACAAGTCAATAATTCTATTTCCACAGCTGTAGTCCTCAGCCAGAAAAATTTTGCCCTGGCAAAATACCATCATGTAAATCTGTCTTTCTCTTTTACCTCCTGTGTACTCCTTTTATGACCTCCTTCCGCTGCATTTGAGCAAACATATACACAGATTAGCAATGCAATGGTTAACCTCAACAGAAAGGCAACCAAACTCTTAAATGGAGATTCATGGAACAGGTATGAACTCTTCTGGGCTGGAGGGAAAGAGGGGAGACAGAGTATTGCAAGAATCACTGATTGGGACTATAGACTGAAAGGTAGAAGAAGTATTTTAATGACATCTTCCCCACTGATATGCCTCCCACACAATGCAACTGTTGGAATACAGGGCTGAGGGTCAAGTGACTTGGTGCTTCATCTCTCCTGGTACCCAGCATGATTCCAGGGGTAACTGCCCCTCTACATGCTATTCTGGGCCCTGCATATTTTGTGTCATTCTTGGTATACTCATTCCTCCTTTGTTCAGCTTCAACTACCATCCCTTCAGAAGGGAGGAATTTGTCAGTCAAACACAGGGTTCAGGTTATTACCTTATGGAGTTAAGGATCTCAGTGATTTAAACATCATGCTCTAATTCCTTTTTTATATTGATGCCTGTCTTATATTGTCGATAGTCCAGGATTAATAGTAAATATATGATACCCTAGGATCACCACCATCACCCATCACCAAAAAGCATAGCATCTTTCTGTTTAACACTATATGCCAGGCTTCGTACAAATCAAATAAACAAGCACAAACAAACAAGCTTGTTGACAACTTCATGGACAAGGTGCAGCTTTCTCCACTGATGCAATGCCATCCTTCCACATTTGTGGGGAGAGATCATCACTCTCTTATCCTTTCCCTTCTTCCCCCACAAAACAAATAAATGAACTTTTAAAATATCTTTTATGCACACTGAGGAAATAGCATAGCAGGAAAGAAGGAAACAAGCATTCATTAAGCACCTACTATATCAGGCTTTTCAAATATTATCTTTTTTGATTTTCATAACAATGTTGGGAGATAGATGCTATCATTAAGTTAAGGACACTGAGGTACACAGAAGTTAGGTGACTTGCCTGGGGTCACACAGTAGATTTGAACTCAAATCTTCCTAACTCCAGGCTCAGCACTCTATCCACTCCCACGTAGCTTTAGAAAACTTGAAAGCATGGTAAGCATAAATTTAGGAAGACAGATTTAAATCTCATGTGTCTGTGTGAATTCCCTAACTTCCCTGAACCTCAGTTCTCTTCTGTGTAAAAGTGATAACAATACCTATCAGTCAGTCAACTAGCATTTATTAAGCAGCTCCTTTGTGCCAGGTACTGTGCTAAACATCAGGAATTCAAAGAAAGGCAAAAAATAGTCCTTGTTCCCAAGGGGCACTCAAGGAGCATCTCTGATAGAAGAAACAACGGGCAAACTACAGCATCTATAGAAGATATTTAAATACAGGATAAATTTGGAGCATTCTCTGAGGGAAGGCACTAAGATTAAGCAGGTCTGGGAAACTATATCTAAGACTCGAAGGAAGCCAAGGAAAGGCAAAAGGTGGAGATGAGAAAGAAGAGTACTTTGGGCATGGGGGACAATCAGTGAAAGGGTGCGGAATTGTTTCTGAGTATGAGAAGCATCAAGGAGGCCAAGGTCTCTGGACTGCAGGATATGTGGAGAGGAGTAAGGTGCAAGATGACTGGAAAGATAGGAAGGAGCCAAGTTTGAAGGACTTTACAAGCCAAATAGAATTTTCTGTCTGATGATGGAGGTTATTTTTTTTGTTCAGTTGTTTTTCAGTCATGTCTGACTCTGTGTGATCCCATTTGGGTTTTTCTTGGCAAAGATACTGCAATGGTTTGCCATTTTCTTTCTCATTTTTCAGATGAGAAAACTGAGGCAGACAGTGTTGAGCGACTTGACCAGATTTGAACTCAGGAAGATGAGAATTCCTGATTCTAGGTTTTCTACTCTATTTACTATGCCACTAGTGGTGTTGAATAGAAGGGTGATAGCATCAGACCTGGGTTTTACGAAGATCCACATGTTGGCTGAGTGGAGATAGAAGAGGAAGAGGAAGAGAGACTTGAGACCAACCAGAAGACTACAGCAATAGTCCAGAAATGATAAGGGTCTGTACCAGGTTGATTACAAAGTTAGAAGAGAGAAGGAGGTGTATACAAGGGATATTATGAAAGTAGAAACAATGATACTTGACAACTGACTGGATGTAGGGGTTGAGAGAGACTGAGACAGAAGATGGCAACTGGGTTTTGAGTTTGAGTGATTGGTAGGAGGGTGGTACTCTCAACAGTAATAGAGGACTTAGGAATCAAGGAAGGTATCAGGGGGAAAGATAATGAGTTCAGTTTTGGTCATGTTGAGTTTAAGATGTTCATTTTGTGATGTCTAACAGGCAGTTGGAGACATGAGGCGGGAGGTCAGGAGAAGAGATAAGGGTAGAAAAGTTGATCTGGAAATGGTCTGCCCAAAGATGATAATTAACTCATCTCTATGGGAGCTGAACCGATCACCAAGTGAAAGCATTAGAAAGGGAGAAGAGAAGAGAGCTAGAGACAGAGCCTTGGAAGACACTCTCAGTTAGTGAGGTGACCTAGATGAATATCCAGCAAAGAAGAGAGAAAAAGAGGGGCTGGAGGACTTCAAAGGTAGAAGGGGAATCAGGAGAGGACAAGTGTCACAAAACCTAGAGAAAAAAATATCAAGGACAAGAGTGTGATCAGCCACGTCAAGGGCCGCCACAAGCAGGTCAAGAAAGATGGGGACTGAGAAAAGGTCATTAGATTTACCAATTAAGAAATCACTAATAACTTTGGAGAGAGGAGTTTTGGTTGAATGATAAGATCCGAGGCCATGGGTTGTGGAGGCATCTATTACATAGGGCCTTCTCGGAGTTTAGCCACAAAAGAGAGAAGAGATATAGGAAGATAGTTAGCAGGGATGAATGGATCAAGTGAGGGTTTTTCAAGGATGGGAAAGACATAGATATATTTGTAGGCAGGAGAGAACTAGTTCATAGACAAGGAGAGATTGAAGATTACTGAGACAGAAGGGATGATAGAGGAGGGCTGGAGAGGAAAAGAGCTACTTTTTCTGAGACAAGGGTAAGGGAGGAGAAAAGGGCAGAAGGCATCTGAGTGCTGTGAGATGAGGAAAGGGGCTCTGTAAGAGTGACCTTAACTTTTTCTGTGAAATAAAAGGTAAAGCCCTAAGCTGAGAATGAGAAGAGATGTAGGAGGCTTGAGAAGGGATGGAAAACTTGTAAAAGTCACCATGGTTAGTAAGATCCATTAAGGAGGTCTAAAAGTGCCATAGTGATGGCGCAGTTGAGATTATATAAGTAGCATACTTTTATAATGGCTCCAGTCAGTGAGATTTCATGATTTTCTCTAGCTTCATTCAGCAGCACATGAATAGGAGCCAAGATAGCAGATGGTACTAATCCAAGACTGAGGCTTGACAGAGCAAGATTGACAATATTATAAGGGGGCAAAGGACTAAAGAGAAAATAGTACAGAGTTGAACTGGTTTCCTTAGGGTTAAGATGAGGAAGAAAGGAAGTTGTCACAGCAGGAGTGATGGATCATCTGGAAAAGAACTGAGTGGTAGAGGTAGGAGTGTGCTGGTAAATGTTTAGCAATGGGCTTTTCAGGGAGGGGAAAGTATTTATATATACATACATAAGTTTAGTTATAAATTTTACTGATACAAACGATTTATAGCATACAATTACAAGTAATAAAAGATTCAGTACTCGTTGCTGTAAATTCCATACACACAGCTGATTCTCACAGAATGCTTTGTTAGATTGTTATCATCATTTTGGGTCTGTAACGGTGCTATGGTTGCAGTTCATCCTGCTTCCCAAACCTAATCTTTTCCCTATATTTTTCCCCATTTTTCCATTTAAATCTCTGTTTTGTGGACTCACTGTTAAACTATTTCCTACTTTCTTACAAATTATGTTCATTAAGCTAAAATCTCTTTATACGTCAGCATTACTGAGTACAATTGTGTTAATGACATTTTTTATTTTTGTATAGTTTAAAGGGATTGGAACATTGTTTGATTCCATATTATTGTCTACAAAATCATAAAAGAATTGTTCAAATTAATTTCATGTTTTCAAATTTCACTCAAATAATATCATTGGTTTTCCCCCCACAAATGCCTGTCATGGAGTTAAGGGCCAGTAGATTGTTTAATTAATCAAAATAATTTAAAATATTCTTATTGTGTCTGTCTAATAATAGATACAAGTTCATGTGTTGAATTAGATCCTCTAGTAACATATTCCTTAAGAGAAGATTAAATTTACTGGTTTTTATTACATGGAATGTCTTTAAACTTATCTGACAAATCTTTGTTTGATAGCCATGCTTTTTAGTAGCAATGGTTAAATTTTCTGAAGTTCTTACAGTGCATTTAAGTTTTAGGCTTTCTGACAAATAGTTGATCTTGACTGCAGTACAGTTGAAAAAAATGAAAATTATTCAAGAATGTCAGTCGTTAAAGCAAGATCTTTCAAGAAATTAATCTTTTTGCAAATCAGAATAAAATTGAGAAGAAATATGTGCCCATAGTGTAGGGTATGTCTACTATGCAACATTGGCAATTTGTAAATTTACATGCCTTTCACCTTGGTGCCAACATTTAAACAATTTTAATAATTTCAGTTTCAAATTCTTTAGCCAAAATTTCTAGTTTAGTTTAATTTTTATTAGGTTGGTGATAAATAGAATACATTTTATCCAGAAATATTTTAAAATAATTATTTATTTCAGATAGTGAACTGTCAAGGGATAATTGCAATTGATGATTTAAATAGTGCCAAATAGTGATTTTAGGAAAATTTTCTAACTTCTTAGCGACTCCAGACTTTCTTCTCAGCATCATAGTACCATTATCAGAATTAAATGTAGTCTTGTTCGATGTAAATGATTCGCTACTGAAGCCAAAATCATTTAAAGCAGGCGGTAATATATTGGAAAATATACGTTTTCTATAGCTGACAAAAATTCTTTTAAGTAATGAATGACTATGGGCGAAGGAGCTGATTGAACCGCACACTGGTTATATTTAACAACCAGCTTGCAACATTCCTAAACATTTAATCATCAACTCACAATTGCTAACACAGCATAGATCTAATACCAAGTCAGAAGGAGGAGGAGGAAGAACAGGGTTTGAAGTTTCAAGACAGAAGAAAGGGTGGAATGACAATGAGTTCAAATGAGATAAAGGATGTAAAGTGATTTGCAAAACTTACATTTTTATATGAATATTGGTTATTACTATGTATCTTAGTGCAATATAAACCTGGAAGGTGAGGTTCCCTCACATCCTACATTATAACTTATATCATATTAGATAATATGTTATAATTATATAATTAATATAAATATATTAATTATATTATATCATATATTATATGACATATTATTATAATAATATAATATAATCTCTTATATTACTCTCCGATTTCTCAGCCTCATATCTCCCAAAATTCCTTCAAGTTAATGAGTTATTTGCTGTGCAGGGAAGTGACCAGACAAAGTTCTTTACTATTTTGCAATAGTACATGAAATAAAAACATCAGTTTCTACCAATAGTAGAGGAAAGGCCTCTTTTATCACATGTTCTTCTCACAAAGATCAGGATAAATATACAAATGTAATAGGCCTTCCCATCATTTAAAAATGATTCATTCTCAAGTTTTCTTTACGATAAAACAGCTTCTCAAGTTCCCTCCATTTAGGTTATAGTCTAATGGTATTTCAGACATCAACCTGAGGGTGGGAGAGGTTTGAGAAGGTGAAGGGCATTGCAGACTTCCTAGAGCTTTGGCCTTTGGTTGAAATTAGCATTGGGTAGAGGTTGGTCTTGCTGTATAGGGTAAAGGAAGCACTAAAGGTTTTCATAAGTTCATGAGACGTCATGTCATGACAGTGGTCCTGGTGCTAGGGAGATCTGTTCTCATATCTTTATTATCATGACTTGCAGTAATAATATTAAATAACATTTATATGGTTCTTTCCAATTTGCAAGGTGTTTTTTACCTGTGTTAACTCATTTATTTATTTATTTTAATAGGCAACAAAAAAACCTTTATTAGCATTTGGTTAGCTGTTACTGAATCTGGTAATCTCAAAACTTAATATTAAGATGTTAAAGAGCTAATAAATACAAAATTATGTTCTCATTGGCAATTTATGCTTTCTTGACAAAGTTGATAAATAACAGTTACCCTGAAGACCTGGGACCAGATGGAGGGTGGATTTCTAGATGTTTTACTCAGACAGGATGTGGCCATCTTCTAGCTGTTTGCCTACAAAGATGTACCTCTGCAAGTCAGCAGGGATGCCCTCTTAGTCTTGGATATATACAAGAATATGGGACTTGAGATCAGGAATACCTGAGTTCAAATCCTGCCTTATCTGTACTATTTGTGTGACCATGGGTCAATCACTTAATGACTCAGTGGTTCCAGACTATTCTCTAAGACTCTAAAAAACTGAGAAGTTACCAATTTATATCAATGGAGGAAGGTTTTTATACCAGGAGATCCTTTCATCTATTTAATAACAAGTAGGGAATGGGGATTTCCTTATCTGGTGAATTCATAGTCTCCCGCTTATACCTTTATCTTGCAAGACTTACCTTAGATCTCCAACCTGCAAAAGGTAACTCTCAAATCATCCTCTATAAGTCTGGTCCTTTTCCTAGGACCAGACTTATATAAAAGGAGACTTTTGTTTAGCTCCTTGCTAACTCTCAGGCCCGCTGCTTTGGCATCAATAAAGCTCCCAATGGTTACCAAAAAAAAAAAGAAAAAAGAAAAATAAATGAAAGGGGGAGATGAAATCGTAGACAGAAGGAAGAAGAGAAAGAGAAGACATATTGCTCCCAGGGGAAAGGTAAAGGAGGGAAAGAAGCATGAATTTGTAATGGCAGAAACCATCTCAGTCTGGGGACCAGGAAGGAGGTTCCTTCATTAATCAGTTGATTCCTAGTTACAGGTACAAAAAAGGTGATACTAAAAGTGAGCTAGGCTGATTGTGTATATGTGTATTTCCCATGTGTGTTGGCAATGGCGGCAGTTGATGACAAAGGGCTCCATCCTGTTAGATGTATTGAGAACAAGTCAGAATTTGGGAAACAACTTTGAACTTTGCAAGGGCCCTTGGATTGCTCTATAAGAGAAATAGCCAACAAAATTTTGACAAAAATCCCAGTTTCTTTAGCTCCTGCCTGCCTGCTTTTTGAACACAAAGGGAAATTATAGCAGTGAGAAAGGAAAGAGCCAAAAACCAAAATTAGATGAGGAATAAGAAAAGAACATAATGTCTTAAGGAACAGTGAGTGTCTATGGAAAATAGTATCTAAAAAGATCTTCCTATAGGCCTGAAAACTGAAGGTTAGTTGTGTCTAATCAATATTTTAAGCTATATGGTCCTTTCTGGCTACAATCACAAAGGTAATTGTCAAATACATGGTCCATGAAAGAGGAAAAAAATTAATTCATAGTTTTGAGGGGCTGGGATTTTTTAGAAGACAACTTCTGTATTGTAACTTTACCCAAAATTGTGCATTGTAAATTAATTCTAGGCACCCCAAACAGCAATGATTCTCCCTTGTCTGTACCCTGAAATCACAGAATATAGTAATTCTAGTACATTCAGTCTGAATTTAGGTATTTCATAGACTTAGGCGGCTAGATGGCATAGTGGATAGAGTGTTGGATCTAAAGACAAAACAACTCATCTTCCTGAATCCAAATCTGGCCTCATTTACTAGCTATGTCACCCTGGGCAAGTTACTTAACCCTGTTTACCTCAGTTTCCTCATCTGTAAAATGAACTAGAGAAGGAAATGGCAAACCAAGCCATTATCTTTGCCAAGAAGACCCCAGATAGGGTCATAAAGAGTCAGACATGACTCACATAAGAGCTGGGAAAGGCCTTTTGTCTCTCCCCATTAATTCTATCACTCTGGAAACCTGGTAGCTAAACTCGTCAACTATGCTAATGAAAAAGATAAAGGAGAAACCAGCAATTTCTAAGTCACTTTATATAACTACAGATAATCTGCTGGTCCATTGAATAATGCAATATGACTTAGACCAAAAAGGCTTTGACTTTAGCCCTGAGGCTCTGTAATCCTGCCTAGGAAATTTTGGCTCCTCTGCTGCAGTATCTCTGCCTAGCAATAGAAATAGCAATACAGTTAATTATCTGCACTCAAAAAAGAGAAATAGTCTGGATGGGTAATACACAAACTAGACTATCTGCACGGGACTTTCTCCCAGGGAGAGGGACCTTGGTTTCCTCCTGGTTAAATAAAGCAATAGATTAAAGTCCTTTTATTTCCAAATCCTATGACTGTATCAGAGAGATCAGATTATTAGAGGAAGGAAGGTGAGAAGCACAGTTGGGGAGGAACCCACTTTCTTTTGATGCCTGCCCTCCAAATGATCCATTTTCAATTTCTTATGTTGCACCAGAGGGCAATGGATATTTCTGGGAAGGTAATTTTCTTGATGGAAAAACAAGAGTCATAAACTGTAAAAAGAGCAATAGGAGAAGGATAGGTGAGTTGAATGTCCAACGCTCAGTAGAAAATGTTGGTAATTCTGATATCTCTTGTCACCCTTGGATCATCCTAAAACTTCAGATTGCCCGAAATTCCTTTAAGAAGGTTTGGAGAGAACTTATCTCCTCTCCTCCTTCTCTCCCTCATTATGCCTTTTTTGTGCTCATCCTTTGTTTTCAGAGGACCATGACATCAGAGAAATGATGACATGACTTGCACTTGACTTTGTTTGGAGTGAGGGAGGGCTGTACAAGGTCACTAGCCTCACTTTCTCCTCCTGAGTCCTCTGGATCCAGGGACCAGATAGATATTCATGACTGGAAATGAGGCAGAGAGGAATGAAAGCAGAAGGAATAAACCCATACAGCTCTTGAGACTCATGAAGAGAAGTGGTCATTTCTGGGTTTCAGTTTCCTCATTTGTAAAATGAGGAGATTTCACTATATCGTTGGTTTTCAAAGTATGGTCTGGGAATGAGACCCTTTTAGAGGATCCATGAGGTCAAAACTATTTTCATAACAATAGGAAGCCATCTTAATTTTGAATACAGTTAAATATCATTAGTTGTAACTAACATTAAAAAACCCTAGGTGGATGGGGAAGGGTCCCTTAATTTTTAAGAGGACAAAAGTGTCCTGAGACCAAAAGTTTGAGAATCGCTGAATTAGATGATTTCTAAGGTGTCTTCCACCTCTAAATCTGTAGTCCTCTGAACAACTAATATTTCCCCTTTCACCCCATTAGTCTTAGTATAAGGAATATAGTCTAGTAGCCATCCAGAGCATTAGAGAGTAAAGGCACCATAGGGATCCTCTGGTCTAATTTCTCTCATCTTATTGATAAGAAATTGACACCGAACTCACATAAATTAGACAGTAAGGTAGAAAAATTTGGAAGCAGAAAGGAGTAGACAATTGGACATTAACCTTTGGCAGTTGTTTAAAACAACGGCAGCCACCAAACTTTTAGGCTGTTACTGAGCTTAGCTGATGCGATAAGGTTATAGTTTCATACCAACAAATGGTTCAGTTGAACTAATTTTCTACAACATCCAGTACAAATCTCTTTTAAGACTAAAATATTTTTGTAACATCTTAGACATCCATTTTCTATTTTACCAACTATATTGATAGAGGTCATCTTAGACATTCCAAAGGAATGCCTGTCCCATGTTACCATCTGCATTTGTGTCTCATGATATATCAAAAGCTCAGTAAGTTAAAATGAAACTAATAAAGCTGGACTTTGCCATATGACCAAGAAGTCTAATCGAGTTCTCTTTCAGACTGTGGCATCTTTTTGTTTGCTTTTCGATTCAGACCTATGAGTTCATCAGCACAGGGAATTCCTGATGTGGAAATGCCCTTCCTAAGAGCAGTCTCAAACTCAAATAGAAATGAGAAAGGGAGAAGGGCACTAATCTATACATAAGGACCCCTGTAAGTCACAAAGTAACTTGGTTTTAAAATACAATATTATCTATGTTTTATTTTTATTTTGTGAATTGTTTTCCGATTACATTTTAATCTGGTTCAGGGGGCTCTCAGAAGTATGTGGCTCATGGCAGCATGTTTGATACCTCTGCTCAACAAAATACAGATCAGTAACTCCCAGGTAATATATATGTCAGAAAACTGCTGAGGGGCACTGAGAGATTAAAACCCATGCCAGTGGTCACAGAGTTAGCATGAATCAAAAGAACTTGAGGCCAAATCCTCCAGACTGTGAAGCTTGGTCATCCATTCCAATGCCATGCTGAAATTTTAGGCTGAGATGGAGTTGTCTTTATGAAAAGCTGTCTGTCTCATATTTTGTGATAATATAATTCCTCAAAGAAATACCTGTTCAGGTAAAGGACACTCTGGAACCGCATACTCTATCACCGCAATAGAGGCAAAGAGAATGTGAAAGAGAAAGCCCATTAGCAACTCGGTTTTGCTGAGTTCCTCTTTATACATATGTCGGGTAGGCTGTTTGGATGATGCTAGAGGGTTTTTTCCGACTGCAGATTATTTCACACATTTTGCAAATTGCCATTATTACTCTTTTGTTTGCTGAAGAAATAAGCTAAGAAGCTAATTATGAAATTGGATGCATGATAGGTAATAAAATCTTGGTATGTGGGCATAGATATGGGTAAAACTCAATGGCATCTCACATAGTAGATGGAAATCCTTTCCAAAGCATGCAAACTCTTGCCAAAACAACAACCAAATACGTTTTGAATAATTTGGTTTGTTAATTTCCCAGCAATCTGCCGAATATTGGGCAAATAGTGGCAAATAGTTGCATAGTTACTAGGGTATTGGACTTAAGAGTCAAGAAGACCTGGATTCGAATTTTACTTCACATACAACCTGTGAGATATCAGGCAAGTCACTTAACCCTTCTGAAATGGGGGCATTAAGGGTACCTACTTCAGATGGATATCGTGTGGATCAAATGAGAGAATGAATATAATGCATTTTGCAAATTATGGAGTCCTACATAAATGTTAGCTATTATTATATCATACTACCAAATGCACTGAATGTAGGAATAAATTGAAGGAATCTACCAACTACCATATGAAAAAGATCCCCAGATGAAAATTTCCAGGAATATTAAATCCAATTTCCAGAACTCCCAGGTCAAGAAGGAAATACTGAAAGCAGCTGGAAAGAAACAGTTCAAATATTGTGGAGCCACAATCAGGATATAGTAACTTCATGGAGGACCTGGAAATATGATATTCTGGAAGCAAAGGAGCTAGGATTACAACCAAGAATTAATATAGAGAGACTTGTATGAACTCATGCAAAGTGAAGGGAGAAGAACCTGGAGATCATTGTGCACAGTAACAACAGTGTTGTAATGATGATTGACTGTAAAAGATTTGGCTATCAATGAATACAATGATCCAAGATGATTCCAAAGGACTCATGCATGATGAAAAATGCTAACTAACCACCTCCAGAGAGAAAACTGATGAGCTCTGAGTGCAAATTGAAGCATAATTTTCTTGCTTCAATTAATTGTTTTGCCTTTTTTTGCAATAAGGGCTAATTTGAAAATGTTTTGCATGATTCCATATGTATAATTAATATAATTTTGCTTGCCTTCTTAGTGAGTGGGGTAGGTTTGAGAGGGAGGAAGAGGATTTGGAATTCAAAATTTAAAAAGAAAAGTGTTGAAAAGAAATAAGCAATAAATTTGTTTTTTAAGAATTTAAATGCACCTGGGCACTGTTTTCTCTTCCCCAAAGCCCATCTTCTGAATTTCCTCTATTCTGCTGAAGGTATCACCAACCCTCCAGCCTTTGCAGCCTCAGTGTTATCCTTAACTTCCCACTTTTGCTCATTTGATCCAATTACTTGCAATATCTTGAAATTTCTACCTTTATATCACTAAGATTTCCCCTCCTTTCTGTTCACATTGCTGCCACCCTAGTTCAATCAATTAATCATCAACATGGCTCTGGCAAGTACCTATCACGTGTCAGGTGGTGCATTAGGTTCTAGGCATATGATAACAGAAATGAAAGAATGCCTGCCTTCAAGGAGCTCACTTTCTATCAGGTCTGTCTCACCTCTCACATGGATGTGCTACTACATTAGCCTCCTAACTGTTCTTTTTGTCACAAATCTCTCCCTATTTCAATCCATCTTCCACATGGTTTCCAGAATGATTTTCCTACAGCACAAATCTGACCATTTCATTCTCCTGTTCAATGAAATCCAGTGGCTCCCTATGACCTCTAGGATCAAAATCACTTACCTCTGTTTGGAATTTAATGACAGCTTCGTTCCAGCCTTATTTTCCATCTTTATTATAGATCAGTCCCTTTCATACACTCTACAGTTCAGTCAAACTGGTATTCTTGCCATTTTTTCCACATGGTACTGCATCACTGCTTTGCATGCTTTTGCATTGACTGTTCAATATATCTGGAATGCATTTTTTCCTGTCCTTTTTGGAATTCCTAGTTTCCTTTAAAGCTCGACTCAAGTACAACCTCCATCTGGAGGTTTTTTATGATGCCTACCAGCTGCAAATGCCTCCCACTATCTCACAAATTATTTCATATTTATCTTGTACATATTTTGTATATTCTTGCATATAAATATGCAATTTTTACCAATTGATTATAAGTTCCTTGAGGCCAAGGAGTACTTAATTTTTTTTTCTGTTTTTTTCCCCAGTGTCTTATAAATAATAAGAGTTCTGACCAGATTTGAATATAGTTCCTCTGGTTCCAAAGTTCATGTTCTTTCCCCATGTGACTTGGTAATTAAGAGTTCTAGGTGTGGTTCAAATTGTGACCTGATAATAGGATTCTAAGTAGGTCAAACTGGACTTTAAGTAATAACCAAGTACAAAGGGTTTAAAGGAACCAGCAAAAGAGTCTGTGAGTATAAAGTCATGGAGTAGTTGGGGCAAATGTACTACAAAGGGGAGGAGTAGGTAATCCTGAGATGACAGTTGGTGTCATGTATCTTTCTTGCTGGAGAGGGGTTCTTTGATGGTAGTGGCTTAGTTCTAACTGCTACTTATTCCCTGCATCAAAGTCATTGTGGGCCTCAGCACCATTCTTCATCTATCCTGAGGGATATGCTTGGGAGTGATATTGGTCATAGGTCATCATTGTTAATGATTTTGTATCAATCAAACCAATCTGTGAGAGACTAGGTTATACCCCTAAGGAATTTGTATTAAAAGAAAGAAACTATCTCGGAACCAGAGAGATTCTAAGGCTCCCAAACTAAGTAGTTTGGTGTAAACATAGTCTTCCAACACTCTAGGGTTCAAAAGATGTATTTTTGTTGTGTTTGAGAGCCAGATGTTATCAATATTCCCTTCTAGAGGGTGGGGCCATGAATTCTAAACTATTTAAGGAGGAAGCTCAGCTCAGATAGCTCCTCATTTCTCACTGGCTCTACTACTTTGGGACTTTGATTTTTTTCACCATGCCCCAGAAAGCTCATTATTGGGAAAATCTCAAACTCCTGAAATATCTCATCCATCTTTGTACTTCTCCTCATTACTCTCCTCAGTCCCTCTGATTGGAGGGTGGAACCATGGACTCCAAACTCCTCATTTAAGGAGGGAGCTCTACTCAGACATTCCCTCATTTCCCACCTGGCTGTACAATTTGGGGACTTCTCTGACTTCTCCAACATGCTCCCTCTGTTGGATGCCTCTGCCCTCATCCTTTTTCAGCTTTTTTTTTGTGTATTGTCTTCCCAATTAGATTGTAAGTTACTTGAAGGCAAGGTCTATTTTCCCTTTTTTTATTTGTATCCCCAGTATTTAGTACAGGACCTGGCACATAGGCATATTAAATAATGTTTATTTACTGATTTACCAGACTACTTAGGTAGTTGTGATCAAAGATCAGCCCCTGATCACCAAACGATCACTTCTGGCACTGGTCATCTTCCAATTCTCCTGCATTGGGCTTAAATCTTTCTTCTCCAAGAGACTATACTATGCAGGAGTTGTTATCATTGCAGTTATCCTCCAGTACTCCCAGGAGGCACTAGGGGTACATATGTAATTTGCCCATAACATTTCTAACTACCTACTGACACCCAAGAGTAGTATCTCTAACTCAACATATCCAAAATTAAATTCTCCCCCTTTCCTCCAAAATTACACTTTTCTCGATTTCTCTGCTTCTTGTAATGGCACCATGATTCTTCTAGCCACCTATGTTCCAAATCCTAGAGTTAATTTTAACTACTCCTTCTTTCTCACTGTCCCCCAGTCTAATCAGTTGTCATTCAGTGTTGGTCCTTTTGCAATGTTTCTTATTCCTCCCACTTCATGGCTCCTGCTTTAGGTCCTCATTATAACTTGCTTCAACGGTTGTCCTAGCTTCTAAACCAGTTTCCTTTCTCTAACCTCTCTCAAAACTTTTAATAAGAGTGATGATTATAGAGCAATAGCACCTTTATATAGCATTTCAAAGTTTGCAAAGTACTTTACAAATATTTCATTTTAGCCTCCCAACAACCTTGGGAGAGGAGTGCTATTATCCTCATTTTACAGATGAGGAAACCGAGGCCAACAGAGAATAAGTAACATGCCATACAACAGGTAAATGTCTAAGGCTGGATTTGAACTTGAGACTTCTTGACTTCAGGTTTAGCACTCTATCCACTGAGTCCCCTAGACCCTACACATCACCGACAAAGGATTGAGCATAGTTATGATCATGTCACTTTCTAGCAGAAAAAGCCTTCAATGATTTCCCATTGCTTACTGAGGATGGCCCATATTAGCCTAACATTCCAGGTCTTCTATTATATGGCTCTTACCTCAATTCTAGTCAAATTAGACTTTTGGTATTCCCTAAAGTCATCCAGTGGAATCATTGCATTATAAATGTAGAAGTGAAAAGGATGCAGAGGCCATCTACTCCAGCCCTTCTTATTTTACAGATGAGGAAACTGGAACCCAAGGATGTTAAGTGTCTTGCTTAAGGTCACACAGTTATTCAGTGGAGGGACCTGAATCCAAGTCTTCTGAATTCAGCACTTAGAACATTACTCAGTACATAATAGGTGTTTAATAAATTCTAGTTGGCTGACTCTACTATTTTCATATGCACTAGTTGCATATATACTCACACACCATGATTCACTGGTTTCATCACTGGTCCAGGCCCTCATCCCTTCACACTCTACTATTATACTACACTATAGCTTGTGATTGGGCTCCCTGCCTCAAATTTCTTCCCTCTCTAATCCATTTTCCACTAAGTTGTCAAAGTGATTTTCCTAAAAAAGGTCTGACCATATCACTAATCTTTCTCAAGAGAATTCTCAAGAGAATCAAGTGGTTCCCTATTACTTCCAGTATCAAATAAAAATTCTTCTTTTGGATAACTTGATTCCTTTCTACATTTCCAGTCTTCCCACACTTTACTCCCCACCACATATTCTATAATGTAGCAACACTGGTCTACTGGCTGTTTCTCCATCATCTGATTCTGTGCCTTTGCACTAGCTGTCCCACCTGCTTGGATGCTTTCCTTTCTTAGCTCAGATTCCTGGCTTCTTTTAAGACTCAGCTCCAGCCCCATCTTCTGTGGAAGGCCTTTCCAGTCCTCCCCTGACACCCTACTCCTAAGTGTCTTTTCTCTGAAATTATTTTTCATTTACAGTATATATATATATATATATATGTATATACATATACAGTATATGTATATACTGTATATGTATATACATATATATATCTTCTATGTACTTTTTGAATATTATCTCTATAGTTAGAATGTGAGCTCCTTAAGGGAAGGGACTGTTTTTGCCTTTCTCTATATCCCAAATTGGTATCAGAATGCCTAGCCAATGGTAAATGCTTAGTAAAGCTTGTCGATTGATCACCTGCTTGTCAATGTCCCACATACTTGGAAAATATTGTACTCCTCTCTAAACCTTGACTATTTCAAGCCTTTCTATTCTTCATGGCTCAGTTAAACTGCAATTTCTCCAAGAAATTTTCTTCAATGTTCTCAGTTGGAAGCAATCTCTCCCTATTTGAGTTTTCATAGAACTTTGTATTATTCCTATACACTTATCATATTTTATAGTAATTTTATGGGTTTGTGACTTAGCATGAGTAACAGGGTCTCCACTGCATGGTATAGAATTAATAGAAGGATGGGAATTTCAGAATACCTCAAATGACCAAGTAAATTTTGCGGTCAATTCACACACTTGGTACTTTTGATGTTAAAAAAGACCTCTGGAATAAAAATATCAGTATTTCCAGGGGTCACCCTGATTTGGGAAAGAGTGTTAATTCCCTACATTTTGTATATTTTGACTCCCTAATTTTGGGCATATTCCCATGGTTTTGAACTATAACTGACAAGTGTGTCATCTACTCCTCTCAGACCCTTGAACATAGGTGCCTTCCAGTCATCTAGGCAGCTGATAATCCTGCATTCAACATTCTTTTTTTTTGTTAAATAAAATTTTGTGTTCCAAATTTTCTCCCTCTTCTCTATGATGGTAAATAATTTTATACAGGTTATATATTTGCAACCATGTAAAGCATATTTCCACATAATCCTGGCATTCAACATTACCTTCTCTTGTTCCAATCCAATATTACTTCCCTTTCCCCCCAGGGTACTTCCCTTAATTATGAACATTGTTGATTGCAATCTCAAATAGCACTTAATACTAATTAATATTATAGCTATTTGTATCACTGTCTAATTTCTTCTTTTTAGAAGGCAAATTTCTTGAGGGTATGGAATAGGTTATGCATGTCTGTAGCTCCTACAACATTAGGCTTAGTGTTGTGAACATGGTAAGACCTGAAAAAGTTTGTGAAATTGACTAAGAAAAGTACGTGTACATTGGAATTATATTTTCACCTCATTTCAAGAAGGTACAGATTTTGCTAAGATGAGACACAGAGGCCAGATAACTTTTTCAAAGTCATCAGACACTTCCAATACAAGGTTCTACAATTAGATCTGATATATAATACAATATTTGCTTATTCTAAATATATTTTTTAGTATTGCTTTTTGGTTTTTTTATGCTATATACAGCATGTGGTAGAAAGAGTACTAGAGAAAAAGTCAAGACAATCCAAGATTATACTCGTTTACTCACGTATAAAATAAAGTGGTTGGATTAGATGATCTCCAAGATTTCTTCTGGCACTGATACAAACTCACCTTCATCTATGATTCCATATGAAAAGTGAAGTAGGGGAATTAATTTAGAAACATTAACCTAACACTATCCACTCATTTATCTGGTCATTGAAATCAAAGTGATTCTTTACCTTTATTATAAGGATAATTATACCAATTCTTTATTTTGATATTCATTCTTAAAATTTATGTGTCAGGGGAAGGTATTGCTTAATAGGCTGTTTTTCTTTTGCATAGAATGAGGTGAGGAAAAACCAGGTGAATGTAGTGAAGTCTGAGTACAAGCGGACTGTGAACTAGGGGTCAGCAGCCTCTCAAGTCCTGAGTATGATTAAGAGTTATGGGATTGGTAGGTAAGGGAAGGGGAAATGTAGTGGAGGGAGGGGGACAGATTAGAAGATGGTGGAAGAAGGGAAGGGAAGGGAAAGAGAAGAGAAAAGAAGAGAAGAGAAAAAGGAAAGAGAAGAAAGAAAGGAAAGAAGAAAAGGGAAGAAAGGAAGAGGAGAAAAAAGGAAGGTATTAGATAAAGGGTGAGAATAGTAAAGGGGAGGAAAAAGAAAGGGAGAGAAGTGAAGGTAACTCATGGTGGAAAAGTAAAAATGACCAACCACTACAGAGACTCTCAGTGGGGACTCTCAGTGGCTTCAAGGTTACGGTCTGGCAACTATAAAGTGAAATGAGATAAATTAATGAAAACATGGCAATCCACAACAGGCAGATAGTAACACAATGGTGTATCCTTTAATATAAGAGCAAATTGCACAGCACATGCCTATCTATCCATCAGTCTTTGGGGATGTGTTATGGGGATGGAGTTAAATGGTATACAGAGTGAGAAGTGCTTGCTACATACAAGATAGACTTATCATCTCAGTTTGACACACCAGATTTCCAGAATGAAGCAATCTAAAACATCTTTCAGCCTCAATGAAATCATGTTAAACAGTTATTCCTCCTGGGGACTCTGTCAAAGTTCTTGGGTTCTTACCGGTGTAAGTGTGGTGCAGCCCGGTAAATCCTCTCCTCTCCATTTCAGGTTTCAGGCTTATATGGACCATTTTGGCCATACAAATTTCAAACTTAGAGGTTGCATGGAGGAAAAGACCCTGGGACTTTCCTTCTGCAAGGGACACAGATAAATACTTTGATCTGAAGCACAGACTTAAGAGTCTTAGAGTACAGTGGAAAGAGTCTGAGGTTTTATAGTCTAAGACCTGGAATCAACTCATGAGTCTGATGTTACTTGTGTGACTTCAGGCAAATTACTTAACTTCTCTGGTCTTCAGTTTTCTCATTTGTAAAATGAAGGGGGATGAACTAAGTGATTTTTAAGATCTTTTCCAGTTTTAATATACAATATAATGATCCTGTGGCTTCTAAAAAATTCCTGAAAGTTCTGAAAGCCAAAGACTGAAAGACTTCTAAGAGGTAGGTAAAGTAAACTAGTGTTGTGGGTCAGTTCAATGAAAAGTTCTTTCAGTGTTAATGGAGACTTTTATGACTCTCATCAATAAAATACTGCATTTCACTAAAGTGTCCCTAGTCTTTTGCCCAGTGATTCCACTGCTGGGAATATACATACCCCAAGAAGGTCAATGATAGAAAGGTACTTTATATAAAATATTCATAGCATTGAGCTTTGCAGTAGTAAAAGACTAGAAACAAAATAGGCGCATACTGATTAGAGAATAGTAGGACAAATTGTAGATGGTGAATATATGAAATATTGTTGTGATGTAAAAAAATGGCACATATGAAGAATTTGGAGAAACATGGAAGGAGGTGCATGAAGGCATGGGGAATGAAGAAAAGAGAATCAAGATTATGATAAAGGAAAGGAATACACATTATCTGAACAAAAATTTCCTCTACAGGGCTATTGAAAAAGAGATACACCAATACACTATTAATGAAGCCGTGAATTGGATCTACCTTTCTGGAAAGCAATTTGGAATTCTTTTTTTTTAATATAAATTTATTTATTTAACTTTTTACATTCATTTTCACAAAATTTTGGGTTCCAAATTTTCTCCCC
>CM053772.1:62263420-62290218 GCA_028658325.1 Potorous gilbertii | reverse complement strand
TTTTTGAGCTCTTCCATGGCCTGAGCCCATTGAATATCTATTTCAGATGTTTGGGATACAGAAGCTTTGACTTCTATGTCTTTCCCTGATGGTAAGCATTGTTCTTCCTCATCTGAAAGGAAAGGAGGAAACATCTGGTCACCAAGAAGGTAACCTTCTATGTTTTTTTTCCCCTTTCCTGGGCATTTTCCCAGCCAGTTACTTGACTTTTGAGATTCCTCTCCACCCCTGCCTCACCTCTAGATCCACCCAGCTAGTGCTTGGGGTCTGAGATTCAAATGCTGCTCCCCAGCCTCAGGGCTTTCAGCCTGGCTGCTATTCAGGGTAAGATTAAATTCAGGTTCTCAGGTGGGGGCAGGGCCGCCTCCCAGGCTCAGTTCCCTCAGCGGGTTTATGTGGAGACCTTCTGTAATGGCTCTGAGCTCCTGCTTGCTTTGAGAGATCCTGTCTGCTGCTCCCCCCTGCTGCTGCCTCCTGAAGGGGCCTGAGTTATGGAGACCCCCGCTCCCCTCTCAGCCAGTCCAGAAGGCTCTCTCACTGAACTGTGTGCCTTGGGTTGAGAGATCTTCGTGGCCGCTGGAGATTCTGTCCCTGAAGCCTACTTGGATCTGCTCCTCTCAGGGCCGCGCGGCCAGGGCAGGGCTGGGTTCTGCTCTGGGTCAGGTGTGCGATGGACCTATGGTGTTGGTTTTTTTAGGGCTTTCTGGAACAGAAATCTCCTCCACTCTGTTGTTGTGAGGCTTACACTGTTCCAGAATTTGTTGGGAGTTCCTCTTTACAGGTAATTATAGGCTGTAGATACGGAGCTAGCACATGTGAATCTTTCTACTCCACCATCTTGGCTCCTCAGCAATTTGGAATTCTGCACACACACAAACACACACACACACACACACATACATACAACTAACCAACACAACTCAATTAAAATGTTCATAGCCTTTTTGACCCAGAGTTCTCCAGAGATTCTAGTCATATACATCAAGCAGGTAAGACTTAAAGAAAAATTACAAATATATCACAATATTCAAGATAGTATTTTTTTTGGTAAGAACTGGGAACAAAGGATTGTAAACAAAGTAGATGCTTAATTAAGAAAGGTTAAACAATTTTGGAAATGAATGAACAATTTTTGGAATATAATTCAGCAAAACAGGAAAACTCATATAAAGTGATACAATGTGATAGAAGAAAAATAAGGAAAACAATTTATACAATGACTATAACAATGTAAAATGAAAAGAATAATAAAATGAAAGTGAGCAATATATAATTATAATGATGAAGTGTGGTTCTAGAGAAGAGTTAATAAAGTGTTTCTCTTTCCCTTTATTATGAAAACTTTGAGATGTGGTTGATGAATTGCTTGGATTTCTTTAACTTTAAAAAGAAATTTGTCATAAGAGAAAGCTTCCTGGGTGATGGAGGGATACATTCAGAAATTAATGTGATATAAAAACAAAAAAGTTCATCAACAACAATAGAATTTTCTCTATAACATTCTCATCAGGTGGCTTATCCAGCTTTTGTCTTTAGACAAATAGCTCTAAATTCCCGTATAAAGAAGGGAAACCAACCATCTTCCCAAAATTTGGGAGAACCACAAATTCATGGTCCTAATCACAAGTTTCTTCTGTCTCATGTTCATTCTTTTTCTGATCTTGGAGGAAGGAGCATTGGAGACAGAACAAATTTGTGAGCTTCAAAAAGTCAGGAGAGCCATTGGAGGTGTAATGATGGGAATCCATGGCAGAGTCTGCTGTTGCCACAGCAGCTGAGTTGGGTCGATTTACTGCTGATAGGTAAAGGAAATATCTTCTTAGTAACATATGAACTCCTTTATCTGGACACAAGGGAATGAGCCACTGATGTTTGGACAAATCCCTGCACATTTTGAGGATTTCTTACCTTCTGATTCTCTTTCCCTTTTTCTATTTTATTCTACCTTTAGCTGACTGATCTCTTTTCTGTTACAACTATGTGACTAGGGAAAAGTCATTTATATGAAAGGCCTATATTAGTGTATTGGAATGAGCTCTAAAGCATTGAACCTGGGTTCAAAGCTCATTTTAGTCTTTGTTTGCTACTTATGACCTGTGTGATGTTGGGTTAGTCATGACCTCTGAATATCTCTGTTTCCTCATTGGCAAAATGAGAGGGTTGTACTACATGGCCTCTAAGGTCTCTTCTGGGGCAGGATTAATGATCCCAATTGATAAAAGGACCTCAATCAAGCTTTAATACTCATTGTTCAATCTTTGTTATACTTGTACTTTTCTTTTATGGCTGCTTCTTTTCAACAAGTCTCTAATATTTCAAGAATGTGACCTTGATCTTTGACTTAAATTAGCCTATATTTCAGAACCTGTTTAAATTACTCTACTACCAATCTAGAAGAGTTCATTTGGCAACTTGACAGGGGGAGGTCCATTCTCTACTTCAGATTTCCTAACTTTCTTCACTACAAACAGGAATTGGGAGTATGGCTGATTCAATGTCTTCAGATGTAATAATCTTGATTTGGGTTTCCTAGAAGAAATTAAGTTAGAAGTTTAAGTAATGGGGTTCCTTTTGTGCTTTGATCCCCTACCCAAGCTCTTCACAAGTCTTCAAGCTCTAAATTCACAGGAAAATTAAACAATTCAATTAGTTGAGTCTTTCATGAAGCCATTCTATGGTTGGTTTCCTAAGATGTACTGGATAGTTCTTCCACTCCAACTGTAGGTTTATTTAATGTCTTTTATCTTACAGAAAAAGGAATATCATAGAAATCAGTCTTGATATGATCTTTCAGGTTAGTTGCTCAAGAGAAAGATATGTCAGCATCACTGAGAAATGGCTTTTGACAGTCAAATTTTATCATAAAAATAGAATGACCATGATAAATAGTGAAAGGTAAAATTGAATTGGCCTTCCTGGGCAGGAGTTCTCTGATTTTATGTTGTTCTTTTATTTATTATTACTCTGTTCTTTATTTTTGTTGACCTTTAGTTTTCTCTTCATAGCTTGGCTGCATTCATAGCTTAGTTTTCTTAAATCTGCTTTTGAGAAATCCTTCATCTATCTCCTTTCTGTTCCTTGCATAAGACACTCCATCTCTCACCTCCTGACATTTTTACTGGTTATACCCCATACCTGGAATATTCTTCCTCCTCATCTCTGCCTCCTGGCTTTCTTAAAGTCTCAGCTAAAATTCCATCTTTTATAGGAAGTCTTTCCCAATTTCCTTTAGTTCTAGTTCCAATCATCCTGTATATAGCTTATTTGTATGTAGATGTTTGCATGTTGTCTCTCCCACTAGACTGAGTTTCTTGACAACAGGGACTGTTTTTTAATTTTCCTTTACATCCCCAGATCTTAGCATAGTGCCTGATACACAATAGGCACTTCCTAAATGTCTACAGACTGACTGATATCTGAGGCCTTTCCTTGACATTTGTAACCCTTTCTTTTCTATCATCACTGACACTACCCTAGGTTTAATCTCTTCTCACTTCTCATCCTACCTGTGGTAGTTACCACAACTCTCTTTTCTAATCTATCCTATGCACCTCTTCAGTACCTTAATAATACTACTTCCCTATAAAACACCCTTCAGTGCCTCCCCATTCACTGACTACTGATAAAAGCTCAGACTCCTTTGCTTAGCAATTAAAGCTGCCTTTTTTCCTCTAGGTTTACTGGCTACATCTCTTGCTCAAAGATCAAGCCTCAAACCCAATTCACTCAGGAGCTCATAGACTGGACAACAAAGGCTCCACCCACCTAGCACAGAGTGAATGTAATTACTAAATAGTAATTGTTGAAGGGGTGGAGCCAAGATGGTAGAGTGGAAAGATGCACATTTACTAGCTCTTCTCCCACAGTCCATAAAATATCTGTAAAGAAGGTCTCTCAACAAATTCTAGAGCAGCAGAAGTCACAGAACAACAGAGTGGAGGAGATTTCTAGCCCAGAGTGACCTGAAAGACCAACAAGAAAGGTCTGTCATACCAGGCCCGGAGTAGAGCCCAGCCCAGCCTTGGCCACACAGCTCTGGAAGAAGCAGGACCAAGCAGGTTTCAGGGACAGAATCTCCAGTGGCAGCGCAGATCCCTTAATCCACAGGCACTAAAGGTCAGTGAGAGGGTATTTTGACTGGCTGAGAAAGGAATAGGGTGTCCCCATAACTCAGGCCTCCTCAGATGGCAGCAGTGGAGGCAACAGCAGACAGGGCTCCCAAGGCAGGCAGTAGCCTGCATCCATTGCTGAAGCTCCTGAGGAAACTGAGCCCTGTGTGGCAGCTCTACCCCAACTTGAGCAGCTTGTCTTAATGTCACACTGAATAGTGGCCCTGCCCCCAACTAAAACGCCTGTGTGATTGGAGTAGCTCATCTGAAACTCAGACCCCAGTGCTGGTTTGGTGGAACTGGAAGTGAGGTGGTTGTGGAGAGGAAACTCAGAAGTCAAGTAACTGGCTGGAAAAAATGCCCCCAAAAAGGGAAAAAGATAAGACAACAGAAGGTTACTTTCTGGTGATCAGGTGTCTCCTCCCATCCTTTCATATGAGGAAGAATAAGACATACTGTCAGAGGAGTCATGGTCCCTACCTCCAGGGCCTCCAAAGGGAACTTAAATTGGACTCAGGCAATAGAAGAGCTTGAAAAGCAAGTTAGCAGCTTACTAAAGGAGAATCAAAAAAAATGTTGAGGAAAATAACACCTTTAAAAAGAGGCTAACTCAGCTGGAAAAAGAGGTCCAAAAAGACAATGATGATAAGGAAGTGTTAAAAAAGCAGAATTAGTCAAATGGAAAAGGAGGTTCAAAAGCTCGTTGAAGAAGATAGTTCTTTAAATAGTTCTTTAAAAATTAGAATGAATCAGATGGATCCATTGGAATAGATCAACTAATGACTATGAGAAACCAAGAAGTCACAAAACAAAACCAAAAGAATGAAAAAATGGAAGATAATGTGAAATATCTCATTGGAAAAACAACTGACCTGGAAAATAGATCCAGGAGAAATAATTTAAAAATTATGGGACTACCTGAAAGCCATGATCAAAAAAGAGCCTAGACATCATCTTTCATGAAATTATCAAGGAAAAAATGCCCTGATATCTTGTCCTAAAGGAAAGAGAGAAGATGTGGGTAAGGGAAGGGTGGGGTGTGATAGAAGGGAGGGCACATTGAGGGAAGGAGTAATCAGAATGCAAAGTATTAGGAAGTGGGAGAAGGGGAGTGATGGGGAAAAAAATTGGACATGTTACAAAGTGATGTAAAAGCAATTATTATTAAAACAATTGACTGAATTAATTATTGAGAATAAATCAAAGACATTTTTAGTTTGGGGAAAAGAATTTTAGTCTAAATTTCCTAGAGGAAGGTAACCTCAGGTAAAATTTGGCATTGATGGAAAAGTTAAGGTTTTAATGGTAAATTTGATTTTATGATTGCTATTTAATCAGGAACTAGAACATGTATAGAAAGGCATGTAAGTCACTTAATACTTGTCTCAAAAGATGTTCCTTAGCCAAAGTGAAGTTATAGTCATATTTGGTTATTGGAACTTGCTATTTTAAGATGCTATGGGACAATTAAGTGACTGTTCTTCTGAGTCTAACTCCAGGTTTGGAAAGCAAGAAAGGTGATCTGAGCCTCCAATCCATGATACCAGTAAACTTATGAGATGCTAATATGAACTGCAAAAGATGATCTCATGGAAAGGGTGGGAGAACAGCTGTTCAGCCTGAGCTGAGGTAGGATTCTCCTGACTCAGTTTCACCACTGACACCTGGCAGACTTTAAGCCTGACTGAATGCAAGCTGACAATCTACTCCTACCTGGAATTGACATGAAGTTGGGGAGATATTGGTTCCCTGCAATGTCCCTACTCTTAGTGGCAATTTCCTATAGTCAAAAGGGTTGTAAGCTTAATACCAGATCTATAGATAGTTGGTAGGGAAACATCCGAGGTTAAGTCTAAAATTAAGCTATTAGGCTTAGGACTTTAGACCAACAACAACAAGTTAGGGTCCTTTAATTCTTAGTAATACTGTGGAGATAATTAGGTCAAAGGTTTATGAAGTCAGCATACATAAATATTATCTGTGTCTCAGCTGGTTAATGTCTAAAAAAAACTTCTTTTGTGGTCTATATTGTAAATGTTTTAAAAAGAAGTATCAATTGACCAGAAGTTGGAATTGTTTTATGTAATATGAACAGTGTTAAAAATGAAAAATAAAAAAATAATAAAAATAGATAAATAGTAATTGTTTCTCTTTCACCCATGAGTCCTGAGGGTCTTCTACTCCCAGTTTGATTTTTTTTTATTACATGGGTCATCCATTGAGCTTAAAGAAGCCTATTCATATCTCACTCAAAGTGAGAATGCTGTAAGACCTTAGCCTGAAAGGGCCAGGGTCTCACATTGCATACTGGGCCATCTCCAGTCTTCCTGATAAATATCTGGTCACTGGACCCAGATAACTCTGGGGGAGAAAGTGAGGCTGGTGACCTTGCACAGCCTTCCCTCACTCAAATCAAAGTCAACTGCCAGTCCTGTCATCACCTTGATGTCATGGCCCTCTTCAAGAATGAAGGACAAACACAATAACAAATGGCTTTATATTGTGACTCCAAAAGAATTTTCAATCTCATCTTATTATTGCAATTCCTATCAATATACCCTATGACTATGCTATGCTATTTCTAGAATCTAGACCGGGGTAGGAAACCTATGGCCCCAAGGCTACATGTAGCCTTCTAGGTCCTTGGGTGGGGCCTTCGGACTGAATTCAAGTTTCATAGAACAAATTTTTTTTATTAAGAGGATTTGTTCTGTGAAGTTTGGATTCAGTCAAAGGAATGATTAGGAAAGAGCTAATAAAGAAGCTAGCATATGAGCTTGGCTTTGAAAAGAGGGAAAGATTTTTATAAAAGAGAGGGCATTCCAGGCAGATGAAACTGTTATCAAAGGCATAGGGTCTGGAGAGCATGTCTTTCAAAGAGGGAGTAATAGTTTGTTTAGACCAGGGGTGAGGAACCTGTAGCCTCAAGGCCACATGTGACCCTCTAGGTCCTCAAAATGTAGTCTTTTGACTATATATATATATATATATATATATGTATATATATCCAGTTAGATGTATCCATATTAATTTCCAGTTGTTTATTTTTTTTACATTTTTCCTAATCATTCCAACTAGAAGTGATAACTCAAAAAAAAATCAACAAGCAGAAAACCAACAAAAAAAGGAAATGAGAAACTTGAAAAAAGAGTTCCATCCTAATAAATAAATATTGTGGAATAGAAAAAGTAGAACAGAGAATACCAAAAAGAAAAGATGAGATAACATAAACAAGACATAAAATTGAATTTTCACAAGACGCTTCATTGTGGTTGATGTTCTTCAAGAGAAGCAAAGAAAGATTTAGTAACCATAAAGACATAGCTGAAATCAAGAAAGGAGGGACAAAAAAGGTGGCTATGCAACTCAATAGTTGGACTCACTCTTTGGATAATTTTTTGTAATATAGTCGATTTACTAAGAAAAACAATTTCCATGATGTAGGATAAAAAAAGTAGAAATGATAAATGAAATAACAAAACAAAATTAAAAAGTACCACAGAAGAAAATTTGAGAATTTTATCAATCAAAGTAATAGAATTAGAAAACAGAGCTTTAGGAGATATATCTATATGTATAATCAGAGAGGAACTGGCATTGGTAAAGAAGAATATGATATTTTCAATGAGCAATCTATTTTTAGTAAAAATGGAAAAAAGGAAAAATATTAAAAAAAATTCAACAATATATTAAAAAAATTCAACAATATATAGAATCACTGAGAAATAAAATAGTTCTACTGGAAAACATCATGAACAATAACAAAATAAGAAGAAAAACAAGATAAAAGACCAAAAAACTGGAAGAAGATGTGCATTTTATAGATGAAGGTAAAGGAGCTAGAGGTTTGGAAGCTAATTTAAGAGTCACTAGAGTCCCAGAAAATTCAACAAAAGAAATAGTCTCACCACCTAAAAGGAATTTATATAAGGAAATTTCCCAGAAGTATTGAGATCAAGAGACAAAGCTATGCTACCAAACTCCACAAGAGAGAAATGTCCCTTTTAACTTATCCAGACATACTATTTTCAAATTGAGAGTTTCATAGGGAGACGATTTTACAACAGCTAATGGAAAATATCATATATCAAAGAAATCTTGGTTCCCCAAATGGCACTGGGTTATTCTCCCAAAATTAGAATAGACCAAAAAATAATCTAGATGGGGTAATATTGTGGGGTGTGTGTGTGTGTGTGTGTGTGAAAGAGAGACAGACAGAGACAGAGAGAGACAGAGACAGAAATAGACAAAGACAAAGAGAAACAGAGGCAAAAAGACAAAGAGAGCCAACATGGTGAGTCAGGCACTGTATTAAGTACAGAGGATATAAATACAAGCAAACAAGACAATCCTTCAAATAGTTTACATACTAAAAGGGAAATACAAAATATAAAGGGGAATTGGAAAAGTGGGAAGGTATAAGCATGGAAACATGGTTTTGAAATGGTGGGCTGGAAGTGAGATTGAGGCCAGGTTCCAGGCAAAATAAGGCAAAGCTCATCTATGAGAACTCAGGGAATTTTTCCAGGGGCAGTGTTCCAGGTTCTGGTGGCAGGGAGAAGAGGCTCATGGCCAGAGTGCAGGAAGCAGCATGTGAGAACAGTGGTTGGGATATGGTTTATGAAATGATGAAGAAACTAGAGATCACAGAATTAGAACTGGATGAGACCCTAAAGACCAAGTTGTCCAACCATCTGATTTTATAGATGAGGAAATAGGCTCCAAGAGATTAAGCGATTGGTTTTAAGCCACATAAGGAATGCAACAGATAGGATCTGAATCCAAGTCCTCTGACTCTGGGCCAGTGGATTCTTTCCACTGTATTGTCCTGCTTAGATTAATACAAAAGTTTTCTATTAGAGATAATATTTGAATATCTATGCACCATAGGAAATAAACTTGTTTTCATCTTAAAATTTTCCTTTTCCACTTCCTTTATCATTTTATTCTCACTGAAACCTGGCTTCCTTCCAATGACATGGATTCCAGGGCCACACTTTCCAGCACTGGTTGTTCTTTCACTTATTTCCCCAGACTTACTGGTCAAGGTGGAGGAGTTAGATTGCTCCCCTTTGCCACTTCTAGGCTTGCCCTTTATCATTCAATAACCTCTCTTCCTTTGATGGTCAATCTATATTTGCTACCTAACTAAGATTCTGGTAGCTATTGTCTTCTGACCTCTAGGATAGTCTCCTTTCCTCAATACCTAGTTCTTGACTCAGTTTTTCTTTTTTCTTTAACTCCTGCCCTCGTATTAGGGGACTTCAACATTTCCTCAAACATGCTAACCTTCCAGTTCCTCAACTTACTTATTTCCAGTGATCTACTCCTCTACCCCACTCTAGTTACAGAAATAATAAGTTAAACTCTCAATCTTTCCATCAGCCTCAAGTGTTCCATTTCCATGATCATGAAGTTTGAAATTCTTCTAGATGATCAAAATATAATTTCATTCTACTTCTTCCTCTGTTTTACAACCTCAAATCCTGTTCTTCCCCCTCACTTCAACATCCAGTCTCACAACTTCTCAGTTCCTCCTTAAGTCACCAATCCTTCCTTAATTGCACATTTCTTCCTTCCCCATTTTAATTTCATACTTGACCAGTTCAAATATATACTGTCTTCTCTTCAGCCCCTTTTCCCATTAGAGTATTGCAAATCTTACGTAGCCAGTTCTTAGCTCTGTATGACTCCTATCATCTTTGCCTTCCTTCTTACTCATTTACTGCTCAGTAAAGCTAGAAAAAACATCATGAAATCATGCTAAGTTCATTGCAAATCTATATTACATAATCTTAATGGGGCTCTCACTGCATCAAGGCATTTTTCATACCTCTCTAATTGATTTATATCTCAATCACTATAGTGACTTTTCCAAACCTACTCATCTATCCTCAAACCTTTCAAATGTCCTCCTTCTGCTGATATCCTGCAATCATATATCACTAAAAAAGAGGCCATTCATAGACAGGTCCCTCTTCTACCTTTTCCTTATCTCACATCACTCAGATGCCTCCTTTATTTATTTCCTCCTTTATCTCTATCTCATAAGAGGTGGTCCTTCTTATTGCCAAGACTAATTCATCTACACAAACAAATGGTCTCATCTTCTCCAGAAGACTATCCTCTCTATTTTTCCTACTCATTCACTACTCATCCACTGGTTGCTTGCCTACCACCTATAACTATGCTCTTGACTCCTTGTTGATTCATCAATCCCCATTAGCTGTCATCCCATATACCTCCCCCGCCTTTTTGAGGGCTGCACTCCTTGAGAAGGCCATCTACAATATGTTCCTTCTACTTCCTTTCCTTTAATTTCTCTTATTAACTCTGCATTCTGACTTCCAGCTTTATCATTCAACCAAAATACCTCTTCTAAACTTACCAGTAATGTCAAAACTGCCAAATCTAATGGTCTTTTCTCAAACCTCATTCTTCTTGATCTCTTTGCATCCTTTGACACTGTTGATTATGCTTTTCTCCTTGATATTTTCTTCCCTCTAGGCTTTTGTAACATTTCTCTGTTTTGGTTTTTCTTCTACCTGTCTGACCATTTTTGTTTCCTTTGCTGGATTTTCACCTAGATAACACTCACTAACTGTAGGTATTCTCCAAGGTGCTGTCCTGAGCTCTCTTCTCTTCTCCCTCTATGCTATTTTGCTTGATGATCTCATAACCTCCCATGAATTTAATTATCATCTTTATATGGATGACTTCCAGATCTACTTAGCAAGCTCTAGCCTCTCTCCTAACCTCCAGATTCACATTTCCAAATACTTCTGGGACATCTCAAACTGATGTACCATAAACATCTTAAATTCAACATGAACAAAACTGAACTCATTATCTTTTCCCTACAAACATCCCCTTTCCCTAACTTTTTTACAACTGTCAAGGCCACTACATTCTCCCAGTCACCCAGGTTCTGAGCCTAGGTGTCATTCTCACCTTCTCACTCTCTTTCACCCTCCGTATCCAATCTGTTGCCAAGTATCAGTGATTCTACCTCCATAACATTTCTTTACATTTGCTTCTCACTTCTGACACTACTATCACCTTATTTCTGGACTATTACAATAGTCTTCTGTTTGGTCTTACTACCTTAAGTCTTTCCTTTCTGCAATCCATCACGACTCCGTGATAAAATTAATCTTCTTAAAATGCAGGTTGGACCATGTCACCACTCTACTCAATAAACTCCCATGGCTGTCTATGACCCCCACAGTCAAATATACAATCATTTAACATTCAAGGTCATTTATAATCTGGCCTTCTCTGACCTTTCTAGTCTTCTTAAATGTTATTCATCTCCATATATTCTTCAGTCACCTGACACTGGTCGTCTTGCTGAGTTTTACAAAAAACACTACATCTTCCAGTCCTATGTATTTTCACTAGCTCTCCCCCATGACTTGAATTATCTCCCTCCTCATTTCTGTTCCCTGACCTCCCTGGCTTAAGGATCCTTTCCCTGTCTTTTTACCTTTTCTCAATCCTTCTCCTCCCCCTTGATTTCTCTGCAGCTTCATATACTGCTAGTCACCTGCTTCTCCTGGATTCTCTCCTTTCCAGGTTAAATGCACATAGACCTGAACATACCACCTGCTTTGCCACTGGACCTACAGATTAGGTGATGTTTCCATTTGACCCATACTTGGAACTCTCTCTATTAGAATGTGAGCTCCTTAAGAACAAGAACTGTTTTTCTTTTCTATTTTTAACCCTGGGGCTTAGCATAATGCTTTAAATATAATAATTGTTTGACAAATACTCTTTTATTTATTTATTCTATATTTAGGAATATACATATCATAATAAATCATATGAACAATGAACATAACAAAAATTATGTGACTATCTCAATGGATATAGAAAAAATATGATGACATATATTAATAAAATACAACACCCATTTATGTTAAAAACACCCAAAAGTATAGGAATGGAAGGAATTTTCTCCAAGACAATGAAAATATTTATTTGAACCCTAGAAGCAAGATTACATGTAATAAGGAAACTAGCTGCATGGTTCATTGAAAAACATAGTGGATGAGGGAGTGAATATTTTCTCTGCCATTTGCTTTTTGTGTGACCTTAGAAAAAAAATCAGTTAACATCACTGGGCATCAATTTCCTCATTTCTAAAATGAAAGATTTGAACCAGTTGATTTTTAAGGTCTCTTCCAGCTCTATAGTTATAATCTTATGAACCTTTCTCACTAAGGACAGGGTTAAAACAAGGCCACCCAATCTTACCATCATTATGCAGTGTAATCTTAGGTATGCTAACTATGAAAATAAAGTCTAACAAAAACCAAAATTAAATAAGCATCAGTAAAGAGAAAGAAGTAGAGACTTGACACTGTAATTTTATCTGTAGAGGATAGATGAGGAAGCTTACTCTGACAGTGTGGACTGGCAATTTGTAGCTTATGGGAGCTGCCTAGAGCACTGAAAAATAAAGGGAAAGCTAAATTATCTTTATTTGCTGATAATGTGATGCTTTATTTTAAAACCACACAAAAATCAACAAAACCAAATAATGGAGGGCAGGACAGGATAGAGGGAAATATAGTCAGTCTTTTGCAACATGACTGTTATGGAAGTGTTTTGCATGGCTACATACATATGACATAAATAGAATTGCTTGCTTTCTCAATGAGAGTGGGTGGGGAGGAAGGAAGAGGTAGAATATAGAACTCAAACTTTAAAAATCAATGTTAAAAATTACTTTTGCATGCAACTGGGAAATATGTTGTGCAGGCAATGGGGTCGAGGAATATATCTTGTCCTACAGAAAAATAGAAGGGAATGGGATGGGAGAAGGGGGAAGTCATACAAAGGAGGGAATATTGGGGAAATGGGTGGTTGGGGTACACACTGTCCTGGGGTGGGGGGACAGGGAAAGTAGGGAGAAAATTTGGAATTCAAAATTTTGTGGAACTGAATGCTAAAAACTGAAAATAAATGAATTATATTTAAATTTTTTAAAAATCAACAAAACCATTAATAAGGCTGAAAAGCAACTTGAGTAAAATAATGAAATATGATCATATAAAAGTCACCAGCATTACCATTTCAACAATACAAACAAAAAAATTGATAGAGAAATACTAGCTCAAATTATAATGACATACATGAAGTACCTGGGAATTAATCTACTGAGAAACAAATACAACACCTAAAGACAACTATAAAATAATTTTTTACAGAAATGAAGGAACAAATAATTAGAAAGGCATTCAATGTCTATGATTTTTCTGAGCTAATATGATTAAACATCATGATTCTATGCAAATTAATTTTTGGTTTTAACATTACATTCACCAAAATATTAGTGATATATTTTAAATAATTAAAGCAATAACAAAATTCATATGACAAAATAAAAGACAAAGACTATCAAGGAAAATTATGGAAAAATAAAAACAAGCATGGAGGACTTAACTGTAAGATACTAAATTATGCTATAAATAATAATCATCCAAATAATCCAGTACTGGATAAAAGCTGGAAAAATAATAGGGCAACAGAAGAGATTAGATAACAATGAGCCAGAACGCAACATTCATCAAACCTAGGGTCACAGTGGGGAAATTATTTATTATTCAACAAAAATCACTAGGAAAACTGGACAATAATTGGAAAATCGAATATTTGTACTATACAGGACAAAAAATTCCAAATCTGAATTTAAAAAAAATATTAGAGGAAAATGAAATTTTTTAGTTTTTGAAACTATGGAGAGATGATAAATTCTTAAGTACATGTCTACTGATTGGAGGAATGACTTAATAAAATTTGGTATATGAATGTATGTTCTAAATATAATTATATAATAAGAAACTAGTCACAAATGCAAGAGAATGTGAGGACAATATGAAATGACGTCAAATGAAGAAAATAGAATCAAAATTATAATATAGACAGTGCCTACAAGTATTATTATTGAAAACAATAGTAACAGCAACTTATTCCTCCTAAACAACAGAACAGTAACAATAAAAAAGGATGATGTGAGGTTCTACTGTCTCAATGTCCACAGCTTTTGAGTTAGAGTTAAATGTCAAATTAAAGAGGTTTACAGCTACGTGTACAATTATTTGCAATTTCTATTTTGGTTGCATTTTTGTTTGTTTTCCTTAGGTACAGTTTATTTGAATGTAAGATACATTGTATATAATTATAAATATACAAACATATATGTGTGTGGGGAGAGAGAAAGATGGATATATATAGATATATATATATACCTATATCTATATCTATATCTATCTATCTATCTATCTATCTATCTATCTATATATATATATATATATAGCGAGAGAGAGAGAGAGAGAGAGAGGAGTCTATGCTTAAAAAAGAACCTGGAAAAGAAACAAATTATTGAATCAAATAGAAAATAAGAAATGAGATCAATATTTTGTAAGGGGAATCAAGTTTTTTGCTGTGTTTACTTTTTCTCTACTTAGCCAAATACCACAATTAGTTCAAAGTAGTCACTTAGAACATTTGTCTCATAAACCTAGGACATGCTGTCCCTCCATATATCATCTGTGGAAAGAGTAAACACACACAGGTATCATAATCCAGGGATATATATATATACATATAGGAAATGCATGTGTCCAGAATGCGTGCATGGGGGGACAATTTATACCTTAGATGCTGCAGGACCACCTCTGACTTCCAGTGATGTTCTGCTGCTCTCCATGGCCTTGGGCTTCTCACTCTTTTGGTTCACTACAATACCAGCATATTTGTCAGAAGCAGTCTGGTACTTTGGTACTATGTTTCCCAAATTTTGAAATATGAAAACAGACTGCAGTGAAGGAATTAAACTATCTTGATTTTCATATGACATGGTTTTTATCTAACACAAATAAAATATACTTAATAAAATAATTAATTGAAATAATAACCTTTGCAAAATAACTTTCAAATAAATCAGCCAAATAACTTACAGTTCTATAAACCATCAACAAAATGCCTTGAGAAACTGATTGAAAGAGAAATATATTTTCAATAATGCCAATGTATCTGATATTTAGATATTAACTTTTCAAGTCACACAAGAGAATTGCACGAAGATATCTTGAAAGTGGTTTTGACAAAAATCAAGGAAGAGCTGAAAAAATGATGTAGAACCATTGTTTATAGTTAGACTGAACAAATAAAGTAAAAGACCAAGGATTTTTCCAATAAAGTAAGAGATTTAATGGAATTCCAAACAAAACATCATTTGGTTACTTTATAGAATTAGGTAAATAAATAATATAATTCACATAAAAACCAGATTATCAAGTTAAACATATAGGAACAAAACATATATAACATATATCAAGAAAATATATTTTAGATAAATAAATAAAATTTAAATATATTTTTAAAAGAGGGATACTCATTTTGCCACATTTCAAAAATATGTTGTAAATCAGAAATTATAAAAATTATCAGGTACATGGAAAAAATAGAGATCTATCAACAGAACAGAACAGAAAACTGAAAAATAGTATACGTAAGAGATTTTTAATGTATGCTAAGCTCATGTTTATAAAAGACTGAAGCATGAAGCCATTAATCAGTGAAAATGGTTTTGGGAATGGAGCCAATATTCAATGAACATGGTTTTTGGGAAAACTAGATAGGCGAATAGCAAACAATAGGTTTAGTTTATGCTTACACATAGCTATAGTTTTTCATTCCACTCAATTCTGGATTTATATGAACTACTGAGTTCAAACTGGGAGCAATTTTGCAATTAAATGAGCTTTAATTACCTTGAGCCCTCATTCCAGTCTAACTGGGAACCTCTAAAAGCATTTGAACTCAAGTTTGTACCTTACTAATAGATTATGAAAAAGGCATACATTGCAATATTAAAGCATTTAATTTGGACTGAAACAATTATTAAAGGAATAAGAAAATACATTTCAAAATCCATTCCTCATAGTTTTCTCTGTCTCTGTATGTTTCTGTTTCTGTCTATCACTTGTAGCCCTGAACTTCCTTGAACTTCATGTCAACTCCAGGTGTCTCCTAACCTCTACTGAGAACACCTAGGAAACAATCCATAGAAAAACTAACACTCAGGGGAAAATTTGGTGTTTAATTCAGTCAGTCTTGTTATCTGAGCAAGAAACTATATGGTTTCTATATGGTTTCCCTTATTCCTCTAACCTAGAAGTCCTTATTGCCCTATTGACACATTGCATATAAGTTTCTCATTACAGAAGTGGTCTCCAGGTGCCATAGTCTCCTGGGAAATGGAATCTCATAGGATAGGGAGATGCCTACCTCAGAGAACACTGGGGAGTGTAACTTTGCTTTTTTTTTTTTCTGATGTCTGTGAAAGTACAATAAAATTGAATAACCAGTGGCCTAAATAGAAAAAAGAAAATGTTAAAAAAAAAAAAGAACATTTTAATAAAACAAAATAAATTTGTCATAGGTAAATTTGATGGTTCTGCAAAGACTAAAATTAAAATGACTAATACATTTATAACATAAAAAAGAAAATAAATTAGGGAAATACAGTGGATCTATCAGATAAAAGTCTGATGTTAAGAATTTATAAGTAACTGACGCATATCTAGAAGAGTGTTATGTGTTCCCCACCAGAGAAGTGGTTAAAAGATATGACTAAGTAAATTTTGAAGGAGAGTGTGCAAGTTCTTAAGAGGTCTTTTCTGACTCCCCAAGTTGTTTGTTTTCCGTACACCCACCAAAACTACTCAGTATCTATTGTGTATATATTTTGTGTAGCCCATTCAGATTCTGAGGGGTCTTATTCCAGTTTCCACTAGTACTGGCAAATCAGATCCCAGACGTGATTGGCTACTTCTCCCCTTCATGGTCCGAAGGGACAGTGACATTCTTTATCATGTTATCAGCTCAAATCATTATCCCAGTGTGTTCTCCCCAATATTAATTGCTAGTGAGAGTTAAGATAATTGATTGCAATAATTTGCACCCTACTTTCAATTTAACCAAACAATAAAGGAGTATTTAGTGAAAAGATTTATCAAGAAGTATGAACGTTCCCCTCCTTCCCTGAACTTGGAATACATCATCCTTTCTACCATCTTGGTCCTTGATGGAGAGTGGGCTCAAACTTAAATCAGTTGCAACCTAGTATTTCCCCTACTAAATTCATTTCCAAACATGGCATCCTCAATGCATGGGGTTACTCTCCTGCTTGCTGGACATGGCATCTTGGTGTTTATCCACTACTGGGTTGCGTCAAGCAAGTTACTCTTCAGGGCTGAACCAAACTTAACTACCAACAAATTCCCATATAAAGATCTTTAGACCTCTGGTTGTTCTATAGACCTTTCTGAAGCTCACAATGTTATTGCCTAGCCAGTTCCATCACCAATACTTCATCACCTTAAAGAATAAGAAAAGAATTGATGCAACAGACACAGAAAAATGTCATGCTCATGGATATGTGTTCTCTCTGGTAGAAAGAGTAGACCATTGCCTATTTATCTTTCTCCATGTGGCAGCAGGCAGCATTTTTCACCTTAATCATCACCAAGAAAAAAAGAGGCTGATTTGACTGATGAATGCCTTTTGCACACACATGCAGTTCTGGGTCAGCAGCCCACCAAAAGGTCTTTTCTTTACCATGTAGTAGATAAAAAGACAACAGTCAGAGAATACCCTCATCTACTCTAAACAGGAGATATGGGCCCCTACATTCTATGTCTTCACAGATGTCCAGAAGAAGGTTCACCAGACATCCTCATGGATATATTTGCCCATGTTCCTAGTGTTAGGCCTTCACTGGCCAGTCCTCTTATCTGTATACATGTTGGGTTTCCCCAGAACTCCTAGTAGAATGTTAGTTGCTTGAAAAGTGGGACAGTTTTTGTTTTTGTCTCTGTATGTCTAACACCTAGCACAGTGTCTTGCACCTAGTAGGCACTTAATGAAATTTTTTTGAAGTTAATTCAGTCACATGGTAATTCAAAGATGAATGAATTCTATAGTAAGAAGAAAGATTCAGATCAAGACAATTTTATAACTCCTGAATTGTCAAAAATGGCAAACCCCCAACCGAAGGTAAATTCAGTGTTGGTGGGATTTATGGGTAGAAATGTGACAACCAGGCAGCACAGTGGATAGAATGCTGGACCTGGAGTCAGGAAGATCTGATTTCTAATTCAGCTTCAGATATTTACTAGTTGTATTACCCTGGGCAAGTCACTTAACCCTGTTTGCCTCAGTTTCTTTATCTGTAAAATGAGCCGGAAAAGGAAATGGCAAACCACTCCAGCATCTTGGATATGACTGAAAAATAACTAAGCAAGAACCAAATGGGTAGAAAGCCACTGTTTTATGTTGTTCATATGTCTATACCAGGAGTAGGGAAACAGTGGCCCTCTGGGTCCTTAAGTGCAGCTCTTTGACTAAATCCAAACATCACATAACAAATCCCCTTAATAAAAGGATTTGTTCCATAAAACTTGGACTCAGTCAAAAGGCTGTACCAAAGGACCTAGAAGGCTACGTGTGACCTTGAGGTCACGGGTTCCCCACCCTGGCTCTAGACCATATAAACTTTTTGGTGAGCAATCTTTCAATTTATGCCATAATAGTAATCAAGCTGATTATACCCTTGGAGGCAGGAATAACATTGCTGAGGCTATATCTTAAATATAGAGAGAAAAAGAACTGCTTTATTTGCATAGCAACAATTGGAGATAATCTACATATTCAATGACCACAATTACAATGAATTATGGTATATTTATCTATGAAACATCATGGTAATTGGAAAAAGTTTTTTTATTTTTTTTGACTTAGTCTTTCACTGTTAAAAAGAATTTTAATTCACTAGCCATGATTCTTTCTCCTACCTATTAGCCCTTCCCTTCTGTCCCAATCTGTCTTAGAATCTTCCACATCTGAAATCATCTATTTTAGCCTAGAAACTTCTAGTTTCCTAACTGATTGATGTCTCCCTGCCAGTGACCTCAGGGGTGAGAAACCAATCAGACCCACCTGAGCTGATCCCAACCCTTGTGATAAAGCACTGAGCTTCTCTAATCCCAAATACCTTGCATAGTGCCTACCACAAAGAAGACTCTTAATAAATAATTTTAAAACTTGAATTTAATCACATGAAAAGGTGTTAAAATTCCATAAGTTTCAAAAAATGCAAATCGCCTTGACTCTGGAACTGTGTGAGCTATTCCAAAGCTGATCCAAGAGTCCCAGACCATCATGAATTTCTTCTTCCTGCAATGAACAGGAGAATATACAGCTTGCTGCCCATAGGAAATCAGGCAAATAATTTAACCTCTCTGGGTTTCAGTTTACTCATCTATAAAATGAAAGCATTGGACTAGGTGTTCTTTAATGTCCTTTCTAGTTAAAATCTATATGTCCATATCCTTGTGGATGAGACGGAGAAATATAGTCTAGATACAGTTCTGTTAGGTAGATCTGGGACTTACTGAATGACTGGCCTCAAAAAGTGGTACTTAATTGAATGATGTCAGCTTGGAAGGATGTCTCTAGTATAGTGCCCTGGGGATCTATCCTTGGCACCGTACTGTTCAATATTTTCATTGAAGTCATAGATAAGGGCATGAATTTACTGATAGCACAAAGCTGGGAAGGATAACTAATGGTAGACAACAGATACAGGATCCAAAAAGGTTGTTATAGAGGAGAATGATGAGCAGAATCTAATTTTTAACAGGGATAAATGTGAAAGAGAGAAGTAGATTTTGGCTTAATGAAAGGAAAAACTTAACAAGAGCTATCCAAAAGTAGAATAGTTTGCCTAGTGATCATGGTTTTTAAAACAGAAGAATATTAAAGAGCATGTGGTCTAATCCCGTCATTTTACAGATGGATAACATCTGTCATTATTGGAAGTTTTCAAGCAGAGACTGGATGACCACTTGTCAGGGGTGTTTGAGAAAGTAGTTTCTGTTCAGCTTTGGACAACATGATTTCCTCCTTACTCTGAGATTCTGTAATAAGCAACAGAGCAGACTCCTCCTTGAGAAGCAGTAGGCAGGAAACTGGAAAGGGATCAGTTTTGTGATGGAAAAGCTCACCATCAAGTTGTGGTGCTTGAAATGACATGAGAAGCCTAAAATAATTATTTAATTTTATAGATTGTGCCACTCCCACCCCACCCTTTCGAATCTCTCCTTGATGGTCAAGTACATGCATTTCCTTTCAACGTGAACCAATAAAAGCAACGAAACTGATGACATAGAGTCTTGGCCACCATCCAGAAAAAGAAATTGGGTTTGAGTGCAGGAAAATATTTGAAACCATTCCAGAACTCCATTAGCATTAGGAGTCTAGTTGGAGAAATGGTTTCAGGGAAGATGAGATTTTCTGTCAGATTAGCTCGGTTATGACCCCAAGCTTGTAAATTGGGAAGTTCTCCAAAGGCAGGCTTCTTAGGCAAGGGAAAGAGGATGTAGTGGGGGACAGTGGAAAAAAAAGCGTAGGACTTGGGAGATTGCACTGGAGCCTTTAATTGTAAAACACAGAGGTTCTCTATTACATGAATATATCATCGTTTATTCAACCATTTTCCAAACATTAGACACCCATGGTTGTTTCCAGCTTTCTGTTCTTACAAATGAAACAATTATGAATATTTAGGGTGGATAATTCCATTTTTTCTTTTAATAGTGTTCTTTCCCTCTTCAAATTAACTTTACTTCTCTGTGTACATGTTGTATTCTCTGTGTGGAAGGTAACTTCTTGAGGTCTAGGCCTGTTGTATTTTATGTTTTTTGTATATCCAGCATCTAACATAGTGTCTGACACATAGTAGGCAGTTAAATGAACGCTAACACCATTAGAATAGTTCTTCAAATAGGGTCAGAAAGGACATAGCATATTATAAAGATTAAAAATGCAATGTCAGTGATTCTGTAGATATTTTTTAAAAAGCTTGTCACTTTTTTCCTCCTTTTTCTCCTTCCTTCAAAATAAATTTTACCTTGAATCTAGATTGTACCATTGCAAAAAATCTGGATTGTACCTAATTGATCTTACTGTTTTTACTTTCTCCCTTTCCAATCTATTTTCTGAATTGAGATTCCTAAAATACAGATACGACCAGCACGAGAAAAGCTTCGACTCCTTATATCTTGTTTTCAGAATGCAATACAAATCCCTCAGCCTGACATTTAAGACTTTCTACCATTTGGTGCCCATCTACTCTTTCAATCCTATTTCCTATTCCTTCCCTTCTCACATTCTCTATTTCTGTCCAACCACCCTTTCTACCTATTCCCTATAAATAACATTATACCTCCATCTCTCTACTTTGTGTATTTGAACAAGTGAAATGAAGTGCATTAATTAAATGCTTACTATGTGCCAGGCACTGTGGAACTGAGGATATAAACACAGAAAGCGAGACAGTTCCTTCCTTCAAGAAGTTTATATTCTAAAAGGGACTAAAAGAGAAGTTATGTCTGAAAGACAAGACTTAAAGGGAAGTGGTAATCAAAGCCCGGTGGGATGATGAAAGCAACGGACAATTTGTTAAAAGAGATAAGATTGTACAGTGGTTAGAGTGTTGGAACAAGTATTGGGTCAAATTGGGGATGAATCTTATTTCAGATAGTTACTAGCTGCGTGACTCAGTTTCCTCATCTGTAGTATTGCATTAGACATGACCTCAAAGTTCTAGCACTAGCTCTGTAATAACGTGCTGCTATTAAATAGGATCCGCTGTGGATGGTCTTTGCTAAGAATCCTAGCGTTGCCGTGATTGTTGTTCCCAGTCTGAGGTGAAAACAGAGGTGAGGGCAGAGGCAGAGAGGAAGGAGAGCAGCAGAGGGCACGATGATGGCCAGCTGCCTGGTGGTTCTGTGAGTGACTAAATATGAGGAACTCTCACCGATCTGAAAGCCACATTCCTAGCAAGAGCCTATGTCTATAATGGTTCTCCTAATTTCCAAAGCATAGAATTCCTTTCTTCTAAACAAATTTCAGGTACCACCTCCTCAGCAAAATCTAAGCTCCTAAAAAGTTGGGGGCGTTTTGTTTTTGACTCCTCCCGACAGTGACTTGGGCAAATCACTCCACCTCTCAGGGCTCCAGGTAACTCACTGAACCTATAACTTGCAGAAAAGATACTGAACTGCATTGGAAGAATATCCTCCCTTGGGAGTCTTTACACTTACAGTTTAAAACAAACATGTAAGTAAAAAAATGAATAAGAAAATGTTGGTTGAATTGAATGACTAGAATAATCCTTCGACTTCATTGCTTTCCACTTGCCTTAAGACTGTCAAACCAGTATGATGAGTTTCTCCTTCTGGTCTAGACCTGGAGAAAATGATCGTTGGCTCATTGCCTAGAGGGTGAAGTGATGATTTTAATGAAAATACTGCACAAACTCTATTGGGACAACTCTTATAAAGAGAATTGTTGGCTTGATTTGAATTTGCTCCTAAATATTAAATACCATATAAATGAGCTAAGGCACCCCCAGGCTACACAACTAAGCCTAAGGAGTCTTGATTGCAAATGTTTTCAGGCTTGTGGAAGGGTAGTCCCACAGAAACATTCATTTATTTATTCCCAAAATTTTATATGTGAGTGTATATTGCTTGCAGATAGAAATGAAGATTTCTTACATTTTTGACCCAGTACTTCCTTGAAGTCACAATCCAAAGACACATATTACATATTTTAGAATTTGAGATCTGGGGTATAGTCCTGTCTCTGCCACTTAAAAGCTCTGTCACCTTGAGTGTAGAAAGCTTTACTTTTCTGAACCTCAGCTTCCTAATTTTTTAAAGGAGATTAGATGATCCCTCAGGTACCTTCAACTGCTAAAATTTTAGGATTCCATCACTGAATACATATACATATATGCACACACACACATTAGGAGTTTTGGTCCCATCTAAGATAAAGAATATCCCTTCATATGGTTCTCATAATCCAATTGTCATCTATGGTAGCAAAACAGTAAATCCAGAAGAATATGTCTTGGCGTTAGGTATCAGTGTATACAAGTCCATCTGTGACAAAACTGGAAGCAGAACCCTCTCCATTTGTATTTATATTATTATGTAGGTTGCGCAGAGATCGCTGATCAGAAAGTTGGCAGATTGTTCTTGTGTCAATACTTCCATACTCAGCCTAATGGTTTGTTTATTAGGGACTCAGTACATTTTAAAATAATGTATGCCTTTTTCAAAGGGCCCCCAGCAATTAACCTTGGAAATAATGAATAAACACAAGCACATGTGATCATTTTGCCAGGCTCCACAAAAAAAAAAAAAACCCAACACAAATAAGGATAGTAGTTAATCAGTTATATAAACATATAGTTACACTCAGGACAGAAAAGTCAACTCAACCAACACAGGACCTATACAGTTCTCCCTCTATACCTTTGCACTTCTCATTCCTCACTCTCTCCCTCCCATCCCTCTTTTCTCCCCACTTATTTTCCCTGGATTCCTTCAAGACTCAGTTCAAAGCCTACCATTGGTAGGAAACCTTTCCTGATGCCTTAGCTGCTTTTGCCTTCCCCTCTTACATCTTGCAGGTATATAATTATTTACATGCTGTGTCCCTCACTAGAATAAGCTCCATGAGTGAAAGATTCTTTATTTTATTTTGTTTTGATTATTCTAGTATTTTTAGCATTTACCACAGTATCTGGCATGTAGTAAGCACTTAATAAATGTGTATAAAGTGACTGTTTGACTGCTTTCTTGTCCTTTGTCTCTCTCATGCACAAATATACATGACTGTTTACCAGATGGACAATGAACTGGGTCCAGAATTGAATAAAAGTGAGAAAGCAAGGTGTCCTACATTTGGAAAACTGCACAGCACTTTAAATGACCACAAGCTTCTCTCTGAAACAATAGCTCACATGTTTTTCTTCATTTAATTTGCAAAATACAACTTTGTTACATTTTGCTGGCATTTGCCCCATGAAGCATAAAAAATCCCAGTTCATGAGGCGTTGGTGATGGTGGTTTAGTAGAATTCTTGTTGCCCTGCAAAAGCACCTTTCTAATCTATTACTATTGTGAATTCTGAAATGGAGAGAAGTATTATTTTTATGAATTATATAATTTTAAAATCTTAAGTGACATTGCTTTTGTTGCATTTTTATGATCTTTTGAGGGTAGACATCATCTATGGGAATATGGCATCAGTATGATGGAGCCAGCTCAAACCAGCTTGTGGGACAAAGTAGTAATTTTCAGTATGAACATTTAAACTTCAAAAATCAGCAAATGTTATGTCAGGATTTATTATTTTATTGATTGTCTAGAGTTAAGAAAGTGATGGAGAAAATGTTAATAATGTGGATTAAGCTGAAAAGTATGCCATAAGTACATTTGGAGGGGAGAGTAGAGATGGTTGTTAAACCTTTATGATTAACATTGATGGTTACATCTTTTTCAGCACTGGTCTATATGTGTTCAAATCCCAGGAAACTGCCATGAGAGCTATTGTAATACATCTCATGGGATGAAGTATAACCCTTCCTGTCTTCTGCCATCCTCCACATAGTTGTGAAAGGTATGACTCTCTCTGAATTTTTAAATGTTGTGATCTTTTCTATTCATATTCCATATCCATTTTGAGCTTATTGTGAAATGTGGTGTAATATGTTATCCTAAACCCAATTTTTGCCAAACTATTTTTCAGTTTTTCCAGAAGTTATAAAAAAATTCCCATTAATTAAAAAATTCCATTAATTGCCATTAAAATGCAACAAAGTTGTATTTTGCAAATTCTTAGGCTTAATCAAACAGTAGGCTACTGTTTTCAACTGATTCTGTTTGTTTATCTAGTCTGTTTCATGGGTTTACTTTTTTTAAAATCAATACCAAAGATTTTAGATTCTGCTACTTTATAAAATATAGTTTGAGATTTGGTAATGCTGTATCCCTTTCATTTGGGCTTCTCATTATTTTCATTGACATTCTCAATATTTTTTCCCTCCAAATGAAGTTTTTCTATTGTTTTGTCTTGTTTTATAGGATAGCCCTCCTCACCTCTACATCTAAGATAATAAGCTTCTTTCAAAGCTCAACTAAAGCTCCTCCCTTGTATTTATTTTGTTTATACTTTTCTTGTCTCTGATAGAATAAAAGTTTTTGAGGTAAGATTTTCTTTCTTTCTTTTCTCTTCCAGTTAACAAGCATTATTTTTCTTCCTCCCATCTATGTTCTCTCCATCTCACCTCCTCCCTAAAAAAGAAAGAAAAACAAAATCCTTGTAAAAATACATATAAAGTAAATTTCCACATGTGATGTGTCCAAAAAACATATGTCACATTCTGACTCTTAATTGTGAAGAATGTTTTCATTAATGTCTTTTTATCCATCACACATGATACCATACTGGGCGCATAGCAAGCATAGAGTAAAGTCTTGTCAATATCCTGACCAGTGAAGTAGTTCAGGTTTGGGATTAAAATGCAATTGGACACATATGGACCAGAAAAATGTAACAAAAAAAGGTTACTGAAGGTAAGATTTTGAAATGACATAATTTACAAAATTCAACTTCCTTATATTTCAGAATTCATAAAAATAAGAAGCACACTAGATTAGAAAGGTGCCTTTGCAAGGCAACAGAATTCACTAGATTTTCATGAGCTAGGACTTTTATGCTTCAGGTGGCAAGGAAGTCAGATCAAGAATAGTTTCAACAGCAGCCTCCCAGTCTCTTTAAAAGGAAATCAGCCAAGACTTCATAATATAAGTGATGACATAAAAACTACACCCAGAAAAATTACATGTAAAATTATGTTTTTGTGCCTGTGCATACACATAACACATGCATATATATTTAACATGTATATATTTATCATAACATAGTCAGTATATGAGTAATGAGAATTTCTCTGTAACCCAAGTCTGGGGGTTCTACTCCTTTTCTTTTCCTTTTCCCCTTATCATTTGTCCTTTTTGATATCATGTCACACTCCCTTTGAGGTTTCCTGTTCAGATCTCTTCAAGCAATACTTCCTAGGGTTCCAGTCACATCCTCCACCATAGTGGGAGTTAGTACCTACTTATATGACCCAGTCTTGGAATAGCTGAACTCCCCTACTCCCACCTTAAGACTTCATTTCAAGATTCCTGTCCTTCCTCCTCCCCATTGTAAGATCACGTTACAATGCTGTCAGAACATTCTCTTTTATCTGTCAGGACCCAACTCCTTCCTCTGAGATCTGCCCTTCTATTATCTTTTCTCACTTAGCCAACACTCCAAATATAAGGACAGAAGTAGAAAGTTTCTCATCCTCTTCTCCTCGAGAATTCCAATCATCCTTTTCCTGGACTGCCTATCCTACCTTTTCTCTCAACCTGAGAAAAATTTCTCTGAATACAAGAAATAAATCAGTATTGTTTTATTGAGGGAATGAGTTGGGTTTTTTCCTTTTTTTTTTTTTTTGATACCTGAAATGTTCACTTTTTCCTCCTACTCTCCTCCTGATTTTTCTTACACTTTTGGCTCCTTGGACTCCATAATCCATTGATGCTCCCTTTACCTTCTTAAAGTCTCTCAATGTATTTTTTTTTAATTTTTATTTTATTTATTTATAAATGTTCTACAATCGCTTCCTTAAAATTAAGATTTTATACCCCCACACCTTCCCCCCCTACCCCCCTCCCTCCCCATGACAGCATACAATTCTGTATAGGT
>CM053772.1:62245184-62262920 GCA_028658325.1 Potorous gilbertii | reverse complement strand
CTTACCATGATTTTATATTTATTTTGTACATGTCCAATATTTACTTAACCATGGATATGTATACCTTCAGCAGAATGTAAGTAACTTAAAAACAAGGGCAAGTTCACTTTTGTATTTATATCCTCAGCCCTTGGCACAGTGCCTGGCAAATAACAATATTAACAAAAACAACATTAATGATACTAATAATAAATTATTAATATAGCTGCCATTTGTATAGCACTTTAAGGTTTACAAAGCACTCTACAAATGTTGCCTCACTGTAGCACATAGTAGGTGCTTAATTAACGTTTATGTTGTAATTGATTGAGGAAGCTGAACACTGAGGCTGAGAGGAAAAGTCACTTACCCAAGGTCACATGGCTGTTAAATAGCAGACGTAGGATTGAATCCAGGTGATGTGACTCTTTGTCCAGTGCAATTTCCTTAGTCCTCTCTGCCTCTCTTATTTTCCAAAGTAATAAAAAGAATAATGGAGACTTGGATATTTTGATAAATCTTGGGTCTCATTGACACTGGTACTCCCTGCAATAGTGCAACTCACAACCTATTAATTAATGCCTTGTCTTCTGTGGTCACAACTGGCAAAGGGTCTTCGTTTAATATTTTTGACAATCTACCAGTATCTTTACATGACAGAACCACCTCCTGTCTGCTTATACAAATCTATGATAACATCCTAAATGATACTCCTCTTGGGGAATTTTTCATTGGTAATATGTTATAGCCTACTCATGCCCATCAAATGTTTCTCCAATGATTTTCAGACAACACATTTATTGTTTAGAGATTGTGGTATTCCATAGTTCATAGTCACAAAGCAATATCCGAAGTTATTTTTAGTTTCATCAATTTCTTTTGTTTTTTACATCACAGGGATTTCTGAATCATTCTCTCTATCAGTCAGCTTTCCATTGTGACAAAGAAAAACAGTTAAGTGAAACCAACTGACATAGGAATCAAGTTTAACTATGCAAAATCAATGGAATCATATTTATGTTAAAAATCTAGGTTTCTGTTTCAGGGGGAGAATTGGTGTCATTAACAACATTGTGCAATTTCCCAAGTGTAATCCGATTCACTCTAATACCTATTGTTTAGCTCTGGGACCAACTCAATGTCTATCAAAGATAGATATACTACAATAATTGGATTCATGGGTTGTCCATATGTAACAGTAAGCACCCTGACATATAGAGAAAAGCCTGATGTACAGGTTCTTTGATCTGATTTTCTAAAAGGAAAGCAACTTTTGAAGGGTCAACAATCACTTTAATCAAGCATATGAATCATTCACTTGGTTCAGGGGAAGAAGTTAGCACCCTGAACTTCAGAAAAAATAAAGAGAAATCAAGATCAACAGACATGGCTTCCAACTGTCTGACATAAGCAATACATACCTCATAGATCAACAGACAGATTCAACTGTCTGACCATGACATACACACATAGTTACCAGAGAGAGAAGCACCAACATCTGGGTTTTCAAAGCCAGGAGGCTCCTTAGCAGCTTCCCAGAGTCTCCTCTGGCCAAACAAACACTTCCAAAGGGTAAGTCCCAAAGTAAAACCTCACCTCAGAGTACTTAAACATTTTTCAGAGCCAGAAGGCATCACAACCCTTGAAAACCAGTGCCTCATTAAAAAATTAACAAACAGTGTGGGCCTTCCTACAAATCTTCCCTAATCAAACTCCTCTTAATGAATAGGTCCATTAATGGCTAGGGAAGAACTTCCCATTAAGAAGCAAAACTATATTAACAATAAGCAAAAATGTATTATCAATACACCATAAAATTATATACCCTAGTGTGGATAATAGATATCACAATAGTGTTCACTCACTCAGTTTTTTTCTGTTTGGATAATTAGGTCAAACTCTTTGAGTAATTATGGCTTTCACTTCTGAGATTCTTTAATGTTTTGAGGTTATGTAATCCACGAACAGGAGCAGCTAGAAGATCTCTGCATTTAACATAGTGCCTGGCACATATTGAGTACTTAATAAATGTTTATTGACTGACTGACCATTGACTGACCTCACCTCTATCAGAGACTAAGTTATAATAATAAAGGTTTTGGGCACCCATTTATATTTCTGCAGGCATGATAGATAAGTTGTCATTAATGAAAGGTGTAGAGGAGGAAGGGATCCAGAGATAATTCAGTCTGCCAAGTTTCCTGTCCCTTACCCATTCTTTTCATTCTTCATAAGAAGGGATGGTTCTAGGAAAGGAAGGATGGAGACAGTTTGTGTAAATGAAGGAGTTTTAAAAACAACTATCAATAAAAATAAGAATTTGCATCTATATTTATCTATCAGTCAATGGGTCAATCTATCGATCTATTTTTCTAAAAGCCAGGCTAAGAAAGTTAGTGTTTATTTGGTAGGCAAAGAAAATTTTTAAGTAAGTCAGTGTTATTACTAGAGTTATGCTTCAGTTACATTAATGTAGAAATGCCATCTGAGATTGACTGAAATAGAAAGAGACTGGGGGGGAAAGATTACTGTAGTAATAGCATAGCATTCTTGTTACTATAGTAATAGTCTAAGAAGGTACAGTAATAATATTAGTACAGTATAGTTATAGTATTAGTACAGTAATAGTATTACTATGGGCAGCTAGGCTCTGAGGGGCGGATAGAGTGGATAGAGTATCAGGCCTGAAGTGTCAGGAAAACTCATCTTCCTGAGTTCAGATATGACCTCAGACACTTACTAGCTGTTTGACCCTGAGCAAGTCACTTAAATCTATTTATGTCAGGTTCTCATCTATAAATATGAGCTGGAGAAGGAAATGGCAAACCATTCCAGTATTTTTGTGAAAGAAAACTCCAAATATGGGCATGAAGAGTCAGAAATGACTGAAACCACTGAACAACCACAAAGTATTACTATATTAATAGTCTAAGAAGGAGATAATAGACTGAACTAGGAATGGGACAGTGGAAATAGAAAGGATGGGACTGATATGAAAAATAATGGAGGTTTCTACAAGTCTTGGTGATTAAATTTGGGCATGGAGATAAAGAGGTAAGTTGACCCTTTTGGGTCAAAGGGGTGAGGGATAAAAGAAGGAACTGGTGCAATGTTCAGGCTAGACAGTGATGATAGTAGATAACAATGACAAGGCTAAATGACTAAATTCTAACTTCTCTTTTCCAAAGATAATGACCTTCGAACTGAAAAAAAAGGCTAGCCGAGAGAAGAAATCCTAGACATGTAAGAAGATGGTAAGATAGCATCTAATGAGTTCAATGAGTTCAAATTCCCAAATCTACAATGAATACATCCTAGAATATAGAAAGAACTAGTAGATGTGATCATTGAGCTTCTGTCAATCTTTGGAAGATTTTGTAAAATAGAAGAGGTACCATAGATATGAAGAAGCTCAAATGCTGTTTTCTACAATCTAGAAGAAAGTGGAGTCTGAAAACTCTAAGTTGATGGACTTAATATTTGTTCTTGGCAAAATTCTAGTGCACATTTTAAATGATGGTTTGTGAGCATTTAGGGAAGGAGGGGTCACTCACTAAAAGCTACCATGAATATTTGTAAATATGATTAACAAAGGAATTAGATTATTTAAATGAACCAATATCAGAGAAGAAAAAACATTAATAAGCCAAAAAAGGAATTCCTAAAGGGAAACAAGACCAGATAGATTCTCAAGCGAATTTTTTTCAAATACCTAAAGAACTAATTCCAATGTGATATAAACTATTTGGAAAAAATAGGAAAAATATCTTTATAAACTATGAATAAAAATGAACTATTGATACTTAAACCAGGGAAAGACAGAACAGAAAGAAAATAATAGGCTAATATACCCAACGAATATTGATTAAAAAATATTACATAAAATATGAGTAAAGAGACTAGAATGACATATTTTAGAAAGTACATACCATGACCAAGTTGGATTTATACTTGGAATACAGAATTTGTTTAATATAATGAAAATTGTGAACATAACAAACCACATTAGAAGCAAAAATAATTTTTAAAAGTATGGTTGTATCAATAGAGACGGAAAGAACTGAAAAAACTTTTGACAAAATATAAGGACAGATTTCAAAACTGCATCATCTATATTTGAAACTGGAAGTGATAGATATTACAATTCCTGTTGAAGAGTTAAGTTTAATTGAGCAGAGGAACATACTGGAAGCAGAGAATCAAGAAGTCACTCAGTAGACCAGATAATTTGGCTAAACAAGTTGTAGTGTATGATTGTGAAGAAATACTACTGTGCTATGCTAAATGATGAGCTTAATGATCTAAGAAAAACATGACTGAGATGTTTTCATGGTGAAATATCCATCAAGTACAGGATGGTTCTCAACACAACCTGGCAGTGGAGGCACCTATTCAACACATAAGCTACATTATCAAGGAATTCTTATGTACAGTTAGTGAGACAGAGGGCACTGAAATTTACAACTCCACAGTTGTGAGCTACACTAGCACATGAGTTTTCTTCATTCACGTTCTTCTTTGGCAGGTCTACTCCTCCACATTTACTGAATGTATTGATAGGACAATGTGATCTAATGTTAAGTATGGACTATGACTGTGACATATCAATTGCTTGTGCACTTATTTTAATAAATGATTATCTGTTACACCATTATTATTCATTTTGATTTATCATTAAGTAAAAGTTTATGGTTAAGATCCAAAAGTGCAATTGTGGAAATGATTGTATTAACAGAACGCATTGGTAGGAGCTCAAGCTAGGATAGTTAGTAGAGGAAATGCATTTCTTTTCACTAGGGTCATGTTAAGAACTTTGAGAGTGTCAAGTGAGTGAAACAACCTAGACAATGAACAAGTCTCCATATACCCAAGTGAGAAGTTAGTATAATATTGTGGCTAAGTCCTGCCCCTCTAGAAGTTGTATTTGCATTTTAAAATTTTTGTTTTTGATAATATTTAGGTTCACAATTTTTCTTTAAAAAATTGGCCAAAACAGATCAATAAAATAATAACAAAGGATATTAAAACAAAAGAGAGAGCATCATTTCTTAATTTAGGAACCTTGATATAGAGCCCTAGACTGCAAAACTTTTTGAGTGTGAGGAACTCTTCCTAATATAAAAGCGTTTAACATACGTATCTATATGATAATAACTATGCTACTACTATCTGTTGAATGGGGAAGTACATGATGAGAAAAGCTGCAATGATTTCAGTAAAACTTTTAATTTCATTTGTATTTTGTTCATTACAACATATACATATGTATGTAATATGTATGTATTGTCATGTTGAGAATTTCGTTCGAGCTAAATAAAACTAAAAGAAAAATATATGATGTAGTGTTTGGACAGTGCAGAGTCAAGGTGGAGATGATATACCTTTCAACAATCCCATTTAGTGTTTCATTTTTTGATGTTTTAAAGAACAATTTCCTAGGAGAGTATAATAGGAGTTATGAGTTACTATTTCACATTTTAATTCTTTGTCATGATATGTTTATGAATTTTTTATGTTTTAAGTGTGTGTGTGTGTGTGTGTGTGTGTATGTGTGTGTGTATGTGTGGTGGAGGAAATCAATAACTATCCTATACTGGTTTTACTTTGTACATTGAATACTTTTCTGGAAGGGACCCTATTTATCCCTCTGTGAAGAAGTCAATAAAAGAATTAAGCCTCAGACTTATTTGAGACTCTCTAGAATTCTACTCTGGGGAAGGGGTTTAATGAATCAGAGACAATGGGAAAAAAAACCTGTTCCTTTCTTTCAAGGTCCAGGTACCTCAAAGGACTGAACCCGATCCATTTGAGACTGGAACTGGAGCTTATTAACAGAAGAAGATGCTGCAGTCTCCAGGACTAATACATGAGTTGTTACTCAAGCAAATACAAAATATATACAAAATAAATACTAGGTTATTTTGGGGGAAGTGAGGGACAATGGGATTAGGGGGAGGGGTAGTGAAAAAAGGTCTTATGTAAGAGGGAATGCTTAAACTGTCTTTTTAAAAAAAAAAAAAGCAAAGGATTCTAAGAAGTGGAAGTAAAGAGAAGTTGCATTCCAGAAATGGGGCACAATCTGTACAAAGGCAAGGAGGTGGAAAATGGAAAGGCATGCTTGTAGAACAGCAGGCTTACCATTTTGGTTGGACCATACAGAGTATTAATGGCATTAGTTTATGATAGAATCTGGAAAGGTGGGTTAGAACCAGACTGTGAAGAACTTTAAATGCTGAGTAGAGGAATTTCATTCTGGGGCAATAGGGAGTAGGGGTGTAACACAGTCAGCTTATGAGCACATTGTCTGTTGTTTAAGAAGATCACTTTGGTAGCTGTGTGGAGAATAGACTGGCTGGGGGAAAAGATTTAAGGCAGGGAGAATGATTCAGAGGGTGCTTCAGTAGTGTACAATAAAGATGATGAGGGCCTGAGCAAGGATGGGCAAGGATAAATTTCTCACTTTTAGATTCATGTCATAAAGGCCAAACATGACCTCCTCATACCCTTAGATATTCTGGACCCTACCTAGTATATTAGAGAATATAAAACCTTATAATAATTTTAAAGTTAATTGTTGGGGATTGGAGTGGGGAGTTGATCTTACTGTACCACCTTGTTAGAGCTAGTTCCAGTCTTCAGGAACTGTGACCATTACAAAATAATATTCGTTACTTTAATATAGTTTTCTTCCATAACAAGGCCAACATGAGCATCAAGCAAATAAATGAGACTGAATCTAATTAACAAGTAACATTTCTGGGTCTTGGCTTTATTACCTTGAAGATTAGACAGACAGGTTTCAACATGAGCATTTCTGTTTGTCTCTCAGAGAACAGTGTTTACACAGAGCATTGCTGAATATAATTCTGAAAACATATATCATATGAATTCAGCTACAGATGGGTAACTTCAATGCTGTTATTTGATTTATTTTTGCAACTTTGACAAAGGGCTGCAATTATTAATAAAATAAAGGCAAATTCTTAGTCAGTATATAATTAAGCTTGGTGTTCTGTAAACCTGCACCAAAGGTTTGTGCTGAGACCTCTTGGTGGCATAGTGGGGGGGTGGAACTTTGAGTTTTTCAGGGCTCTGCCAGGGCAATACAAGTTCTGGCAGGTCCCCATCAATCTGGAAAACCTCCGAGTATGGGCCTAGTGATAATGGTGTACCAGTCATCCAAGGGCTAGCTTAGCTAAGTTTGAAGAAGTTTATCACCATTTAGAGATCAGATAATCAATTGCCTTGCTTCCAACAACTCTTCAATATTGTCTATTAAGGCAGAAAGGAATATGTTATTGATAGGGGCACACATACTCATAGCACCATGGATCTTTCAAAGTAAAACCTTATGAAACATCACATACTTCCTGCATTTACCCAAACACTTTCCCCCTCTTTCTCTGCAGAGTATGAATGCCAAGAGAATTGCTCCCTGGATCATTTCTTAGTCACCATTTGTGGTCTTTTCTGATAAGAAAGCAGGCCAGATCATTGTACTTACCACCCATTATCTGAATTCAGAGCAGAAAGCATGATGTAATGTAATCGCCACTCTCCTTTTGTTTGTTTACTTTTTAAAAAGCAACTGAGCCACATAGGTACTTCATGAAGTGGAAATGTATATACTTCCTCCTTTTTTCATAACCACAGTGAGTAGGGCCAAATTCTGCTCTCTCATTTCTGTGTAATATTTATTCAAGTTAGTCTAGTCAAGATGGTGGTTACTAGGTAAATGAAATGTTTAGTTAGAAAATATTAAAGCTAAAGCAATAATTTATAAATTTTGGGAGTATTGAACAAATAACTTGTTAGAAATGGAGTTTATTGAACACCTGAGGTGGTAAAGGTTAGCCTTGGAGTGAGGAAGACCCGAGTTCAAGTCTTGCTTCTCACGTATACTAACTGGATGACCATGGGCAAGTCACTCATTCTCTTAGGGCCTAAGACTATACATTCCAGAGGAATTGCTGATCTACATCACTGAGAGGAACTTTCCATACCAGCAGTTCACTATGTAGATGAATTCCCCGATGAAATATGTGTACAGTTCATGCACACATGTGTATAGCATATATCAAATTGGATGTTTCTCATCTAAAAATGTAACAAATTTCTTCTTTTTTATCATAAAAATTCTCAAATTATAAAATGTAGCTATTAGAGAGGAACTATTAATTTTATCTCTAAAACCCCATCGCACATTTTGTTAAAGATTATTTAGGATGCTTTCTGAATGCCTATAAACTACCATCATGGAATCTTATAAAAGTCAGATATATCCTTGGAGGTTATCCAATATCATACTCAGCCACTAACATACTAATTTACCTGTATAATAATCATGACAGATGAACACCCACTCTTTGTTTAACCCCTTCCTGTGATGGGAAACTCATTGGCTAATATTTCAATTTAACAACAGTTATTAAGCACCATGAGGTAAATGCCATCATGTCACATGTGGCCCTCTAGGTCTTCAAATGCAGTTCTCTGACTGAATTCAAACTTCACAGAACAAATCCAATGGCCACATGAGGTCTTAATGCCACAGGTTCCCCATCCCTGTGCTGGACACTAGGAATACAAATAAAAAATGATATATCTCCTAAAACTCAAGGACACTGACCTTTTTTGGTGTCATAGACTCCTTTGGTACACTGGTGAAGTCTTTGGATCCTTTCAAAGGATGATACTTTTAAACACATAAAATAAGATACATAATATTATATAGGGAACCACTTTATTATAAGATCATGTAGGGATCCTGTCTCTAGACAGAGAAATTGCAGACATGTGCACTCTATGGGTAGGTCTAATAACTACAGGAATTTTGAACTGTAATGTGATGTCAATATATTTCTATTGGAGACAAAGCCACAGGGACTGCTATTACTAATGTGGTTTTTAACCTACATTCATAGTGGAAGAAAGTGCTAAATTTCAGTTAGAGTTTAGTGAAAAGAATAATGAAAAAAAATCCCCATTCAAGTTCACAGACTTTCTGGAATCTATTCATGGATGCTTTGCAAGTCCTTGAACCCTGGGTTAAGAACTGCTGATGAAGAGGGATTATGATGAGAAGAAGAGGTGAGAGGATTTATGATAGATTGCTTTTTTTGTTGCTTTCCTTTACATATATATATATATATACACACACACACACACACATATATATATATCTATATACATATATATTAATATAATTGTTTGTTCCAAGGTTTAAGTCTTCCTGATATTTTGATGTCTGTACCACCCTTATATTTGTTCTTAGCTGTCTGCTCCTCTCCCCCTTTTTTGAAAAGACAGAACCATTTAAAATCTGAACTCATCAGAGAGTCCCTTGTGCAGCCACATCAGGCTCATCAAATGCCTCTACTTTTTTTTGTCAATGAGTTTGTTCATGATATTGTAATTGTTTTTGTTTTTGAGAATGTCCCATTCCTCTTGAATCATTTTCTCTTTTTAGAGCTTCTAGCCAGACATCTTTTCTCTCAAATTTTTAAAATCTGCTTTCTGAAAGGCAAGGGTACATGTTAATTATCCCTAATGTTCCCTTCCTTTGTTATTAAGAGCTCGGAGATGACATGATCAGCACTATGTGTTCTGAAACTTTAAGAAAATACCATCACTAGCCCCAAGGTCTTCACTATGCAGATTCCACAGAAAGAAAAGAAGAGATCAAACCATTTGGACATTTTTTTAAAGGCATGTTGCCCTGTGGCTGTATTTCATGCTTTTATTTTTTTTAACTATTCTTTCTTTCTCCCTATCTTTTCATACTCAACATGTGCCTGTGTAGTACCCAGATTTTCATCTTCCTTATTGTATGTGTTTATCTTTTTATTTTATGAAATGCTTAGCACATTTTGGCACTTATCAATATCCCTCCCTCAGATTGTAAACTTGGAGTAACATAGTTCCCCTTTTCCTCTCTTTTTGTCTCTTACATTTATTCACATCTCTGAGTCTGACCAATTTTTTTTCCAAATTTTTTTAACTCTACTTTCCATTTACAGAGCAAAGAATGGTAAGCAAGGCAGGCAGCCAACTAGCTGGGAACATGGTATATGGGAGGGATGGAAGAGGTGTGCAATGAGAGACACTTTTTAATACTAATCATTTTAAAAAAATACACATTTTTTTTGTGTTAAAGAGAAGGCTCAAGGCCTCCAGTGAGCAATAACTCACCCTTGGGGTCAAATAACAATGAAGTAAACCAGAGTTATTCAGAATTCTCATGTCTCAATGGGGGGAATTAGATTTGAGAGCAGGATCAAAGCATTGCTTCAGACCTTGAACCACTTGCTCAGTAAGAAGGGAGTAAAGTGCACTCCCCATGGTGCTCCTACTTTGCATGTGGACCCCAAATAATGAAGATACCCAAAGGAAGGCCTTAATAGAAGATTTATGGGAGACTAAAGACAAGAATCGCACAAGAGGACAGTGCATTCATGGGTTGTACAATCTGAATTCTTGGAAGGGGCCAAAGCATCCCCTTTGGTAAATTCATTCTTTTCTGACTTCAAAGCCTTAGATAATCTGCTCCTTTCTACTCTCTCCTGTAATGCCCTGTCCATCAAGCCGTATCACTTCTGTCCTTCTAAACTCTGATGCTGACACCTTTAGATAGTTGGAAAAGACTGGGAAAATATCCTAATAGCAAAGAATTGTGTGGGAAAAGAACTATTCAAAATATTTTCAGAACTCATTGGACAGATTCATAAGCTCAATGGTTTCATCATAGGCTTAGAACTGAAAAGCATTTTGGAGATTAACTAGTTCAACCTTCTCATTTTAAAGATAAAGAAACTGAAGCCCAGAGAAGTAAAGTGATTTGCCCTAAGCCATGTAGATAATATAGTAAGTGGCAGAGCTGGTATTTGAATTCAAGACCTCTTAATCCAGATCTAGTGTTTTTTTTTTCCTGTACCACATAGGAGCTAATAGGGATCTTAGAGCACATCTCATTCAATCCCCAAAATTAAATTATAAAGCTGGCATTCTTCATCTGTTTAGTTTTTTCTTATGTGGAGAGTTGGGCTAAATATCTCCAATTTCTTCAACCAGTTTTAATATGGTATGATCTTAAAGTCCTTCATCATCTTAGTCACTCTCTCTGGGTGCTCTCCAGCTTGTTCTTATCTATTTTGAAGCGTAGCACTCTGTCAGGGCACAGTACAATAAAACCATCTCATCCATTGTTCTGGACACTGCTCCTCACAATTCAGCCCAAGACTGAAGGCTTTTTTTGGATACCATACCATGCTCTTCATTTCAGAGCAATGGCTTGCTAGCAATTCTCCTCAGCTCCAGGATCATTGTACTATCCCTTCCCTCAATCTTATCTAGCTCCATTATTTCAGTCAGTCAATAAACATTTTAAAGTAATTACAGGCCAGCAGTTTGCTAAGCACAGAGGATAAAAAAAACCAAAAGATAGCTAGTCCCCACCCTCAAAAAGCTTACAATCTAATGGAGGATAGATAGGTGGGAGTAGGGCATGATGGACAAATCCAAAGGAGTAAAGACAGATGGGAAGTATAGAGATGGATGGCCTAGGCACCCTCCTTAAATGGAAGTTCTAGGAGGCAGCTTCTATCTGCTCTCTAGTCAGAGGGGCCCTAGGGGCAGAGGGTACGGATGAGGTGTGAGTACCAGGACTGATGTGATCTTGCAGATATGCAGATATGCCTGGGGCATTATGGGGAAGTATAGAAAAGGGAAATCTTTTGAGACATGACTGCCAGAATTGTATTTATCTGTGACAGTGGAAAGCAAACTGGATTCAGAGTCAAGAGATTTGGGCCTGAACTTGAGCTCTCCAACTTAGCTTGGGAAGTTCCCTTAAACTCTGTGAGCCTCTACTATAGTGGAAAGTGCTGACTTTGAAGTCAGAGGACTTGGGTTAAAATCTTGGCTTTGGTACTGATTGCTCATGTGACTCTGGATAAATTTCTTAAATTCTCTAGGTCTCATATTCCTCATCAATAAAATGAAGAGATTAGTATAGATGACCTAATATAGGGACCTATGAGATTCTTCCCAGATTTTTAAAAAACTTGGTTTCTCAACTGATCTTCTCCTTTACAGACACCCCACAGGGCATGACTAGGCTTCCACAGCTAATCATGATTCTCTTCCTGTCAACACCGTTCAAGTTATCCAAAGGCATTTCCACCCTTAATCTAAAATGTTTGTTTGGTTGATTGAGACTTCTTACCTCATTAAGGTATCTGGGAAGCTTATCACTTGCTTTAAGTAGAGAGGATGACACCATTGATTCACTCAGTCAACCCTTCCCTTATACCTGTAAAGTACAAAGCCTTAGAGAAATAAAAGCTACTGAATTTTTTATTCCATGTTCCAGTGACAGATCATATTTTCTGTTTTCCCTCTCCGTTACTCTTCCTAAGGATGCTCAGCTTTTGTGGGTGGGGGGAGAGTGGGTGAGGGTTGCCACCATGGTAGCACTAATTAAGAGAATGTCTTCAAAGAGCTTCTGTCTCCTTTGTTGGTCTTTGCTTTCACTGCAGGTGACAGGTTTTCTCTGGGTCATTTCTGAGGGAATACTAGCCACCAAAGTCTGTCAGAATCAAGGAGCAGCAGCCACTAATTGAAGTGGAGGGGAAAAAAAAGCTTGACTTTTCCAAATTGGACCTTGCTAGTAATTACAAAGCTTGCTCTCCTTTTCCCTGAAAGTTTTTCAATCTAATTAAAATGTTCAAGTCTTTCTTCAACCCAATCTTCTTAATCCCTCCATTCCATCTTCAGAGTTTATCCATTCAGGAATTGGCTTATTGCCTCATAAAGCAGGGTACCTGTCTCATTTTCCATTAAATATTAACATCAATATAATAGAACTGAACGATAAAGAGTTTTTATCACCCTGCTGTTTGGTCATTAAATCCTATTTCAGTTCATTTAAGATGTCAATAATCTGGAATTTAAAGGGTACACTGCTAGAATTTTAGCATTATGAAAAAATTATATTATGCCAAGATTCTACTTTGTCATTTTCCCATATGCTTTCTCCTGACAAAGGAAAATACATTAGTTTAGATTATTAGACAAATTGCTATTATTAGAATGTATACAAATTCATCTTCACAGGCTATGATTGAATGCAAAATGAAAGCTGTTGGCAGTTGTTGAATATTGGACACCAATAATCAGATAGTTCTGTCAAACTATGAATTCTCTCTAACAATTAGGAAAAGGCAGGGGATGAGAAAGTATAACACAAAATAAAACTAAAAGAGAAAATGCTTTGTGATAAAATGGAAAATAGACTTTCATGGAAGGTTCAGTTAAAGAGTTAATAAGTATTTATTAAGTAACCACTATGTGCCAGACCCTGTGCTAGTTAAGTATTGGTAATACAAAGACAAAATGAAATAGTCTGGACTCTCAAGTAACTTAAATTCTACCAGGGAAGACAACATGTACCTATATAGCGTGTTCTAAAAAGTCAGTGCAGGTTTAAGGTCTCAAAACTACACGAAGACTTTTGGGGCACATATGTATTTTTTCACTCTCTGTCCCACTTCCCCTCCATTTAAAAGAATAAAAAAGAAAAGAAATTGTAATAAATATGCATAGTCAAGAAAAAACATATTTCCATATTTCCTAGGTCCAAAGATGCAGGTATCATTCTGCATCTTGAATTTATTATCTCTTTGTCCAGAGGTGAGAAGTATAATTTTTATATATAAATGATTGGTTATTGCATCCACCATAATTCTTAAATCTTTGAAAGTTGTTTTTGCTTTACGATATTGTTGTTTCTCTCCTGGTTCTGCTCACCTAACTCTGCATCAGTTTATGAAAGTCTTCCCAGGTTTATCTGAACTCGTCTCTTTTTTTTTTTATAGTATAACAGATTTCCATTACACTTCTATGCCATAATTTATAATTTGTTTAGTCATTGCATAACAGGCACCTCCTTAGTTGATAGTTCTTTGCCACCATAAGAACAACTGCTATAAATATTTTGTGTATATGTATATGTAATATATATATATATATATATATATATATATATATATCCATTTTCTCTTTCTTTGATCTCTTTAGGGCACACCTCTAATGGTGTAGCTAATGGCATAGCTGGGTCAAAGGTTATATAGAGTTTATGTACAGGTTATATACAGACTTCTGGGGTGAGTTTCATATTGCTTTCCAGAATAGTCGAACCAGTCTATATCTCATTTAATCCTAATAACCCTGTGAGGTAAATGCTATTTTTATATCCATTTTGCAGTCGAGGAAACTGAGGCAAATAGAAGTTAAATGACTTGCCCAGGGTCCCATAGCTAGCAAGTATCTGAGATCAGATTTGAACTGAGGTTTTCCTCAGTGCAGACCCACTTTTTTATTCACTATATCGCCAGTTCTTATGCTTTTAAGTCTGCATCAGTTATCTATCATGAAAACAATGTCTTTATTAGAGAAATGTGTGGCAGTGATTTTTTTTCTCCCAATTAACTGTTTCCTTTTTAATTTTAATGACATTTCAATTTTGTGATATCAGAATTGTCCATTTTATTGTCTGTTGTCTTCTGTTTGGGCATGAGCCCTTCCCCTAGCCATTGATGCCAAAGGAAATTTCTTCTTCCTTACGCTGAGTTGTTTCTGATATGATCTTTTATATGAAAGTTATATATCCATTTGGAGATAATCTTGATTGCTGGTGAAAGATATTAAACTATAGTATTAATACTGTCTCTAATACGTTCTTCTCATCTTTTTTCTGTCTTTCAGAATTCGCGTGGTACTGTGGCTAGGTACAACACTATACTTGCTACCAGGATTTGACACTTAGGAGTTGTGTGATCCTGGGCAAGTCACAATCTCTCAGAACTTCAGTTTCTTCCCCTATAAAATACTGTGGCACTTATATCACAGGGCAATTGCGAGGATCAAATGTGGGAAAACATATAAAGCACTTTACAAACTATAAAGCACCATGTAAATGTCAATAATTATTCTTTTAATTCCTGCCTCCTAGGCTTTCTCTGTCCTTAGTAGTTACATTCCTTGACCTGATGCCCAGCTGTCCTTTTCTTTCTCTTCCATCTCCACACAAAGAGAAGAGGCTTGACAACTAAAAATACTGCCTAGATAGGGCAGGTTTGAACATGTTGAGTAGACAAAGCAACTCAATAAAAAGTGAGGCAGTGCCCCAGGCTACAACCAGGATCTAAGTTGGTGGTAAAGGAAAAGTCCCTTGCTTTCAAAATGGACTGGAAGGCAGCTCTGACCATGTCATCCCTTACCACCTCCCAATAATTTCTAGTGGTTCCCTATTATCTCCAGGATCCAATAAAACACTGATTGTCATTTAAAGCTCTCCATAACCTAGTCCCTTCCTATATTTCTAGGCATCCATGACTCCATTCCTATGTGCTACATAGTCTAGCAATACCAGGCTACTTATTTTTCTTTCCACATGACCTTCAACCATCTTCCCTCTCTAGGCCTTTGAGCTCCATGTCTCCTATGCTCGGAATGTTCTCCCTCCATACTTCTGCCTCTTAGAATCTCTGGCTTTCTTAAACACTCAACTCAAATATCATCTTCTACAAGAAGCCTTCCCACCTTAACCTCCTCACTCTCAACTTAGATACTCTGTATCTTGTATGTACCTGGTCTTCACATACATGTTCTCTACTCCATTAGAATGCACACTCACTGTGAGTGTGAACTATTTTACCTCTTTTTTTGGATCACAATGCTATATACAAAATAAGTGCTTAATATATGTTGCCTGATAAAATTGATGCAAGAATAACAAAGAAATACTACAGCATCTTAAAAAAATTTCTTGTGTTTCAAAGAACTAAATGTCAAAATTGGGTTTTTTTTTGGCCACAGTATCTTATGAAGTCAAGGTCTCAATTAGAAATCATTTAGTTCTGTGCCCTCATTTTACATATGGGGAAACTGAGGTTGAGAGAAAGGAAGTCACTGGCTGAAGGTAATGAAATTCATTAAAATCAGACTCCTAACTACAAGGTGTACTTTGCCACACTGGTGTACTGTACATGACAGCACTTAGCATTTGCTATTTGTAATTGAAATAACCAGCAGGATCATAGATTCAGAGACCGAAGGGAAATTAGAGGTCATCTAGTCCAAACCATAATCCATCAAGGAAGAGCAGAGGCCTAAAAAGGCCTGACCATTCGCTCAAAACATACGGATATGAAGTAGCTGAAGCAGGATTTGAGTCAAGTTTCACTCTTTTCATAGACTCTGACTCCAAGTACAGCAGTCTTTCAGCCATGTCATGCTGCCTCCATGATCACTCTAGATTTTGGCAAAATTCTGTTTTCCCCTTTTTCCTTACAGCTGCAAAATGCTCGAAGGATACCTCTTGCCAAAGTGCTAACAAGTAAGGATGCAATTAAGATATTTCCCAGTGACAGATTTCTTGAGTTTTATTTTGGTAGTAGATCACAATTACATTCATCTTAAGATTCATGGCCTAGCCTAAGCCATAATTTGGTAGTGATTGTTAATATAAATCTACTTTGGAGATACGCAAGTACAAATTACAGAATGTCAGGGTACAATTTGATGGGAAGTGTTTTTTTCACTGTTATAAATAATGAAGGATGCTGAGAAGTTTCCAGTTCATTCAATTGAATGTAATTAAAATCCTCAAGCTTGTGGTTTTACGACATTTGCATTTGCCCATTATCTGTGGGAGTCAAAGATGCTCTCTGCCTGTGAAATTCAGAGGATATTCAGCATTCTTTTCCTTCTCTCATTTCTTAAAAGGAGCAGGACAAGACAGTTCATCTACCTTCCACCCCACCCAACTCTGAATATCTTTAGGACTTATTCTCCAGTTGAGATCAACAAGCAATTATGTACCTACCACAGGCAAGATATTGTGCTTCCTTGGTGATTGCTTGGTTCTACATACATTCACATAATCCTTAGTTTAAGAAGTGCACCGATCTGCCTAACACCACAATTCTGCAGAAGTATGACGTTTATTTGCAGGTTTGCAATAGTCTTTCTGGGGCACATGCACCTGTAAATATTATAGTGTATGGGAGAAATCGTATGGTGTTTTTAACATAATAGGGGAAATTATGAAGTAGGTAAAGTTAGTTTTCCAGGACTTCTTGACCTGAGCATATCCTGTATCTTTCAGACTTTCAAAGTCATTTTCTCCTTCCCTGATCTTTGCCAAAACTTATTCTCAGGAAAAGGTATGATAAACTCATTCAATTAAATATTTCGAATGATTCTTGATTTTATCTTCCTGTATTTTCATTCCACTCACACAGTTTAAAACTTTGTCTTCATGAAACAGTTTGGTCCTTCCAAAATTGTCACCTACTGACAAAATGTCTAGTTTGTTTGAACTTAGCTAGGCTGATCTTCACATGACAGACATACTTATTTCAGTGGCCCAAATTCAATACCTTTTAGATTTGAAAGGACCTGCCAGAGTTTTCCCCTTTACTTCACTGGCATTCAAGACCTCAAGGTCACTTTCATGACAAGATGAACCATCAGAGTAGGGCTTTAGTGGATGAAAATAGATGTAACAGATGAAAATGATTCATACTAAGATAGAAATGATTGAAAAAAAATAATTATACAGAAGGAATCACTGGGAAGAATACTAGAGATAACTTTTAAAGCTTCAGATTTGTGCACCAATGAACAGTATGACAAGTCAAAGAAGCTTGACATTTTAAATACAAGAAAAGGAAATAGAATATCACTCTGACTCCA
>CM053772.1:62069021-62244684 GCA_028658325.1 Potorous gilbertii | reverse complement strand
CAGTTACTTGACTTCTGAGAGTCCTCTCCACTCCCTGGCCTAGATCTGCCCAGCTAGTGCTTGGGTCTGAGATTCAAATGCTGCTCCCCAGCCTCAGGGCTTTTGGCGGCAGGCCTGACTGCTCTTCAATGGGAGCTTATCTGCTGGTGCTCAGGTGGGGGCAGGGCCGCCTCTCAGGCTCAGTTTCCTCAGGGGGTTTATGCAGAGACCTTTTGTAATGGAGCTGCTGTGGAGCTCCTGCCTGCTCTGGGAGGCTCTGGCTGAGCTGTCTCTGCCTCTGCCGCAGCCACCACCTCCCGAAGGGGTCCGAGTCCTGGAGAAACCCCGCTCCCCTCTCAGCCCGTCTCTCTCACTGACCTGTGCGTCTGTGGGTGGAGGGACCTTCGCAGCTGCCAGAGATTCTGGTCCCTGAAGCCTGCTGGGGTCTGCTCGCTCCTCTCAGTGTGGTGTGGCCGGGGCAGGGGGAGGGGGAGGGCTGTGCAGGGCAGGGCTCCGCTGCCGTCCGGGGTACCTTTGCGGTTGGTTTTTCAGGGCTCTCTGCAACGGAAATCTCCTTCACTGTGTTTCTGCACGGCTTCCACTGTTCCAGAATTTGTCAGGAGTTCTTTTTACAGGAAATCTATGGGCTGTGGGTTCGGAGCTAGCAAATGTGAGTCTTTCTACTCTGCCATCTTGGCTCCACCCTCGAGAACAGTAACTTTTGAAAGAAGTTGGTCACATTTCATTTTGTCTTGTTTTGTTTTTTTTTCTACATCCCAAAACATATAGGAGAGAATTTGTAAAATGACTTTAAAAGGCAAAATTTTCAAAGAGTAGGTAAACTCTTCGCTGAAATTCTCAGTATTAGTCAAGTATTTGGATAACAGGAGAATATTTGGTTTGTTTTTGAAGAACAGCAAAATGTTATTTTTACTTTTAGAAGATGCCTATAAAGGGTAACAACCTTATGAGGCTGACCTATTGCTTCAGGGGTGGAAGAAGCTGTGCAAATATGTAAAATACTATTTTTAAACCCTCTGAAGATAATTCTGTGAATTTTGACAGTGAATTTTATTCCTCCTTATAATAACTTCATCTGAGGATCGTGGGAGAAACTGGGTAAAGCACAAGTTTAGGAAAGAAAGCATACATGGCTAGAGAATCTTATGGCACTGGAATGAGCATAATAAAATATTGTCAAAAGCAGATGACTTCAGGGTAACATCTCTACCCTTAACAAAGCATATCTTTCAAAGACATGGAAGGAGATATACTCTGATCTAGAAACCCAGACTCATCACAAACTCTCCCCTATGGTGCAACTTCATCTGTACTCTGGAACAGTATTAAAATGGCAGCCCCAGGCATATGAAATATGCAGAGAAGCATATGTATGCATAACTCATTCCTCTGGCTGCTTCCCTCTCCCCCAATCAAGCAGAAAACAAGAAGAAGGGAACCACTCAAAAATCCCAAATCACTGCAGCCATACTGTTTCCCTTCACATCAGAGTCCAGTCCTTGCTGTCTTCTCAAGAGTCAGCAATACTTGGACTGTGTATAGTTTTGTAGATTGGTCTCAGTGAATGAAAGATCAAACCACCTCCGTAGATGGCTAGCTGTGGCTTAAATATTCTGGTTGACTGAAGCTCAGCTGGAACAATGAATGAAAAACTCCCTTTGACTGCTGCTTTAACTCCTTCTTGTTTTCTTCTGTTTCAGCCATATCATTTTCCAAACAACCAGGACATGTGGAATGGTGCATTGGGTAGCTAGTATTCTATTTTATCTTCACAGTTCACTGGAACATTTTCTCAGAGATAGTGTGATCTGTGCCATCAACCTCAAAGGGAAAATTTCAAGAAAAAAAGCTTTAAGAATGAAGAAAATGATTATAGCTATTCTGAATTAAGAGATTTATCATTAATAGTTGAGAAAGCAATGAAAATAAGTCTAGGAATCTTTGTTTTGAGTTCCCAGTCCAAGTGTAATGATAAGAAGTCATCATACTTTTAAGATGAGGGACTTCTTTGACAGTCTTTTAACAGTTTATACATTTAGGTTCTTTGAAAATCAATAGAGAATATAGACTACTGGTTTTCATGAAAGTTGATAGATTTCTCCTACTAATCCTTCCTATTCCTAAATTCTTTTTTGTCAGTTGTGCACTATTTCTATTCATGTAGTAGCAGGGTGACTCTAGGAACAGAGAAGCTCTTTAATATAGTATCCTTTTGATGGAGAGTACTGTATTGAAAGACGCTGTCTACTCCCAAAGAACATTTTCACTAGTATTAGTGAGAATGATATTATTTTTTCTTGCTGCCCAACTTGAAATTCTCACCATTACAGTAAAATAATTGTTAGACAAAAAAAAGATTAAAATATAATTTTCATAGAGAAGGCAACTGGTTACTTTAATTGTTTTGTTATATTTTGAGTTCTGAATTGTCTCCTTTCCTCCTTCTCAATCAGGCATCAGAGATGGTCAACAATTGATATAGATATATATGTGGAACCATAACTTCCATTTATCAGTTCTTTCCGGTGGATAGCATTTTCCTCAATAAGTTCCTTATAGTCACTTTGAACGATCACATTACTCAAAGTAGCTTAGTCATTCACAATTACTCTTTAAACAGTATTACTGTTATAGTACATAATGTTCTCTTGATTCCGCTCCTTTCACTCTACATTATTTCATGTAAGTCTTTCCATGGTTTTTCTAAAACCAACCTGCTTGTCATTTTTTTACAGTATAGTAGTAATCCATTGTAATCATATGCCACAACTTATTCAGCTGTTTTCTCCAATTGACAGTCTTTCTCTCACTTTCCAATTCTTTGCCACCTTAAAAATTGTTGTTTTAAATATTTTTGAGCATATAGATTCTTTTCTTTTTTTCTTGATCATCTTGGGAAATAGATCTAATAGTGGGGTTTCTGGGTCAAAGGCTATACACAACTTTATACATTTCTGAGCAGAATTATAGATTGCTCTAAAATGTGGTTACATCATCAGTTAATAATTCTGCCAACAGTGTACTGGTGTCCCAATTTTTTCACATTCCCTCCAGCATTTATTTTCCTATTCTATTGTTTTAGTCAATCTGATAGATATGAGATGGTACCTCAGAGCTTTTTAATTTGTATTTCTCTAATCAATAGTGATTTAGAGCATTTTTCATATGACTACACATCTATATCTATCTATCTACCTTTGTAGCTTAGATTTCTTCTTCCCAAAACTACCTGTTCATAACCTTTGACCATTTATCAATTGGGTAATGACTTATATTCTTATAAATTTGACTCAGTTCTCTATGTATTTGAGATATGAGGCTTTGTCTAAGAAACTAGCTATAAATTCCCCCCTCCCCATTTTTTTCTGCTTTCTTTCTAATCATTGCTATATTTATAAAACACAAGGTTACTACTTTGGATGCTATTTGATATTTACAAAGAGAGAGGAACAAGAATACATTAACAATATGAAAGCGAATCCGGGGGGGAAAAATGTATGTCCGAAATTTTAGGTTCCCTTAAATAGTAACTTAAGGAAAAATCAAAAGATTAAGGTGATAAAAGGAGCCAAAGAAGTGCAACAAACAAAATAAGCAATTCAACATCAATAAAAAAACTTTATCATCGAAATTTGTGAAGAAATCACAGGATAAAGGGAATCCTCAAAGAAGGAAAAATTTCTGGTTTTCTCTGTTTTCAAGAAGCTCATTAAAATGAAAACACAAGCTGGATCAAAGGAGAAGCAGACAGCTGTTAATATATGGAATACTAAAATAATTATGTCAAGGAAGGTGACTGAAAACCTAACTTTTCAGTAAAGTTGGAAAATTGTGAGATGGATAAGATCCGTAAGTATTGTTGCAAAAGCTTCACAGTGATGCATAAATTATTGACAGAATTTTTTTAGCCTCTCAGATACAAGCCTAATCTCACTTTTCTTAACAGAGATATCACTTATATATTATCAACAAATCAGAATCAGGGACTCCCTCTGAATATAGTACAATTATGTGTTTACATACTTTATCTTAAGAATTCAGTTAAGTGTCTAGTGTGTATCAGGCACTTTGCTAAGAACTGTGGATACAAATACCTCAAGGATCTTAAAAATCTAATGGGGAAGGATAACACGTAGAAGAAAGCTGGAAATGGAAGGAGGAAGCCATGAGGGAGGGGGATTTGTGGAGAAGTCAAAAAAGTGTAAATTGAATGTGACCTGGTAGGAAGTGTCTTTCCTGATTCCTCTCCTTAAATGGAAATTGAGGAATTCATGGCTCCAATTCTTTTAATCAGAGGGGCAAAGGGTACTGAATAAATGTAAGTACCAAGCCTGATTGGATCATGGAAGATTGTATTATTCAATTCAAAGTTTGTATTAATTTAAAAAAACTGTAAATGCGTAATATAATTATAAATTGAGAAGCTAAAATGGTGTGTCAAAAAGTTCTAAGGATATAAAAAGTCACTCAGTACCAATTCTGTAACTATTGAGCAAACAGTTGCAAAGCATCCTACCAGTTCCTCAGTACTGATTATTAAGAAGGCTTTGACTCAGTTCTGCACTCATGATTTATTCATGTACTAAAACACGTAGACACAAGTAGAGTAAGAAACTGTTCTCTATTTAAAACACACCACCTCAACAACAACAAACCAACACAGTAATTAAGAACAATTGATATAAAATGTGTCGTTTTCTTTTCAGGAAGATAGTGTAAGCCTATTATCACTCTGACCAGCATGAAATCCATTTCCATTTCTCTTAACTAGAACTGTGCATCTTCCAAACAAAAAGAGGGATTTGAGCCAAACATCTTATTGACATGTACATGACAGACATCAAGATATAAATGCTTAACTGGAAAACTCAACAAGCAGTTCCTTCATTTTGTGGAGTTTTTGCAATAATGTCAAAATATCATTTAAGCTTCATAAAATATGCCAAGGAAAGATAGAGCCTGAGGGCTTTGAGTATGAATTTGGAGGTCAAATTAAACAATGGACAAAGGCAACACTTGTAAAATATTTTAGTTTCTTCTCTAAAATTCAAAAAGCATAGAGCAATCAAGGAAAAAGTCTGTGGCTAAATAGGTTTACTGCCATTGCTGAACTAAAGCATTTAATACAATAAACACCTATGTGACACCAGATAGGAATTTCAAAAAGCCCTTTTTGAATATGCATAAATTCAACTAGTCAACCAAAAGAGTCATTTAAGAACCTGTGCAATATCAGTTTTGACATTCTTTTGAGAAGTAAAATAGATGACAGTATAACTAGAACATATCCAACCCCTCCCCCCATAAGATATTAATGAACTGTAGGACCTATCACCCCAAGGTTACCATGGAATGATTAACCCTTCCTCAGCAAAAATAGAAAATTATTGGGTAATAACGATAGCATTTATGTAGTGCTTTAAGGTTTGCAAAGCACTTTATAAATATTAACTTACTTTATCCTTGTTGTTTATATATGAACCCTGGGTATCCCCATTTTATAGATTAGGAAACTGAGGCAAAGTTTAAGTGACTTACATAGAGTCACACCACTAGTAAGCATCTGAAGTCAGCTTTGAACTAAATTCTTCCTCATTCCAGGTCCAATGCTCTATTGACCATGCCAGCTAGATGTCTGGGAAGTATTTTTAGAACACATGATAAAGTTACAAAGCTACAGAAATATTTCTGAAACAAAGAAACACCCTTATCCAGAGCAACAATAAAGTCTGACAATAGGTATGGGACACTGGGTTTGTTAATTATAACTGAAAGTGGTTTACTTCTGCTTGGAGTCTATAAAATGGTTAAGATCCAAGAACGAAGTTAAAGGGCCTTTCATGGGCAACAACCACATGAGCTCAACTAATAAAATATTGAGAAATATTGGGGAAAATATTAAGAAAAATATTGGGAAAAAAGTGTTGGACGATTGATTGAGTTGTGTAGATTTGTTTATGGAAAGCGGACAATTTATGATAGAATCCCAGGACCCAGTCATTGCATCCAAAAGTTACAGAAAAGTTATCCTGAAGGAGGCCAGACTCACTGAGTATTGCATTTTATGTAAAGAAGCAGTAGGATTTGGGCAATGAATCCTAACTGCAGGTTGGAAAAATCTAGCATCTGCTCAGTACTGAGAAAGACTTGATCAGGTAGCCAAGATTATACAGTCGACCGTAATAACTGATAAATTTCCATATTACAAATATAAATTATGAAACATTCTTGAGAATTTGATAAACTGAATTGTAACCAGATTCCATTATCACAGACAAGACGGCTGCCTACGATCACTTAGATACATCATAAAAATATCAAAAGGCTTTAATCGATGCCATCATAGAAATATTCAGAATCCCTAAATTATATGGAATGAAAAGCTTTCATAATATAAGGACCTACTAGAAGAAATCAAAACCATATGAGAATAAAGTGAAGTATCATCTCCATTGTGCTGTCTGCTACTGGAGAGAGACCAGAGATGTTGTCATTGTGTTTCCAGAAGACAATAACTTCTATTCAAATACAAAAAGCAGTCATTTGATACTCATTCAATACACTCCCTTCACTTTAAACATGAAAGAATGATAGTCATGAAGTGATTTGTCTCAGGACTATTTCTATCTGAATTTCATCAGAAGAGATAAAAAAATTGAGATCATCTTTTATCATCATAAAAATAATTACAAAAAGCAGTCCCTTCATTCATCTGCACAATAATCTCCAATACGTTAAACATAAGTGAATAATGATAGATAGAGACTTGTCCTAGGAACATCTTTACCTGAACATCAACGAATGTAAGTTTAGACTTATACCCACCACCAATAGCAAGAGCCATCACAACAATTACTATTTATACAATGCTTTAACGTTTACATAAGTTATTTCATTTGATCCTTACAACAACCCTGGGAGGTAAGTGTTATCGTTTTCCCTATTTTATGGATAAGGACAGTGAGGCTAAGAAAGGCTAAATGATTTGCTCAGGGATATGTACATCGTAAATACCTGAGGCAGGTGCTTGTCTCCAAGTCCAGTACTTTATTCACTAGGGTTATAGAGAGCAGTTAGATGGCATGGTAGGTAGAACACCAGGCTTGGTGTCAGGAAGACCTGAGTTCAAATCCAGTCTCAGACATTTATTAACTGTGTGACCCTGGGCAAGTCACTTAACCTTGTTTGCCTCAGTCTCTCATCTGTAAAATGAACTGGAGAATAAAATGGCAAACCACTTCAGCATCTTTGCTGGAAACCCCCAATGAGATCAGAAAGAGTTGGACATGAAACAGTTGAACAACCGCAATAAATATATACACTTTGGAAGAATATACTGCGACAGTGGACAAAAAATTACTTTCAGAGGGAAAAAAAATAACCCTTATCTCGAATAAATAGATTATTTGCTACACTAGTTCTTTCCTTGCAATTTTATTTTAAATGTTATTAACTTACAATAGAAATCAATAATAGCGAAGTGAACAAGGCCCTACATGATCTAATAGAATAAATCCTATTGATATATAGATACAGACACACATTTAATATATACATATATGTATATATACATATAGAGGCATATATCTACATGCATACATATATGTGTATAATTTACATACATATGTATGTGCATAAAATATATATATATATATATATTTATACACACATATATTTACACATCAGCTTCCCTTCATAAAATCCTGCTATGATACCTCATGGTAGAAGATAACTCTAGTTTATCATAGGCTATAACAAACAGTAGAGTGTAAGTTTTGGCCACTTTTATTCTGCTACCAACAGAGTATGTCTGCTTTCAGAGGACCAGCTTAGCTAAATACAGAGTGAATCGTGACTGGTAAGCTGACCCCTTGGTGATGAATTCTTTGACCATGCAAATCCATGAAATAAAAAGAAACTCCACAAAGCCATTCCCAGTGTAGTTATGCCTGTAAGTGACCCCAAATTCAACAGAACAATGTCCAGCAGTGACCACAAGACCAATTTAGTGCTGCCTGCAGAGACTTTATGGCATGCAAGGCCAGTGGGGAACAGGAGCAGTCAGAGCAGTGCAATGGATGGAATTATTAGACAACATCAACAGCTCTGTGGTATCAGGGCTATGAGATGTCCTTCCATATCTCTGCCCTGGCCATGTGTCTCCTATATGCATACCTCTCAATTCATGTGCCCTGGCTGTAATATGGATTTCATATGTATCCTCTGTGCATGTTCTCTAGGTGTGTTCATTATTCCTGTGTGTGTGTATGCACATCTATGGGAAAGAAAATTCACTGGGGAAATGATCCCAGCTTTATAGAGCAAATGTTTTATGGCTACTTTCCCTTCTATTCTATTTTATTAAATACTTTTGTATTGACATAATCATGCCTTTTGACTGCCAAGTAAACACAATGGCATGTGTATGTGTGTGTGTAATATATATGCATATATACATATATATTACACACATATACATATATATACTCATATATAAATATAAATATACACATAAATACATGTATATATCACAGTTTAAGATCAAATAGTTCACTTATAAGGCATTAAGAAGCTATAAAAGAAAATTATAGTGTTTGTAGGTAGACTAGGAAACTTTCATTCAGATGACTTCAGTGGTTCCTTACAGCTGATTCAAATTTACTTCATCTTGGCAGAGCCAAAGTAGTGTGAACTGAGAAGTCTGTACTTCCCAGATTGTTAACATGGAGTCTAAAGTATGTCTTGCTCATTTAAAGTATGGAACTTGCTCATTTGTCACATAGAAATAGCTACAAATACATCCCTGAGCCATTTCTTAGGCTGATGAAAAACATTTGGATGGAAGACTTATCTCTGAGCTGGTCCGAAAGTCAAAACAAATGAATCAAATTTCTTCTTTGATAATTCTTAAGAAACAAAGTGTTACATCATTAAAGACATCATGGATTGTCTTAAAATGTTCAAAATCTAGAGTTGGACACCCTTAAAAGGATTTGGAACTTCAATGAATGAGAAGAAATGAGTAACTTTAAATTCTGATGAAATGAATGAATACAAAGTCTGAGAAAAGAACATTGGGCTATTCGGGTCAGGAAAACATTTTTTGCAACTTTGACTTTTTACCTCTTATGGTTGGTACTTAGTGTTTTCCATTCTGGGATTCAGTTATACCCAAATCCTTATAAGTCTATAATGTTATTCTTAATTATTGGATAGAACTCACTCTAAGTTGATCCAAAGGGGTGCATTGCCATACTGTTGTGGAAACAATGGTGGATTAGAAGACACATGACCTGGATTTGAACTGGGTTCTGCCACTTACTGTTTCACCTGCAAGTCACTTCAATTTCCTGTGCCTCAGTATCTCTACCTGTAAAATGTGAATAAAATTTTTTCCATCCCCTTCCTCTTAAGAATAGCAAGAGGACCCACTGAGATAATGGATATTCTTGTGAAGAGCTTTGTAAGCCTTTAAAGGCTATATCAACATCAGCTATTTGGGAAACATTCTTAAAATAATTTTTGGAAGAACGCTATTTTACACACACACACACATCTATTTTCCATTGATATCACAGATTTTATGCTGACTCATCAATATTTTTGTATTTTTTTTTAAAATTTAATTTCATTGACATAACTTAAAATAAAAATAATGAAAGAATAGAAATAATAGAAAGATCAGATGCTAATTCATTATTAACACATTTGCCCATTCATGAGATTTTTCAGCCCCTGGGTTCGGGTAAATGTATTTTAGCTAAATGAACTGCACATGTGTATTTAAATTCCAAGCCAATGGAATCCAGACTGATGACATCCAGACAAGATAATCTCTAAAGGCCCTGCCTTTTTAGGATGGATTCCAGTAGCTGGACAGTATTCAAAGGAGGGTAAAAAGAATGGTGAAGGGGCCAAATATTGTACCATATGAGGATCAGCTGAGAGAATTATGGATGTTTAACTTGAAGAAGTGAAGGAGTGGGGCATGACATCTGTCTTCAAGTTTTTGAAAGATGACACCAGAAGAGCCATTAGATTTGTTGTGCTTGATCCCAGAAAAAAAAAAAGAAAGAAAAAGAGCAGCAGGTTGCAGAGAGGAAGATTTTTCTTTTTTTAATATAAGAAAAACTTTCCAACCCTTAAGATCTAGAGAAGACATGACTCGGGGAGGAAATGGTAGCTCTCTTCAAATATTTCCTTGCCTGTGGTGAACAAGAATTCTGCTTAACTCTAGAGGGAAGAATTAGAAACAATGCATAAAAGTTCAAAGAAGCAAAATCTTGGCTGGTTGTAAGAATGAGCTTTCTAATATTTTCAGCTATCCAAAAGCAGATTGTTTATTCTTGGCATGTAGTGATTTCCCCTTCAACAGAAATCTTAAAGCAAAGACCATATGACTGATTGTTGGGTATATTCTAGAAGAAATCATGTATAGATTACGGATTGGATTAGATGGCTGCTGAGGTCCTCTCCAAACTCAGAAGTTTGGTAATTCAGCTCTAAAATTCTAGGCTTCCATAAAAAAAAGGTTTCCATTTTACTGTTGCACTTGTAACAGTCTTGTATCGTGGACCCTGCCAATGCCATTTCTGTAACTCTCCAAGATATTTATCCCTTTTGCCCTAGGCTTGACTAGTAACAGCCTAGGTTGACTTGGATAATCCTACTCAACTGCTCCAGAGACCTTCTTTGGGATTTAAGAGAGAAATCTGGGAGAATCTGGAGAGCTTTGTCAGCTCCTAAACTAATAACGAATGCTCACTCTATTGAGGAATTCCTTTTCTGAGGGTCTGAGGGAGAAATTTAGTCTATCAATAAGTGTTTAATAACAGTGATAATTTAATACTAATGTGTATCCTACTTGCAGAGTATTTTAACACTGGTGATACAAATAAAGACAAAACTGTCCCTGCCCTCAAGGAGCTCTCAATCTAATTAGGAAGAAAACATGAAAATAACTATATACACATAAAGTAGATATAGGGTAGATTGAAGGTAATCTCAGAGGAACGGCACTGGGGGTGAGAGTAGAGAGGTGGGAAGCCTTTTGCAGAAGTTGGGAGTTAAGTTGAGTCTTGAAGAAAGTCAAGGAGACCAGAAGACTGAGATGAATCAGGAGAGTATTCCAGGCAGGGGAGACAATCACTGAAAAGGCATGGGAAGGGAGATGGAGTGTCACCTATAAGAGAGAGCAAGAAGGTCATACATGTCCCTGTAGAGGAGAGTATGAGGAAGGGAGTACGGTTGAGAAGCATAACAGATTTTGTAATCACCATATCTGAATCTGCTGTTTTTGATTGGGACCTCCCTTGAAATTAGAAATCTCAAGATTCCTGCTCCCTGGACAAGAGTTTGTAAGACCAAGGCTGTCAAGGATAGGTCTTAGGTGAAGAGGATTAACCTCATGGAGAGGAAGTATTTAGTTTGAAATGATGATGAAGAACTATTCCTGCTACCAGACTGGGAACACTGGGAGACATTGATACCTTCAGTGAGTAGGGACAACATCGAAATGATAAGCAAGAGCCTGAAGAATGATGGCCAATACTATACTTGGAAGAAGAGGATTCTGGCAGGTAAACATGGGGGAAAAGTCTGTTTAGGGCATAGAAGATGCCCTGTGAGAAAGCCCAGAGATGAGTGAGTGTGGGATGAGAATGGGAAATGACCTACTATTCTAGATTGACTGTAATATAATATATGCTGGAGAGTGGAATACATAGAAAGCTGGATTGATGATTTAGAGCCAGACTGTTGAGAATCTTAAATGCCAGGCTGTTTTCTCTTATTGATCCAAGGGAAGTGAAGAAGCTCTTTGAATCACAGAGTGCATTAAGAAACAAACCTGGGCATTAGGAAGATCATTTTGGCTGTTATGTGAAGGACAGAGTGGAGAGACTGGAGGCAGGGAGACCAGTTAACATCAGAGATGATTAACCCCCCCAAAATGCCTACTTCCTTGTATTAAACCCTTTAGCACTTAAAAAAAAAGTCAATGAGTCGTTCCTTGGCTGGAATACAGCTGTGTCCCAGTAACCATTCCCTTTTATCCCTTAGTTAGAAAAGCCCAAAACACAAAACTCTCCCTGCCAGCCTCCACCCACAACCCACAAGATTCAGCTTATTTCTGAACTGTACTTTTAGTGAGAAACATCTCACTTCATGAGAACTCAGAACACTTTTAACCTTATTTGAATTTTCTAGCCAAAGTGTGATTTTATCCCCAAAATAACTTTTTTCCCTAGTTATCTGCCCATCCTTCTACCAAGTCTAGCTGTTCATTCAATGGTAGTTCACTGGGCTTAGGTCAAGGACATTTTGCTACCTTTATCAAAAGGGAAATGAAAAAGACGTGACCTACTTGTATCTGTCTAGTCTAGTTTACAAGGTCATTTCCTTGTCACAATTCTTTCCCTCCTGGCACATATCTGTGAAGCCTGTCTGTGTCAATTCACTTCACTTCACTTTAATTCAATTTAAATCAATCCTATTCAATTCAAGGAGCATTTATTAAGTTCCTACTTTGTCCATAACACTGTGCTAGGAGCTGAGGCTTTTCTCTTCTCAATTCTTCTCCTTTTCTCTATTATATAAGCTGTTTAAGGGCAGGGACATATTACAATGTGTCCTTGTCTCCCCAATACCCAGCACAGTGTGCATACGCACAGTGTGCTCTTAATAAATGTTTGTTGGATTAGAATGGACTGATTTTCATTATAACCTCATAAGGTAGGTAACATGGGTATTATCTCTGGCTTATAAATGAGGAAACTAAGGCTCAGGGAGTAATGAGGGGAGAAAATCCATGCTTTATTTATTATTTTGAAATAGCAATTGATATCCTGACTGCCAAAAGACGATCAAAGAAAAAATTATCAGTATCCTGTCTTTGAACCTGGCCTGAATTCACTGTTTTGTCTACCAGATTTTAAAAAACAGATTTAAAATCATATTAAAAAACTAAAATATATTTTCAGAGTATAGCAACTTTCCTAAAGTTAGAAGGTTTAGTCATAAACGTTAAACTTGTTAATACCATAGCTTAACTTAATAGCTCAGGTTCAAATAGCACTGTCTAGTTTACTCATATGAGAATTAGCTTTGCTTCTTCCACACAGGAAGCCTTAGAATTTGATTTGGAAATCTGGTTTTGCTCTCATGCCAAGGAATTTGAGCAACAAAGTGTGTATTATTGAATTCCTCACAACTCTGTGAAGTTCAGAGAGCAAGAATGATCTTGTACATTTTCTATGTAGTGCCTCCTTGGGCCCCATCCCTTGGTACATGCTCAGTTGGCATTCCACAAAAGCACATGGAAGTTTGGAGTAGGCTTGCTTCTAGACATGCATTATGAAAGGCCTTCACTCCTCTGCAGAGCAGACACAGATATCCTCTGCTTCCGGTCAACGCCAATGATTCAGGGGTTTGTACCGTGTGGTGAAGCATCCTCTAGGGAGTCAGAACTCTGCATATAGAAGTATCCATATGCCCTGACCTTAGCCCTCTTTATACTTTCCTTTTTCCCTGATGCCTTTTGTATGGGAAAACTTCTGTGAATTACTGGTGGGGGCAAATACAGTTGGCCACTCCTCCCTCACCCCACACCTCCTGCAACTCCCCAGCAGCAATACCTCTCTTAGCGAAGAGGCCGATTTATGTATGCTTTCCAATTTTAAGGAAATCAATATCTAGATGTAGAATAAAAATAATTATAATATAATAAATAATTATTATAATATGTAAGTAATAAATATATTATAATACATACTATTTCATTTAGTCCTCACAATAACTCTGTGAAGTAGCTGTTTTTAATCTCTATTTCATGGATGATGAAAATGAGGCACATAGATATTACGTGACTTGCCCAGGTTACATAATAGGAATGGATTTGAATTTAGGTTTTCCCGACTCCAGGTTCAGCCTTCCACGCATTGCTCCGCTTAGCTGTCTAGAAGTTCTAGAAGAGTCATCAGAGGTCACCTCAGCAACCTGAGTTGAATGCAGAGATCATTAGAATTGGGAGCAATAACCCTGTCTGGTGAGGAGTTAGCCCAGCTAATCAAGGGAGCATTTCACCTATCACTGAGGTCAACTTGGGAGAGTCTATGTGAATCAGAAAAAGTACTCTTAGGGTGAGGAATTCCAAGGTATTCTTGGCCCTACGTGGTCCCTACGTTTGAGGCTTATAATCTTGGTACTTCACATGTGAGCCCACCCTTCCCAGGGAATGTGTATATGCAATGGGAGAATGTTGCCATCCATCAACCCTGTTATGAGGGATGTTTTATAACTGTTGTTCTGGTTATATCTTCTTATTATAATATCCCTTTGTAAAAACTAATTAATGCCAACTGGTTGATTGATAATGGGGGGAAACACATTGAGTGGAAGCTTGTGAGTAATTATATTAGAAACCACAACCCCTGAGGATGAGAGTAGGAAGCCACTTTTTTGGAGACTCAATCTGCCCCTGAATAGGGATGGAAGAGTAAATTTAGGGGGCAGAGAGAACATTATGTAAGAAGGCGTTTTCCTGATTCCTCCATCCCCCACCAGACCAGGTCTCTAACCTCAAACCTCAAAGAGATAATAGGAAAATTAACATGCTAATGATAGTGAAACTCTTAAGCTCTCTGAATTATAGTTCCTGTCTAACTGTGCTGTTAACTAGGAAGTAGGAGGATATTGTCAGTCAATAAATATTTATCAAACACCCATTATGTGTTAGGCACTCTACTAAGCCCTAGGGATGTAAATATGAAAAAGTTCATCCCTGTCCTCAAGGATTTTATAATCTTATGGAGAAAGCCAGTTCATAAAAGGAAGCTGAAAGGGGATGAGGGGAAAGGTACCCAGTGCTAGGGATGGGGCATAATGGAGAAGTCCAAAAGAGAACAACACAGTGAGAAGTGAAGAGTCAGTTGACTTGAGCACTCTTCTTAAGAAGAAGTTCTGGGAGAAGTTCTCTGCTGGATCCTCCAATCAGAGGGGCCCGAGGCAAGGGGTACTGATGATGAGGTTTCTGGGGATATGATGGAGAAATCCAAAGGAGTACAACAGGGTGGGTAGTAAAGAGAATCTTAAAGATTAAGCATTAGATTTTTAAATATTTAATATATATATTTAATTTATGGAATAAAACAAACATTTCATAACACAGTACAATTAAAAAAAATGTATGTGAAACTGCAAATCTATATGCAACTTGCTTTTCCTTTCAAATATACAATAAAATTATCCTGTGAATTTCTTTTTTCTTTCTTTTCTTCCCCCCTCCCTCACCCTAGAGATGCTACCATATCTATCTTCAAATTTGGAGGAAGAGTTGTCCCTTAGAGGAAGGATTGAACTTCTGTTTGTCTAAGGTGGGCTAAAGGAAACCCAAAGAAACATAGTCTGATAAGCCTCCAGTAGGTGTGGGGCTACAAAAAGGGAGTAAGCCCTTGTAATTGATTACTTGGGATCTCTAGGCCAGTAGGCAAACCTTATCCTATGGAACTATAGCCCATGAGGATCTCACGATAAGCCAAGCAGTCTAGGTCTGCTTAAAATCAAAAAGGAAAAAGAAATGTTTGTTAAGAAAGAGCATGGGATTATGGTCAGTTTTTTTTGTCAGATTCTCCTGGGCTTAAGAAGTCTCTTGATCTTGCTTCAACAGATCTTGGCCTTATCTTTCTGGGACAAGAGGCCCACAGATAGAATACTTTGCCAGGATCATTTTCGATAGATTAGTTCTTGGCTGACTAGGCAAACGGGTGGTTAATACATGTTTGTTGAATAAAAAAAAAAGTGACTTGTTCCTGCTTTGAAAATGTTGACTCCAAAGCCATTGTGATTCTGTGGAAAAGATTTGCTAGAGAGTTGTTTCATAGATGTTTTAAGTGGAGGCAGTATTGTATAGCAGAAAGAATACTGTCCTTGATGTCTGAGGACCTGGGTTCTAATTTGACTGCTCCCGATGACCTTTTTGTCTTCGGACAAGTAACTTGACCTCAGTGGGCCTTGGCTTCCTCATTTATATTAGACTGGACTAAGTTCCCTTCCAGCTTGAAACTGCTCTTCCTGGATTTTCCTTCCCTTATTCTGGAAGGCCTGTCTAGCACACCCATCATGTAGGGTGCAGCGGGGTCCCTCAGCAGCTGTAGTCGCCTTCCCCTAGAAGTGAGGAGCCAATGCCTATGGACCCATGCTCTATTATCCTGCCTCCCAACACACCCTCCCCCCTTGACTCAAAGAAAAAATAGCTCCTAGCATCTGGCTTTTTTTCCTGGGCTTTCTGACAGGAAAGAAGAGCCAGAGGCTATTTGACTTGTTTTTGGAAGAAAGCATATTTGGGTAGTTGCTATTACCTTAGCCCTGAGCACCAGGCAGCATCTAGCTGACAATGTGTCTGAGAGAGTCTTTCTTCTGGGTTTTAACTTTGCTGGGGTGTGGTCCCCTACATTTTACCAAAGAGGTATATTAGGCAGAGGGAGGTCAGAGATCACCCACAATACAATCTTGCTTATTTCCACAGGTGGAATGATCCAAAGTTCCCTTATTTTGCTCTAGAAGGACTTTTCTTGCCATTTCATTGGAAAATGATGATTTACTTTGTCCTCTTGAAGGAGATGATGTTGGAGAAAGGCCCCAACATGTGGCTCTTTCACCTTTTCTAGTTTCAAAGACTAGGCCAGGAGAATCAGATCTAGTGTAGAAAGTCTTCAATTTGGAGATAGGACCTGAGTTCAAGTGCTGTTACAACTGTGTGATGATGAGCAGGGTCTTAAATCTCTCTGGGCCTCAGTTTCCTTACCTGTAAAATGAGAGATTTGAACTAAAACATCTATAAGATATTTTCTATTACTAAATCCTACACTTTTTTGATTGTATTTTAATTACAACCACGACTCAGGTTGCTTACTTTTCCACTTGCTACAAGATGTTTCTGCCCCTTTTCCAGTCCAGAGGTAGAGGATCATAGATCATAGATCTAAAGCTGAAAGAGACCTTACAGGCCAGTCCCCTCAGGAAACTGAAACCCAAAGAAATTAAGGGACCCACCCAAGGTCACATAGGTAGTAAATAACTGAGTCAAGACTTGAATTCAGGTCCTCTGACTCCAAATATTGTACTCTTTCTGCTATACCAAGGGCTCCTCTCTGTATCACTTGAGAGACCAGAGTGTGAATTCCACTTCTGTCACTAACTCACTGCATCATATGACCTACAAAAGACCTAGGGGATCATTTATTACAATGCTATTATTTCTGTTGTTGTTATTAAGATCCAGTTATGGACCTTATTTACTTCCTGGTACCAACGAAGTGGTGGTAATAGCTACAGCAGCAAGAAGGGATAGGAGAAGGTTGACAGTTTTGTTCTTTCAATCTGCAATTCATGTGTGCCCATGACTTCATAGCTAGCATGCATTGCAGGTTGGATCCAAATACGTATCTCATGTAATTCCAAGTCTAAAGCTCTTTCTACTTGGCCACCCTGCTTATCTCTAGGGATTTGATATGTACAGAAAGCAGTGTAAAGGCACTAGGCAGATGGAGGTAACCAGATGTGGGATGGAGATGCTGAAAGAGGAGGAGGAGGGAGCCAAAGTGCTGCTCCAGAATGTTGTCCAGGACTGGACCTGTTTGGACAGGCATACCATGTCCATGAAAGCAGAGAAACAATCTTTTTCTGCCTTTTTGCTCAGTGAGCAGACTGAAAGGCAGCTCTAGGGAATGGCCTGCCTATCTTCACTTCAGAGACAGCCAGTGGTGGCTTGGCTGATTGCTAGTTCCTAATCAGCCAGTGTCACAGACTCAGTGCTGTTGGAGAATTGCAGTACTTTGCTGAGAGCTCTATCATCATTTTTGGAATTCCTATGAGCCAAGAAGCATTTGGACTGAGGAAAATCAAAACAAAAATAATGTTGGTAAAAAATGGGACCCATTGGACCAAATCTTTTCCCACCAGGTTTGTGGAGAAATGAGATAAAAGACTAAGCCTGACAGGAGAGGGAGGGCGTCAAATGAAAGAAAACCACAGCAACTTCTATATTCCTATGACAGTGGGATATCCAGAATGACGAGCAAGGCAACAGATGTATTACTTGATTCTATCCTCTGAAAGTATACAATTCAAACCACGCAGTGAAATGCACACTGGCTCCAGAGTCAGTGGACCTGGGTTTAAATGTGACCTCTGATGTTTATATTTGTGTGATGCTGGACAAATCGCTTGTCATCCTTAGGCTTCAGTTTCTTTCTCACAAATGAGAGGATTGAATTAGATGGCTTCTGAGGTGTCTTTCAATTCTAGCTCAATTTAGATTATGGATTCTTGATCATTTTTTGTGTGTGTCATGGACCCTTTTGACAGTCTGATGAAACTATAGATCTCCTCTCTGAAAAACATTCTAAAACACGTCAAATAAAGTACAAAATATTACAAAGGAAACCAATTATATTGAAATATATTTACATGTGCATAACACACACACACTCAGGTTAAGAACTTCTGAGCTAGATCTATCATCTTTGATGAAGTTTTACCATTGGGAACCTCTTCACCCCTCTTTAGTGCCTGCCTCCACTGTTCAGTCCTGAAAAATGTAACCACCATCAGCTGTTGACCCAGCAGAACCTGAGTACTGCCCCTGAGTCACTCATAGAGATGCCCAATCAATTGAAGGCTGTGGTGAATTAATACAAGAATGCAGGGCAGAAACCACGAGTGAGGGCCCCAGAGGCAGCAGCACTTTGCTGTAACAACAGAAAAAACGAACCAAGTGCTGTTTGTTGGCTGCCAGGAATCAGAATCCCAGTGTGGGCACAAGTCCTTCAGGGCTGAACTGGAAATGGCTTAACTGATGGTACAACAGACCTGGCTGGGGGACAGAAGCCTAGAAATGCTTAGAATCGCTAATCATGCCTCTGTGCCCCACAGCTTTAGCAGCTTATAATTGGGAGGCAGAAGCACTCTTCAAAATTATTAAATGAAAATGAGTTGTCTCAGGTATTAAAATTTGCCAGGCAAGGTAATTCAAAAGCTCTTTCAGGGTCTCTAGTGTATGGGGCGAGGTGGGGGGGGGGCAGGTGGAGAGCAGGGGAAATAATGAAGAGCTTTCCTATTTAGTCAGGGACTCTGCTTTAATGCCATAATAAGTGGAGGACAGTCATGATCCTTGTCCCAAAAATAACATGATAGGATTACAGATTTAGAACTGAGAAGGACCTAAGAGACCAACAAGTCCAATCTCCTCATTTTACAAAGGAAGAAACTGAGGCTCCATGAAGCTAACTCATTTTTTTACATTTTACAGTTTATTCATTTTAAAAATGAGGGTATTAGAGGGTCACACAGCTACATAGGTGGAGAAAAATATTCCCTCTGTCTCAACACAAACCTCTGCTATGAAGAGAACTGTTGGATGCCTGCATTTGGTTTCCCTTCTTAATGAACACATTACCCACTCCACTCAAAAGCTATTTTTGAGGCTTTTGATATTTCAAGCTGAAGAATCTGGACTTACTTTATAGAAACAATTTGCGTTGCGAGGTCACTTTGTCCTTTAGTCTCAAGAGCTTGACAAGTAATGGTCCAGGAAGGGATAAATGGATTGTACTGCCTTTTTGTTTGTTTGGGAGGCACTTAAAATGGTTCTTGGGTTGATAATATCTTACTTATCCTCAAAGGGATTAAATTGAAAATGTTTTTCAATTCTATAGGTCAGAGAATTAAACTATCTGTTCTGTAAAACTATTAAACAAAATCTTTGCAAAGAAATAACTCAGCTATTGGCTGATGGGAGCCAGATGAGAATATGCACATATGCATATCAGAATTAAAATGGTTTGCTAAGTCTGTCTGTGTTTCTAAAAGATAACCCCTATATTCATCTATTTTTTTTTTATTTTCCTTCAGTCTCTGTTCCAAATTTGGTTTTACATTATCTTGAAGATACCCACAGGATTTTAATGAGTTCATCCTCCATTTTTATTTCCTTCATGTGCTCTTTTTCCATTTATTTTTTTTGATAGGAAGACAGCATGGTATAGTAGAAATAACATTGAACTCAGACTCATAAGACTGGTTTCAAGTCCCAGCTCTGAGGTTTATTATCTATATAACCTTGGGCAAGACTCTTTAATTCAATTCCACAAATATTTTTTAAAGTGCCTACTATGTGCCAATATCCTAGGGGCTGTGATATAAAAACAAACAATCCCAGACCTCAAGGAGCTTATATTCTACTTCTCTGAGCTTCGGTTTCCTCAAATGTAGAAAAGAGATAATGATACTTATATTACCTACCCTATAGGACTTTTGTGAAGCTCAAATATAAGAATGTATGTACAGTATCTTATAGCCATGAAGCGGCATTTTTTTTTTTTAAAGACTGGGTCTCATCTCACCAAGCTCAAACAATCCACAGCTTTGGTCTCCTACTAGTAGAGATTGCAGGTATACACAACCACACATTGTAAAAAAATAGTATTATAAATTATGGTAACAATTTGTTCATTGGTCATGAATATTCATAATAGATGTGCAAGAAATTATTTGTGGTTCCTTTGTTGCCATTATGAGATCACCTACCAATGTCACCTTGTAGAAGTAGAAAGAACTCTGATTTTGAACTCAGAGAATTCGAATTCAGATCCCAGACCTTCCTTTTACTCTGTATAAGGCCTTGGGCAAGTTCTCTGGGCCCCCTCATCTTTAAAATTCAGTTGTTGAACTACATGGTCTCTCATGTCTCCTTCAGCTTTAAATCTGTGAAATATGAAATAGTTATATGCTGGACTAAATATGTTATCTACTGACTAGGGTATGAAAATAATATTGTTAGCAATCTCAATAGTAATTCATAACAGCAATAGGCATAACAGCAGCAACAGGGAGGTGGTCAATAGCTACAAGCCAGTGAATTTCTTGAATGTGACTGAAACTGGCACTCCTCACGATAAAGACTATGAAATAGTCAAGATCTAAGAGGGGAATCAGCAGATCCTCCATGGCCAACTAGTACGTCAATAACATGTTGGCAAAGAAGCTTCCAAACAAATTTCTGAGTCACACAGATTTGTTTTCAGAGAGGGGCTAATGAAAATGGTTTTCATCTGGGTCATTCATAGCAACAATAATTGAAAAGTTATCTTTATAAAGCCTAAACGTTGATTAATGCCACTATGCAAGAAAATGCTGGAAATCTTGCAGGATAACAGTGGAGGAGGGAAGTGTGTGGAATTCACTTGGTCAAAGACCACCTACATGACCGCCCTTCTTTTGTATTTCAGTGTGTTTGTTTCTAAACTTGTTTTCTCCTGGGATAGAGTGTTAGCTTTCTTGAAGACATTCCCTGTTCTTAGGGGTGGAATTGGGAGTGGGAATGTGGGTTAAGTAATACAAGTATCCCTGTTTTGGTTTTATCTTGATATTCCAGCATCTAACACAGTGCCTGGTCCATAGTAGGGGCTTAATAAAAGCTATTGCTTGATTGATTACGCTCGAGCCGGAGCACTGAGAGGTTAGTGATTTTCCCAGAGTCACACAGCCTATATGTATCAGAGGCAGGGTTTCTGCCCAGGACTTCCTGACACCCAGATCAGCTCTTCAGTCATTCTACCATATTATTCATTCATTTATGTATTTATTTACTTATTAAGTCTTGTCTATTATTTACTAAATGTATAACCATGGCAAGTGATTTTACCACTCCAGGTCTCAGAGAGCTTTGTAAATTGGGAATAATCCTTTCTGCATTACTTACATCACCTTCTTATTTCTGCATGCCCATCCTGAGGGTTTCCCAATGCCCCAGTTATGGTGGCAGGGTAATTGACCGTTGGCATTGCAGTGGCTTTTCTTTCCAGGCAACGGAAGAATCTTGAGCAGATGGTTCATCTTAGCTTCCCCCGACTGCAAGTTTAGGTCATATTTATATTCCCTTGTCCACACTTCAAATCTGTCTAGTATCTTACTCAGCTGAGTTATAACACTATTACTACATAGCTATATCATCTCGAGAACCCATTGCATTTCTAAATGTTGTATTATAAACAATCTTCATCTTTAGCCTCTTTCACAGTATGACTTTAAGAGCCAACCAATAGTTCTTACTATTTCACTGATTTTTTTGGGAGGGAGGGAATAAATCATAAATTACCCCATTCCCAGAACTTACATCATTCCCTTTTATCCCTGGCACCTGATTGATTGCAGACATCTCTGTTGGATTTGTCTTTAGGTCTGTTTTTTTTTTTTTAATAATGCAGGTCCCTACAACACGTGATCCTTTGCTGGCTTCTTTGAATCCTACTCTGAGAACAAATCATTCTCTGACAGGTTCTGTGGTCTTCCCTTCTGGCCTATGGTAGTCAGCTCACAGAACTCATTTTCCCACCTTTTGACTGATTCTCAAATCTTGGAGAATTTATCAGAACTAGGATCAGTACCGACTTTGACACTATTTTGAGAGATATAGAAACAGCATTTGGAATTAGAAGACTTGGGTTTGAATTTTGAATTATATGACTTTGAGCAAGTCTTTTAGTTCCCTCGGCCTCAGTTTTCTCATCTGCAAAAGGAGTGACCACATGACTTCAAAAGTCCCATCTAGCTCTAAATAGCTCTCCCTTCCACCAGAGTCCCCTCCTAAGTCTGTACTCAGGATAGTGATGGTAACTGGCTATCTAGGAGTGGGGAGCCTGCATGATGCACTATAAGTTTAATTTGTTTATTAACATGTTCTCCATCACAATCAACAAATAAATAAATTTGTTGCAGATTTCCAAATTATAAATGATCATACTGAAAATTTAACAGTCTGTTCTTTTGAGCACATTCTATCTAGTGCTCCCTACATATATCTCAAGAAGGTGACTGACAAAAGGAAAGACCTCATATATACATAGAGGTAGATTGCTTGAGGTCACAAAGTCCCCCCCATTGACTAAGGAGTGTCTAGATAAATTGTGGTTCATGAATACACATTGAATGTTTACTGTGTTGTAAGAAATAATGGCTAGAGAGAAACATGCAAAGACTTGGATGAATTGGTACAAAGTGAAGTAGAAAGAGGAAGGAAAACAATACACATGATGGCTAGGATAATGTAAATAAGAAAAAAATCTAAACAACCACAAAAAATTTGAAGTTAAACATTGCAAGATTATGAAGTTCAAACTTGGACCCAAAGAAATGCTATCAGAAGACATCTCTCCCTTATTTCTTTGCAGAAATGGGAATCTATGGACGTGGAATACTGCATATAACATCAGACTTTTTCAATGTGCAGTAGTTTCACTGATTTTTTTTTTCTTTCTACTCTCAAGGTACCCAGTCCCAAGACTATGGTTCATAAGATGCTACTGCTATCATTCCCATGAACAATACACTAGGAGATACAATTAGCTCTTAGCAAAGGCATTTAATAAGAAGGTAAGAGCTGTAGCTACAAAATATTCTGTCCTCCCTTCCCTCAGAAAGTGGGGCTGCATTGTCTTTAAAATAACATGTAGCATTCATGAAGAGAGTGGGTTAAAACTTAGAGTCCAATGGTTGGGAAGTATACCTATAGGATACACTCACAACTTCATTTTCTCAGTAGAATCCGCATAAAGCTTCCATTGATGTCTGTGCTAAATGGGCTACTCAAATGGACTTGTTCTGTATGTGACATTGTGTTTTTGCCAGACAATTACTCATCTACGTTTCCTCCTCAATGGACAGCTATAGTCTCTACCACTTCAAGCTTTTGGTTCAGCTGCAGTCCTTGGCTGGGGGACTTGCGTGCTCTTTTAGAAAAAGCAGAGATCCTCAGGCAAATGAAAGAATATTGTCCAATTTTTCAGGGCTTTGGCTCTTAGACTTAATGCCCCTTCGATATGATGTTGGAAACAAAAACTCTTTCTGGTTCAGAATGGAGTCCTTTTTGTTAGAGCCTTCACCCTTGGTGAACATTCAATAAATTTTCCACATTTACATCTCTGCAAACTAGATCACAATCAAGCAATGGTTATTTGCCCAATAATCATCATATGGCTCTTCAGATTCAACGTTCCACAGGCTTTTTTTTTCTTTTTCTCAAATTTAAGGTTCTGGTTGGTCTGGGAATGTGTGGTAGGAAGGATTGAGTTGGATATCATCTTTTTTATTGTATTGTGTTATGAAAATCCCTGAGTTGAAAATAAAATAAATTTACAAAATAATTAATCTTTGGTGTAATGTAAAAATAATTGTTTGAAGAGTCACTTTGGCGTGTGACCTATCAGCTCCCCTATTCAGAGCATAGTGCTGTAATATTATTGAACTCTGAGTTAGGGAGAATGAAATTCATATTTTGGCTGTGTGATCTTCAAAACTATTAAACTCTAATCAACTCCCTAAGATAGTAAATTGCAGAAATGTCATTCTGCTTTGGTACAAGGAGTTTCCTTAACTGGGTGTTACCTAGACCAGTCAAATTAATGATCCAGGTTTCCTACCTGACAGATGGTAAAACTTAAACATGAACTTCAAAAACTTAAACTATTGGTAATTTGGCCAAAGTCTCATGGTTTGTCCAGGTCAAGATTAAGATACATCCACTGTAACCTGGCTCCCACATTAGTGCTGTTTCTACTAGAGCTAGTAGATCTACTAGAGCTATGATCTCTCCATTAAAGCCTTTGTCTAGTTTATGATGGCATGAGCACTGTTTACTCCTGAAATAAGGAGCATATGTTCGTCATTCTTCTCTCCATTTCAGTCATGTTGAAGCAGAGACAAGATGAAGAGAACTGTCTGAAATCATCTCATATAAACAGGCGCTTTAGCTGGAGTGGCCAGAATTCTGAACACAGTGGGCCCTCAGTGCCTTGGCTTCCCCAATCCAAGTGACCATTATGTTTATAGAAAGACTTCTATGGATTTAGGATTGAAGTGGGGGGCAGGGGAAGGAATTCCAGCAGTCTCCTGTCTATTGTCAATCAATCTCAAGGATAATTAAGTTACTGAAGGCTCTTAATTACAGTGCTTGGCAAGGCTCCCTTCACTACAAAGCAGGGTCTATACTAGGAAAACAGTGCTGGTGTTGCTCCAAATAGAATGAAATTGACTGCAACAATTGAGGTTGGCTTGCCACTTGGTTGGCGCTATTGAGATGTTTCCCACGAATCTGATGAGCCCACGTGCTAATAACTCCCTTTGGATTTATGGATGTAAGAGCTAAGCCAGTGACTTCAGGGGGCCAAAACTAAATCCTCAGCCCAATATAACTCCACCCTGAGACGTGCATGTTGTAATGCGCCCTGGGATGGAGTGCCACAGTTTGAGGCATGTAGACTGGAGGGAGGCCAGCACTTTGCTCCATGGCCCAAAGTTAAATGCTCTGGAATGAATTAATGATGGTCACTGACGCAATGGTTACGATAGTTTTTGACACTGGCTGTAAAAATAGCAGTCACGAGGTGTCGTTGCTTGAGGTGACAAGATGTACTGTGACTGCAGAGAGGCCCTACTGATTTTTTTTAGCATTGCCCATTAATTACAGGTGCCTTTGGGAAGGACTTGTGATCTTCTTAGCATGGGGGGCTTCCAGCGTGGGAATTCCTTACATCACCCTATGGGACTTGAGAGCTAAATTACATAGAGCACGGATTGGTTGTTACTTGCCCAGGGTCATACGGGTTGTAAATCTTAAAAGCAGGATTTGAATCCAGGTTTTCTGGTCTTTACACCTATTGCTTTGTCCACTCTGCCAGGCTTCTAACCACTTATTAATGGCCAAATGAATTATTTGAAAATGAAGGCATGAGAAGTTGGAAGAGATCTTAGAGACTTTCTAGTCCTTTGTTGTACAGAAATGGAAACTTGCCCAATATCATACAGCTGTAAATAATCAAACTCTGATTTGAACTGAGGTCTTGACTCCCAATCTAGTTCTTTTTTCCATGATAGCACAGGGCCACGGTAGAATATGGTGGATATCTTCAACTCTTTGACTATTATAGATAAGCCAGAGTCATTTTTTTTATACTTGAAGTGCCCCTTCATACCCCTTTCCCCACCTCCACATCCACTGATTTAAATGCCAATTATCCTGGCTCAAATGCTTCTTTCTTCATGAAATCTTCTCTGGTCTTCCACGGGAGCTATCTCTCATTTATCTGTCTCATAATACTTTGTGTTCCTGTTACATATTTAAGACATTCTAGTTTGTATTTTATTTGCTTGTATACATGCCTAATTTCCCCTATAAGACTTCTTTAGATCAAAAGTTTCATGAAGGCAAGGACTGGACCTTATTTGTTATTGTATGTCCCAACACCTCCTCTAGTGCACTGTATATACTTAAATCCTTAAATGGATTTATTATCTAATCAATTTGGAAGCTCTCTCCAGCAATGCAGATGGGAACCCATCAATGCCTGCCCATTCACTCACCATGCTGGAGACCTTCTCTACTTTCTCATGACAAATAAGAGTACCATTCAAACATTCTGTTTTCACCCTCCCTTCATGACCAATCCATCTTTATCTTATTTTCATTCAGTTCCTTGATGACATATTTGTTCCTGTTCTTATTCAGAGTTCCTTATTGGTTATATCTTATAATCTGCCCACATCCATCATGTGCCTCTGTTGTCTTTTGTTTGACATTTATTTTTAATTTAAAATTTTAATTTAGAGATGTTTAATTCCTTGCGCAGGTGTGACCATGTCATTCCCCTATTCAATAAACTCCAGTGACTCCTGAATTTTATTTTCCTCTAGAGTCAGATACAAATTCCTTTGTTTGGTATTTCAAGTCCTTTACAATCTGGTCCCTCCAAACCTTACAAATTACTCCCTTAACTCACTCTGAAACTCAAACTAGACATAATGCTCTTGCTTTACTTCAAGTACACCACTCTAAGATTCTCTACTTCCTGACTCCACAGCATTGTGAAGCTTGTTTTCCAAGACTGGAATGTACTCCCTCCTCACCTCCACCTCCATATCTCATTTCCTTCAAGACTAAACTCAAATAACTTTTTCTTCTTTATTGTCTCCAGTAGTTAGTACCTTTCTGAAATGATTTTATATTTATTCCATATGCATCCTGTATTTACTTATCTGTGAACATGTTGTATTCTCCTAGTAGAATATAAACTCCTTGAGAAAAGAGACTGTCTCACTTTCAATATGTATCCCAATGTCCAGATATATCAAAGGGGTGGTGACAAGAAAATTTGGAATATGATTAGGGGCAGTTAATAATCCTGTTTGACTGGAGTGTAGAGTATAAGAGGGGGTCAGTATGAAGTAAGACAGAAAGGTAGAATGGGACCAGATTATGAAAGGAGAAGGAAGAGGAGAAGAAGAAGAAGAATGAGGAGGAGGAGGAGGAGAAAGAGAAGGAGGAGGAGGAGGAGAAGAAGGAGGAGGAGGGAGAGGAGAAGGAGAAAAAGAAGGAGGAGAAGAAAAGGAGGAAGAGGAGGAGAAGAAGAAGAAAAAGAAGGAGAAGAAGAAAGAGAAGAAGAAAAAGAAGGAGAAGAAGAAAGAGAAGAAGGAACAGAAGGAGAAGAAGAAGAAGGAGAGGAAGAGGAGAAGAAGAAAAAGAAGAAGAAAGAGAAGGAACAGGAGGAGAAGAAGAAGGAGGAGGAGAGGAAGAGGAAAAGGAGAAGAAGGAGGAGAAGAAAAGGAGGAAGAGGAGGAGGAGGAGAAAAAAGAGAAGAAGGAGGAGGAGGATGAAGAGGAGGAAGATGAGGAGAAAGAAGAGGAACTGTTGCTTCCATGGGAAACTTGAAGCCATTAAAGGTGCTTTGCAATTTCTCACTCTCCCACTCTCTTCTTCCTATTCAGATCTGTGTCTAACTCATTGCCCAGACAAATGCTACAGGTTGTGTGTGCAAATTAATGCTGCAATCTGGGCAATGGACATTTTTCATTCATTTGTTCCGTCGTGTGTGGATGATCAGGCCAAATTCCTCTCAGCAATTACATGTCTCTCCTAGGAAGTTTTGCTGTGTTCTAGACCTTGATGCAATCTGCAAAGCACCATTCACAAATAGGAGCATTACATAAGTAAGTAAGTGATCAATATTTCATTTTGAACTTTCTAGATTCAGTCTTTTCCTGGGAAATATATTCTCTGATATGTGTAAAGCAGATGTGAAGCACAATAATCTTTGAAGAATCAAAGTCTGGAGTGACCCAAATAACAATGGAGAATTGCAGATGAATGTACATATTTCCAATGATGACCTATACTCAAGAAGTGACATAAAGGACATCCAGGCTAATATATAATTGAAAAAAGACGTTATGTAGGCATTTAGGTGCATCAAAAGATAACAAATGGAGAGAATGAATGCTCTAGTGTGAAAGAAATACAAAAAGACCTCAACTCTAGGACTTTAAAAGGTTGCTCCTAAGTGGAAGACCTGTGAGAGAACACAGATAAGATTCACATAAGACAAAAAGATATGGATGGGTTATGTTGAAGGAAATATCTACAAACATTGAAGGATGTGCACTATGGATTTTTTTCCCTGGAGAATGAAAGGCAATGAAGGCAATTCAAATATAATGAAGAAAAAGATAATTTTAACCATGAGGCATTTCTTTAAAGTATTCAATGGATTCAGTCATACGTCCTTATTATTATGAGTCTATATAAATACATATATATATGTATATGTATATATATACATATATATGTATATGCATATATACATATACATATATATGTATATATATAGATGGTTTTGCCTAACAGGAAAGAGAACTCTGTTGGAATTCAAAAAGCATAGACTAAAAAGGCTCCTAACTTCTACTCTAACTAAGTTCTTCATCATTTTCCACTCAAGTTTGGTATATGCATGTCTTTTATGCAGTGGTCATAATTGGGCTGGAAGGTGGGGATTGGATGCAGGAAGTATAAGTTCTGTTATCCTCTAACAAGTTCAAACCCTGGTATGGCCTGTATGGATAAAACAGGAAATGCTTTACTTGTTTTTCTTTGAAGGACACCAATTTGAAAGAAATACATTACTCTTTGACCCACCAATCCTTTTGTACATTACAATCTCTTCTTCTTGAAGTCAGATATGAATTTCTCCTAATTTTCCTCTCTACCTTTCTAAAAGATATCTCTTCCACTGCACTACCTAAAATTCCCTAGTCTACCCTTTGTGTCAAGGCATTGGGACTCTAGGAGGTCTCTATTAAAATATGAAGGTGTTGCCTGAATGGCATAACAGAGCTATAACTTCAGTACTTTGATATATCTGTCATCTTATCAGTATGGGCACTCTCTCCATCCTTGCAGATCACAACCCATCCATATCTTCTCAACCTGCACAGTTCTTGTTCATATCCTTCTATAAATTTTCCATAGTAAATATCCAACATTCTAATAGTCTTTTGATATTTTGTGGATCTCTAATGCTCTACTCTGTTCATCTGTTATCTCTTGATCTCTTGACATGAACAACTCAGTTCTTCTCTGGTCTCGTCTATGATGAATTCTTCTTCTTCTCCTCCTCCTCCTCCTCCTCCTTCTTCTTCTTCTCCTTTTTTCCCCTCATTCAAGTCATCATTGGTCATAGGCATTATAATTAACACCAAAGTTGAATGACTTGTCCAAGTTCATACTGAGTGCTACTAAATATCTGAGATGAAATTCAAATCCAAGTCTTTCTGATTCCAAATCCATTCTATCCTTGAGGCCATTCTGGCTCTTACAATTTGAAATAAATACATTACTCTTTGACCCACCAATCCTTTTGTACATTACAATCTCTTCTTCTTGAAGTCAGATATGAATTTCTCCTAATTTTCCTCTCATTCTTCTAACAGTAACATTGGCTTTAATTTTTACTTACGTAGATTCATAACATCAATGGCAAGTGTTCAATCTGCTTTACAGAGGCACAATTAGTTACCCAGTGAGGTTCTGAGGAAATGGATCACAGAAGAAATACATTCTTATGGGAGTAAGGAAGATAAAGATAAATATATGGAGAATAGGAATGTTCCCTGGAGGAGTAGGTTATGAGGCCCTGCCATAGAGTAAGCATGGAATCACTTGGGGAAGAAGTTGGCGGGGTGGGAGGGTGGGGGTGGTTTCAGGAGATCTGAAAGGGGACTAAAAGCCATAAAAGTTGAGAGCTTGATTTATTGAAGACATACAGGGTGCCTCAAAAGTCTTAATATAGTTTTAAGCTTTAATAGCTTAAAGCTGCATTTTGTTTATTTAACTCTGCTCCCTCTGCCTCCAGCTCCGTCTCTGTATCCCGCTGGATGGAAAGGGCTGCGTAGATTAAGCTGTCTTTGAGCTCCACATTCACACCCTGTGGTATCATTTTACATCATTTTTTTCCTATTAATCCCTACCCCCACCTCAGTTCCAAGGCTTCCTTCTTCTTTCTCACACTACTGCGTTGTACATATTCAATTCTATTCTGTGTTTGAAGAATTTCCCAAGATTATCTCTGGTTAGAATCCAACGAAACTAATAAACAGGCAAAAGTCCAGAATAAGAAAAGATACCATATATATCAAAGGAGCTCAGCTTAATAGTGACGCGTAAGTCTCACTGGAGAGCTGAAGCCTTTGACCCTCAGATGCTGAGCACCTTCTGAGTTCTCTAATAATGCTAGGTCGCTACCCTTCCTCCCTTCAAGTAAAGAGTTATTCATGCGTTTCATTGTGGCCCAAAGATGGTCCAATGGCAGCAGATTGCAAGTTCTGGCAGGCCCTAACTCACTGGAAATACTTCAAATATGGGATAGAGGAGTATGGTGTATATTTCAACCATTACTCAGCTTAAGTAAGTGTCTAGAAGTTCATTCCCAGAGGCTGGTCACCAACTGATATAATTTTGCCCAACAATCATTTATTAAGTCTTCCTTCAGACTTTTTAATGGGTTGTGAGAGTCTGAGTGACAGCAACAACTCATGAAGACTTTCCATTAAGGCCAAGAAGGATTTCAATCTATATTGGTGGAGGGAGAACTCATACCCACAAAATCACTAGCTTTCTGAAATAGTGATGTTTTCTTCTAATCAAGCAAAAGAAATTCTCACCTCAGTCATGCCAGAAAATGTGTACCTCATTCTGTATCTTTATCCATTACCTCTTAGTTAGGAGTTGGGAACATTATTCATCACTGGCCTTCTGGAATTATGGCTCATCATTGCATCAATTAGGGTTCTTAGTCTTTCAAAGTTCTTTGGTATAATGATGCTGTTATTCTACAAACTGTTTTCCTGGGACTCTGCACATTTGCTATAAGTTTTTTCTTTCTTTTTCAAATAGGAGAGGGAGAGAAGGGAAATGCTTGTCAACAAAACAATGTACAACTTCATTTTTAAAAGATATCTTCTAAGCCAGAATTTGAATACCTCTGAAACACTGAGTCAGGATCATGTCCCATTTCCCCATCTTGGTAGCTATTGTTGTCTTCTACTTGTTCCCCTTTGCCATCCAGATATCCTTAATTCATACAGCCCAGCTACTTCTGTTTTCAAAGTTTGGTCAGCAGACTTATCTGGGAAGCCATCCATCTCTTCTCCAAAACCATCTCAATATCATGAATCATCATCAGTGGCGGCAGCAGCAGCAGCAGCAGTAGCAATAGCAATATCCAACAGCTCAGACCTGGAAGAGACCTCAGAGGTCAAACCTAAACAGGAAGCCTCATTACAATATTCTTGTATTCTAATTGAATTAGCCTTTGTATAAAGACTTCTAGTGAAGGACAATCTACCACTTCCCTATGCAGTCCATTCTAATTTCAGAGAGCTCTAAATAGTAAGAAGTTTTTCTGTTGTTGTAGGATAGGGATTGGACCTGATTTTCATTGGCATAAGGAGCTCAGATGTAAGGAAACTTTCTCCATGGGATTCAGGTTGGAATCTTCTCAACAATGTGGGGTCTCAGAAGGTTGCCTAGAACTGTGGTGTCAAACTCAAATGGAAATGGGGGCCACTAAACTGTATCTAAGGATCCCTATAGACTGCGTGTTGACTTAGAATGGATACCTATGTTTACTTTGTTAAATATTTTCCAATTACATTTTAATCTGGTTCTGGTCATTTGGGAGTGTTATGGGCCACATGCCTCCATAGGCTACATGTTAGCCACCTCTGGCCTAGAACATTGACAAGTTAAGATGGAATCATGGAGTCAACATGTATCAGAGGCCAACTTTGAACTTAGGTCTTTGCCATTCTAAGGCTAACTCTCTACCCACTATGCAAGTTGTAGAATTATTAGCTATTGATTACTGAGTATTAATTATTTATTATTCCTCTTCCTCTCCCTTCCCTTTATTTCTAAAGAAATTTTATTTCTTTATATCTCTCCACTCAGAGCATATGCTATAGGGAGCTGAGAGACTTTTCCTTTACTATAGCAAGTATAGTAGTTAAATTCAAGTCTTGATTCATTGATCATTTATCAAGTGATTACTGTGTACAAGGCACTGTGGGTCCCCGCCCTCACTGAGCTTATAACCTACTACATTTGATAGTGGTTTCATAGGATTTAGAGTTGTAAGGATCTTCATACCATTGGATACACTCCAATTCCTTAATTTTATAGATGAGAAAACTGAGACCAGAGAAGAGTCGTATAACTTAGGTTCCAGCCTGGAGCAATTTCCCTAAGATTCTTTATTGGTAGAGGGAATGATGACTCAATGGCACTTAGTGGAGTAAGAGGCAGAGACGGTAGAGAACAGAGGACATTCTTCCTTCCTGCTGTCTACAAGAGAATCCTTCCTTCTCACTGGAGTTGGTCTGACATTTTCATTCTAGCTACCAGAAAGAGACATGAGGGCTTCCCAGACGCTTTTCAGAACAGACTTCAGGAAAGAAACTTCTTGTGACAGCAGAGAATCTTCATTCTCTGAAACAGCTGGGAGAGTCTTATGCAAAATGTCCAATGCCTGAAACTAGGCATGCACAAGTAATAGATTTACAGTCACACAAGAAGTAAATGGTAGAGCTAAAATGTAAACACGGGTCCTTTTCTTCATAGACCCAATGTGACCTTTCCATTGTAGTGTCATGTACAGGTAGACAACTGGTGTTCTCTAGAGATTACTTCCCTCTCAGTTCAGCTGTTTTTTCTAGCCTCTTTTCATCAGAACTCTGGATTATCTATTATTTTTCTTCTGTACATAAAAGTAGCACCCTTCTCCTCCTTTCTTCACTCTGTCCCAAAGCCTAGCTCCCAATTTTACCTGGAGGCTTTTGTCTCCTCACCAACATTATTTAACACCCTTCTGTTGTCCAGTGCCTACACTGAAGTTAGCTACCTGGATGTAAAGGACTACAGAGTGGGGAAGTGATCAAAAAGAGAAAAAGCATGAGAGCTTTAGCTCCATTCTCCTATCTGATTTGCTTGAGGGCCTCACTGGCAACTTGCAAGTGGTTTAAGAGCACAGAACTTATAATGGTATTTGCTCTGGAAAGACAGGGAAAAGCATCTGCAACTCAAGGGAGCTCTCCTCTGCCAAAAATATTGTTGGCTTGTTTGTCCTTGTCTTTTCATATTTTCAAGATAAGGGCACTTAGAGGACAAAATCCATCCCTGACTCTTGGATGCTACCTTACTCTAGGCCTTGTACCTCTCTTAGACACCAGATCTCAGACATTTTGGTTCACATCACTGTTATTCTTTGCCTTGAGGATCTGAGATACTACATAAGTTCTAACACTACAGGAGAGACAGGAACATGGAGTGTGCTCAAGTCATATAATTCTGGGCATACCCAGTGGGAACTCAAGGCACATGGGCCCCAGCCCACCCTTGGAGAACCACTGTCATAGTGGGATTTCAGTCTTTCTGAAAATCAGCTGCTAGGATGACAGGGAGGAAAATCTTTGGGAATTTTTTTTTTTTGCTGTTTTTCATAAAATTCTCAAATGCACTCTCCATTAGCATGGAGAATTACATTAAAATTCATAAGTACCTAATAGGTGCAGGGGATCAAAATGTAAATAGAGGCATTGACTTTGTCCTAAAGAACCTTCTAGCCTAATAACTATGATTCAAGGTAGAGTGTGATAAGGTCAAAGAAGGGGTTTGTACAAAGTGTTATGAGACATTTGAGGAGGGAGAGATTATTCTGTTCAGGAGGAAGGGGCTAGGCATTGACGATGATGGTGACGATGATGACGAAGATAAAAATATCTGACATTTTACATGATTTATCTCACTGATTTTCACAACAACCCAGTGAGGTAGGTGTTCTCATTGCCCCCTATTTTACAGATGAAAAAACTGAGGCCAACAGGGGTTAAGTGACTTGAATTTGAACTGGATTCTGCTTGATTCCATCTCCAACACTCATGTCACTATGTTGTCTAATTACTTAAGCATTAGTAAAGAGTTGAATATTATACCTCACTTAGCTGATTAGTAAAGACATTTTTTCCAATAATTAGCTTTTAATCCATTTTTTCAACCAAATCTCTGTAGGATATGGATACATTTTTTCATTTGAAGAAGAAGAACTTGTTACTCATAAGAATAACAAGTGGAGAGCCATATCACAACTGTCTCCAGACTATATATATACTCTGTCTAGAACAAAGCAGCACTTCAGATCCTGAAAAGAAGGAAGATAATTATGTTGGTATCTACGTCACGTCTCCTACAGGGCCATAGCCTCATCCTAATCTAAGGCAAATAGTTAAAAAGTTAATAGTGAATATATTTTTAATATTGTTAAATATAGTATTAATAATACATATCATATATTAATTAATATATTAATAATATATCATTAACTTAGGTAATTAACAATTTATCGTAATTTTATAATCATAATATATTATTAAAATTCTTATGCTATAAACATTATACTATAAACATTATACTATATGTTATTATTAACATAGGTAATTAATATATTACTAGGTGATATATTCCTATATATAATTAGATAATATATAAGTACTATATTATCAACCTACTTCTATTATTAATAATAGGTGGTACAGTGACTAAAGCACGGACCTGAAGTCAGGAAGAGTCATCTTCCTGACTTCAGATCTGTCCTCAGACACTTATTAGATGTGTGACCTTGGGCAAGTCACTTAACTCTGTTTGTCTCAATTCCTCATCTGTAAAATGAACCGAAGAAAAAAATGGCAAACGATTCCAGCATCTCTTCCAAGAAAACCCCAAATGAACTCAACAACATTAATAACAAAATGTTGGGAGGGGGGAAGGATTTTTTGCTCTGATTATATTTATACTAAATGGATCAAAGAAAATTGCAAGAAAATATTCCAGTTACTTCTTCTCATTACAAAAAAAAATCAGGAAGAAAAGCAGTCTCAGTTGTCACACTGTTGACTTTCCATTTTTATAACCCAACCTGTACTTCTGTTGTTGATATAGCATCTGTACCCAATCAGGGAGTTCTAGGGGGCTCAGAATCATACTTGGACTTCTCTTGCCATTGACAACCAATCAGTGGATTCTTGGTTGGTAGCTGAATGCCATGCTATTTATTACATTGGCACTTCTTAAGTGACTAACATTTTCTGCTGCTTATGTTCATAATAGCATTTTCAAAAGTTAACTTTATTAATCTTCCACAATTTTCATCTTCTTCCAAACATAGCAAAGCACATTCTCCACATTAAGAACTAATTACTGGCCAAGTATGAGCTCTCCAAGTTCAGCTGTTTTTTTTCCTAGCTGAGTCAAAGAAAATTTCATTTTGAACCAAGAGATATGTATTTTTCCCACGTTCCTGAGCTCAGAAACCAAAGAAGGGATTTTCTACAGTCTTGGAATCAAACAAGCTGCACAGCATAATCATTGTTGGCCTAAGTACAAAAGGGAAAGTTTCGGAATAAAATTAAATTTTTGTGAGTTGTGAGAAGCAGGGAGAAAATGGCCATTTTTGTGGGGAATGTGATACTGAATTCGACTTTTCAGTAATCTCAGTGGCTTACTGGAACTTTTAATTCTCCTTTAGCCATTGTATAAAGTTTGGCATTCCAAAGAATGAAGACTGCTCTTGTTGTATAATATATGTGGAATTATAATTCTTATTGAACGATCAATTCAATTCATCCAGTTTAAATTTTTATGCTATCTTCATCCTCAAATTTTCCTAGAGAACCTTGTCAAACGTTTCTCTTTGTCTCTTCTGTTATACTTTTCTACGTATATGTAGTATCCTACCAGCAGAATAAAAGTACCTTGAGGGCAAAGACTGTTTTGTTTTTATGTTTATATTTCCCCAGTTTCTATCACAGAGATGCTTGATAGATATTTGGAGTGTCTCCCTTGCCCCCCAAATTTATCAGTAGGCACCCCATTAAAGAATATGGAAACTTGGGGCAAGTCTACTCCTAGAAATGAATGGTAGAACACATTTCATTTGTTGGATGAGGAAATTTTAATTGACTTCTTATCTGGAACTCCACAGATATACCAAGAGATTTTGCTTCATTAGGTTTCTTCTTCTTTGCCTCACAATTTGTGAGTGTGACTCCTTTGCCTACACAGTGTTGGATGAAGCACCTCACATCCCTCTACCTTGGCAAGATGGGGAGCTCATGGCCACCCAGAAATCCTGTGTCTCGGATAGGGCTGCATTCCAAGTGTGTCTCTAATTTAGTCCAGGACCTAGAGAGATCCAGCAGCAAGCCTCTTCTCCTTCCTCTGGCCCCCAACCAGCAAGTACATGACAAATTCCTAGAAGTTAGAAAGGACTTAAGAGGTCATCTAGTTCTTTCCACATATATGGAAACTAAGGCCTAGAAAAATTATAAATTAGAAGCCCAAGGCTACTCAGTAGACTGTAAGAGTTAGTATTTGAACCTAGGACTTCTGACTCAAAATCAAATGCTCTTTTCACTGCATCTGAATCAACGTATTTATTGTTTGTTCTTCATTCTCAAAGAGGACCAATGATATCCAGAAAGTGATGTCTTGACTTGCAAGTGAATTGGATTTAAGTGAGGTAAGGCTGCACAAAGTTTCTAGCCTTATTCTCTCCTCCAGAGCCTCTGGGTCCAATGGCAGGACATAGATCGGGATGACTGGAGATGGGCTGGATGCAGTGGGAGACCTTGGACTTTTTAAGCTAAGTTTGTCTGAAGCAACCGCTATTTAGTGATAAAGGCTAGGTAAGAAATGAGGCAAAAAATGACCTCTTTTACCTACTCAAAAAAAAAATCAATATGGGAGGGGAAGACTCTCAGGGTTTCTCACTAGAACAAAAACATTTGCTATTTATACTCACTCTGAGCTAACAAACTGTTTAACCACCATTATGTAAAGGAAAGAGAGAGAGAGAGAGAGATAGAGAGACAGACAGACAGAGACAGAGAGAGAGACAGAGAGAGACAGAGACAGAGAGAGAGGAAAAATAAAGATGGCCACTGATCTCAAAGAGTTTACTCCCAGCTGGAGTTGGAGAAATTGAATATGCAGATATGAAACCACTAGAGAACAATAAAGTATAGAATATAATTAGTTATTAAGTAAAATATGGGCAGCTAGGTGACACAGTGGATGGAGTGCTCGGCTTGAAGTCAGGAAGACTCATTTTTATGAGTTCAAATCTAGCCTGAGACACTATCTGTGTGACCCTGGGCAAGTCACTTATCCCTGTTTGCCTGAGTTTCTTCTTCTGTAAAATGAGCTGGAGAAGGAAATGGCAAACTACTCCAGTATCTTTGCTAAGAAAATCCCAAATGGGGTCACAAAGAATTGTAAATGACTGAAGTAATTCAACAAAAATATGTGAACCAATTTTAACCACATTAGTTTGGTTCCAAACGTTAAGAAAATTTTGAAATGGTGTTTTAGAAGGCTGAGAGGGAACTTCTATTGGCAGACACACTACAGCAATGACAAGTGACAGATGACACACTGATAGCAAAGTAAGTCATGGGAAAATCACACAAAATAGACTTTAAAAACTCAATAATGCACAACAGTCTGGGACTAATTAGTGAAAGAGTAAGTGAGCTTACCACCCGACTGCTCCACAGTCACTGAGGATATCACTAGGTTATTATATGGACAATTACTGATAAGGCAGTGTTGTGGATCAGAATCAGAAGACATGGTTTGCAGGCTTGGCTCTGTTATTTATTAACTGTATGACATAGTCACATAACTTTCCTGGGCCATAGTTTCATCTCTGAAATGAAAAATTTGGTCAAGATGTTTGTTAAGGTTGTTTCCAGCTCTAAATCCTATGATCCTACCCTGTACAGACAAAATATTGTCAGAGATCAGAGTAAGCTGGAGTTTTAGGGAAAATTTTTTCACACTGAGATGCAACTTGAGACAGGCCTTGAAGAATGAGTAGGATTTGCATAGCTGTAACTGAAGGACAGTATGGTTTCTCCAGGGTGCAGAGTTTAAAAATAAAATGTCCTTCTACCAGTCCTAACAATAAGAGGTAGATGAAAGTTTTTGTCCTTGTGTAACCTTCTACCTTCCCACACTTGCCCTCAGGTCTGCTTCCGCAGGATTTTGACAGTCTGATTTCTGACTTAGGGTTCAGAAAATTCAGCAAAATTTTACATTTTTAAAAATTATTTTAAAAGTCAGTAAAACTTATGTTACTGTTTCTCATGCCATGAGGAATATAAGCATTTCACTATGTGCCCTGTACTGTGTTAAGAGCTAGGGAATAAAAAGAAAGACAAAGACAGTTTATGCCCTGGACAAGAATTCACTCTAATGGAACAATTTCAAATTATTTTAAAGAGAAATGTTATAAAAATGGAGTCAAATATTTTAGCAGGACCCTTTGTCTGAATAATAGTAACAGAGATAACTTTTCTATAGCAATCTGAGGTTTATAATGTGCTTTCCTGACCTTGGGGCAAGGTAATACAAGTATTATTATTTATACTTTATAGATGAGGAATGAAAGAATGAATGAAAAGCCTTTATTAAGCACTCCCTGAGCTCCAAGCCTTGTGTTAAACCCTGGAGAATACAAGAACAAGAGGGTCCCTGCCCAAGGAACTTACAGCCTAAAATGGATAGGACTTAGATCTGAGATTTCACTGGTATGGAGAACTCTTAGATGAGGTGACTCCCTCTACAAATGCAGATAATCAGAGTTTTTTTTGCAGTTTATGGTTTTAGACAGTTGCACTCATTGGAGAATGATGGAACAAAGTGGAGAACATGGAACATTATTGATTCATAAGAAATGACAAATAAGAGGAGTTCAGAGAAACATAGAAAGACATATGAAAGAATACAGAGTTAAAGTAAGCAAAAGTAGGAGAGCAATGAATGCCTGGTGACAACTTTAATGTCAATGAAAGTAACATTAAAAAGAAGTTGAATTCTGATTAATTGCAATAACCCATCTCAATCCTAGAGAAATGATGATGGAATGTAACTCCCACTTGTTAGTAGAGAGATTGGGGATGGAGGGACAGCCTATGGATATGAAATGTATTATAGATTGTCAGATGGGGTTGTTTGATCAGTTGGCTTTGCTTAACAAATATTTTTCTTTCTTTCAAGGGAGGGTTTGATGGGATGAAACAGCGTAAGGGGAAAAGACTAGAATCAAAACAAAAGACTTCAATATAACTTAAACAACAAACAAAAATTGACATTACTAGGCATTTTGTGATGCTATGCCAAGAAATGTTGCCAACTCTGCTTTTAAAAAAAAATCTGAAGCTATCCAGCCCTGTGGTTAACATGATGTCATTATTAACTATTCAACAAAACTCATCCCTCGTATAAGGGTGCTACTTGTCTGGGTCATATTCTCTCTAGGGGTAGATATATATGTAGCTTAGTTTCTAAAATGATAAACTCATGACTTTTGCCCTTCCTCTTTGTTCAGTGAGGCACTACCATTTCATTATGTCTCATAAAAAATCACATGTAAGAGTTTTGCTTTAAGAAAGGCATTTATATGATATACAATTCTTCTAAAACAAATCTGCTTCACCCTTTATCCTGACCTTTGCAGTCCTGAAATTGCCTTTAAAATAGGTATTAGGCTTACATTATGCTCCTGTAATGTGGAGAACCATCTTACAGATTTTTGAAAGGTTAAGTTCTAGTTGTCTGGCAGAAATGAGGAAAGTAATAAAATGATTTTTGCCAAGGTAGGGCTGCATACGATGCGCCAAAGCGGTTGTGAGGAAGGTTGTCTGGGTAGTAGTGGAAAAGGCAGGAGAAGGAGATGAGGTCCGGTAAGGAACAAAGGGAAGTGAGGTCATATTATGAAGAAAAGAAGGAAGGAAAGGAAAGATGCTTGCTTGATGTAAGAAGGGAACTCTGAAAATACCATAGAGCAAATTGTTTGGCAGGTAGAAACATTCATTGTTTTTCTTGTAACATAGTAAAATAGTGTAGAGCCATGCATTTTTAATCTGATATGAGAACAGAAAGCAAATATGTAATTTTAATGTATTCCAAGCAATTCTTCTACTTATTCTGAGCTCACAGTGGCCAATATTCATAAATATAAAACTCGATTCTTTTTTTGGAAGTTCTAGAAGAGAGAGTCAGCTATGTCTACTGCTATACATTCTTAACTGACCCACAGACAGTGTTAGAATGTAAGCTCCTTGAAGGCAGGAGCTGTTTCATCTTGGTCTTTTTATCTCCAGCACATAGCACTTAATAAATTCTTTTCATAGCCTCCTTAAATTGAATTTTTTTTTAGATAATGATATTTATAAATGTTCAAAAGTTTGGATTATCTTCCCCTTTTCTGATGCTAAAAAAAAAGCAAGATTTTTTTTTTTTTAAAGTGCCTCAGACTAAACATTGTGACCAAACCAAAGCTTGCCACTAGGGAGAAGGTTTGGAATCTTACCAGGAAGAAAGAATAAGATACTATAGATGCTGTACAAAGAAGTTAAAGCAAATAAATTATTTATTAGATGCTCCCTCTCTTTTCTTCCTTCCCCATCCCCCCCAAAATAAAATAAAAATGGAAGCTTACAAAACAACTGGTTTATATTAGAATCTAACGGCATAGTCCCCAAATGAACTGTGCTTCTTTTAGAATATGAACACAGAAGAAAGGGCTAATATAAAAAGAGCCTGGGATGAGGCAGGCTAGGGAGTTGAGAGGTCTGGAGCCACAAGTGTTTCAGGATCTGCATGTGAATGTGGACAATCCTAGACCATTCCAGTCCTGTGTCTGACCCCAAGCTGTGGTAATCGCCCCTGTCAACTAGATAAAGGAGAGCTGTCAGGCTCCATCACTCCCACTCACCCCTCAGGATTGGGTGCTGCCTGGCTCTGGCTGCCAAGGAGTTAGGATGAGGGGGAACTGTGTGATGTGGTCAGGGGTGGGGAGTGGGTGAGGCATGCAAAGGACTTGCTAGCTTCTATGACCAGATATCAGCTACCGCATGGCCTTCTGCTGTTGCCCTTAAGTCTGGGAAGTTCAGATTGGCCCCTTTCGGGCCACAGGGAGATTAAAGACTCCCTAGGGGCTAGGAACCTATGCTAGGCTCTGGACCTCCCTGGGCATTTTAGCTCTGAGATAATTATAAAACCACTTTAATCTCAGAATAATTGAAAGAGCCATGGCTTTGGAGGTAGTAGACTCCACCTCTGCTACTACCACCTACAATGGGCAAGTCACTTAACCTCTCTGGGCCTCAGTTCCTTCACCTGTAAAATTAGGAGGTTGAACTAGATGGTCTTTTAGCTCTAAATCTGTGATTCCTTGGTGGAGGGGGCGTCAAACTGAGCCTGTATCTTTGGGTTTTCAGGAACAGCGATGACCTGGGAACAATCCATTCTTCTGAGAAATCTTGCCAATAGAAACAGATACTCTAGACGTTTAGGGCTTGAATCGATGTCTATGTATTACTCCCCAAGTCACTGAAACCAGACCAAGCTTGAACAATTCAAATGACCTTTCCAATCACCTCATGCCATATCTCATTAAGCATTAGCAGAAGTAATGAGGTGCTAATGTGAAAATATTTTTAATAGAAATGTATATGTAGAGCCTATATCAGATTGCATGCCATCTTGGAGGGAGGAGAGGGGAGAAAGGGGGAAAAATTAAAAACTTATGGAAGTGAATGTTGAAAACTAAAAATAAATAAATTAACTTATAATAATAAAGAAGTGATGGGGTAGAGGGGCAATGGCTGGCCATTCTTACATTTCTCTCCATTTCTCTCTCCACTCTTCACACAATTCTCGTCCTTTTTCATTGTACAAGTCATGGTTTTCTCCATTCTCATAGCAGAAACCCCTCTGGTTGTTGAATTACATCCTTGACTATTTCTATGGTTCTGATGAGATTGGAATGGGCATTCCGGTATTTTTTTTGTTTTTTGGTTTTTTTTTGGTGGTGGTGGTGGGAAGTCACAGCCTAGCTTCTGGCTGAATAATTAGAAGGTGTATTCTTCGAGAAATAAACATTCTGAGAGTGGTGTCTGGCCAATGAATTCATCAACTAGTGGCCAATCTATTGCTGATGAATGTCTCTGGGCTTGGCTAGGCAAGTCCTCAGAAAGTATACATATTCTCTTGCCAGGATCTTACTGGAAGCTACTCTAGCATAGGGAAACCTGTTGGAGCTTGTGCTCTCTTGGCACAGTCTTCAAGAACAAGGGTTACCTTCATGCCATGCTGAGGCATGGGAGCTGAGAATGACAGTTAGGTGACATGGTGGATAGAGTTATTGAGGCTAGGGCCAGAAAGACTAGAATTCAAATCCTACCTGACATTTACTGGCTGTATGACTCACCCTCTGTTTGCCTCAGCTTCCACAACTTTAAAATGGAGATAAAAACAACACCTGCCTTGAAGGATTGTTGGGAATATCAAATAAAATATTTGTAAAGCACTTAGCACAGTGCCTGGGAAAGGTAGGTGCTTAACAAATATATATTCTCTTTCCTTTTTCTTTCCTTTCTCCCTTTCCTATCTGTGAACTCAAGTTCTCCCCTGAAAGACAAAGAAAAATCAGGAAAACAGGAAGAATGGAAAATTTCTCCAACTAAGATAGTTTAACTTTTTCCTCAGATACATGTACTTTGTCTGATTAGTTGGCAAATTAATTTGCAACATCTTGGTCAAGGTTCATCTCAGAGCCATGAAGATTTATCAGAAACTTGTTCTGATATTGCCCTGATTTATTAAATTTGGTGGCCACTGCAGGTTTTATAGATAGGACAAGTGTCCCTCAGAGGAAGGAGGATTTTTAGCCTTGATCTGATGATGAGATGAGGGGCACTGGTGATGAAGACAGGATTTCAGAATGGAAGAAATAGCTGTTGGTGTCTGTGTGCATCCCAAGTTCAGAGTACATATGCACGTGAGAACAAAATGTTTGAAACTTATATCCAAGCTCAACTGAAGGTAGACCAGGTGCCACTGTTTAGCAGAAAATAAACAGACCTATAATTTATTATCTAAAGACTAATGCTTACAGATGTATAGTTAGGACGAACAACTTAACTCCCTAAGTCCCCAGTTTCCAGAGTGGTACAGAAGTAGAAAGTCCTCAAACTTTTTGGTCTCAGGGATCTTTTACACTCTTGAAAATGGTTAAATTTCTTTTGTCTTTGTGACCTATGTTTATCAATATTTGCCATATTAGAAATGAAAGCATCTTAGTATTATTATGAAAATAGTTTTGACTACATGGTCAAAACTTGAATGGCAAATATATATTTTCTCTGACTCTAATTGAAATTTAACATTTGCTGCAATTTCTTAAAAACCTTAGACTGAGAAGGCTTTCCCAGACTGCCAAAGCAGTTAATGATACTCCAAAGTTCAGGAACCCTTGGCTTAGTAGCTCACTAGCTTAACGTTAACATACTGGTACTGCTGTGAACTTGGTGACTCAGTTCCCCAATGACTTTCCCTCCCCTTGGATACTGGGGATCCCTGTTGTCTCCCCATACCTCCTATAACAGAACTTTGGAGAGGAAAGAAGACATCCCCCTCCCCCAGAGAAATGAATGCCACAAAATAAGCTTCTCTCAACTCATGATTTTGCCCTAAGCTCCTTCTGCTGTGCCAAAAGTTATAAAAACAAAATTAGAGAAAGGGAAAAAGGGAAAAACAAATGTGTTCAAATTTGCACATATCTAGTGGTCTTTTAACCTCTGGCAGTGTGAAATCCATGAGAACAATGCTCATGGAGCCCTCAAAGTTGTTATGATGTCTGAAATAAGTACACTGTGGATTTAGATTTGATTTTTTTTACAATGTCCTTGTGTCCTAGCTCTTTTTTTCCCTCGCAGATATGGAGCCAAGTGCATAGTGTTCTCATATTTAAAAACTGCTCTTCTCATTTGGTGTTACAGTGAGAAATAGCTGGCTCACAGACTACCCACCATATGGGCTTCACATGAATAAGAAAAGACAGGATCTTTCTTGGGGTGTTCAGTAGAACACAAAGCAGCAAGCATGTAAAGGGATCCCTAGTGACATAATGAGTGTATGTGTATATTGGCTGCTTGCTAAGTATGCATTTAACATCATCAAAGGTCTTGAAGCTCCCAAGCCAACACTAGACTCAGAAATAGTTACCCAGCCAGTGTCCTGCCAAATTGGTGTAATCTGAGAAATAAAAATAAGACAGAGCTGTCAGGCTGATTGGATGGAGGCATCTGGGCCCTATATTTTCAAAATCTGATTTAAGCCTTGTGTTCTAGGTTGGAATAGAGTACAAAGTCACAAAATCAGCCCCATTCATGGAGCTTATGGGAGTGGAGTGGGAAGAAGGCATGAGTACTTGACTGCTTTCCTTTTGTCCCCCCTGCCACGTCTGTTAATGGAATTCCCAAGGTTAATCTCCAATCCTCTCCCCACTCCCACTCCCAATATAATAGAAAGTATATTGGATTTGGAGTCAGAAGAACTGGATTCAAATCCAGCTGTGATATGTAGTAGCTGTGAGACTCTGGAAGTCATTTAAACTCTGAGTCTAGGATTCCTCATCTCTAAAATGAGTATAACATCTGCACCTTATAGAGCTGATGTGAGAAAAGCACTCCGGGAACTTGAAAGTGGCAAACAAATGTATTCATGGTAATAATGTAAAAATTATCATCTTCATCATCCTTCCTCCCTGTATCCATAGAGTATACTTTCCCTGGATGTATATTAATGTATCCTAGGGTTAAATATTGAGTTCAGACTAACTAAAGCAGAGAACAATCATAAAATGGATGAATTGAGGTTCTGCTTATGCTTGACTAGACTTCCTATAGTTTTTCAGTGGGATGTTTTGCTTTGAACGAGGTCATTAGTTACCTCCTAAACAACTAAAAATTGTTTTTATTTTCATAAATATGCTTGAATTTCAATTGCTTTGCTTTTCACAGCAAGATTCAGGCTCAATCAACTTCTTTATGTAATCAAGATATGATTTTTTTTTCTTTATTTAAATAGAGGACTATTCTTCAGAATAGAAGTTTAGGAATCCTATTTAATAAACTGGCTAATGAGTTTGCCTCCTGTAGACTTTTCTCATGACACACATACCTCATCATCAATACTATAGCCATGCTTTCATTATACTTCTCTATTTACATGCACCTGTGTCTGTGTGACCTTAAAAACTCCATGTGCAATTTTATACTTAATGAATTCTTATTTATAATGATGATTTGCTATTTGAAGTCCTCCTCCAGTCTTGGTGTGGAGGTAATATGCTTTGTTCTCGAAGGTTTTGTCAGGGGGAACAAATTTCAACTGAATCCTACCAAACTGAAACAGCCCTGAGAAAGAATCAAAGGACCAAGGTTGAAATTCTGCTTCTGATACTACCTAGGTGGCCTTGGGCAAGTCATTTAACCTCTCAATGTCTTGTTGGTTAGCACCCAATTGGGTAGGTACAAGGAAAGGTCTTTCCAGTTCTAACTGTGGGATCTTATGATCCCACAAACCTACTGATCCAGTAATAGATTCTAAGGGTCATCAGAGAGCTAGGTTTTCTAAGTATGGAGAGGCTCATCATCAAAAAGTTAGCCATAGAAGCTCATGAAGACAATATGAGGGAGGACCATCTTGATGATGATGACTGTGCCAATGATAATAGTATCTGACCTTAATTACTAGCAATCAATTAATCAAATATTTGGTAAGTACCCACTTGGGTCTTGGCATTTTAAGGTTTACAAAATACTTTATGACTAGATGTAATCTTTATCATTGGATGGAGTAGAAAATGTAATTGTATTGAAGACGTCGTGTTGATGCCAGTGATAAAGGGGGTGATGTGGGGAAGTGGTGTATTTCATTGCCTGAAATCTTGTGATTACACAATCTTGGAACATTAGAGCTGGCAGAGACCTTCCTTACAGAACAGTCTAGTCTGATATGTATTTGTTTGTCTCCTCCCAGTTACCCGGCTAATTTCCCTCTAATTTCCCAAACTCTAATTTCCCATTTACATGATTACACCTACTGTTTCTCCTAAAACCCTTCTTACCTTTCCTCTTTCTATCATGTGATTTTAATAACTGTCCAACTCTTTCTCCACTCCTGGGACAAGCCTTTCACTCATAGCCTTTCCAATAGTGCCATTATGTACATCAAATTTGCCCACACTGCACACGCTAATTCCAGCACTTCCTTTCTGTGCCCTGTGGGAAACCATTTTCTCTTTTAGGCTAATCTTGTTTCTTACTTCTTGCCTCCATTTTCTCACCTTAACAGGAACTTATTTCTTCCCCTTCCCTCCCCCATGATAACTGAAGATCTCTCCTCTGGAAGCTTGTATGTTCTTTCCCTCTCCTGATCTATTGAGAGAAGAAGGAAAGTTGACATTTTCTTGGCTTCCCAGTGCCATTTCTGGACCACTGACCTACCTACCTTCTTCTCTCCCTTGCTTTTCATTCAATGTTTATAGCTTCTTTTAATATCACCTGTCATGCCCTATCTACGAGGCAGATACTAATGACAGAGGGAATTTTAGATGTTTCACTTACCATTTCTGATGAATGCAGAGGCTCGGGGTCATTGCCCACTTATTTGAACTGTGCCTGGTTTCCAACAGTATTATATCAACTCAACTATAGACACTACAGATACCCTGAGGGAGAATGCACACATGATTGCTATCCAGATTGCCTTCAATCTGAGTAGCAGGGGACCTTGAAGGCCATCTACATTTCTGAATAAAAATAATTTCTATGGAATACCTATTTTATCCTGGAAATAGCTCATGTACATAAGTGATTTACATATTGTCTCATTCATTAGACTCTAAGATCCTTGAGAGCAGGGAATGTTCTTTGCCTTTCGTTGTAATTCCAGAGCTAAGGGCCATATCTGGCACATTGGAGTGCTTTAATAAATGCTAATTGCCTGACTTGATCCAAGATTATACAACCTTTGTTTGAAGAGTGCCAGTGAAGGACAGCCAACCATCTCCCAAAGTAGCCCATGCTTCAGCTAGATGGTGTAGTGGATAGAGTACTGGGCCTGGAGTCAGGAAGACCAGAGTTCAAATGTGACTTCAGACACTTATTAGCTATGTCACCCTGGGCAAGTCACTTGTTTGGCCCAGTCTTCTCATCTAAAAAATGAGCTATAGAAGGAAATGTCGAGTCACCTCAGTATCTCTGCCAAGAGAACTCCAAATGGGGTCAAGACAATATTTGAAACAAGTCAACAACAAATACTATGAAAATTTTTCTTTATATCAAACCTCATTTTGCCTTTTTGTAACTACCATCTGTTGCTCCTAGCTGTGCTTTTGGGGTCAAGGAAAACATGTTAAATCTCTCTTTTATGTGTCAGCCCTTCTAATGTTTGAACACAGCTCTCATGTGGGGTCTCTCCTTCTGTATATGATTATAAATTACATTTTAAGTATACAGTATCCAGCACTTGAGAGGTATGTCCCACCATGTGGACCCCAGTGAGAGGGGTTCTTCTCCAGTCATCCTGATCTGTATCTTGCCACTGGACCCAGATGGCTCTGGAGGAAAAGGTGAGGCTGGTTGACCTTGCACAGCCCTCTCTCATTTAAATCCAATTTACTTGCAAGTCATGGCATCACTTTTCCTGATGTCATGGTCCTCTTTGAGAATGAAGAACAAACAACAGTCACAACCCAGTGACATCACCTCTGAAGGGGATGGAGAGCATCTCCAGAGGATGACTGGGATAATAAATGATTGCAAGATCATGCCATATGGGATCAATTGAAAGACTTATAGATGTTTAGCTTGGAGGAAGAGAAGACTTAGAGGAAGGGATGTAATTAACCCTCCAGACACATAACGACAGACACAGAGAAGAGCAGACACCAGGGCACCCAAGACCACCACAGCTATGTTGTTTCACTGTAACTAGTCTTTCCTACCTCCTTTCCCTTCTCTCATTGCACTGTGGTACACCAGGTGAGCTGCATTGTCAAGGGCCAATCTTACCTTACACTCATAATTACTTAATCGCTGCTCTTGCTTAACTACACCGTTTGTATGTGGCACCAGTATGGGTAGAAAGGTCCTTATATTCTTCTGGCAAAATTGCTAAATCTGCTTTCTTCCCATCTCTACGGCTCAGCTCCTCATGGGTACTCAAGTGCGGCTTTTTGTTTGAGTCCAAGTTTTACAGAACACACACTTTCATTGAAAGGGTGTGTTCTGTGAAGTTTTGGAGTCAATCAAAGGCTGCACTTAAGGACCTAGAGGGCTGTATGTGGCTTCAAGGTTTCAGGTTCCCCACCCTTGCTAAATTAGTGCCATTGTTATTTACCTCTGGCACCTTCTTCTCTAATTCAGCTTGTGTTCACACTTTTCCTCTCCATGAATTCCCAGTCATTATCTTCAGTGACTTCAGCATCCTTGATGATGATTCATCAGACATGAAACTTTTGGGCTCTTGATTCTCTTGGACTTACTCCACTGACCTCCATCACTATTCCATATCTGTAACTGGTAGGTCCATACACTGGACCTCTATTTACCCTTCATATGTCTTCTAGGCACCTGGTCTATTTACATGTTGTCTCCTCACCTTAGAAGGTGTGATCCTTGAAAGCAGGAGCTATTATCCCCATTGCTTAGTATAGTGCCTTGATCTCATGACCAAGCTTTCTGTCTGAAACCTCCACAAAATCCAATTTAATCGAACAAATGTCTATCTAGTAAATGTTATGTTCAGGAAAGTGTGTTAGAAGGTAAGGATAGAAAGATAAATTAAGACATACTTCCTGCAATCAAGGAGGATATGAAGGAGGAAAACCAGGCATATTCCCAAATTTTAAGCAAAGTCCTAAGTATATAGGAGAAACGTAGGGAGCCATGAGACATTTGAGAAGGAAGAAAGCTTTCTATATATCCTAGATGAGGGGAAAATGTGCTCCCTGAGCTGAGGGGATGTAGAAATGAAGGGAATTCTGTTTCAGGCCTAAAAATGCCTGGACAATGGCAGAGAGTGGAACAAAATTGGGGAATGGCAAGGAGTTTAGAGTGGTTGGACTGAAAGAGTGTGAAATAAGTTGGGCAAGATAGAGTTTAAAAAAGAGGTACTTAACCTTTTTGTGTGATAGACCCCTTTGGAAGTCTGGGGAAGCCTATATACCACCTTTGCAAAATAATATACAGAATGCAGAAAATAATATACCTAGGATTATTAAGGAAGTCAATTATGTTGCACTACAGTTGTCAACATGTTAAAAAGACTAGTTCACAGATCTTGAAATAAGAACTTCTGGTTTAGAGTCAGATTTGAAGAGCCCTTTATCCAAGATGGAAGAATTTCTATCTTATCTTGAAAGCAATGGGGAGTTACAGCAGGTTTTTGAGCAAGGGAATAAAAAAGACCTATGCATAAGGATGGAATTACAGACTCATAGAATACCAGGGCTGGAAGGAGCCTTCCCTTTTAGTATGGTCTAATCCAATCCCTTTATTTTATAGATGACAAAATTGAGACTTAGGGAGGACAAGTGATTTGCCTAAGGTTATCCAGTAATAGCAGAGAAGAGACCAGAATGCAGAAGGTCAAAATTCTTTTCTTATTCCAACTTCATCCTCTCCTTAGTTATCATTTCTTTCTTCTTTATGTTTTCACTAAGGCCTCTGATCATTCAACTCTTTCACAATTTACCATCAATCCTTTCTTGGCTACACTGAATTTTCTAGCCAACCTACCTTCTTTGATGAACAGCTTTATTTTTAGCTTTCTCTCTACTTTAGCCTAATTATCTTGATTTTTTTTAACCTTATTTCTTTTCCCAACCTTGGATCACTATCTTCTCCCTTATTCTTACTCTTAATTTGAATAGTGATGTTAGAGAAACTTGAAGAACTCTGGAGACCACTATATATTGATGACATCCAGTTTCAAGTAAGCTAGTATTTCCCAAATCATGTTCATGAGACTCTGGTATTTAATGCTGGCAATAGCTTTTCCTATAGAAATATTATATATGTATGTGTGCATATATATTTATTAATTATATATTCATGTTCTCTTCAGGGTCCTATATCTACTAACAGGATCCAATGACCTGAGATGCGCACACACTTAATAGGAAAGGAAATTGTTCAGAAAATGTTGCCAGTGATGCCAGTAACTGACCTTTTGACAAAGTTATTACTCTTCAGATGTTAAGATATAGTCTGTGCCTGTGGGCAGGTAGGTAGTGCAGTGGATAGAGCACCAGTGCAGGAGTCAGGAGGACCTGAGTTCAAATTTCACCTCAGACATTTGACACTCACTAGCTGTGAAACCTTGGGCAAGTCACTTAACCCCAATTGCCTCCTCCTGGATCATCTCCAGTCATCCTGATGGATTGATGGATTGATCCTGGATTCAGATGGCTCTGGAGGAGAAGTGAGACTAGTGACCTGCACAGCCCTCCCTCACTTAAACAACAACAACAAAAAGCCAGGTGCACGTCATGTCATCATGTCTGTGATGGCATGGTCTTCTTCAGCAACGAAGAACGAACACACATAGTCTGTGTCTAAGACATTAAGTACCTTAGAGACAGAAACCTCCTTGGTGACACACTCAAGAAAGGGAAGCATAAACAGAAATTAATATAAAGTACCCTATGAAGCCAGACTCCCCCAAGGTATCTTGGGGGATAGACTTCTAAAGAGACTGTACCTGGTTCTCTTGCTCTCTCCCTCCTTCCCAGATCAGCCACTACAGTTTTATAGATCAGCCTAAACATTAGCTCTTCCTTCCTTAATATGCTTTGTTCAGGCAGTCTTGGAGTAGGAGAGAAGCTAGTGCCCTTTTCACAATTATTGGCAATAGCTGTATAACAGCATGCCATACAGAATAATTGCCTCACCAGCCTGCTTGTGGTAACATATGTTTTAAAAACCCAACTTTCCATGTGGTACAATTGTAGCGGGTAGAGTTAGTCTTGGAGCCAGGAATACCTGAGCATCAGTCCTACCTTAGTATTTGCTCTCTGTGTGGCAGGATCATAGATTTGGAACTAGAAGGGGCCTTAAAGAAAATGGAATTCCCCATTTTTAATAGCCCCTCATTTTTACAGAGGAGAAAACTCAGGCAAAGAGAGATTCAATTGCTTGAAGAAGGTCGCATGGCTAAGTAATTATCCGAGTTGGGATTTGAACTCAAGTCTTCCTGACTCTGTCTAGGGCCCTTTCCAACCACCATGGACAAATCACTTAACCAGTCTTCATTTCCTCACCTGTAAAATGTAGCTAATAACCTTGCTCAGAGGGCTATTTTGAGAATTAAATGAGCTAGAAAGCAGATCTTTACTACCTGAAGGTAACACATTGCCCGACACATAGTAGGTGCTTAATAAATGTGTATAGACCTACTGCTATACAACTGTCAGCTGTCATAGTCATCATCATCGTGCTGATGATTGCTTAGTACAGGCAATCATTGCCCTCACTTCATTTTTTTAAAAATCACTTAGTAAATACCTACTAAGTTCAAGGAACTATGCTAGATATTCAGGGTAAAAAGGGAAAAAGAAAACAGTCTTGGCTCTCAAGAAGTTTGGGGGAAACCATATGTATATAGAGAAGTCAGTACCAAGAATATTTTTTTAAAAAAAAAGACACTTTCTGGGATAAAGAAGGAGAACACTAATTACCAGAAGGTAGCAGTTAAGTTTTGAAGGGATCTAGGGGTTCCAAAAAGTAGAGATGAGAAAAAGAGAGAGAGAGAAAGACAGAGAAAGAGAGAGAGAGAGACAGACAGACAGACAGAGAGAGCTCATTCCAGGCATTTAGAATATCCTTTATAAAGAGGCAGAGAGGCAAGAGATGAAATGTTGTTCATGGGGTAAGTAGACTGGTTTGACAGAAACACCTCGGACTTGAGGTGGCATAATGTGAAATCAACATTAAAGATGGTTTGGAACAAGATTATGAGACCTGGAATGCAAAACAGAAGAGATTATATTGTATTTATCTTTGAATCCACAGGGACCCATTTCAGCTTCTTGAGTAGGGATACGGTGGAGTTGGACCTATTCTTTAGGATTATTTGTTTTTACAGATGTGTGGAAAATGGATTATTCTCTATCTATCTATCCATCCATCCATCCATTCATCTATATATCTATATATATGCACATATATACACATATATGTGCATATACATGCACACATATTCACGCATATATATGAATGTCAAATACATATATATGCATATGTATATTTGAATATTTCAGTGGATCCATGATCTGACTGATGTGGAAACTGTCTCCAGTGGGTCAGATTGCAACCTATTCATATATGATTCATATGTGATTCTTATCCATATTCTTCCTGAGGTTTTATAGAGGATATGCACAGCATGCTAAAAGGTTTCCTCTAGATCTTTTTAATGTTTCATGGAGTAGAACATTCCACATGTCTGTCTATTATCCTTTTTTTCCTCATCACACGACTGGCCCATCTTTCCCAATCATGCAACAAACATTTATTAAATGCCAGCTATATGCCAGGCACTGTGCTAAGCAGAGGAAATACAAAAAGGAGTAAAGGACAGTCCCTCAAGGAAATCACCTTCTAATGTGTCAGGGAACAACTTGTGACCATTGTGCAATATGATACAATACAGCCTGCTCTTCTACTACCTTCTTTACCTGCTGGACCCAGCTCATTGTCTGTTGGCAGTGCATGCCCTAATGATATTATGACTCACTTAACTGTCCATATAAATACATGTAATTGTCTGGACAATAGGCATTTTTCATCCATTTGGTTTTACTCTAATATCTTTTGAATAATCACTGAGGAAGCCCTGCAGCTTTCCAGGACTCGATATACAAGATCATCTGCAAACAGGAGCATCAAGAGGACTGTACTAACATGAAGGTCAACTTGACTATGACAGGAAGAGTATTTAAGCTAGAATACTATAAAAAAAAAAGACTAGAAAGGTGAGAACCTTATTGTGGTAGACTTTAAATTCCAGACAAAGAGCTTGTGTTTTATCCCAGAGGCAATAAGGAATCAGTGAATATTAATATTACCTGGTATTTTTAATAGAACTTCAAAGTTTGCATGTTATCTCATGTGATCAACCAACCAGTTTATCAATAATAATTTATTAAGCACCTACTATGTGTCAGAAACGATGCTAGCTGCTTGGGATACAAATACGAAAAAGAAATAATCACTTCTAATAATAAGCTCATGTTCTAACGGATGAGATGAAATACATCAAAAATATGTACAGCATAAATATAAGGTTAACAAATATATGAATACAAATGAAATGTGTAATTATATCTTAATAACAATATAATAAAATAATATATAAATATATGTACACACACAAGGTAGTCTGGGAGGGACTATCTCCCAAACTGTATGTATGTGAGTATATGTATATATGTATACTCTCACAGTAGTCTGGGAGGTGGGACTCTAGCAGTTGAGGGGAATCAGGAAAATCTTCATGCAGAAAACGGTACCTGAGAGTTGCATTTTAAATGAAAAGAGGTGCTCTAAGAAGGAGGTAAGGAGGAAGTACATTCCAGGCATTTGTCAGTGCAAAGATACGATAACTCTTTCAGCTAGATGCCATTATGATTCCAGTTTTACAGATGAAGAAACTGTGGCTCAGAGTAAGTGCAGGAATGGAGTGACATGGTCAGATCTCTTTTAGAAACTGACAGGTCAGTGAGTATGGATTGGTAAAAGGCAGTAGTCCAATATTCAAGGAGAATGCAACAGAGTGATAATCCAGAACTACAGAAGAGTTGAAGAACTGAATTAGGGATTAGTGCCTTTGTGAGTTGAGAAAAGGGGTTTAATTTCATTGATGTGGCAATTCCTTTCCTATATGTCAATCACAACCTCATCAGCCAATGGTCTTCAAGGGTGGTTGCTGTTAGAAAATTCACCAACCTGGTGCCAACTTGGAGATGAGCCTCTCTGAATGTAGCAGTAGCTGAGCTGGTCCTTGGAAAAAGCCAGGCCCATCCCCCAAAGCTTTCTACCTTGGTCTGATCTGCTGGGGCTTGTGCCTTGCTGAAGACATAATCTTCAAGAACTCAGGGTCACCTTCGTGTCTTGATGAAGGAGCACAGTTTATGTGTATAAATGTGCATGCAAGTATATAGGCAGTAGTAAGGTCAGGGGTGGAGATGCTTCTGCATTTCTTAAATGTTAGAGACCTGTGGATGGTACCTTTCAATATATTCCTTTCTAGGGCTTGGGATTTCTTTGTCTCCTGTAAGTCCCTCCATTCTTTTAGGGACACATGCTGTCTCTCTCCCAACATCTGATTTCTTAAACATTATTTTTCTTTGAGTTTGGTCAATCCAGGCCCTCAAGAAACAGGGATGAAATGACTAACTGAAACACAATGATTAAAATATGAGAGTCTAACTTTTCATCTTCAAATTCAAATGACCTTATTAAGTGACAAGGCAAACTAGATGAAGTTTCTGTATTCATGGCTGCATGCATTATTTATGATGTAAAATGAAAGCGGAATTGCTCTGACTTTCAGGAGAAATGGAGAAAGATTTTCACTTTTCCAGTCACCTCATGCAGAGAGTGGATCTGGCAACTTGCTATTTGGACAGAGAAAGATGATGTGGCATTTCACATGGAAGAATTACAAATGTAAATCCCATGGTAACGTACATTGATATGGTGCATTTCACATTGTCATTTAGACTTCCAAATAACAGTCAGATGGATGACAATGTATTTCTTTTTCTCATTGTGGTTTGTTTTCCTTCCTGACGGGGGTGACCTTACCCCCAGCTCTGCATGAGGTATCAAAGATCATCATATCCAAAGAATAAAATTCCTACCCGTCAGAGGCTTGAGTAATCACGACTAGCTGTCTTTGATGTCAAGCCTTCTGTATCATTGACTGAATGGCCTTCAAGTGAACAGGTGGTCAAATCTGAAATCAGAGTGACATCTAGGGCATTAGAGGGAAAGGCACAAAGACGCCGCTGCAGAAGGCAGAAAGAGTTGTCTAGGTCACAGTCAGAGCTCTATTCAGATCAACTAATATGTTCAGAATACTTTTTGGGTGGATTAGCTAGCAGCCCGGGGAAGAGGCTGCTCTGAAGTATAGCTCAATTATTTTCTAGTTGTGTCCAACAATTTATGACCCTATTGGTGGGTCATAAATTTTTTTTTCTTGGCAAAGATACTGGAATGGTTTGCCATTTCCTTCTCCATTCCAGAGGGAAACAGGGTTAAGTGACTTGCCCAAGGTCCCACCCCTAACAAATGTCTGAGGCTAGATTTGAACTTCGGTCTTTCTGATTCCAGGCCTGGTACACTAACTATCCATGGCACCACCTAGATGCCCCATTTTCTAATGTGTCCCTGGGTTCCAAAATGGCATATATCATCTATGCAGAAATATCTAAAATTTTTTTTTACCTGTAATTTATTTCACTGGCATAGGGAATTCCTAATGAGAAAGCTCCTTTTACCAACATAGCTTATGGTCTTTTCATTTGAGAGTGATTTGGTTACTCAGGGTCACAAGGTTAATACATGAGCATATTACAGGCAAGACTTGAACCCAGAGCTTTCTGACTGTGAGATTATTTCTGTATTCACTATACCAGGCTGCCTCTCATGGAAAGGCACCACATAAACGGATAGTCATGGGCAATGTGGGTGGGTGGGGCTTTATTATTAAAATATTTACCTTTTCAGCTCAAAATAGAGTGGGTAGCTCTGTCTTCAGAATAGGAAATAGTCATGGATTATTATCCTTCCTTCCCTTGAAAGTTCCCACATTTTTGTACGATCCCTTCCGTATGAAGGCACTCAATACTGTCTGTTTTCCTCTTGCTTCTGTGAACCTTGGAAACTCTTTTACTCAGAATCTTTATGGGACAGACTTTATCATGTTTATACTGCAATTTTAAACCAGTCAGTCCAGAATAGGCAGTCACACTTTATACCCCGAGCTACTCATCCGCCCTGGCACAGGGAAGGGATGTATCTTCCAGGAGAAAGCATAGATAATGATGCTATAGAGGAAGACAGCCAAACTGGAACGGGGCTAAGAGCGACCCCAGGTACTTCATAATGGGGCAGAAGAACAGAGTTTGGTGCTGAGGGACTTGGGTTCTAAACTGAGTTCTGGCATGTACTCCCAGAGACTCAGTTTCCCCTATGCATGAAATGGGGGCAATAACACTTGAACTACCCATCTCAGGGGATTACTTTAAGGAAAATACTTTGTAAGCTTTAAGGAGTTATAAAACCATGACGTTGGGTTTAATTTAACATCTCTAAAGTCTCAGGTTCCTCATCTGTGAAAGGAAGGGAATTGGACTCTGGATTATCTCTGAACTCACTTTTAATTCTAAATACTCGATTCCAATGACCTCAGTGTGTTTGCATGCTATTCGGAACTAGACCGTGCATATTCTTGAGCATTGGGGGGTCCACTCACAGAGGGAAAGAAGTAGATATTGGGGATGTTGGATTTATCTCCAGGTTCAAAGGAAAAATGACTCCTTCCTGCATTGTCAGTGAACCAGATTGTGACAAGGGAGTATTAAGTCCTGAAAAAGGCTGTAATGGATGCTTCTGAGCATGCAAGCATTTAAAAAACTTGGTAAACTCCCAGTGACTTTGCATGTCGTAGGTCAGTGTGCTCCTTAGGCTAAGGCGAATATACACAGTCAAGTAAATACTGATTTAAAAGAGTTGGGGGATGTTAGTGGGCAGAGATTATGTCTGGAGTTGAGATTCACTATGTCTTCACTGTTTTGACTTTCTTACAGAACTCTTATAACTTTCTTCCCATAATTTCTGACCTTATCCCTCTTCCCAAAAAGGAGTTTTTAAATAAAAAATATTTATATTTTTTGGAGATTTCTCTAATTATTTTACAATATCTCTTGGAATTGGTGTCGCCAGTCTAGAATTGAGAATTGCTGGCATGGTTCCCTGAGCTGCTTGCCATACCATATATCTGACTGATAACAGAATGGCCCATTCACACACATGCCTCAGTCAGATAACCTCAATATATTTTGTTCCATTATAAGAGTATATAAGAAGTTGAAAGGAACACACAGTCGGGGGCACTGGACCAGGGCAGAAGACAGTTTAATGGCATTTCCCATAGTTACAATCTGTGAAACATTTGTTGAGATCTAAAATATAAGGGAACTATGTTTTCTTTAATATAAAAAAAATCCTGGTGAGGAAATCCCATTACCAATGAAGGTAGGTTCCTGCTCTATAGCACCGTCTATTTTGGAAACACAGCAACAAATTCTTAGTCAATGATGAATTATAGGCACATAGACAATATAACCCATTCCACTTTGGGGACAAGAGTTCTTAACTTTGTGTGTGTTGTGGACTCTTGGCAGTCTGGAGTGGACCCCTTCTTACAATAATGTTTTTAAATTCATAAAAGACATAGGATTACTGAGAAAATTGATTATATTGGAATAAGATAACCGTTTTTTTCTCATCAAATTCTATAGACTTCCTCAAATGTAGTCATGGATTCCTCAGAGGGAGGAAGTCTATGGACCATAGTTGAGAATCCCTGTCCTGGAGAATTATGCAAAGAGCTGAGAGATTAAGTGACTTTTTCAGGGTCACAGATCAAATGTAGCATTTGAATTCACATCTTCCTGACTGACTCCAGTTCTGGTCTGATGCATTACAGGAACATGGACAATACAACCCATTTAACTTTGGGCAACTCTAATTATAGGGTGATTTCTAAGAAGAGTTACTAGTCTTAGGAAAAAGTTAGTATTAAGAGAAGATGGTTGATTTGGAAAGAGTTGGGTACTAAATTTTGTCTTATTCTACAAAATAAAGGATTAGTTCCTAAGCCCCAAATAATTCTAAATAGTTACTTTCGATTTCTTTTGGTATATGTGTTCCATGAAACATGAGATTGGAGAAAGGTAGATTACTAGAGCTCTGAGAGAATAGATGTATCTACCACATTTCTTAACAAGGATGCAGAAGTCTTCCCGGAGACTGTGTAGAAGGCAGCTGGGACAGAATGGGGAAAAACATGCCATAGCCACTGAATACAAGCTAGTGGAAATAGTCAATTTTATAATGCTGTTGGGTTTTAATAAGCATCATTTTTGCTTTAGACCCCAGGATCTAGGCCTATAGAGAGTGTAGCAACCTATTAGCAGGGCTGTAGCATACTACCTTAATTAGGCTGTAAGGAGTTGGATTTATGTTTAAGTATTTTATGAATACTTAAAAAATTAATATTACTTCTCAAAAACATTATCCCCCATCTTCAAATCCTACAGAATCCACTTTGTAACCAGGAAATGGAATTTAAAAAAAAAACAAATCAAGATATTGCCTTTGCCTGACACCAGATGCCTCATTCCGTACCTCCAAAAGATTGCTTTTCTGCCAAAAGAAAAGAGGTATGTTTCACCAACAGTCTTTTGTTCTAAAGATTCATATTGATTATCATGTTGATAAGATTTCTGGTATCTGTCAATATCGCTTTCTTTTCCATTAATGTGGCCATCACATACATTATTTTCTTGATCCTGCTTACTTTATATGATTTCATAGGGGTCTTCTTGAGCTCTCTGAATGCTTCATATTCACTATTTCTTATGGGGAAATTTTATTCCATTACATATGTTCCATTACAGGCATACTGAACTTTGTCAAACCACGTCTTTACTGGGAGAGCACCCTCTTTGCTTCCAGTTTTCTTGCTGAGTCAATTTGTTTTCTCTTTGCAAGTTTCTCTTGCTAACTAGTCACTATGGACTGAGATATGAGGAGGTTCCTTTTTTTTTCTTAACTTGTTCTTTAATTTCTTCCTTGCTGTACCTGGGGTTTAGGGAGGCTGGAGGATCTTGGGTGCTGCTGAGAATGTCATATCACTGTCATGATGATGAAGATTTTTTAAAAATCAGTAATACTTTTGGGTTCTATCCTTTCCTATTCCATTTAAATGGTTCATGATTTTGAGCGAAAAAAATCCCACCCCAAAAGACATGTCTTCTTCACTCCAGTACCCAGCGAAGAATTGGATTAATTACCCAGCAGGACCCATTCACCAGCTCTTAAGCTGTATAAAATGAGATCAGCAACCCAAGAAAAAAAAAAAGAAAAAAAACCCCTCATCTTTTGTTTCCAGCTTGAGAATGTACATCACGTTGCCAGCCTGGCTTGCGTTCTGGGAAATGTGTTTCCGTTGGTGAGATGCTCCAGGATGTGGTGTCTTGCTGGGGACCCACCCCCTTGCCCCTTCTGGGCATTGAACCTAAGACTTGCTCTGAATCAATGGGAGAGGACAGGCTGTCCCCCACCAGTGGCTTCCTGTGCATTGGCTCTGTGCTCACCGAGTTTTGCCTTGCTATAGAATTGGGATTAACATCCACTGCTATTCAGCCATGCAGAGAATTGTGGAATTGTCCATCTGAGCTGACTTTTTCACTGAGAACAAGGCTTGGAAAAGGCTTTAACAGTCAGCCAGGCCTATCATGGGACTCCCCCCTTCCTGAGAAATATTCAGGAGGAAGGATTGTAAATCAGATATGTTCTCCTGGGGGAGCTGGAGTAAGGCAATCCAGCTCAATGCTTCAATGAGTCACACTCACAAGCAAGTTCCAGAGATGACAGATTAGGGGACTACATGGCTATGAAGCCCCTGGATTTGAGCCAACACTACCTCTGATGCTTCATGGGCATCGCATACTCCATGGTTTTATCATGGTTTTCAATCTTTCTGACTCAGATTCATATTGTGCTCACCCTGAGGCCAATGAAAAGGGTGACATGGCTCTCAGAAATAATTTAGATAAGAGTATGCAAATACACACCAGTAAACCTTGTGTATCTTCTCCTCCCCCACCCCCAACTTCATTTTTTAGAAGTGAGACATTTAGAACTGTTCTCTAAGTGAAGAAAGGTGGTTCACTCAGAGACATATCTATGATCCAAAAGCTTTTGAAAAGTTAGGGCCAGAGGCTGAATATATGCTAAAAGGCTAAGTAGAAATTTGCAGTTTGGGGACTTCTATAATCCTCTATCTATCTTGAAATAAGAGGTTCAATTATGATTCAACAAGCTCCTCCCATATGCAAGGTAGGGAGCTGGACCTGGGTTCTGCTGATTTAGTGTAAAAATGTTATTGGAGCTCTCTAGTTTCATCAAATATTGCTTGACACACAATCTTATTAGAGTTAAACCCTGTGAATTCATAGGAGTAACCTCACTTGGTCATTACTTGACTTGTTGACGGTGAATTGTTTATGTGTTTGAATTAAAGTTATATGTATTCATAATTTCTGCTGGGACATTAGGATTACTATTGGAGGAGAGACCTCATGGACCTCTATCTGTAGACTGTTACCTGGAAAATTTGTGGTATGGACCAAGCTTGCCAATGAGTAAGGAAAAGCTAATTCCAAACAGCTACATCATCAGGAGGGAGAGGAGCAAGCCCTCTGTACTATCACTAGAGAAGCTGGAGATAAGAGAAGGGAAATCACCAGTCTAGATGAGTAACCACAGAAAGGCATTGGTTCCAATTTTCCTCCCAGTCATGGCCCCAGGAAACCAAAGCCACTTGGATTCAAAGGATGAAAAGCAGCAAAGAGGTTCATTCCTTTTTGACACTGGTAAAGTCAAAGGACAGGTCCATGCAGCTGCCATGGGAATGTCTCAAACTCCTCACCAAGATGGTTTCAAAAAATCCCTTTTGACCCCTCCTCTGACTCCACCCCCACTCTGGAATGTTCTGGAATGTTCCTCCCACTGGTGTTGTTGCTTGATATAGCAGAATTTAATATTCCCCTAAGGCTTGAGTTACATCCCAACAAAGGGTGCCAATGGAGTGGGGGACATGTTAATCCCTAAACACTGGAGAATCTCAGAGTCGGAAGTGACTTCACAAGTTGTCTAGATCAATCTATATCAAAATAGGAACCTCCTCTAGCACATATCTGACAAATATTTATCCAGCCTTTACTGGGACTTTACTAGTGATAAGGAACTTAGCACTTCATGAGACAAGTCATTCTATTTTTGGATCACTTGGATTGTTTTGTTTTATTCCTATATTGTACTGAAATATCTTTCCATACCTTCCCACCTATGGCACCTAATTCTACCCTTTGGGGTTAAATAGAACAAGTCTAGTCTCCACATCATGGCCCTTTATATAGCTGAAGACAGAAATCATTCCTTATTTCTTCATTTTCCACAGGGCACAATTTCCAATCTTCACACTATCTTGGACACTCTACTTTTGGGGCACTCATGCTTTCGCCCAAGTCTATGATGTCCTTGCAATTCCCAGTGAGAGCACTCTCTACCAATGTAGACCAACAACTGCTCTGCAATTTATAATCTTAGAGGCGCCTGCAGATATTGAAAGATTAAGAGACTGGCCCAAGATCCTACTGGAAATATGGATTAGATGCCCAATTTGAATGCAGGTCTTCCTGGTTCAAAGGCCACTTCACCAGTGGTCTTTCTCAGTTGTCTCCACAGAGTGGAGGTCAAGGAGCATGGACTGAATCCAAAAGATGTATAATTAAACAATAAGAGAGGAGGAAGGTGGATTGAACATCCTCTCCCTTCAATTGTAAACACATAAACCCATTCCCTTATAATACCTCAAACAACACTTTCCCTCCTCACCCACTCCCACTATGGCCTTCCCATGGTGTATTGGCCTCTCAGAGCAGCTATAACCTACCCATGCATGACCCAGGTGCCACTCAGTGGCATACTAAGAAGAGTAAAATTGTGCCCCCTTGCATACACACACAATCTTTGTCTCTTTTTTTTAAATAGGAATGAGTAAATAGAAGAGAATAAACAGACATAGAGGAGGGATGACGCTTTTTACAGATCTCATTACATTACTTCTCCAAACCCAGCCCTCTTCTGAAATGCCCTATGGCTACTGACGTGACCACCACCCTTTCAGACTTTCAGGTTCTGAACGTTTTTATCCTTGAGTCTTCACTCAAATGAAATTGCTGTCTTCAAAGATATGAGTGACCTTTCCATGGTCAAACACAACAGCCTTTTCTTAGCTCTACTTCTTGATTTTTCTGCAGCATTGACTAACTCTCTGGGTTGCAGAAAACAATGTGTCACCTATGAAAATTCTCATTTCTATGCTTAAACTTGGAAAACAAATTTTTAAACTTGTTTAACATGTACCAAATGAAGTGTTTTAGTGGTTTTTGAGCCCATAAAAATGCCACACTTTCTAATTAGCTCACAACAACAGTTAGTTGATGCCAAGAAAAGTTAATTAAGTACTTCTTCCATTTGGCTCTATGAAGTAGATTCAGTCACATAGTTTTCACTAAGAATAGGGGCTGGATCAGCAGTTCAATGATACAGGAAACTCTCCAGGTTAGGAAACTCCCAACACCAATTCAAGTCGGTACCTTTTTGGTAACTTACAGTTTTAGAAAGTTGCCTCAGAGCACTGAGAGGTTAACTTATTTACCCAGCGTCACAAGTATGTATAAGAGGTAGACCTTGAACCCAGATTACTCTATCTACCATTCCATATTATCTTGCTGGACAAAAAATACTATTAATATTTTTAGTGAGAACAAAAAAGTTTTATGCCATTTGTAAATGAAATATTTTCATATTTCATCATTATCTTATCCTTTTAAATTTCTAATTTATGTAAGTTTTATGGTTTTTATAAAGTATATAATTTAGTATAGCAGTACATATATAATTTGTATAAGTAGAAATGTGTATATGTGTGTATATATACACATATTTATATACACATGTGTATATATATTGTTTATTGTTGTTTAGTGCTTTTTTTTAGTTGTGTCTGACTCTTCATAACTGCATTTAAGGTTTTCTTGGCAAAGCTACTGAAGTGGTTTGCTATTTCTTTCTCTAGCTCATTTTATAGATGAGGAAACTGAGGCAAACAGGAATAAGTGAGATGCCCAGGGACACACAACTTGTAAGTATCTCAGGGCAAATTTGAACTCAAGGAGATGAATCTTCCTGACTCTAGGTCTACCACGTCATCTACTATGCCACCAACTTGTCCATATGCACACACACACACACACACACACACACACTCACACATACACACACATACATACACACATACTCCTACACAGACACACATATGGGACAATATGTGCTTAAAATATTTTTAATGAAAGATGCACCTGATCAAAAAAGTTTGGTGACTCCTTCTTTACACACTTTAATGGAGGCTGCATTTGCTTCGTACTTACTTAATAACAATTTCTGTTTCATAGATCTAGAGCTTGAAAAGACCTCTGAGTTAGTCTAGTCCAATCCTTTGCAGATGAAGAAACTAAGGTTCAGAGTCACAAAGGCAAGAAGTGGTAGAGATTGGATTCAAACTCAGGTCCTGCAACTAGATCCAAGTGGATCACTCTTTCCATGTCATTTCCTTGTGGGTCTGTTCCACTGAGGTCCAGTGCCCAGTTATACAAGAACCCTAAGGAAGCAGAAGTCTTCCTTCCTCCCCTCTCTCCAATATTTTGCATGGTGATGAAAGTAGAGCAAGTTAGAATTGAAACTGATTTTTTTTTTAAGTTGCCTTCTTTGGCTTCCTCCTTGGATGTTTAAATATCAACCAAATATCACCCACTGCCACCACCCTTCCCCCAGAGGTAGGTATCTATTTGGTTATCTAACAAGGGTGAACTTGTTCTGAATTTTTTTTTCTTGAAGGGCTGACATTTTTAGTTACCTGCCTCACTGCTTATCAGACCAGAGAGGATAGACGGAGAAAAAGAATGAGAACATGTAGTTCTCAGTTGGACTTTGGCCTGGAACAAGTGACTTCTTCCCCTTCACTACCTTTCTACAACAGAGATAATACCTCCTTAAGGCAGGCCATTTAAGAGGAGGTTATGTAACTTGGACTTGGTGAGAGGCTTTTAAGATGAATCCCTGTTAAGTGCTTTTCCTCAGGAGTTTGTATACAGACTGCACTTATGGAACAGGAGTGCCACATAACAATTAGCCTGAAGATTGTGGTTTGTTGTGGCTATGGGAAAATGGATTTTGTACACTGAAATAAGGGAAAAACTAATTAATACAATTATGGAATAATACAGAATGAACTGAGAGAGGGCTTTTAGAAAGTCAAAGTCCAAACTTCAAAACTATGTTAGGAGAGGATCTCGGGAGAACATCTCAGGAACAGAGGCCAGGCAAAACCGTGAAGTAAGCCAAGGCCTATCTTGAACACCTTCCTTCCCCCTTTAAAAGTTTCCTTTCTACCATCTTGGCTTTCTCTGCTTTCCTCCCCCCAAGGAGAGGGGTCATTTACTCCTACTCTCACTCCCAGAGTCACACACAGCTTTGTATATGTAAGAGGTAGGACTTGAACCCAGGTCATCTTAATATGCCAAACTGTCCTATTCATTAAAAAATATTCTTATTAGCATTATTTTTAGCAAGAGCATAAAGTTTTATACCATTAGTTAAATGAAAAATTTTTGCTATATTTCATCTTCATCTCCTCCTTTTAAATACCTATTTTATTTAAGTTTCATAGTTTTTATATACTTTATATACTCTTTTATTGCTTGCTGACTGTCTGGGGTCCTTTTTACGTAGGTTAGCCTCTTTAGACAGAGCCCCATGCTCTGACTTCTCTGCCTCTTGCCCTTATCAGCACTTGACCTAGCCAACAATGTGGTCTTGGATCTGTTTAACTTATTTCCACTGAGTTCTTAATGATTGATAGCAGGTTAATATATTATTACTCCATATGAACAGGAGACATGCCATTAACCCAAAGGAATAAAAAGCTAATGGTGGAATTTCAGGTATCTACAGCAGGTGTGTATTGGAGAGAGAGTGACCTTAAAATCATATGGGGTAGATGGCCACGTACTTGGCCCAAACACAAATCTGATCCCAGGTGTCCGTTTTGCAGATGCAAGCCGTTTTTACAACTATCCACTCAGTTTGCCCTCATACATCTAAGGCCATCCCTCTAAAGAGCAAGCAAAGGCCTCTTCTCCATCTCTTTCCTTCCCACTTTCTCTCTCTAATATAGACTTATGGAGAGCCCAGAAGAATGCTTCTCCCCACATTACTTCTCTGTATCATTTTAAAGGTAGGGCTAGAAAGAGCCTAGGATGTAATATGTTATAGGGTGAGAGTGGCTACTCTAACAAGGGAAAAAATGTCTTGGTTGTGTTCAAGGCCAATCTTGATTCAACTGGGCAGAGGAAGAAAAAAGCATTCCTTACCCTCAGAGCAAGTTCAGAGGATCCCTGGGCTCAGATCAACAGAGCCAAAAGATACACATCAAGAGAGTTTTAAAATTATGTGTATTAGGAGAGGTGGTGTAACATAAGGGAAATGGAACCCTCCTGAATCCAAGGCCAGTGTGCTTTCCAGTATAAACCATGCAATTTTAATAATTTGTTCTTGTGTATTAAAGCCCTTTCCTGCATTTGCGTAGGAAACAGAGGCCCACCTTAGTCTTATGAAGTCTTAGGGCTTCCTACTTTACTAAAACATATTTGGCTTTGGAAATCGGGCCAAATGGACTTGTCAGCAGTTTCTCATTTAATCAGTCTTTGATTCTTCAGCTTTGAACATATTTGCATTTTCAGTCCCACATCTCCTGGCAACATAAAACACAGGAGCAACTGAAAGTAAGCGACTAAAACCCAGGCCTTGCTCAGCAGCTAAAAATGTCCTAATGTAGAATCTCCAACTAGTTTGGAAGGTCTTTTTCATTAGAAGAGGCCTCTATATTTGTAGGAAGAAATAAACACAGTATTTTTATTTTTGCTTGAATTTTCTAATCATTTCATCAAAGAACATTGATTCAGGCACGTAAACATAGTCTCTGAGGGATGACGTTTTATTTGTGCTGGAAGTCCTCAGCAGAAAATATGTGTGTTTGTGTGTGTGTACATATAGCTACACACATGTTTGTGTATATATTTCTAATTGTCATTGACATTTTTATAGGGCAAGATAATTAGGTGGTCTTCTGTTCATTGGCCTCTTAAATGCATTTTCATTTTTATCTTTTTTTGCTTAATTGTTTCATTTGCCTTGGTTTTCTCTTGATCCCTATTTGAAATTTATCTTCAGAAAGCATAATATTTCCTGTCATCAGCACCATTTTTACCTGGGTTTGAATGGGCTCCTACCCATACTCACCTGTTATTTTATTGTATGGGTTGTGAATGAAGGAAAGATTCATTGACAAGTAAGTGCTTATAGTAAGGCCATGTCCCACATCCTTTCCTGCTTTCTCCTACAATTAGTATCCTTTTGGCCAGTAGTGTCAATGGTGGATAGGCTGGGTCAGCCAGCTCTTAGCTCATTATGGGTTTATTGCCTAGCAACTGCCAGTCTGGCTCCCATGCTGACAGCCCTTCGGTGAAATGTTATCTGGCTCACTGCCTGTGGACTAGTGTTTAATAGCTACAGAGTAAGCCCATTCCAACTCTAGAATGGGCTTTGGGGTCCCCAGATTTCTGGGGTCCTGTTTTAGTCCAAACTTAGGCCAGGTCACAAAGTGTGCATGACCGTCATGATGGGGAAGTGGGTCACTTGTTCTGATTGACTCTAGGGGTAAGGGGTTCTGCCCTAAGGAACTGAGCTGCTCTAGGGAGAGAGAAGAGATGGTAACTGAGCAGGATCCCTTACAGAGATCCCCCTCCTGAGCCCAGAACTACGGGTCCAGTTCTGATTCCCTGAAAAATTCCCTGACTTACATTCATATCATGGTTTTGGATTGGACACCATCAAATGGGAAGTTAACAACTCTGTGGTAACATTGTACCAGTGGAGGTGGTGGGGAAGCTCCAAGGGCATACTTATGTCCTGAGTACATAACGGTGATAGATATTCATTAAGTGCACAATTGATTAATTTTGATTTCTCCACTGTCTAGCCATTCCCACACTTGGGCTACAGTCTTACCTACAGAATGAAGGTAGGGGTAATTTATTGCAGTTGTCCCTATAAAAATATTTGGTTTTTAGGGAGAAAATGTTCTCAGACTAGGCTACAAGGTAAGGAGGAATAAGGGCTTTGGTAGAGGTTTGGAAACAGTGTTCATTCAAATGATCATAGAGTTGTTCAGGAGTTGGGAGGGATCTCCGTAGTATTATAGTTTAGAAATGGCAGGGAACTCAGCAACTACCTACCAAGTCCAACTTTCCCATTTTACAGATGAGAAAACTGAGGGACAGAGAAGTCAAGTGCCTTGCCTAGGGTTCCATAGCTAGTATATTTGAATTCAGGTCTTCAAATCTAATTTCATGGATGAGGAAACTGAGGTCAAGTGACTTGGCTCAGGGTCACACTGTGAGAAAGCATCAGGCTTGGGGTTTGGACCTCGGTCCTCTGCGTTCTTAAGGCTACCAGCAGCAGTTTTCAGTATCTCAGGCAGTAAAAAAAGGTAGACATTGGTAAAGGAGGTGCTGGATAACATGAGAACTACCATCTTAGAGTGACTGGCTGCTCCTGCTTTTTAACCAGTTTCTGGACACTCAACAGGACTCCTTGTCATCTCAAAGGCTGCTGTCAGTGCTATTTTGAGAATTCTGTGTTTTAAGAACAATAGTGATACCACACAGCTATGCTAAGGGTGGACACAGTGCCTGCTAAACACACTTCCACATGGTAAAAAGCTGCCTGCCATATATATTAATGTGTTTTTTTTGCTTAATTTGAAGATCTTTTCCATCCATGAATAACCCCATGCAACCTGCTTAAATCATATGGAAGCCTAATTCAAATGTAGTGGGAGGAGCTTGCTGAGCAGGTGGAACAGGAGGAGTGGAAATGGAGCAGAGCAGAGAGGAAATTGGTCAGGCTAGTTAGAGCTGAGAAGGATAGTGAAGGCAGGTGGCTGGCTGTGAGTGAGAGAAGGGTATTTTGCTTAGGGGAGCCTGTTGGTAGGAAGGTCTGGTCATGTGGATAGACTTCTTGGTTACTATGATGGATTTCTTTGTTGCTACGATGAATTTGGTTTTCTAGTGTTGGGATCTGACTTTCTGGTATTTGAATAAATGTTTTGGTTCCGTCTTCCATGTGGAGAGTCTGTTGTATTTAGCAATTCAGAACTGTGCCGGCATATTCATAGCCACCACAGGCATTTTGAATATTGCCCTGGCACCAGACCATAGCACTGTCAGTCTCCATTCCCAGGGTCATTTCCTATGCTTGGACACTGGCATTACAAAAGGGCTCTGGCCTATGTACCCTGGTGAGTTAGAGGGTGGGACATGCTGTGAAAAGGAGACAAGCAACGATAGGTTGATGTTACACTAAGTCCCTAAAAGTTAGAAATCTCTGCCCCAGAGTTCCCCTCCCCTGAACACAGGACAGAGCCTTTGCGAGCCTTTCCCCTTGGTACCAAATTCAGCAAAAGCAGCAGCTTCCTGGGGCAGGACATCTCTCAAAAACATTAACTTACCAGATGAGATTCCTAGTATCCCTCAATGATTTCCTAGTACCATGTTGAACTGAGGTATGCTGGAATAGTAGAGTACAGGCCTCACTGACAGACAGAAGGGTACAAGTCTTGCCATTAACATATCCTGATTGGGGATCCCTGGGCAAATCACTTAATTTCTCAGTGGCCCCAGAAAATTAAGTCAATAAGCTTCAGAACAATTGCTGATCTGCATTGATAGAGCACATTGGGTCAAAAATTCCTCATTTTATTAAGAAATCACAGGCCAGATAACCTTCTTAATACCTTTCTCCCCTCTTTCCCTCCCCCTTTTCCGCCCAAAAGGGCAGGCATTGTAGAAAAATGACATAGTCTCTGACCTCAAGGATCTTTGGTTCTAATGGGGATGAACGACATGTACATGTATAAATAAGTTAATACAAAATATTTATTTACACCTTCAGTGGGAAGTGGAGCACTAATAAATGAGGAAGTCAAGGAAGGCCTCTTGTGGCATTTGAGAAGAGCTTTGAAGGGAAACCAAGGTTCCACAGAGCAAAACTGAGGAGACTTAGTATGGCGGGTAGCCTGGGCAAAGACAAGGATGTGGGAGATAGAATGTCACGTAGGTGGAACATCAGGGAAGGCAATTTGCCTGGAACACTAAGTGCCTCAAGTAGAATAATGTCTAATCAACCCAGAAAGACAAGTTGGGAGTCAGACTGTGAAGGGCTTTCAAGCGCCTAAAAGAGAACTTGGTTCAATCACTAATCTCTAGGGCTTAGATAACATTCAGGATCAGACAGGTTTCAATCTGCATTGGTGGAGTTTCACACTGGTGAAATCCACAGGTCCTGGACATATTCATCAATAGTAAACTGGTCCTTTCAGAAGAATGACATATCCTAAGTTAGTCTTGAGAAACAAATTGAGAGAGGTGAATGCCAAGACCAGTAGATGTTCCCCTTTTAATGTTATGTGTCCAGAGGAGCACCCAACTGGTACCTCCTTTGGAATCTTGATCCTTTTCAACATAATGGAGGTAGTGGAAAGTTCTACCATCCTACACACCATGGGACCCGAGTTCCAGAATCAAGCTTGGATATCTTCGACAAATAATTTAACATTCTTGGACTTTGGTTTGCCCATTTTTGAAATGGGACTAATGTTACTTGTTTTTTTCCAAACAATGAGATAAAGCTTATGAAAGCAACTTGAAAAAATGTTGAATTCACAATAAAAGAGAGCATTTATATAATTCTTTACATGTTCTATAAAGTTCTATAATTCCTTTCACATTATATCCTGGTTTTGTTTTTTGAAACTCAGGTTTGTTCAAAATATAGATTGTGAAAATTTTGGTTTTTTTAACTAAAGAAAACTTTTATAGATGTTTTATTTACAATGTTTTGTCCTCCCTTCTTCCTGAGAAAACTGAAACACCAGGTGACCATTTAACAGAAAAATATGACCTCTCTTCTCTGTGTTGCCTATGCCTCCTTCTGTATGGACAGCACCAAGCAATATTGACAGTTGTCTGTTGACAAGGGGGATTCCTAGCTCAATCTCGATTCAAATGAAATCTCTAGTTGTGGGCAGAATCAACAGATCTCTGGGTTTCTCTGTTCCCTAGAGTTGAACTGAACAGTCTACAGTAACTCAAAGAACTTGGGGCATATGAAGATCATCCGGCCCAACAACTCCATCTTATAGATGTGGAAACTGAGGCCTGGACAGATGTGAAAGGGGAAACCAGGAATACATGAAGCAGTCAAGGGAGTATATTATTCTAAGTCTGACTCGGTGGCTTCAAACGTTTCTAAATTTATCAAGCACTTATTAAGTATCTACTTGCTATGTGCCAAGCATTGTGCCAAGTGCAATAGATATAAAAATAAAAACTAAAAACTCCTCATCCTTGAGGAGATGATACTCTTATGGGGGTTGGGACACACAATGTGTAAAAAGACAAAAAGGAATACAACATAATTTTTAGGGTGAGAGTGCTAACAACTGGGGAGATCAGGGTAGGCCAAATGTTAGAGGTGACCCCAGAACTGAATCTCAAAGGCAACTAGGGATGCCAAGAGGTGTAGGGAAGGGGTTCGGTATATTTCAGACACAGGTAACAAGCATCTTTTCCTGGAGTGTTTTACCGGGAGTAATGTGAAATATATCTGGAAAGCTAGTTTGAGTCAGACTGTGAAAGGCTTTCAATGTGTCAGGTGGTGGAATTAGTTATCTTATCTTTGAGGCAACAGGAAATTCTTTGAGCTGCAGAGTGATATGGCCACACCTGTGCCCTAGGGATATCTGCACCCCCAAAACAAAATGAGAAACAGAGTCATGGAAATTCACACAATTACAACAACTTAATTTGTTTTATTTGTGGCACTAACAGTCAGATAATACAGACAGTTGCAGATAAAAGCAATTGGCTGAATGCTCTCCTCACTTTGGAAAGTTAGTGACATGTGTGGCTCTGGTTTAAGTTGAAGCAATGAAAAACAAGTTTCCCATTTTACATGACACCCAGAGCGGAAGAGATCACTAAAAATTAAAATACAGATTTTTCTAATTCCTTTTCTTCCAAGATGATATAGATAATAGGAAAAGAAATCTTCACGATTGCTATTTATCTTTTAAAGTTATTTCAATTTAACAAAATACTTTTAAGGATATATACAGAATGCTAAGAATAGTTAAACTTTGTTATAAATACTGGTGACATCAAACAGGATGCTCTAAGAAGATTTATGTTACAGTGATGGGGAAGGCAGGGATCCTGGAGTGCACGGACAAGCCTGAGTCTCCGATCATGAATCATTAAGCAAAATTCTCAAAGTCATTTCCCACACCAATTCAATCTCTTCGGCATGTAAACACATGATTTCCCCCTTCTTAGTGCTCTCAGAGACCAAGAGGGTTTATGGATGATCTTTGGGGTCAGTAGGCAGCACTGCAGTTGGAGCTTGTACTTCATATCCCCACATGTGACAAGCTTCAGAGACAACCTATGCTACTGTCACTAAAGACTGTTCCCTGGTCCTGGTGAGGATCTGAAACTGACTGCTTTTCAATGGCTCACAGCATGGATCCTATGCAAATGACAAGAGTTTGAGAAATCTCATGGGACTGGGTATTTTGTTTAAAGAAAAACAGTGGGTCAGATACTGATCTATGAAACACCATGGGATTATACTCCCCAAACATTGTGGAAGCAGGAATCAGCTATGAAAAAGGCACAACGCTCTCTTCAAAATTCCTTCCAAGACATATAGGCCCTGTATTACTTTCCAACTGCATTTAACTGGTCACTGACCCTTTTATCTCCTGCTTGCAGCTTTCAAATGACTAGATGTTTTTCGAACAGCTGTATATGGTAAAAAGGCTTGGCAGCAGTCTGTAATCAGTAGAGGACAAAGACCTTCTTTCCATTTTGCCCAAATGGATAATTAAGTGTTAGTGCTGTAGTGCTGGGCTACACAATATTTATATTTTTATTAACCTGCCAACAAGAATAGTTTATTGGCAACCTGAAATATATTCAGAGGCAGAGCACATTTCCTTGGCACACAGGTTGGGCAGCAAAAAGTATTTTTTCCCTTTGAACCATTATACAGGAACATGCTGAAAATTAACTACATATATTTTGGCTTATAGACAAGAAAATAATACCGACTTGTGATGTTCCTCACCGCTCCAAGTCCTTGAATGATGATTATGGGTGTGTTACGGGGTTAGCTTTTGCAATTATCTGTTCTTTATACACTATTCAAACAAGCAATGGGACCTGCAATGAAGAAAAATATATACTGCCATTAGAATATTTCAAACCAAAATACAGATCTTATTTTATTAAAGGGTTAGACGCTTTGGGCAAAACTAAAATCAGCCTAAAGGAAATATAATCTACTTTGTAAAACAAGGAGGGGAGGTAGTTTGGGGTACTGGACAAAGCACTAGAAATTCTGGAGTCAGGAACTCTGGGTTTGAGTGTTGACTGGTGCTGCATGATCTTGGATTAGTCAACATTTCTGGATCTCAGTTTCCTAAATTGTAAAATAAGGACTAATCAATATGTAAAGGGAAAAGAAGTGTGGTACAACGGAAAGAACATAAGTTCTGGAGTCAGGAGACTTGAATGGGAATCCAAGCTCTCAGGTAAATTGCTTAACCTATCAGTTAATAAGTATTTATTAAGTACCACTCTGTGCTTAGTGCTAGCAAAAACAAAGTGGAACAGTCCCTGTCCTCAAGGGGCTTACATTTTTGTGGGAGAGACAGCATGTACATCTATCTCTCTATCTCTGTACTAACAACATGTACCAAGCAGGTATGGTGTGTGTGCGTGTGTGTGTGTGTGTTTGTCCTTTGTTGCCGAAGAAGACCATGCCATCAGAGAAATAATGACATGATTTGCACTTGACCTTGTTTTGAGTGAGGGAGGGCTATGCAGGTTACCAGCCTCACTTCTCCAGAGCCATGTGAATCCAGTGACCAGATATTCATCAGGATGACTGGAGATGACCCAGGATGGGGCAGTTGGGGTTAAGTGACTTGCCCAAGGTCACACAGCTACTGAGTGTCAAGATAGAGCACTGGTGCTCTATCCACTGCACCACCTAGCTGCTGTGGGGATCAGGAAGGTCTCATGCTTTCCCCAAGGTGGTGTCTGAGCTGAGGTATGAAGGAAACCTAGGATGTAATCAAGCAGAGGTGAGGAGAAAGAACATTCTAGCATGTCTGATGGCTCTGAGTGTGCAGTGTGAAAGAACAGCAGGGTGGCCAATGTGACTTCGTATTAGGGAACACAGGGTAGTAATGCGTAACAAAGTGAATATTCAGGATGAGGCCAGGTTGTGAAAGCCTAAGTGCCCTGGGGACTTAGTGTTCTCATCTATATAATAAAGAAGCTGGACTGGAAGATTTCTAGGTCTCTTTTCGCTCTAAATTCTATGATTTAGTCTACCCTCATTTATTTTTGAGGATCCAATGTGAAAGGGCTTCATAAAAGGTGAAAGGCTATACAAATATAAAGAATTTAAAAAGCCAGAACAGGGCACTGCCCAGAGGAAGTGTTAATAAATGCTTATGAACTAAATTTCCTTTTCATAGGTGTTAATATATATTTAATGACTTTTCAACTCTTAGGTTTCCATTCAATTTGTAGCATCAGTCTAGACTTCAGGTATCGTAACTTTCAAATCCTATCCCCATTGGCTCAGTCCTGGACATTCTTCCCACACTGATCAACTGAGCAGAATTTAGTTTGTTGAACAATTTAGATGACAGATTCCAGGGTTCTTGGTTGCTTAGTAAGACAAGAAATTTTCTTCCCAAATCTGCCCACTTCTGCTTCATCAGGGTCATGTTCCCCAGGATCTAAGAAAATTAAATTGGAAAAGAGTTGAACTCATTTGCTATAAAAACTGCCAACCAGTCTAGACCTGGTTTTGAATAGGAAATAAGATGGATCAGGGGCTGGAAGGAAGTGCCACACCACTAAGGCAGACTTCACTTTCCAAAATACCACTGCTTATTCTGGCTGGAATGTCTGTAGGAGGCTTGGTTTCTATTGGGTAGGGCTTCTGTTTGCTGGGATCATGATGGATCTTTGGAAGGTGAAGGATATTCTTTGTAACCCCCAAGTCTGGACTGGATTAAATTTCCTAGGGTTAGACCAAGGCAGACTGGGACCTATTGAGGCAATTTTGGATTGACTCAGAAGGATGATAAAATATTACAGTCAGAGAGAACATCACAGATCATTCTAGTCCAGGGGTGGGGAATCTGCAGCCTTGAGGCCACATGTGGTCTTCTAGGTTTTTCAATGTGGTCCTTTGAATCCAGACTTCTTTTATTAAGGGGATTAGTTCTGTGATATTTGGATTCCATCAATTGGCTACACTTGAGGACCTAGAGGGCCACATATGGCCTCGAAGTCACAGGTTCCCCACCCCTGCTCTAGTCTAAGCTAGAAATAGCCTTGTACAATGATAAGATTGCTAAATTTAGAGGAAGAGGATCTGAGTTCATTTCCTGATTCTGCCTCTTGTTGTCTGGGTGATTTTGGGCAAGTTATCTCACCTGTCTATGCCTCAGTTCACTCTTTTGTATAATAAGGAAGCTGAGTGGGATGGGCTTTAAGGCAGTACTATACCTATGATCCTACATCTCTTCCAGTTCTGAACCCTATGATTTAACCTTTCCTCATGGGCTTCTGTTTGTTAGTAAAGACTGAATGAGACAATGTTTTATAAAATATAAAGCCCTATACAAATACAAGAGAATTTTGTATTTGGTTTCTATGGTCCTATAGTCCTTCATATTAAAGACAAGGAAACTGAGACTCAGACAAGAATTAATTTGTCCAAGGTCCCTTTGGCCTTTAGTAACATGGTACCAGTAATATTTGCAAAAGTTTAAGGAACTATTTTTTGGAGGTCTAAGTTCCTTGGAGCAAATTTCTAAAATAGTTGCTAATGGGGGTTTTTCAGAAAGTAAGACTTAAGTTCCCAGTTGAAAGGGATCTCATAGATGATCTCCTTCATTCCCTTTGTTTTGCAAGTGAGGAGCCTGGGGCCCAGGGAGTTTAAGTAATTTACCCAAGGTCACAAAGGTTATAAATGGCGGAGGTAGAGTTTAAAACCAAGTCTTAGGACTCCAGAATCAGTGCTCCATTCCACTGTCCCACAGTGCCATGTTTCAGACATTACTATGCATAGGCAGACCTTTAACTGGGATGAGCTGAGAGGTGGCATACTGGAGATAGTACTGTTCTCAGAATCCGGAAGACTTGAGTTCAAATTTCACTTCTTCATTTACTAGCTTTTTGACTATAGGCAAGTAACTTCACCTCAGGCTGTCCAATGGGAATAATTCTACTCTGATGACGTACCAGTAGGAATATGTGTGTGTGTATGTATGTATATATAAACATACATATTAAATGTGGGTAATTTTATATCACTATCGAAATGATTACTACCATCATCATCATCTTCATCATTCCACTTCTCTATCATCAGTGTGGCATACAAAGCAATTTTAAAAATATTCTCTACCCACCTTGGAGGTAGCGCACACACACACACATACACACACACACACCTCTGCCTCACATTTGATACTCTATTTTTTCTTCTGTCTTTAACTGCCCCACCTTCCTACACTTGCTGCTTGGGTCCATCAACACCCACTCAATCCTTTGCAACCCAAATCACTCCACTATTGCTACAGACTAAGTCACTGCTGACCAATGGATGATCAGATCTGAAGGGGGAAGGGAAAGAGAAGAGAACACATATTTATAACACCTACTATGTGCCAGTTACTGTGCAAAGTGCTTTTTTACAAGTATTTTTCTTCTTCCTTTTTGTCTTGGAAGGAAACTTTCTCCTGCAACAACTGGCACTGATGAACAGATGTTCTGTCTACCAAGGCATGCTCTGGTTCTCCTCCCTCTTGGCACTTACTTTTTCACTTCCTTCCTGACTTTCCAGCCCGCTGCTCAGTCTTCCTGCTTCAAGCTTCTTCCCACTATAATCCACTCTCCATTCAACTTTCAAGACGATTTCCCTAAAATGCGAGTCTGATTATGTGACCCCACTAGTCGATAACTCCAGACGTTCCCTATTTCCAAGAAAGTTTACAAAATGGAATCTTCTGTTTGGTTTCATAACTCATTCCCTGTCTACCTTCCTAGTCTTCCTACATTTTACTTCCTACACTTTATGTACTCTCTGATTCAGTAACACTGCCCTCCTTGCTGTTCCTTGTACAAAACACTCCATCTCCCAACTCTTTGAGTGTTTTTACTGGCTGTGTCCTATGCTTGGAACATTCTCCCTTCTTATTTCAGCTCCTAGTTTTCCATGGGCTTCCCTTTAAGTCTTGGCTAACATCTCACCTTCTACAAGAAGTGTTTCCCAGTCATCTTCAATCTTAGTACCTTCCCTTTTAGACTGTCCCCAGTTTATCTTGAAATATATTTTTGTGTATGTAGTTGTTTGTATCCAGGCTGCTAAGTGGCTCAGTGAATACAGTGCTGGGAGTACGGGCAGGAAAACCCAAATTCAGATCTGATCTCAGACACTTACTAGCTCTGTGTGACCCTGGGCAAGTCACTTAACCTCTGTTTGCCTTAATCCACTGGAGAAGAAAATGAATGGCAAGTATCACTGCCAAGAAAACACCACAGAAAGTATGATATGATCCACAGAGTCACAGAGAGTCAGATACAACTGAATGATTGAACAAGATGTTTGCATGACGTCTCCTCCATTAGACTGAACTCCCTGAGAGCAGGGAACTATCTTTTTACTTTTTTTCTTGTATCATAGAAGAAACTTAATAAATGTTTATTGACTGATTCCTTTACTTCCTCTTGTCCCTTGGAAATAAATGGGCCACAGTGTTCTATACATAGCTTTCTCTCCTCTTCCCTGCTGATGGTACTCTTTATTAAAACCCCATTTTTAACTAGAACTCTCAGTGAAAATTTCCTGGTGGATAATACCCAAACTGATGACATCTCCCTTTTCCCCTGTTTCCATCCAGGAGAATATAAAGTCTTTGAGTACAAAAATCGTTGTGTGTTTGCTATTGTATCCTGGTACCTGATGTGGTGTTGCTGTGACACATACACACACATTGAGCTTGATGAATGTTTGTTGCTGGATGTCAAAAGAGCACCTCAAAGTCAACATGTCCAAAACAGAACTCATTTTCTTCTCATCTCCACAAAAACAGTTCCTCCCTCCTTAACTCCCTACTTTTGTCATGGAGGAAGGCATTACCATCCTCTTAGTCATTCAGATTTAAAACTTCAGGATAGCCTCTGAGTCTTCCTTCTCCTAAGTTCCCTCCATGTGCTAGCATTCAATTAGCCACAGTATTTTTCCTACCCTTCCCTCCTTTCCATCCTTCTAGAGATCACCCTATTGCCATGCTCATCCCTCTTTTCTAGATCCTTGTCCATGCCTCTTAACTAGACCTGTCCACCAGACAGGTTCCTCTGGCCCATCCTATATACTTCAAGATTAAATTTCCACAGAATTAATCATGTCACTGCTATACTCAAAATCTTCAATGGCTTTCCATTAACTGGACAATAAAGTCCAAACTCCCTAAATAAGGCATTTAATACTCTTTACCATCTGGCCCTGACTTATCTTTCCAGTTTTACCTCTCCCAACTTCATTTTATCAAATAGCACCTACTACATGCCATTCACCATGCTAAGCTAAATTGACTGATAGGTTTTATCAAAACTGAATGACTTGCTGTTCTTTGAATGTCTTCTAGGTTCTTTTGCTTCTCTTTCTTTCTCTCCTACCTCTCCCCAAATATATATATATAAAAACTCTGCCTACCTAGTATTGCATAAACACAACAAATCACATATGGCTATTTTGGTTCTGTCAAATAAGTAAGGAGGCAGTGTGGTATACAGTAAACAATACTGGCTTGAAATTTGGATTCAAATTCTACCTTTGATTCTTATTACCCTGGGCAAGGCATTGAACATCCCTGGACCAAATTTCATCTAAAAAATAAGGGGGCTGCATGAGATGGCCCCAGAGATTCCTTCTAATCCTAGAGTTATGATCTTAGACAGAATTAATTAAAAAAAAACAACAAAATAACAAATAGGTCTCTGCAACTCAGGACCAATCTTTGGCTAAGGTAAAGAATCTCCCTGCTAGGAATCTGCCCACTAGGTCATGGATGATTTGGTGAAAGGAAGACAAGTACGCCATGGGTCTGAGTCCTGTCCCCTTCTCCTTATGAAGTGACTGTGGCAGGGAGCAGCAAGGTGGTCAGAAAGGGGTCAAGAATCCCATAGTTTGTAGACTCATGACAAAACGTTAGCGTAATTGGTAGCACTTGGGAGCTAGGTGGCACAATAGATAGAATGCCAGGCCTGGAGTCAGGAAGACTCATTTTTCTGAGTTCAAATCTGACCTCAAACACTTCTAGTTGTATTATTCAAGGCAAATCACTTAACCCTGTTTGCCTCACTTTCCTCATCTGTCAAATGAACTGGAGAAGGAAGTGACAAAACCAATCCAACATCTTTCCCAAGAAAAACCCAATGGGGTCATGAAGAACTGGACATGACTGAAACAACTGAAACAACAACAAAATTAGTGAAATGTGACAACTCCAGAGGGATGTTTGTATATTACTGAAGAGCTGATCCACAAATGGAGAAAACAGATGCTGACACTGACACACTTTCAGAAGATATAAAGAAGTTGTATCTGAAAGGCAGGAAGGCTCAAAGACCCTAGTGGATTCAATGATAGATTTGTACTAGATAACACTACTCTTAAATCTGACTTACACATGAACAAGCTTGCATCCATGTGTATGGGCCAGGATAGGGGATTCTGTGAGTTACTATCTCAGAACAGCTATTTTGCCAGAGAAGCCAACTAGCTATGAGTAGGGTTGAACCTGGAACCCTTTGTTAATTAAGGTCCAGCCTTCAACCAATGGAGCTGTCCTCCCAACTCAGTTATTCTATCCAACCCAACAAGCATTTATTTTCCTTAGCTATTTTTGAACTAATTGTGACTAATTGGTGACCCTAGTGGTACAGTGGGTAGTGTACTGGCAATAGAGGCAGGAAGACTTGTTTTCAAATCCAGCCTCTAATACCAGCCAGTTGTGTGACCCTAGGACAAGTCACTTCAAACTACCTGTCTCAGTTTCCTTATCTTTAAAAGGTGATAACTATCATATTTGCTTCCCAGCGCTGCTGAGAGCGACATGGGAAAATAACCGTAAAACATTCGGAAAACTTTAGCACTGTGTAAACACAGTTATTATAATATTATAATCACAGAACCTGAACAAGATTCATAGATGAAAAAGCATGGGAAGGTTAGTTCCTACGTTGCTGGGGCCAGGGAGGAAACACATTGATGACATCATAAATCTATCAAAATATTGAAGAAATATTTTCATTCTAATAATTTTTGAAAAGTATAAATATTTATCAAATTTTTAAAAAGCAGTCCCCATTTAGGTGAGGGGGCAGGTAAACACTGAAATGGGCTTTGATGTTAAAACAGTTGCAGGAAAGGTGCGTGGAAGAGGTGGCTGGTGTACTGCTTTTTGCCCTTGAGGATCCTGTGATCCATCTAGAAGAACCCCCTGCAAACTTCCTGTCAAAAGAAAAAAATTAACTTTAATCAAAAACAGAAGTACTCTCTCATTCACCAAAAACTCTTTGACCCTGCCCAAGAATTGCTGACGTATTTCATTCCTGGCACCTCTGGAGAAATCTCTCTTAGGATGTTAAGACACAATGTTAATGCAAAACTCAGGTGTGCTAGAGAAGTGAAGAGGCAAGAAAGAGGGCAAAGGAGCCTTATTTTTGCTTGTAAAAGAATGGCTCAAAATAAGGGAAGTCTTTGACTCGGTTCTGATTTTTAAGTAGTTTCTGGCCCTGCTCTGGTCAGCGTTTGTTTTCAAGGATTTGGGTGCAGGCACTATGCAATTTGCTGAAGACACAAAGTTGGGAGGGGGAGCTAATGTAGTGGATGAATTCAAAACTCAAAAGTTAGTTGGGAGCGTCCACCCAACTAAGATTAGAAAACTGAAAAGCAATATATACAAAATTGTAAAAATGGAGGTAACCACACAAATAAAGAATGAGGGCAAAACTTGGGCTGGCATCAGTTCCTATGAAAAAAGATCAATGTCTAGTCTCCAAATTGATTTAACAGGTTCACAGTGAGCCATGCTGATCAGACTACATCTAGAACAATGCGTTCAGTTCTAGGTGCTACTCATGAGTAGTAAGATGGACATGGACAAATCAAAAAAAGTCCAGGCATTGATGATCAAGATGTTTTATGAAAAATTGTGAAATAATTTAAGAGACCTTTAGTATGACAAAAAGAAGGCTTGGAACTGGGGGAAGATAAAGTAATTATCTTCAAATATTTGAAGAGCTGTCTTGAAGAATGTTACCAAATTACAACAAATAGGTGAAAGTTACAAGGAAGTCAACTTCCATTTTTTTAATAAGAGGATAACTCCTTGAAGGTAGAGACTGTTTCATTTTTGTTCATGTATCTCTAATGTGTTGCACTGGGCCTTGGATGTATGCTTTATAATAAATGTCTGTTGCATTATTTAATTGACTTGGATGAAAGAAAACTCTTTCTACCAAAAGGAGCTATCTACCAATGACCTTTTGCTATTGTCATTTGGTTATTTTCAGTCATATCTGACTCTGTGACCCCATTTGGGTCACAGCCATCTCCTTCTCCAGCTCATATGACAGATGAGGAAACTGAGGCAAAGAGGGTTATGTGACTTGTGCAGGGATACACAACTAGTGTCTGAGGCTGGATTTGAACTCAGGAAGATAAGTCTTCCTGCACTCTGCACTGTGGCACAACCCACCTGCCCCAGGGTGGAAAAATAAGGAACAAGATTTCAGGTTCAATGAAGTGACTCACTTTTAGGGACAGTAATAGAGGGAATTGGTACCAGAGATTGTTTTGTATTTTGAATGCTGGTATTGGATCAGACTCTAGAGCTGACAGGCAAGTGTATAGGATGAATCAGAACTGATTACTGGGGGAGGGGTACATAAGGAATGGTCACTGGCAAGAATGCTTTATCAAAGCAGAAGCAGAAACCAAAGGAAAAAGAGTATCAGTAGAGCCATATTAAACTACAACAACCCAAACCATGACAGAAAATGAGTTGAAGCTTGAAAGGCCAATGGACTTGTGCCCAGGTTTTTAAAGATAGTTAAGTATCTTTGCTAGAGTTGGTACCTGGTCTAGCCCATAATTTGGACTAGCACTTGTGGTTTCATACTGTCTATGACTACTTTCCTGCTCTGTCAGCCTGGGGCAAGAGGAAAAAGAGGCATTAGTGGCCCAGTCCGGAGATTCCACAGCCTCAGACATAGCTGGGAACCAAGAACAGTGATCTTTCACTACCATCAGAACACATGTAATGCTTCCTTTGTCCTTGAATGTTCCCATGGGAACACTGCCTCTCTATACCCAAATAGATCACCCAGTAACAGCCCCTTTTCTCAATCTCCTTTTGTGGGTGGGGTCTGGATTTCAAGTCTTGCCACATAGTCATCCTTTCTTCCTGAAATACTTATTGACACATGTGCCATCTATCATACATGAAAACCATACTATTGCCTAATCTTCATTAGAATACATGGTTTGAATTACTTTTCTAGATTCAATGATAGATTTGTACTAGATAACATTACTCTTAAATCTGACTTACACATGAACAAGCTTGCATCCATGTATATGGGCCAGGATAGGGGATTCTGTGAGTTACTATCTCAGAACAGCTATTTTGCCAGAGAAGCCAACTAGCTATGAGTAGGGTTGAACCTGGAACCCTTTGTTAATTAAGGTCCAACCTTCAACCAATGGAGCTGTCCTCCCAACTCAATTATTCTATCCAATCCAACAAGCATTTAGTCTCCTTAGCTATTTTTGAACTAATTGTTTTATTTTATTGCCCTAGTGAAGAAATCACTTAAAATTTGTTTAAAAAGCTTTATGATTTGTTTAACTGTGTTTTAAATGTTCTGTTTTGGTGAGTTGATAAGCTAGAAAGGTAAATATGTTTGAAAAGCTATGGATAGTAACGAAAGCAGGATGATTCAGAAATATGGTTTTAAGTTACCTGGAAGCCTTTGAGGGCCATTCTAAGGGAACCAATAGAAAACCATGAACAGGGCATATCTCATGGTGGCTTTAAAATCAGCAATAGCAGGTGCTCCAGTTTAAAAAGACAGAAACAAGGTGGCCAGAAAACCAATGATCAAGAGAAACACTGTTGGGAAAGGGGCTTACATAAAGGCAAAGTTCTATTCATTAGGAGGTTGTTTCTTTGTCTTTCCACTTTTGTTTTGAGGTAGGGAAAGACATAAACACACACACGTATGTACATATGTATATATGTATGTATGTATGTATATGCCATCCAAGGTTGCTTACATTTTTTTTAATTTTCAGAAATATATAAATTTGGCAAATCACTGAATATTCATTTCTCAATACAGCTTGGCCAGCTGAGGATTGTTGACTATTCCATAAAATTGAATCTTAGTCTCACAATAACAGAATTGTAGATCTAGGAGAGCCCTTAGTAAAGATCTACGATAACTTTTTTTACTTTGCTTGGGAAAATGAAGCCTCCAAAGAAATGAATCCATTAGAATTTTGTACTTTGTCATCACTCGCTAGTTTTCAGGGTGATAAAAAGGTAAATTAAGATGATGAGGTCGAATTTTAGCAAATTGGTTAGAACTGGTGATGGAATTTGGATAAAAGACAAAGATCCCAAAAGAAATATTTAACTGAGGATCATGTTTATATATGTAAATATACATGACATGTTTATGTAAATACTAGCTGTGCATGTATGTACATATACAGTATGACTTGGTAGATAGAGAACTCTAGCCTCAAATCCTGTCTCCAACACATACAGGTTGTGTGGCCCTGGGCAAATGGCTTCACCTCTCTTAATGCTCTGGGCAGTTTTCTAAGAATTTAAGTTAAAGGGGAGTTGCTGATTTGCACTGGCAGAAGGAGGTTTCCTCACAAGGTATTCCGCTGAGCAAAACACAGATCTGTACAAAAATCATCTAATTCTAGATTTGGTCAATCTGATTTGGTTAATATGGGACTCCCTCTGCCAACTCAGGTCATAACATCTCTAGGGCTAAATAGCTGGTCTTCAGAAATTTCAGTGATTAAAAAGTTAATGCTCCTATTGTCAATCTGGTCCGTAGTTATCAGAAATGCATTCCCTCACTGGACCTATAGTCAAAGGCTGTCCAGTTTGGTAGGGCTGTCTGCAGCTTGCATTTCTCTGACAAAATCTTTGAGAACCAAGGATCGCTGCCAGACCATGCTGAAGCATCAGCGAGGATTTGAATAACACAGACACACATGAAATATTTTAGACCTCACATAGGGAATAAAAAACAAATTCAGCACTGAAACTGCCTCTTCCTCTCTTGTATCTCTGCCAAAATTTTCCCATTATGAAGGGTTTTATACTGATAAAGCTTTTTAGTTTTCAAAGCAAATAAAAAAAATTGACAGGTTGTACTTTATTTACAAAAAGAAGGAGGGGTAGAACTCACACTAAAACTTTCTCTGTGTGCAAGAATGTGCGTGAGAAAAGCTAATGTTGGATGGCACCAGTCTAGACTAATTAAGTTAAGTAGGAAAGACTGATTTGACAAGAACTTGGTTACCAGAAGATAAAAAGAGGGAGGCAGGAGAGGCAGGGCAATCATCAAGAAACAAATCCATAGGATGCTCCCAAAGCCAAACTGTAGGGCCTGATTATCCTGCAGGTGAACTGGATGGACCTTGAATGACCCAAAGAAAATAAAATCTAGAGTCTATTGGGATTTCATGGTTTATAAGATGGTTGGTGCAGAGGACACTACAGAATTCTTAGGGCCCAGGTGGAAGGAAGGAAGGAAGGAAGGAAGGAAGGAAGGAAGGAAGGAAGGAAGGAAGGAAAGAAGAAAACATCTATTAAGCACTTACATTTTACTATGTGCCAGACAGAATGCAAAGAGCTGGTACAAGTGAAAAGACAGTCTCTGCCCTCAAGGCACTTATATTCTAACAGGAGAATAAAACACAGAAAAAGGAGTTGAAAATGGCAAGGGATGGGGATGAAGGTGCCAAGTACAAGGGCATGGTTTTGAAGAAGGAACAAGGTTGGGAGGGGAATGAAGGCCTCTCCATAAAATGGAGGCTTTAGGAGGAATATATCAGTGTGAGCAAGGGGTGGGTCTTACAGAGAGATGTACTATGTTGAGAAGACTTTGGATGCTACAAGGCAAGGAGGTTCTAGGTCTTAATATTTGATAAAAATATTAAGAGCAGACAAAAGCAAAACCACATGCTTCTGGTCTCACCTTCCTGAGCTGTGTCATGATTATTTCCTTTTGTTTCACAAAATTATTTTCTAGCTGCATTCTGAATTGATGTGATCAAAGGATCACATTTTACCCTCCCATCAATATAGAAAATAACCTTCTAGGACTTGGAAGACAAGTCTGAGAGAGTTGTCTGGGGCACACAGTAACTTGTTCATATGATTACCATAAGGAGTGGGATTTGAACCCTAACTCTAAGCAGAGCAGCCCATTCATTAGAGAGTCCATGCTCCTCAGAGCCTATGTCATTGGTATTATTCTTTACAGAAAAATAAGAGACTCTGTTGGGATTGGCCTTCACTATTGCTCCTTTACTTGTGGCTAGTCATGTGAACTTTTTTAAACATGGTGGCCAGATTAGTGGGGAATGGTAGGAAAATGGATTCTCATTATCAATCAGGGTGTCCTTTGTATTTTGATATCTTTCTCCTGAGACTGAATAATGCTTACGATAAGCAGAGGCGTCTAAATGAGTGATCATGAGTAAAAGTTTGAAGTTCATTCTAAATAAAATACTCAATAGTTCACTGGCCTCAGTCATTCTCATCTGAGACGCTATGATCTGTCAGCCTGGCTAGAAAAAGATAATCACCTGACAAAAAGCATGCTGGATTGATTTCTAACCTTTCCTGCTTTTGGACCAGTCTCCAGATGCCAGAAGAATACTCTTTCCCATAATGCTTCAGGACTTCTGGTGTCCAGAACAAATGAGGAACTAGGGGTGGAGGATGTTATAAAATGAACTCAGATAAATTCCTTCAAATCCTATAAAAAACTTTGCTTCAAGGGATGGGTCAAAGTTTGGGTCACTTTGCATGCACATTTCCCCAATCTAAGTAGGAGAGTAGACATTCCCTGCTGAGAGAGCAACTGATCTATCTGTTTATGGGACAGTTGGGGCACATTTTCTCCAGCAAGTTCTGTTTCGTTCCAGGGAGATCTGTCTGGATGAGAAAGAACAGGGTCATTTAGGTGCAATGTCAGCAAAGACAAAGACATTAAGCAATGTCCAGAATGGCAGGCTTCTCATGTGCCTCAAAGCTGGACTTTTCAGAGAACTGCAGAACTGGAGAGTTGGAAAGGCCATCACAGCCATCTGGTCCAAAGCATACATGGGAGGAAATCTCTGGTATAGAACATTCACAACAAGTGCTTGTCCAGCCTCTGCTTAAAGGGCTCCAAGGAGATGGAAGCCACCATCACCTGAGCCAGTCCATTCCCCTTTAAGACATCTTGAATTGTTAAAGCTAAACTGATCCGGTTCTATCCTCTGGGGCCAAACTGAGTAAGGCTTTTCTCCCCTCTTCACAGGACAGGTCTTTAAAGTCTTGAAGACAGCTACCATGCCACCCTCCTCCTCCCTCCCCCCGAAATCTTTAGAACTGAATATGCTGAGTTCCTTCAACTGACAGTCCTATGACACAGACCAGAGGCCCTTCATGGCCTTCTGGACATTCCAGTTTATTCATGTCCTTCTTATACTTCTTGTACCCAGAATTCAACATAGCACCCCATATAAGACAGAAGACAGTGAGACTTTTAGCCTGGGCAAACTTATGAACTGCTTAGGTCATCAGAAAAAAATCACTCTGAAGGCATTTAGAGGAAAAGAGGCTGAACATCAACTACCAAAAAAATTCAGACTATTTTAAGAAATCATTCAATTTTGGATTTTCTGATGTAAATTCAAGTTGTTGAAAATGCTATTTAAAAAGACACACAATAAAAACACATTGCCTTCCTACCTCCCCTCTCCCCTTTCTAATCAGTTCCATGTGCCACAGTCACAAGCATCTTCCTTCTTTGCGACTTACTGATGGTCTTCCTGAGACCCTGTGCTTCTGATACACGTTCCTTATTCCCCATCACCATAAGCTATTTCGCTGTCCAATTCTTCTAGCGTCCCATTAACAGCTTCCTTCAGCAGCTCAGCCTACTTTCTCCGCTTATAATCTCTGTATGTTTTTCAGTCAGCATTTTCCTTCCTCATAACCACCACCTCAACAACTTTCTTATCCTCACTCTTTTCAGAAAATGTTCTTTCTGAAAACATAATAGGAAAACCACCCCGGCAACACTTTCATGATTTTAAATTATGGCTATGTTATCCATATAGCTCTTGTCAACTAAGTTATAAATGCTTTGAAATCTGGCAAGCCTAGTTTTTACACTTATAATGTCTAATACTTAGTACATTACACAATACTTACAATGTCTAATACTTAATATTAAGATTAGTGTTTATGCCTGCAGGTTAAATATGAGTATCAGTTACCAAGAGAAACTTCTTCAAAAGAACTTTTCTGTAGAGAAAGAACATGGCTACTGGTCAGTCTGAGAGGCAGGGCTCAGATGCAGCATGGTAGACAGACAAGACACAAGATTTGGAGTCAGAAGAGGTGATTTAAAATCTCAGCTCTGCCACTTCCTACTTGTGTGACCTTGGGTAGGTCATTTAACTTCTCTTGGGTGTCACTTTTCTCATATGTAAAATAAGTCTTAGACTAGATGATCTCCAAGGTCCCTTCTGAGACTTAATCATGATTTAGATCTAGGGTGAGTATACCCCTACATGACTGACTGATCAGCCAGCTTGGGAAAAAGCATCCTGCTTCTATTAGTATTAGACTCACAGCTGGGAACCCCTGGCTCTATGACAATACAAGAATTGCTTTTATTTCTTTCCTCTCCCCTCATGATGGATGGTTTTGCTCTTCTTATTCCTGATTCTCCTAAGAGGTTCACTATGGGGTTCACATAATCAAGGACCCATTCACTCATGAGACCACTGGTTGTTAGAGCACTCTCAAGGCACTAATCCCTTCCTCAAATATCCCTAACTTCTAGCTTCTGATTGTTAGGTTATCGCACTTCACCAAGCAGCTTTGGGGAGTCAGACATGTACTTAAGGACACAGAAGATCTTGCTAAATTTTACCTCTTTTATCTGATCACGGTAAACTTAGTGCTCACTTTAAAATACACTTCCTTTCTTATAAATGATTACAAAATTAATTTATTTGTACCTTTTTCAACCTTGCGGCCCCTGTGCCAGAACGAATGGCATCCATCAAAGCCTGCCTTGCATCTGCAGGATCACTCACAGGTCCTGTAGGGAATTTGGGCATCGTCTTTGACACAGTGGATACCCTGGAATCATGAAGGGGCAATGGTGGTGCTACAGGTGGGGGCAGAAGGGGAGGTTCTTCTTCCCGAGGAGGGGCTTCTATAGCTTGTTTGGAGAGGGCTGCTTCGCGAAAGCTCTGAAGTTCTCCGGAAGCTAAAGATGAGACCTATGGAGGAAACAGTTAAGTGAAAAGGGACCAAGTCAGTTCTGGACAGTTCAAGTATCCCCCAAAGTTCACATGCTTCACTAGTGAAGCATGGCTGCAGAGCCTTGTTTATCCACTAGCTGAAACATCTGGTACTGCACTTTCACATCATTCAACAAGACGTTATCATCACATCAAGGATTTGGCAACGACTTCATCTCAGAAAGGTAATACATTATTTTTTCTGAGAACTCTCTAATCTTGTAACTTTCCTTGGCATATGAGGACAGCAACTGAGACTAGCCAGAAGATATTACTCTTGGAAAAAACCATTAGGATTAAAATTCCACTGCTCCAGCTGGTTGCCGTGCCCTCTGTAATGACCGACACCACTGTGCCAGCAAATTTATTGGATTCCTCAGTCCTTTAACGAACAACTACTGGCATTTATGCAGCACCTTTACTCTTCGTCTCTTTATCTATTTCTCTCATGTCCTTATAGGACCACGGTGATTTCTTGTTTGACCAGTTGAGCTTTGGAAGCTGGGTTCAGATCACCAGAAGAGGCACTATTGATTACAGAGTAATTAATAATGGTTCACATTTACATGGAGTTTTACAGTTTACCAAGTGCTTGGCTCACATCAGTGTGCAAGCTGTGCCCTAGGCATGGAGTCAAGAGCAACTTGTGTTAAAAACCCACCTCTGACATTTAGGAAATGTGTGATCATATGTGTGTGATTATCAGGGACAAGCTGTTTAACTTTTCTGAACCTCAGTTTCCTCCTCTTGGAAAATGCAGATAACACTACCCATAGCACTTAGTCTCAGCATTGTTTTGAGATCTAAATGTAGGAATCACTTAAATCACTTAATAAGTGCGTGCTGTTACTATGATTAATCTTGTGAAGCTAAATAGTAGTCCAGTGGCGCAACAGAAAGAGGGAAGAGGGAAGTATTTTGGTGCAAGGGTCTGTGTTTGAATCACAACTCTGTTATATGCTACCGCTATGAGCATGAGCAAATCATTCATCTGTTTGGGCCAAGGTTGACTTGCCTGTAAAATGAGGGGTGTTTAGGTTCTTGGTACTCAGTAGGCATGCTAATATATGTTTACTGACTGATAGATTAGATGATGTCAAAAGTATGATCTGGTTTAAATTCTCTAAATCCTATGCTAATACATAACATCTTCATTACCATGCCTGGGAAATTGGAGCCCTGAGACATTATGTGACTTGGCTGGGTACCCAGTTAGCAAGGGATAGAGTCAGGCTCTAATCAGATAACAGATAGATAATGCTGTGCACACCTTAAACCCTATGTAATTGTAGCTGCTGCTACTGCTTCTGTTACTCCTACTACCACTACTACTACTGCTACTACTACTACCACTACTAGTACTACTACTAGACCTATGGCTTCAGTATCTTCAATAAAGGAGGCATTTTCAGGGACCACTATAGACATTTGCATCCTGACGACTGTAAGTCCCCCGAAGGCGCAGAGGGTGTCTTATTTTTACCTGTCTTCCTCTCCTCAGTAGTCTCCAACAGTACAGTGCTCTGCATGTATAAGCACTTAACACTGGGTTGAATGAAGTCAGTAACCACTGCTTCTAACCTTCATAACCCCTACCAGCTGTTCCACTTTAAGTGGGTGACCCTTTAAGTGCCCATTATGTCAATCAGCTGAAATACCCTGGAAATTCAATGGTGTCAGGGTAGCATAGTGTCCTCCCAAGCAATAACAAAATCCTCTCTAGCAGAGGACCCGAAGATAAACTTTAATTAAGTAGCATCTGGCTAACAATCCAAGGGTAACTGAGCTCATTAACTCATCAGGAGAATTGGATTCATTAACTTATTTACTCTCACACATCTAGTAGCTTAAAGAGGGGAAAAAACAAGGCTCGAGATAGTCTGTGTACCATTTAAGCTACAAATGCAAAGAGAGATGATGGTTTAATGGCCATATTTAATAGGCAAATCTACTGAAAGGTGGAGGTTTGATTTCAGTACTTCCTGAAAAGATATTGAATGAAAAATAACGTCCTTTGCCTCTTTTTGTATCCCCAGTGCAGGTAGCATGCACTTAATAAATGTTTACTGACTAATTAAGGGAGAACAGACGGAATGTTCAAATTCTGGATTGATCTATCACTTACCGACTGTGTTTTGTGGAAAGCTTCTCTGAGCCTTGGTTTTCCCATTCACAGAATAGGAATAAAAGTACTTCTGCACTCTGCCTCACAGGGCTGCTGGGAGGATGCAATGAAACCACCTTTTTGAAAGTACTTTGTAAATTACAATTTCCTAGGAATAGAGAATTAAAGGTGGAAGACTTTACCTCATCCAATCCCCTCAATTTACAAAAGGGGATACTGAGGTTAAACTACCAAGGCTGAACAATCAATCAATCAATCAAATAAATATTTATTATTCACCTGTCATGCATCAGGCACTGTGTTAGGCACCAGAAATACAAAACTGAAATAGGAACACTCCTTGCCCTTGAGAATATATATAGAAACTAAATATGGAAGGTAGATGGGGCATTGGCTAGAGTGCAGCATTTGGAGTCATGAAGATCTGAGTTCAAATTCTCAGACATTTACTAGTTTTATGACCCTAGGCAAGTCATTTCAGTGCTCAGGGTCTGTTTCCTCATTTGTAAAATGAGACTAAAAATAGCTCCTACTTCACAGGGTGTCCGTTAGGATAAAATGAAGCAACATATGTAAAGAGCTTTTTAACCGTAAAAAGTGTCATATAAATACTATTACTACCGCTATTTTTTATTGTTGCTGTTGTTAGTAAATAAAAACCACATACAAGGAAGTTTCGGAGGGAGATCATTTACAGGTGTGGGATGGGAGTCAGGAAATAATGTAGAAGGTGGTGCTAGTTTTAAAAATGTTTTTATTGATTTCTTTGTACAATACAAATATCAGTTTTCTCCATCAGCGCTTCGTCATATGAAATAGTATTTTTTAAAGGTAAAAATAAAAGGAAAAATCAGTATAACCAATCAATACATTGAAAAAGTGTGAAAACATGGGATGCGCAACCTTTGTCCTACCTCTTCAAAGAGGTGGGTTGGGAAAATTCTCTTTTCTTTTATTTGCAACATACATCTCTGACCGTTTTGTGTGTGGCTCTTCTCTCCCTTTATAATGCTGTACTAATTGTATACCATGTGTTCCTGAGGGTTATATTGTTTGTACTTCTTCTCAAAAAGGACCAGTGATATCAGGAGATTCATGTTGTGACTTGCAAGGGAATTGAATTTAAGTGAGGCAGAGCTGGGCAAAGCCATCAGCCTCACTGTCTCCTCCAGTCCAGTGGCAAGACATAGGTCAGAATGACTGGTGATGGCCCTGGATACACAGAGAGACTTAGGCCTTTTTAAGCTAAGATCTTTCTGAGGTCCCAGTTTGCCTGGGGCAACACCCATTCAGTAGTTATAGGCTAGGTAAGAATTGAAGCAAAAGAGGGTGAGTTTGCCTTCACAAAAGAATCAGTTTGGGAGGGGAAGACCCTCAGACTTTCCGGCCAGAACAGAAAACAATTGCTATTTACACTCATTCTGAGCCATCAGAATCCAAACAAAGAGTAAGTGAGGCTTTGGCAGGGACCTATTATTGGTCAATCAGTGAGAGCCAGAGTGATTTGGGTTTAAAGGCTTAGTCCAATAGCTCCATTTGAATCCCAATGGGCTTTATCAAAGCCTGGTTTTCCAGAGCTATACTTCAAGAGATCATAAATGAAAACTACATGAGACAAAAGAGTTAACCGTCCCAGTTTTATGAAAAACAATGATAGAATAAATAATTAGGGAAGAAAAAGTCTAGCTCCCAAACTCCAAGATGCCTTGTGAAGCATAAGCCATCAAAATTTGTTTTCTGTTGGACAGAGCATCCACATATGCGGTACTGAGGGAGAAGCAGACTTTTAACAGAAGTGGGGAGAGAAAGATAAGGATGAAGCAATTCCAAGCTTAAGGGATGACTAGTGCAAAGGCATGGAGAGAGGAGATAGAGTGTTGTGTATAAGGAACAGAAAGACTAGTCTGGGCCATAAAGGGTGGGAAGATGTGTAATGTATCATGTACCTTGGAAGGTAGGTTGGAGTCAGGTTGTGAATACTGTGAAAACAATAACAACATGTAACATGAGAGAAAGCCAGAGTCAAAGTCATGTCCTTTGAGAGGCATAAGTGGTATAAGTGTGGTATAAGTGGGGAGGTCACAGAAATGGGAATCCAAAAAACCAAAGTTTGAATTCTGCCTCAGACACTTACTAGCTGCATGACTTTAGACTAGTCACTTAATCTATTTGAGCTTCAGTTTCCTCACTGGTCAACATGAGGGGTTTGGACTGGATGGCCTCTAAAGATCCTTTCAGCTCAATCTATGCACCAATGAACCCAGATCAAATTCTTTCCAAGTACAATGTTAAATACAAGGGGCTGTCCTCCTCCTCTTCCTCATTATATTCTTAACTCATTCTCCCCTACATCCCTATAAGGCCAAGATCGAGGAAAAGAATATTATCATAGCTTTAGAGCTTTGGAAGTGTCAGCACCAAAGGGGTGGAGCAGCCATTGTAGGACCCTTTCAGCGTGGTGGGAGGGAGGGTCAAGCAGATGAAAAACTGTGAGAACCACTATTCAAATGAACGATGGGTCTTGGCAGCCTAGAAAGCCCATAAATTTGATTTTCACTCTGGGCCACGCCTAATCTAAAGGGCAATTAGAATGAAAAGACTTCTTTCAACTAACAAATGAATATTTCAAAGCTGGAACTTAACCCCTAAGAGACCAAGAGCAGTCACCTCACTCTCCAGGAAGAGTCTGACATGCATAAAAAAGTGCTTCAAAACTGTACCTAAAATTCCATTGGCTTCCTTTGCCTTACTTCTTAAAGAAGGCAGTGGGATACAACTTTGTTCAGCTGCATTCCTCGGTGCTCTTGTTTTCAATTCATTATTTATTATATCATTAGATATGCTACTCTGTGAGTGTACTTAAGCGATTTGCAGGCTGTGTGATCTCCAGTAATTTAACTAGAAAGCCCAGGAACGGGAAATGACATCTTTAAATTCCCTTATCCCTCCTGGTCTTTCACAGTCTTGAATGATTCTGGGTATAAAACTCCCATCTCTTATTGTATAATGATGAGAGTTTAAGAAAGTCTTTGGCTTGGTATAGTTTTATGTACCCAGCAGATATTCTGCATGCTTGTTAATTAATACTGTGGTTCAGATTCCTAACTCTTTGTGACCCCACAGTGGATATTTTTGGCAGCAAAGACACCGGAGTGTTTCGTCATTTCTTTCACCAGTGGATTAAGGCAGAGAAGAAATGACTTACCGAGGGTCACACGGCTAATGAGTGTCTTAAGCTAAATTTGAACTCAGATCTTCCGGAGATCAGGACCAGCACTTTATTCTCTGAGCCACCTAGCTGTCTCAGTAATGAACACTATGGGGTAAATATTAGGGGAATGTTTTAATTCACTCTAAAATGTACGTGCAAAGCGTGGGCAACGTGCAGTCTGGGGAGGGGATTTCAAAGGGTGAACATCCCTCAGCCTCCAGTGTTCTCTTTTCTGGGCCAGTCAATCAACAAGCATTTATTAAGTCCTTAGCAAGTTGCCTTGACATTTTAAATGGGGAGACAAACATGAAAATAAATATATGCATTTCACATGTGTGTATATATACAGTTATCCCTTCCACATGGTGGGGAGGGTTACAGGTACGGAACTTAATCCACATAAAAATTTTTCACCCTCCTTTCATAACGGAGAAAACTGAATTATTATGGTACTAAAAGATTAAAATATGTTGATCTTATATGATACTATACATATACTTTATACATTCCTGAGTTTCTGAACATTTTCTGTGACTTCTACTGGCTTTTAAGTGTTGCCTGCAGCTTCTGCAAAACTCCTCCCAAATCTCCATTTAATTTCTTTCTGATTTGTAGAGTATTTTTTTTAATTTTTAAAGTTTTTTATCTTAAATTTATTTATTTTTAGGTTTCAACGTTCACTTCCACAAGATTTTGAATTCCAAATTTTCTCCCCATCTTTCCCCTCTGCCCACTCCAAGACAGCATGAATTACTCCTTCCCCAATCTATCCTCCCTTCTATCATACCCCTCCCCCTTCCCTTATCCCCATCCCTTCTATTTTCTTGTAGGGCAAAATGATTTCTACACAGCATTACTTGTATATCTTATTGCCCAGTTGCATGTAAAAACAATTTTTAACATTTGCTTTTAAAACTTTGAGTTCCAGCTTCTCTCCCTTCCTCCCTTCCCACTGAAAAGGCAAGCAATTCAACACAGGTTATACATGTGTAGTTATGCAAAACACTTCCATAACTCCAACTTAATTTCTTATGGCAACCCGTGATATATTGAAACTGAAAAGGGGAAAGTTGCAATGTAGAAGGGATAACTGTACATATAGTAGATGGAAGATCATCTCAGACAAGGCACTACCAGCCAGAAAAGGCCTCCTGAAGAAGAAGGGATTTGAGCTGAGGCTTGAAGGAAGTCAGGGAAAATAACTGAAGGAAGGAGAACATTTAGGTTTAGAATAGGGATGGAAGGGGCAGCTCATGAAAAGGTTCAGGGTTGGTAGATGGAATGACCCAGCAGATAGAACAGTTAATATGCTACATTATAGACTGCTTAGAAGGGAGCAAACTACAATAAGCCTGGAAATTAAGAAGGGAACACATTATGAAGGGCTTTAAATGTTAAATGGGATTTTACATTTGATCCTGAAGGTCACAGGGAGACATTGCAGTTTAATGGTCAGTAGGGTGACATAGTAGAATTGAGCTTTAGGAAAATCACCTTGGTAGGTGAATGGAAGAAGGACTGGCATAGGGACAGACGACACTGAGAAAGCAATCAGAAGATTATGGAACCAGTTCAGGAGAAAGGTGATGAGGGCTTGAATTACAGTGTCAGCTGTGTGAATGGAGAGAAGAGGATGAATGCTGTGAACGTGGAAATGACAAAGTATGACAACCAATCAGCTATGTGAGGTGAGAATGAGGAGGTCAGTGGGCATCTCCTTTGAAGAAATGGAAGATTCTTGAGGGTAAATTGTTAGGTCTTTGCTTTTGTAGCCCTAACATCTAGTACAGGGCTTGGTCCCTAGAAGGGACTGAATAAATTCTTCTTGGTTGGTGCTTATTGATTGGTGGGACACTCCTGTTTTCAGAAATTGACCTCCTTAGTCTAGGCACTGGGAGGAGGGAAGACCTTGAATCAGAATCATGGAGCTCTGAAGGGCTAAGTCTAGCAAGGGTGTGCAGTTCATTGTTTACCTTTGGGGCAGGTGAGGGTTGCATTCTGCCTGGAGAGGCCCAAGAGGAGAGAAAGCTCTAGCAGAAGGACCATCATTGAGTGTCCAAATTCTCCCCTCCCCCTCCTCCCATCCCTGTCTAGTGTTCTGCAGCATCTACCCTTGACTATGCCCAAGATAATCAACAAATTGGCAATTTATTCAGACATGCTGTTATTTTATAATTAAGGAATAACTGCTCTTTTCTTACCTTCTTGAGGCTGCTGGCACCGCTGTGACCTCTGATTGCTGCTAACAGGGCTGACCTTTCATTCTCAGGCTCGGTGTAGGACGGCTTCTTTAGACTTCCCTCTGGGCTATGTTCTGCAGTCTAGGATATTAATATGTTTCAATAGATTTTATTCAGTGGTTAGAAAATGTTGACGAGAGCTCAAAAGAAAATCAATCACTGAATACTGGATGGGGTTAATGTAATTTTTTTTTCTCCTAAATTTTACCTGTTGGATTACATTAAACCATTTCTACAGATTGCATCATTAAAATCCCATTTTTGTATAACTGCAGGTATTCGTCAGTAACTTCACTTTCTTTCCTCTTAACATGTTCCTATTTCTCTTTTTCCCCTTCCTGGTATAGAAGGATGCCATTGAAAAACAATATAGCATTTACAGAATTATAAGGAGCTCTTGGATAATGGAACAGAGCAAGATGATTAAGAAAAAGTCCTTTTTTCTTACATCATTAGGTTTTAAAAACTTATGTCACTTAGTCAAGTTCAGGACTGCACCCTAAAAGGCAATCCTGCCTCAGTATTACTCAGAAGCGGCTTTGTAGATTATCCTACCATCCTTTCCTTTTGCTTCCAGGGCCAGAGAAAGGTGAGGAAATTCCAACCTACTCAACCTCCCCTCTTGGCAGCTAACAGGTACGTGTAGAGTCCCGGACATGGGGTCAGGAAGCCCTGAATTAAAAACTATCCCTAGACACTCACCAGCTGTGTGACCCTGGGCAAGTCACTTAACCCCTGTTTGCCTTTAAACTTTAAAATGAAGATGTAATAACACATGCCTCCCAAGGTTATGAGAATAAAATTAGATACTTGTAAAGTACTAGACTAATCTTAAAGTGCTATATAGATGCTAGCCATTATTATAATAAACGTTACTATTGTCAATGTCTTTAATCAACTATTTGGTGGGGGGTGAGGTTAAAATTACAAGGAAAATAAAAGTAATTAAACATAGATGTTGCCTGTCTATACTGTCTTTGCCTCTTCCTCTTTTCTAGGCATAAGTATAGCATGACTACCATGCTAACTTTGTTTAGTGGGTAGAGGACTGATCTGAGAGCTGAGAAAACCTGGGTTTCAAGCCCTGTCTCTTACACTGACTGCATGACTGCAAGTCACTCAACCTTCCAGTACTCTAAACTCTCTAAGACCCTGAGTTGTCAAGAAGGTGTCAACCTGTATTGGTAAAAAGAGTTACTTTATCCAGGAGTTCCCTGAATCAATGAAATCACAGTACAGTCCCTTTGCCCTACAGTAGCAGCAGGCACAAAACTTAATGCTGACATAGAGAACTGATAATACCCCACACATCTTGTGCCCCAAAGTCAAGCCATTCCTTTACCTTTCTGAGTTTTTCCTTTCCTCCTGAGGTTTGAATGGCTTCCATCAAAGCACTATGCAATGAAGTGTCTTTAGGTGCTGGTTTCTGGACAATAGGTTTGAATTTCTTCTTGGGCCCAAATACGGTGGCCTGCAGAGGACTCTCAAGTTCATTGTCATGAGCAGATAAGGCATCCGATCTATCCTCCTGTTTCAAAGCACCCTGGCTGTTTATACCTGCAGCATTCTGATCGCTGTTACTGACACAAGGCCACTTAGTGGCACTTGAAGTAGATCCACTGGAGTTTCGGAATCCTGGTGATCTTTCAGGAAGAGAAGAATGTGCACTTTCTGTATTGCATTTTGGGTCACAGACAGACCTGGTCTTTAGGTAACTGTAACTGTGTTTTCCATTGTAACTACAAACTTCTACCACAGAATAATCAGTGCTGGGAGAAGATTTAGTTAATGGTCTACTAATGCTTTGATTGTTGCTGTCTACAGAACTGAATTGAGCAAGGGGCTTGATATTCGCTTCTCTGTCTTCCATCTGAGAAGAGGCTCCAATGGTAGGTGTAATCAATTCCTTTCCATGGCCAACCCAACAATCGGAGTACGACCTTTTGGGATCATTTTTAGATGCTTTTGTTACGGAATGTGTACTATTTAATAGGTTCTCCTTCTCAGGAGGAGGTGCTAAATCTTGTTGGAGCTTCTGGCCTTCCCATCTGCTTGGCTCTCTCTTACTCTTACTAAAAGAGTTAGTGTTGACTGGAGGAGTTTCCATTCGTCTTGCAATTGCAGAGGCAACATATTGGCTTGATGTTCTTCTTTGAGGTTTAAGAAAAGGAGGAACTTCTCCTGTAGGGTTATCTGGTGTACCAATTGGTGCTTTTGCCTGAGCTGTGCTGGTGACGAACATAGTAGATGGCTTGCTTTTGTGCAGCTCAAAATTGTTTTCACCCACTTTGTGGGCAGCTGGTTGTGATGGTTTTAGTTTTGGGTTCAAGAATTCTGGTTCTGCTTTGAGTTTCATTTCTTTATGGTGTTGTTTTAGTGGCAGAGTAGCTGTGGCTCTTTTAGCATAGTCTATGGGCACATCAGGATGTCTCTCTATGGAGTTTGATCTCCAGAATTCCTTTACTTTCCCAATGGGAAGTGTCTCCATTTCACCAACAGAAGGTATCAAGGTGTTCTTCTTTCCATTAACATGTGGGTTGACTAGATTGCCCAATTCATCTATCTTAATGGCACCAGTGGAGAGGGATACTCCTCTGTCGTAACATTTCATCTCTGATTTTGGAGGAACAATCTTATAGGTTGTGAGGCCAGCTTTAGGTCCCACTGAGTTTTGACCTCGGTAATACCATGATGATGGCACTATGAGATCATTTTTATCACTGGTTTGCTTTTCCATCATCAATTCTGAAATCACTTTCTTAGTCATGTCAGATCTTTGAATGCCATTTGACTCAGGGTCCTGACTGTTGCTTTCCTTCAAATACAGTTCGCTCATCTGAGGCTTAACAGTAGAAGAAGCCACCCTGGGCTTTAGTTCGCTTGGAAAAATATTTTTGCAGTTGTTGGATGGTGCCAAGTCCTTTTCTTTGTTCATTTCATATGAAGAAACGTAAGATTCAAACACATTCTCCCTCCTTTTCACAAGCAGATGACTCGTTTTCGCCTTGTAGGACTGGTCATACATAGGGCTCTCTTGGTTAGCCACATGTTCCGTATCAAAAGAACCTGCATTATTGTTTTTATTGATGAAAGTCCCCAGATCAACAGGATCATCTAAAACTTCTCCTATAAATGTAACTGGAATTGTGTAAGCAGTCTCTTTAGGGAGTATGACCTCTTGTCCATGGGAAAGGGGCACACCATTTGTGGAGTCTGTTAAAGAGTTGATATCTGTTTCATAACTATCTTCCATGTCTGAAAAAAACACACAAAGAAAAATTCTCTCAAATTGGCCCAAATGGTATGGTTCCTATGCCAATTCTTTAGTGTAATCATAACCATGAGGTTGGTTCCCTTGGCTAACATTTGTATATGAGATTTACATACATTTTTACAAGTCATTCCGGTTTACAATCTACATATATTCTGGGCCAGATTCTTACCTTCCATAATGTGATGGGAGAACTGTTGGCAGTTTTCAATGTTTCCAGGTGAGATGCTCAGTTAAAACAACATTCTGCCATTGTTTTTACAGTTAAAAAATAGTTTTCTAAATCTGAACCTTTTGTTTAAACAGCTTTAGAGCATCAACATTCAAAGTTCATTTTAGGTTTTTACCTCTTAACTCCTCATATGATATTAGAAGTAACACACGATAAGACCTCAGAGAGCTTGCTCCAACTATCATGCCTTAATGGAATATGGGGTGACAGCTTGAGTATAAAGGAAGAAAATGATTATAAGCTTTTCTCAAAGCTCAAGTTATAAAGCAGGCTTTAAAACACTGAGGCTGTGTTTTAGTCACAAAGACTGACTTTGAATTTTCACGTACAAAAACAAATTATTTGTCAAATAAGTCCCTCAACTGTGTAACTATCTGAACTGGCCAGGAACACAATCTAAAGTAGCTTACTGAAGGCATTACTGAAAGCATGGTAGAGTGTTCTTCCCCCCTCAGTTGTACTGCATTTGATTTCCAATTTTGCAGCTCTGTTATGAGTTTTGATTGAGAGAATCTAAGTTTTTAGAATGAGATCTATCTATATTCACACGTGTGTGTATACACACAAACACACAAAGTTTCATATGTGTGTGTGTCTACTTACCTAGCTATCTAATTTATTTTAGAATAAGTTCCTTAGTTCTGTAGAACAGCAAAGTATAAACACAGGTTTTTACATGCTGCATTCCCTAACATGCTTCCCCCCTCCCACTTTCCCCATTATAATATATACTCCTGGAGGGTACTAACTGTTTCCTACTTTGTATTTATCTGCTTTGCAGTTGTTCTGCACAAACATTTATGTACTGTCTCCCCTCATAATATCAGCTCCTTTTGGATAGGTACTGTTTAGTTCTGAGCACAGTGCCTGGCATACAGTAGGTACTCAATAAACACCTTATGGATGTTGTCGTTATATCCCCAACACCATTCATAGAACGTTGTATATATTAGGTACTTATTATATTCACTGAATTTACATCTATCTTTTTTTAAATAGGAGAAGCAAATAATAGAAATTCATTTCTATAGTATTAGTTTTATGGGACAAACAAAAAGCAGACTCCCGATACTGCGAAGTAGTGGTTCCCTTTAGAGAGCTTGAAGCAAAACTGAATGTTTTTCCTGTTGGATACAGATTGGACTAGATGGTCATTGAAAACTCTTCCAGTTCTTGGCAACTAATGTTTATTCATTAATGATGCCACCATCACTCAAATAGCCTTCTAACCCTTTATTCTGATTCATACCCTGTCTCCTGCAAAATCCCACTAAAACAACATTTTCCTGTTTAGTCCCTACCTTACTTGGTATTGAGTTTCACTCATTTAATCATTTAACAAAAATTTCTTGAGTTTATGTTGTATGTGCAAGTTCCTATGCTGGCTTTTGGTAGAAATAAAAAAGATAAATAAGAACAAGCCTGTCATCAAGGATCTCACAATCTAACAGGGAATGGAATGTTAGTAAAGAAAAATTTACACAGTGAACTGCAACAGAAAACAGAATATCATTAAAAAATAAAGGATATTTAAATTACTGTGGTATTTCATTTGTCAATGAGATCTGGGAAAGAGGATAGCAGATAAAACAATGCTTAAAGAACAGACATCATTTGAGCTGTATCTTGAAGGGTGAGTGCATTTCCAAAAGGGAGAACTGGGGAGCTGTATCTTGAAGGGTGAGTGCATTTCCACAAGGGAGAATTGGGGCCAACAGAGGAAAGGCATACTAAACACAGGACAGCAAAAATAACCACGGAATTAGGAAAATGAGGGCTAGTCTGTGAATGCCAGAGGCAATGCAGTTAGTGAACAGAGGACTAGATTTGGAGTCAGGAAGACCTGGGTTCAAGTCTCACCTTAAATATTTACTAGCTCTATGACAATATAAACATGACACTCAATCTCACTAGGTCTCAGTTTCCTCATCTGTAAAATATAGATGTTGAATAAGATGGTTTCCAAGTTCCTTTCTACATCAATGATCCTGTGACCCTAAATCATGTAGCCTCTCTGAACTTCAGAATTTCAGTTAATTCTCTAAAACACTTATGGGCTGCAGTAGGTGCTGATGGAGACAGTTCCCAAAATCATAGACCCTTGAGATTGAGACATGTATTTGGTGGATGCTGAGTATTCCAGTTTGCATCACATTACTTTGCATTTAACTTCTATGTTAGGTGATACATATGTACATTCTTCTCCAGTTGGAGTGTAAGATCATGAAAATATTTGGCACTCCCTGGCTGGGTCCACACACAAGATGGCAAAATGATTACATAACTGTTCCCAATTGTACTTTTCAGTTGAATCAATCAGTCATGATCAGTCTTCACGGCACACATTGGCAAACACTCCAAGTTGCAGTTTTTCTGCATCACTGCCGAGGAGATAGATCATGGTTGACTGGTTTGACTTAATGTTATGGTTAGAACACTCCTGTTCCATGTCAAGTTGCCATGAATGTAGATATAGGCTGAGTTTCCTACCTTTCAATAGCATCTTATATGATGTTCTGCACACATTAGCTGCTCTGTGAATTTTATTGACTGATGAACAAGATGTTATATATACAGTGCTTTGAAGTTCAATTATTCTGCGTAAAGCTCTCTATAGACTCATTTTACAAGTTTCTTAGCCTCTTCTTATTCATTTCTATGAGTTTCAATGATCCTTTTGTTTCAAAGCTATTTTCATTGTTTACTAAATTGAATTAAATTTCCTTTCCTGAAGTCTCCCTTTAAGGTAGGAGACTATCTCTCCTCACCTCAGCTTAGAAGCTGAGTTTGGAACTTTGGTGGCTTCTTTATCCGTAGAGAGGAGGACTGAGGGAAATCCTATCTGAAATCCCCAAGATGCTAGCATTCAAAGGAATGATTTCCCTTGTCTCTGTCTTAAAAAAAACAAAAAAACAAACCAATACTCTACCATGTAAGTAATATATATTTATTAATTTTTTTGAAGTTGTGTGTTAGTCATCAGAAAGATGCATCCATCTTACCTTGGAAATCACAAAAACCAGACTTCAATTTCATTCTTACACACTATGATTCTTTACAAGTAGAAAAGACAGCTAATTTACCATAGTCACATGATGAAGAAATTATTTTAAGGAACATATATTGAACTATCAGCCCAAACGACAGAAGATCAACAAAAATACACAGTATTTTATTTTCAGATCTCTTGGTTTCTCTCTAAAATACATTGTAGAACTATAAGAAAAGGACATGTTATATCCACATGTACCTACACATCTGTATGAAAACTGCCATGATGTAGTGGATAAAGAGCTGGCCCTGTAGCCAGAAGATATGGGTTCAAGTCACGACTCTGTGACTCTAATCAAGTGACTTAATTGCTCTGGTCTAGGTACTCTCTAAGCCTCTAACTTGAAGAAGAGTTGCTACCCAGAATTGACTGGGGGAGTAGTTTCCCTCAAGAGCTCCCTACAGTCATGTAATCACAAGTTTGGCCTAATATACATATGCATACATTTTTGCATGTGTATCTCTAGAAAGTATACACACACGAGCATATATGCATATGCACACACAAAACATGTATAGACACACATAAACACATATGTGTACATGAATGCACACACAAAACGTGTGTATATATACATAAACACACATGTATATACACATACATATATTCCTTTCTGTGAATGCACACACATATACATATAGACATATAAATACATATGCATGCCTGTATGCACATGTATATATATGTAAACTATAGGAATTTATAGCTATATAATACTATTAAAATTGGGGGTCAGAAGTAGTTACCGTCAAGATCTGCATCAAATTCGGCCATGGTTTTGTGGAGCTGTCCGTTAATAATGATGTCATCATCATCCTTTGCTGTAATTGCTTTTTCATGTCTAGAGAAGAATACAGAGAAATAAACAGATTTAGTCTCATTTAAAAATGTATCTAAAATACATTCTGAGAGACAGAATGGAATAGTAGTCAGAAGGGCCAACACTGGAGTGAGAGAGAGATCTGAATTCAAGTCATCTCTCTGTCACATATTGGCTGTGTGATCTTGGGCAAATCTCCAAGACTGTGAACTGCAAGTGCTTGTGATCTACATTAGCAGAAGGGCTCTCTACACTTAAAGAGTTCTCTATACTAAAGAAAACACGTCGGGATCACAATTTTTAAAAAATCCTTTCATTTTGGCGAATATCCAGGAAGACTCTAATTCACGAGTTAGCTAAATACATCAATCCAACATATGTACGTAAAGGGTTAATAAAACCTATATCACAAAGAAACAGCTCTCATTCACTTTGAAGTCAGTGAGTCTGAGTTTTAATTCTGATGTACAAAGAAAACTTAATGTGCAAATAGTATTTGTTTGCACATCTGTGTCATTCTAAAGCTGCCACTGAAAATGGGGTACAAATACACAAATCTGAGTTACAATAAAACATTCAGGCATACAGAGTGCAAGACATTTGGATAGCTGAGAACAGTGTAGTATCTGATACTCTATAGAAACTTTAGAAATACTTTGTTTCTAAAGTCCGTGGTTGAATTTTGAAGCATTTCCTCCTAAGGTTGTATGAATCACTCTGGGATTCATGTCTTCTTTTCTAAAGCACAGAAAGGTTATCCAGTTGAGTGGGCTCTGCACCGCTGAATTTAGTTATGTGGCCAGACTACAGGTGGAACTAAGGGAATGGAATGGGCTCTTTGGGTCTTCATATGGAAGGTCCTGTTGGGCTGATGATATGAGTGAGGAGGGCAGGCAAAGCTCGTTGTGACTGAACTCTGGGGTCCTACTTTTCAAGCTGAATAGCTCCTTCACAGAGCCCTAGCTGGAAACTGCAGACCCTGTTAAGAACAGGCATGTCTCTTACTCATTCATCTCTTCCACAAGCATTTTTTCACTAACTAGTCTGTTCCAGATACTATTCAAAGTGTTGGAACATAAAAGGTCAGTTAGTTGGCAAACAAACATTAAGTCCTTACTGTGTGCCAGGTACTTAAAAGCTATAGCTGAAAGACAAAAACAGTTTCCACTTTCAAGGAACTCATATTCTAATGGACAAGAGAGCATGTAAATAATTAGGTACTTTACAGAGAAGATGGAATTTCATTTCAGAGGCAAGGTAGAGGCAAGGAGAGGGAGAGTGGACCAAGAAAAAAGCTTTTTGCAGAAGGTGAGATTTGAGCTCAGTCTTGAAGGAAACCAGGGAGGCCAGCTGGCAGAGGGGAGGAGGGAGAGAATTGCAGGCAAAGGCGTCAGTCAGGGAAAAGGTACAGAGTGGAAAGATAGAAATGGAGCCTCCTGTGTAATGGATAGCAAAAAGATTGGTGTAGCTTGATGGTAAAGTCCATGGAGGGGAGTTGAGTATAAGAAGATTGGAAAGGCAGGAAGGATACGGAAAGCTTTCATAGGCTCCTAAAGTGGGTGGTACCGCCCCCTGGAGGGCACTTTGAATAAAAATAAGAGGGCAATAGAAGTGTAAAGAAAGAAGACAATTTTGAAGAACCATTCGTACATGTTTTTCATCGGTTGTATAAAAGAGTTAAAGTTGTAGTGATTATATGATTTTCCAAATAAACACAAAATGCAAGTTATAACTCATCAGTGGTCAAGTCTGCTGACAAGTCTTAATAAGCAAGTGCTGGCAGGTGAGTATGTCACAAGACTGTCAGGAAATCCAGTATGCATTGGCAGGAATATATATGTGTAATAATTTGTTTACAATATGATCCTATGTAGTAATATGATGCAATTCTGTGTCATCAAAATTTCAATGCAGGAAAGCCACCCCCGCCTCCAAATCTACAGCAAATTACTAAATTTGGGATGCAGCATTGAAAAAAAGTTATATATTCTTGAAATGATGCAAATTTAAAAAAAAAAATTAAAGGGTGAAGAAAGACTTCCAAGGGGGTGCTGAATTTATACTTTTTTTTGAAAAGGGGGTGGTAGGCCAAATAAGTTTGAGAAACTCTGCTTTAAGTAGTAAAAAAAAAAAAGATGGTTTTATATTGGATTCTGAAGGTACTCAGAAGCCACTAGAGTTTTTGAACAGTAGGATGACATGGTTAGACTAATACATTAGGAAAATTACTTTAATAGCTGTGTGTCTTTATATACTTTTATTTCACCCCTCTCGCCAAGCCTGGGCTGTTTATACTGGGCAGATGGCTCATGGTGCCATGTCCCATACCTTTCAGAGGTGAACTCCAGAAGCCTTGCATCTAACAATCCTACAATACATATCACTGAATGTTTCACTGTAATTAAGATTTATGGCAAATCATTAAGGTTTACCTTACAAACAGGGACTTTGGTCTTGGGAGGCTTGTTACTGGGAGCTGTGCCCAGCATAGGTTTACCCAGATTTGAGGAAAGAAGTAGTATCATTAATTTTTCCTCTCTCAAGACTCCTAATAAGGAAGTTTTGTACTCAAGATGCAGAATGAGACACATGCTTTTGGATGTTGCTAAGGCAAGAATTTGCTTTGTTTGACTATGCATATCTGTTGCAAGGGTGAGTTCTTTTTTGTTTAATTGCAGGGATAGGAGGAAGGCATTAGGAGAGAAAGCAAATTCTACTTAATTGAATAAATAATAAGTTTAAAAAGCTATAAACAGAAAGCTCTCCTCTGGATAAGTGAGATCATAAGATTTGTTTCATATAGGCTGGAGAAAGATTAGTGAGTTTGAAATCTCCTGTAAGAAATATTCTATGTATGGGCTATATGGCTTTCGTACTGCCATGCACTTGAAAATATTTCTAAAGTGATTAACTGTTGATATCTAATGAAGTCTAAAGAAGTATTTGTTGCAGGCAAAAGCAAGCAATGATTTCCACTGATGGGAATTCACCTCAGATTAGAATGTATTGAATATACTTTCTACAATATTTACTTAAATCTTAAATTACTTAAAACTTAAAGTTTCATCTGATAAATTGATCTTCTTTACTAAGCACTCTGTTTTTGGAACCCTTTAGCAGCTTTCCAATTTTCCATTTGGCAAAACCTTAGATTCCTTCTATGTAACACTACTGTGAATTCAGGGTGCGACCATGAGTAGGCCACTGAACCTCTCTAGGCTTCCTCTGACTGATCTATTAAATAAGTATCAAGTAAATCTCTAAGGATTGTTGGACTACCACTGTTCTCCAAGTCCAAGAAGTCTACAGGTGTGCTGTGTACATTTGCATGTTTATATTATTAACTAGAAAGTGTATAAAGAATTACTTTTATAATATATTTATTTTATATAATATATATTACATAATATATTACATGTTATGTGTATATATTTATATCATACTTACAATTTATAAAAATTACTTTTTAGAAGCATCAAGTTCTTTGTATTGATCTTAGATGCTCAATTTTTTTTGAGATGATTCTTTTCTTTCCCCTACATTTTTTCCTCCTCCCTAAGAAATTGTATATCATCATTATAAGTGAATTTAAATTTTTACGTTTAATTTTAAAACAAGAAGAAAGTAATGGAAAATGAAAATAGCATTTTGAATGCCCCCAACTAGTTATGCAGTCTTTGGCAGGTCATTTCATTTTTCTGAGGCCTCAGTTTCCTCATATGTAAAATGAAGAATGTGACTTAGATGATCTGAAATATTTATGCTAGTTCTAACATTCTACAAAAACTGAAGGCCAAAGATTTATGAAGCACCTTGAGTCTAATTTAAAGCAAATGATTAATATAGAGAAATATAGCTATATTTTCCATTGGAATGTAAGCTCCTTGAGGGCAAAGAAGATATTTTTTTTCCTTTGCCTCCCTAGTGCTTAGCACAGTGCCTGGCAAAGAATGGGTGTTAAATGAATGCTTGTTGAAATATCTGTTTAAGACTTGAGCTTTGATGTCTTTGGTGTAGGTAGCTTCCAGGGAAGAATTCCCTTGGTTAATTCAGGTTAGCATTTACTTTATAACTTTTAGTCTCAGGAGATTTGTCTTGGTTTTTTTTTTTATAAATTCTAGAAACTTCTTGGCTTATTCTTCATAATTTTGAACATGGTCACATCCATACTAGATAAATGTAAAAACTGGAGCAGTATTTTCCTCAGAAAGTTTTCTGGCTCCACACCCAAAAATAAGAAGTTACATTATGTCCAATCAAAATATATATATCTCAGATTTTCCTGGTCAGTTTCCTGTCCATTATGATATACTGCTTCTCTGAAAAATATACATGGTGTGATGGGCAACACTTGAAGTCATCCCTTCACATTTCATACTACAGACTTGACGTAGTGAAATACAGCATTGACATCAAATTTATCAATCACAGGTCAGACAGGATCAGACACATTGAAACTTTCCAGCACAGTGATATCATTTTGGTCCTCTTCGAGAATGAAGGACAACCATGAACCAACCAATCAATCACTTTCCTGGAAAAGACCAAGTCAGGTGAGATGAGAGAATGGATTTTTATTTTAGATGCTCCTGGTCCCATTTCTAATAAAGGTGCTTATGTTAAAGAAGCTTTCTCTTTTCAACTACCTTCATGGACCAGAATAGGATGTATTATTTTCAAGTTGAAAATATAAGGCTCCTAAGATTTTGCTATCAATTCTGTCACTAAAAAGGTTAAAGTTTTTATTTAGCAGGCAATGCAACCCAGAGGAATGAGCCATAACCAAAGCACACCTATCTTAGCCCCAGAGGTCTACCACATCCCAGTCCAATCAAGGATAATTTCAACAAAAAACTAGGGATATCAAACAAGAGTAAGGAGATTACTGGCCAGGGCTTTGTTGCTCTCTTGCTGAGCTGGAAAAGTAGTTCTTCCTTGAAGACGTTGGTGCAAATACCCAAATCTTTTCTAAAAATGGTCAGTTTTGAATATGGCTCATTTTGCTTTCCAAGTTAACAGATTGGCAAATAATGAATGAGGTATATCTCATTCTGTCTCTCCTAAACCCATTCTTTATCCTTATCATGACCTGCCCTTCACTCTTTACCTGATGGTTGACTGGTTCAACTATTGCTGTATCCCTTACTGCCAACGCCACCAAGTCATGTTCCAACCCTGAACTACTTTCATCATCTACCTCCTCCATTCCGGCTCAAAGACTCACTTCAGATACTTATTAGCTGCGTGACTCTGGACAAATGACTAAGCTCTGCTTGTTTCAGTTTTCTCAGCCATAAACTGGGGAATAATAACAGTAGCTCCTTCCAGGTCTTGGGAAGACAGAAGGAGATGATTTACACCAAGTGCTCTGGAACGTTTAAGATGTTTTACAAATATTAGCTATGATTAGCATGGTCACTGTTATTACTGGGTTGAAGGCAAGAAGGCTTGTCTTGGGCTTGGCAACAGAGCTGTTAAGGATATAAGGGTGAAGGTTTAGTCACTAGCTTGAAGCATTAGCTAATCTTAGGTTGGGTCAGACCATAGTCCTATAGCAGAAGTAAATCGGAGCTTAATATTTTCCCTCAAAAATTCTTCCACCCCAAACCTAGAGACATGTTTCTTGTTGATAGTTTTATTGTGGCTCAAGCCCAAGAAAAATATGAGACAATTCTGAGATCAGGTTGTATGTGTTGGATAAACATTACGAATGGCATTTTCTCACACAGAGTTTGTGGTTGTGTAAAGAGCATGATAACCTTCAGGCCACTTCTGTCATAAAATCTGAGGTGCTCAAATGACAAGAGCTGGTAAATCTGAAGCCAAAGACTGAGAAAAAAGTCAACCTTGGTCTTAGGTCTCCTTCCCCTTTGTGGGATCTGTCCAAGGGAGAATAACCGAGGTCCAAGGAGAGCTGAGCACCAGGGCTTGTGTTCCCCTGAGCTGAGGCCACCATGCCTTAATTAGGCTTCAGCAATCACTTACCAAGCTGGATAGGGCAGCAGTTATGTCAAATGAGCACCATGGGAGATGGGTCTTTATGACAGTTTATTAAGTGAAAGAGATAGCCATTATTGCTCCATTTTGAATTATTTTTAAACAAATTCATGGCACTCTAGTGCTATTTTTCTCATAAAAGGTGAAAAGGGATTTGGATTACAGCCTAGTCAATAAAACTTAGGGTGGGGAGGTAGGAGTAAAATTCAAAGTATTCTGGAAAGAACCAAAAGAATGTTTTTATTTTTGGAGAAAATAAAACAAAACATTTTCAAAATGAAAGCTTTATAACTTAAAGGTGAAAAAAAGGAAGACCTATGCCATTTAATGACATGTCAAATACTTATTTGATTTTAAAATTGTTTCCTTAATTAAAAAGAGTTGGGGTTCTAATGCATGATCAAGCACAAATGGTGTTCTGCCCAAAGGATGGTGAATTTTGAAGACCAGAAACTGTCAAGTTAAAACTTGGGGTTTACTGGCTAGATTTCTTTCTCAAAGACCAAGCCTTTAACCCAATTCACTCTGGATCTCATGGATTGGATAACAATAGGACCCTGCTCAAGCACTCCTTAACGGTAATGTTTTGGGACCTCCTGGATCTTAGGGAATGTAAATAATAACTGTTTCTCTTTTGGTCAGCAACCCTGAGGGTCTTCTCCCTGCAGTTGGATTTCTTTTTTTATTAAAGGGGCCATCCCTTGACTTACTTACTAGAGAGGCTTATTCACTGAATGAGTGTTGCCTCACTCAAAGTGAGAACTTGAAAAGACCTTAGCTTAAAAGGGTCAGGGTCCCATTGCATCCTGGGCCACATTTGGTTGTTCTGATCCATATCTGTCACTGGACCCAGATGGTTCTGGAGGAGAAATTCCTTGGGCATTAAGGGAAAGATTAGTGTATTTATCTAGGCCTTGATTTTGTTTCATCTTTAATATTGCTTCCTCTCTTTTATAGGGTGCCCAGGAAAAGAGGGAAATATGGAAGACTGATAAAAGATTTGATAAGAGAAGAGACTTACACGTTTTGTCTCTTGGCCTTGATCTTCACAGAACACTTTGTCTAGACCTCTCCTTTGCTCCTGCATTCCAGTCAACTGTACACTTATTGGTGTATGTGTCATAAAGAAGCAAGTTTGCTCAAGATTATCCCAGGTAGGTGAGAACAATATTTAAAGTAGCCACATTGTATTTAATATCACCTAGGGGTGTGGTAGATTGAGTGCCAGGAAGTCAGACTGAAGTCAGGAAGACCTGAGTTCAAATCAGACCCCAGACACTTACTAGCTACATGAACCTTGGTGGAAGTCATTTGATCTAGGTCTGCCTCAATTTCCTTAACTGTAGAATGGGGTGAATAACATGCTAAAGTTGTGTGGCTAAAATGAGATAGTATTTGTGAAGTGCTTATACTTGGTAAGCACTTGTTTCCTTTCCTTCATAGATTTTTATGTCTTCTATATACAAGGAAATGAAGTATTTTATTTTGAGTCACTACAACTTTGAAATTCAGGGTTTCAAAATATCAGAAGATCTGGCTATGTCCCTCAACCAGAATGATGGTTTTGAACACAGAAAGCTTGGGTCTGAATCCTGTATTCTCACCAATTCTTCCTTCAGCTAGGATTTCCTATCAAAATCACAGAGCTCTGGAATAGGTAGGTCCTCAAACTTTTTTTTCCCTTGATAAATACAAAGGAAATCCTTACTGCATATACCAAACATTTAATATTCCTTGGAGAACCAAGAGACTTGGAGAAAGAATCCTAGATTTGGATGCTCAGGATCTGAGTTCCAGACCCAAGTCTGCCCTTACTTAGCTGTGACCCCAGCAAGTCTTAGATTCAGAAGCCCAATCTACCTCAGAGGGTCCTTGAAAGAATTAAAGGAGATAACACATGCAAAGTACTTTTTACTACATACCTTTAAAATTCTGTATTAATTCATTTTCTTTCCCTCCTCTTATATTTATTTATGTTTATTTATTTTTATTATTTTTTTAGTGTTCTACAAACACTTCCTTAAAATTAAGATTTTATCCCCACTCCACCTTTCCCCCACTACCCCCCCTCCTTCCCTGTGAGAGCATACAATTCTGTATAGGTTCTACATATACTTTCCTATTGAGTACATTTTCACAATAGTCATGCTATATAGTCGAACTAAAATAAATGGAAGAAATCATATAACAAATCAAACATAATACACTAAAACCCCCCCACACACAAACATGATCTGCTACATTCTGCGAATGACTTCCATATTTCTTTCTCTGAGTGTGGAAGACATTTTGCCTTAGAATACCACCATTGGGATTTTTTTTTTTTAGTAAGTTCTTACGTTATTACAAAGTTCCAAGTCTACCAGAAAAATCTCTTGCACACTGTGGTCGTTGCTGTGCACAAAGTTCGCCTGGTTCTGCTCCTTTCATTGAGCATCAGATCATATAAGTCTTTCCAGGCCTCCCTGAAGTCTTCTTGTTCATCATTTCTTATAGGTCAATAGTATTCCATTACATTCATATACCATAATTTATTCAGCCATTCCCCAATTGATGGGCATCTCCTTGATTTCCAGTTCTTGGCAACCACAAAGAGAGCTGCTATAAATATTTTTGTACATGTGGGACCCTTTCCCATTTTTATGATCTCTTGGGGATACAGTCCTAGTAGTGATATTGCTGGGTCAAAGGGTATGCACATTTTTGTAGCCCTTTGGGCATAGTTTCAAACCATTCTCCAGAATGGCTGGATGAGCTCACAGCTCCACCAACAATGAATTAGTGTTCCAACTCTCCCACATCCTCACCAGCATTTATCATGCCTCCTCTTATTAGTACCATGGTGACCAGTAAACTTAAACTACACACCTAAACTCATCAGGTGTTTTTTGGGTGGTTCAGAGCATGCTGGACTTGGGAGTCAGGAAGACAGAGGGTAGAATTCTACCTCTGACACTGTGACTGTGTCAGTCAATTACACCTCTCTAAAGCTTGTTTCTTCATCTTTCAAATGGAAATGACATTTCACAGGGATATTGTGAGAGTCAAATGAGATAATGTATGTAAAGGCATCTGTAAACTTTAAAATGCAATATAAATGTGAGCTCTAATTACTATTACTCCTTTTTAAAACTTCCAATTTCAGTCCTACTTAATCTGTCAACACTTTCCCTCCCTACTGATTTGTGGTGTGGGTCTCTCCGTGACAACATTCTTCTGGGCTCAGAAATGTCTCTTATTTAGACTTTTTGTTCTAGTAATTTTCACATCTAAGAACTTAAGGATCTTTGAACTCTCAAGTTCATTAGATAAAATCACTTTCCTCCTTTTGGCAGACTTAGTTCAAAGGTTAGGTCCTAAGGATCTGTGTGGTCCATGAGAGCAAAGAACTGCTGGTCTAGAGCTGTGTTCTTAACTTGGGTTCAAGCACAGACTTCAGGGGGAGAGTCCATGAACTTGTGCAGGAAAAAAATTCAACTTTATTTTTATTAATATTTAATTGAAATCTAGTATTTCCTTCAATTACAAATCAAACAAAAATATTAGTGGGAGAAGAGGTCCATAGACTTCATCATACTGCCAAAGGAAGTCATGCCATAAAAAACATCAAGAACTGCTGGTCTACCAATAGAGGGACCACTTGGTTAGTTACAGATTTGTGGGCCTTAGATCTTGTAAGGAAAGATATTTTCAACAAACCAAGGAACAAAGACCATCCTTGCAGAGTCAAAGTTTGGATATAACTTAAAAATTATCCTCACTGAAATATTAGTATTCTTAATGCCTCAAAGAGTCTATATTACAGGTTGTGTGGTTTATTATATGAAACTAATTAGTTGATTTATTAATTGCAGTTTTATGTTGGAACCCTCCCTAAGATGCTCATAGTCCTACTATGTTCTATCACAGATTTTGGATTAAGGTAAGGGATCATATGCTTTAGACATAGAAGGGACTTTAGCAATCTCTGGGATTTGGGTTCAATGACTAGTGGGTAAAGACTTTCGGTAAGTACAACTTATTTTATTCTGAATAACTACTTGGATTCTAGTAAACACCTCAAAACTTAAAAAACTATCTAGCTGAATATAGTCTTTGTTTCAAAATTTCAAATCCTTAGTCATATATGATGAGGAGTCTTCCTTATACTCTTAAAAACTGAAACCTTGGTCTGAATAGCCTTAGGCAAAGTGTAGTGTTATTAATGAAACAATCAGAGCTGTAGTAGGGAACAAAACACCTGATGTAAACAGCCCCAACACAGTAGCTTAGTTTTGCTGCTTGCCATAATTAAGTTGAAAAAGGCAGACTTTTTCTTACTGTCAATGACCTGGTGCTTTCTTGGTGACAGGAAGACCAAAGTCCTTCCAGAAAAATACCCTAGGTTTTGTGAACTATGTAAATACAGGGATCATCTTACTGAAGTGTCTTTCATTACCTTTTTATTTATAAGGGTCCAAGAGAGGAGAGCCCCAGATTATACTCTAAGAAATCAGACCCTCAACTAGACACACTTCACAGACTGGGATTGATACAGTGACTTATCAGTTTCACGAATTACATTTAGGAAGTAGGGTATGTCTCAAAGATGCTAGGAATCATTGGGAGGGTACCAACAAAAGGAGAATTACATCAAAGTTGAGAACTAAGATAAGAAAATCAGCCCCTTATAAGGGTCTGTCTGGTCAATGACCTAGGATTCTTCTCCTATCCTTTCAATGTAAACCAGTTAAATAGGTACTTAGAGTTCTGGCCTCTACATTCCTGTCTGTCAATCAGCTGGCACTTAATAAGCACCTACTATGTGTCAGATACTGTGCTAAGCATCTAGTAGGTGCTTATACATACATAGTAGGTGCAGATGCGAAGAATTACATTCCCTACTATCAGTCTAATGGGAGAGAAAATATGTAAACAATTATGAATGTATGCGTATGTGAATCTCTATACACACACACATTCATACATAATGAATTAGGAATCATCTTGGAAGGTTGGGAAAGGCTTCTTAAAAGAACAAATCTTGTTAAAGTTAGTTGAGACTTGAAAGAGCTCAGGGAAGACAAGTGATGGAGATGAGGAGGGTATGTGCTACATCTGACAGGTAGTTTATATTTTGATTAAGTTGGTAACATCTGGTTATTTTTGGTGCAACTGTAATAACCAGGCAGACAGGTCAAGCTGCCACAGTCTGCTCCAAATTTCTATGAGACAGCATGGGACAGTGGCTAGAGTGCTGGACTTGAAAGTCAGAAAGCCCTGAATCTGAATCCTGGCATTTACTAGCTGTATGAGCTTGTCATTTAACCTTTCTTTCCCTCCTTTCCCCCACTGATAAGCCCAAGATGATAATACTTGAAGCATCTATCTCTCAAGGGAATAATGAGTTTCAAATAATATAACATATTAAAGACCTAGTAAACTTTAATGTATCATACACATAAAGTTTTTTTTTTAAATAATGCAGTTTTTTTTTGGATTCTTTATTCATTGAAGATGCTATGATTACTTCATTAATAACATTATCAGCCTTCCCATATGATCTATAAGTGCCCCTTCTTGGAGGTAATGAACTGGTGCTTTCTTGGTGATAGGAAGTGGAGATTTCTCAAGACCAAGGAAAACACCCTGGCTTTGAAAACCATGTAAATCTGGGGACCATCTTAATGAAGTGTCTTTCTTGACACTTATGAGAGTGCTGAGAGGAGAGCCCCAGATCATATTTCAAAAAACCAGAATGTGAACCAGTCAATAGGCTATAAGGGTCAACCTAATACTTTTAGGAGGGTTGAAATGCCAGCAACTTGAATTCCTCATGGGAGATTTCACTGTGATCTATAAAAAGTTAGATAGAGTTTCTGTGTAATCATTTATTAATTATACCTAGTGGATAATTAATAAAAGAGTCATTTGACTGTCTCTCCTAAACCAAAGATCCCTCATGGAACCCATTCAACCCTTATATGCCCTTGGAAGAGTGGGTGTTGCTTAGGGTAGAAATCAAGTTTAATTGGTTGACAAGTAATGAGAGAATGAATAGTATATATTAGGAAGTAGGCTTATTCTAACGAGGGTCTGGAGGATGTGACCCTGCTCTCTCAGTCTTGGACAAAGAAACTTATCTACAATAGAGTATCCCCTGTCTAGGCCAATCCAGACAAAAGGGGAATACACTTCCACTCAGACCTGTCAGACTAAACACAATGGACTGGGCTGGAATCCACCAGTTTACCTGAATTCGAATTTCTTTATCTTTTGATCAGATCTAAACTTCCCAGTTGAATGGAGTCTGAACAAGATAGAGGAGAATGCTAGAAAATAAGAAAATAGAAAGAAAAAAAAAACCCTGGATCTCCCCAATAGTAAATGATTATTAATTAAGAAAGAAATAATCATTTCTCTTATCACCATTTGTGATATCTCAGACTTATGGTCCAGGCAGGATCAAACTGACTTCTGGGTGTCAGCCATATTTGGTTCAGTTTTTTTTTTTTAACAGAATAACCAGATAATGAAAACGTGATCAAATTAAAAACTCTTGTGGGCTGGAATAAGTGGACAAAACAGTCCAGGAAGCAGGATGTAGAGAAGGCACTGACACCTGGGCCTGGCTAGGAAACAGTCTCAGTAGCAAGAGCCAGAAACAACAGATAAGCACCTACTTTGTTGAAAGGAAAGGTCTACCAGGAAGACCTGTGACCTCAGGAATTTCCTGCCTCTGACAATAACTGGCTAGGTGAGGTGAACTTAGGCAACTTATTTCCTCTCTTTGGGACATATTTTCTTGATCTGTGAAAGAAGGGGAGGTAGGTGGGCATTTACATTAGATAATCTTTCTGATCCTGACCTTCTGTAACAAAGTGTAGGCATTTTTTTCTTTCTTTTTTTTTTTTTTGGTTTATTCAACTTAGAACTGAGCATCTAGAAATCAATCTTACTCTTCAATTACGGGCTTCAAAAAAATCTACTATACTTTGGGAAATTTAGAAATAGTTTTTGAGATTCTGAAAGAAAAATTTAAAAAGAAAGAAAAACAACCAACCAACGAAAGAAACAAGCGATATAAACTCAAACCTTGGTTTAATCATTATCCAATGTAAACAGTCCTTATGACTCTAATATAGTAACTTTCAAGCTTTTGATGCTTAGAAGAAACTGCTCAGATCAAAGTTAAGTACCTTGAGGGCAAGACCAGCTACATTTTTGTCTTTGTAGCCCCCAGAGCACAAAGGGTATCATTTTAAGAAATGCTTGCTGACTAATGAAGTGATTCTCTAAACACGAGTCAAATAGAGTACTCTAGGTTATACCTGAGGATGATGATGATTTCATTGTTTAAGGAAGTTTATGTTTAAAAAATCATAGACTGGATTCAGATTGTAGATGCTTGAAGTACAGAAATCAAAAATTTCTTGGGGCAAAGACTTTCCTTGTGAAAGTGGGTCACAAAATATACACAATAACTACAACACTACAAATGGAAAGAACCACCACACATCAAAGAATTAAAAGTGAAAGTAACAAAATTATAAAGATCAAGCTGAACTAGAATGAAGAGATAAGAGAGGACACCCCGATCAACTCCTCAGTGGAGGTGAGAGGTCCATGGGTGTTATACTTTACATATATTTTTGAACATTTTCAATGTATTGATTTGTTTTATTGATTTTTTTCTCTCTTAAAATATTACTTATTACATGGGATGCCTCTCTGGGTGAGAAAAAAAGGAGGGATACTTGAGATAACTATGATGATATAAGAAAGAGAAGATATAAATAAAAATAAAAATGGATCATAAATACCAAGAATTGGCAATACTGTGGTGTTTAAAAAAATGCTAGCAATCAGTAGAAATTCTAAGAAGTCTAGGTAAAGACTTCTGGCTAATGTGAGAATGTAAAAAAGGAAGAAGCCATTTTATGGCTGATCCCTTTAGTTAACATAAAATGAGAGATCATAGACAACCTCTGGTCTATGATATTTTCTAATGATGGGTGAAGCTGACCTTAAGTACCAGGTCAGTAGAGGTTAGGACTGGTTGGGATGTCTTCTCCACTTTTCCTATAAAGGCACTGACTGTATGAAGTCCCTACTTCCACTTTGGCACCCTCTCCATTGGCAGAATACCATGGTTGGATCACTTCTGCTTGATTTTCTGCACACATATGCAGCTATTTGCTCACTGAAACCAGTCCCCACTGCTTTGACATCACAGAACTGGCTTTCTGTCTTTGACCAACATGTAATCAAAAAGCCACGCGCAGAAATGTTTACTTAAGGAAAGACCTCAGAAATACTCCAATGCTGGTTCTTGAAGTTTCTGTATTGAACCCATACCTGAAATTAATTCACTTCCTCTTCATCCACATGTCTCAGAATCTTTGTCTTCCTTTTGTATTCAATCAAATGAGGGATTCTCTCCTCCATTTCCTTCCCCACCTCCAGTGGAAAGACTTCTTTTTGTCCTCCAAGTACTGTGCCTGGATGGCTCCTTTGTAGCCATCAGCCCCTACATGGTAGCATACTTATATCTATGTGCTTTTTCTATTTCCCTGTGTAAAAGTAAGCTCCCTGAAGACATGGGCTACTCTCTCTCTTTCTTGATATATATAGATATACACACATATATGTATATACATATACGTATATGTATATGTATGTGCATGTATGTGTGTGTGTATATATATATATATATATAATCTGTATATACCATTAGAATTAAGATTTGGCCCCAGAGTAAGATCTGGGGACTTAAGTCTTGTCTCTTATGCATACAGGATATATGGTCTTGGGCAAGTCACTTAACTTCTCAGTGTCCCAGGTAACTCTTAGTGACAATAAGTTACAGAGAAAGTGCTGATGTGCATTGGCAGAGGGGTTTTCCTTATTGAGAATCTCTACACTGAAGAATCACAGATGATAAAACAAATACACAAAATGCCACCTCTTTCCCTACCTCAAAATCCCAGTATCTTACAGTATTGAACAGGAACTGAGTTGAATGAACACCTTTGCTACTTTTCAAGGTGCTGCTGATGAGCAAGGAGCTCAGGGTGGTAGAGCCCTTTAAAGTTAACAAAATCCTTTCTTTACAACAATTTCATAAGGAAAGTAGTGCAAAGTTTTCTAAATCTTCTTTCACAAAAGAAGAAACTCATGCTCACAGAAGTCATGTTACTTGCCTAAGATCACACAACTAGCAAAGTGGAGACTCATGCCTACATCTCATGTCTCTAAATTCATTCCTCTTTCCATTATATTCACTGCCTTCTTTGCCTTTGGGATATAATCCCTTCTGAATGTCATTTTCTGAAGTTTGTTTGAGGAGCTAAAATGTCTAGGGTCTTTTCACTCAATCAATAATGAGATGATATTACTTTTCCAAATCAGAATCTAATATCCAGAGTTCATTAATTTTCCTACATCATCTAGGAATCAGAAAGATGGTGAACTCTGGCTTCTTTAGCCAGTTACCTGGGGTCCAGACTCTCTCTGTGGCATATTTCAGAAGGGTAGATAATGACTGCTTGGGTCATATACTCCAAGTCCTGACTTTTCATCTTGCAGCCATAAACCGTACAAGAAATTTCCAATTATACTGAACTCTTGCACAATGTGAAAAGAAAAATTGACATATTATAATAATTTCTTACTGTGATGTACTTGTTCTCTGGAGTCATGTTGAGTCTGTAGTCTCCACCTCTTTCTAGTTAATCATAATAGCAAGCACTTGGCTATTTTATCTTTAATTTATGGAATAAAACAAACATTTCTATAACATTAGTACAACAAAATGTATGATTTCCTATGAAACTGTAAATCTACTATGTACAACTAATAGCAAGTATTTATATGGCACTTTAAGGATTGCGAAGAGCTTTAAAAATATTTCATTTTTGTCCTGAAAATAACCAAGGTGAGGTAGGTGCTATCATCATCCTTATTTTACAGATGAGGAAACTGAGACAGACAGAGGTTAAATGACTTGTCCAAGGTCACAGACATATTAAATGAATGAAGTCAGGCCTTCCTGACTCCAGGGCCAGCACTCTATCCACTTTACCAAAGTGGATGGTTTTGGAGAGTCTCATTGACAAGTGAAAAAATTGTAGTCACAATCACTGACAAAACTCATTTTCTAAAGTTATGGGTGAGCTGCACCCTGAAGTGGTGGAAGGAATGCCCACCTCAATGAAATCACAGGTCCTTGAAGGAGTGAGCTACTGATGTATTGAATCTTTTATGGGAATATGATTTATTAGAAGATAGGAGCTGAAATATTTTCCACAGAATACTCAGAAATTCCTAATATTTAACTATCAATGAAGTGGAGGGAAATGTAGAATGGAAAAAAAACAAAGGAAAAAAGCAAGAAAGGAACCAAAAGGGAAGAGATGAGTGGAGAAAAGTGGAAGGAAGAAAGAGTATGAGGAGATGAAAAGGGGAGAAGACTAAAAAAATTCAAGTTATAAAAGAAGGGGAGGGAAAGGGGAAAATAATTTTGTAACTGTGGACACAGGCCCTTAGCTAAAAGTGGGCATTTGTGAGTTTAAGGGGAACTAGAGTCATTCTGAAGCTTTCTTTTATTAAAAAGAAGATTAGTCAATTGTGTTAATATATGAAAATATATGCAAAACAGCTATTAGTCTAGGATAGCATCACCTGGAAGCAAATGGGCTCTTGAGAATATCACCCTGTAATTCTATCACAATAACAGCTTTACGGAAGTCAGGAAGCATAAATGTTTTTCCTAATTAAATCTTTGTCCAACATTTGTCAGTCCACATCTTGAACATTCCAGATCACAACCAGAACACTGCCTATTCAATGACATATTGATTAAAGAATCCTCTAGGAAAGAAGTACCATTAATCACCAAGTTACATGCTATTAAAAAAACAACTACCTCCTCTTTATATTATAGGAAGACATATTGGGTATATAATATGATTCAATGGCAAAGACACTGTTGTTTGCTGCTTTCTTTTAATATGTAAGTTGGGAAATGACTGGGGTATGTTACGATAGTAAATTACTTAAAGCAATTAAATACAAGTTAATCCTTACATCTTCTAGTTTTAAATTCCAAAGAGCCGGGGTGTAGCAGAGTCAAATGAAGGAAAAACTGAATTAGACTGCTGGAAGAAGAAGGTAAACTCAAAACCCTTTATTCACCAGCAAAGTGATATGACTCTCTAAGATCACCTTGCAAGTTAGGGGCTGATTTCAGTTTTTGGTTTTTGCTCAAGTTTCCCAACTCTTGTGTGGTCTAGGATTCTTTCAATTCAACTTAATCAACAATATTTACTAAGTGGTAGCTGTATGTAAAGTTCTATGGTATGAGTTGGGGATAAAAGACAAAACCATCTCTACCCTCAAGAGCTGGCATCCTACTGAGAGGATACAACATGCGAATGCTCACACACACACACACATGAAAACGGAGGGAGAGGGGACTGACTGCTATCAGATCAGGGGATGTGGCCCACGACTTGAACCTGGAAGACAGGGATTCTCAAAGTGTGGTCTGGGCTGAGGTGATGTATTCCAAACGCTGGGGTAGAGATATGACTTGAATGAAGTTAAGAGATAAAAGTATTAAGTATGAAGAACAGTTAAGTTTCCCAATTTGCTTGGAGTTTATGAAGGAAGTAGTAAGAAATAAGCAGGGAAGATAGTTGGAAGTCATTCCCTGGAGGGGCTAATAAGTTTGCATTTTTATACTATAGACACTGGGGAACCACTGAATGTTTTTGAGGATTACAGAAGGAAGAGACAATTGAGAAAGATTAATTAGAAGTGAAGATATTTATTAGAAGATAGGAGGTGAAATGCTTTCCACAGAACACTCAGAAATTCTGTTGTCTGAACTAGGATGGTGTAAGAAAGGGACAGATATGGGAGACACTATGGAAGTAGAGCAATTAACAAACCTTTATGAAGTGACCACTCGTAGTTGCTTAGAGAGTTAGTCTTCCTGGGTCTCAAATTTTTGCTTTTCAACCCCCTCGTCTGCTGATCTTTGTCTAAATCCATTTTTCTTATTCAATCTCTGGCTCGCTAGAACCCATGCTCATTCTGTGTTCTTCTTTAGTTGACCTCCACGGACTTGATTTCTGGCTCACTCGACCTTCAATACCTACCAGCCCTCGACTTCCATTTTGCTGCATTCCTGACCCTGGCTTTTCAGGCTAGTCCAATTTTTTTGCTGCCAAAGTTCCAAAGTGACAAACCCTATGTTATGCTTCCTAGAATTGCCAAAGTTTCTGACAACAAAGTCTGCCACGGTGACATTTTCTTTTCGTTAACAGAAGTATCAACAGATATGTATATAACCACATAGGTTTTAAATGTGAAACAAAATATAAGCAGGTTGGTATATAACAGTGTAAGAAGTGAGGAAAAATGAAAATGGGACAGTCTGTGACATTCCTGAAGAGTAAAGTTTAGCCTCTCATCTTATTTTCTAAGTGTGATGCCTACTGCTTTTCAAGTGATAAATTCTTTATGACCTAAACCTGTTTAGTAATCTGCAGCTTTCTTGAAAGAAGTATTGATGAGCTGAATACATATCCCATTGCACTGTCTTCTCTGCTCATGAATATTCCCTCTCGGATGGCACACTTTCTCTAAGCGATCACCTTTCACAAAATTCTGGCAGAGTCTGAAAAATCGTGGCTGGGGAGTTCTAATCCCTGTTCTGTCATGCTCCTGCTGGCAAGTCACTTAGAGTGATGAATAGAAATCCATAGCTAACTGGTTTTAATACTGCAATCTCAATGAATTTTGTGGCCATGAGTAGATGATAATGTCTTCCTTGATGTGTGCCAATCTACCTAAGTTGATATTAACCATATCATATATTCTGCAGGACCTTTTCTGGACTCAGATGGACCTGGGTTCAAATCTCACCTTTGAAACATATTAACTGTGTGACATCGGGTGATTCACTTAATTTCCCAGTGCCTCAGCTTCATCACCTACAAAATGAGTGGGTTTGGCTAGATGACCTCTAAAGTTCCCTCCAAATCCAGCATGTTTACCTTCTAGTAAGGCACCTTAAGTGTGTATGACTAATTTCAGATATATGACTATCTATATGCATGAGCCCAACATAAAGACACCGTTTCTGGGGATCACTGTGGAAATTACTGCGCATTACTGGGGAAAACTACTTTGTACTCTAGTTAAAAATGGGATGAGAGAACGCTTTTGTATAAACTTCTATGTATTCATGGTGGCTTTCCCTATAGGGTGCAAGTTCCTTGAGAGTAAAGTTTGTTTCATGTTGGCTTTTGTGTTACCAGAATCTAGCACAATGTCTGGCACAAAATAGGTGCTTAACAAATGTTTGTAACTGATTAAATACCTTTACTCTGTTTTTGTGGATACAACCTTCATAGGACAATTTTATCTCATCTTGTCTCACCTTAGCTAACATCTCTCTGTCTCTCCTCTCTCCCTTTCTCTCCACCCCTTTCATTCTCATATCCATATCTTCTTCCACACAAATATATAATGCATACATGTATGTACACAGACATATATACACAGTATGTACATATGAACACACATGCATATGTATACATATGTATGGAGATATTCAACCACTAGTGTATACATATATATGCATGTGTGCACATTACATGCATTTATAATGTATATGTATACATACAGTAGTACGTATACATCTATACTACATATGAATATACTGTGTGTATAAATGTAGGTATAGAACTATAAACTATAACTGTGTGTGTGTGTGTGTGTGTGTGTGTGTGTGTGTGTGTGTATACACAATATATGGGCAGCTAGGTGGTGCAGTGGATAGTGAGCCAGCCCTACAGTCAGGAAGACAAGTTCAAATCTAGCCTTAGACACTTGCTAGCTGTGTGACCCTGGGCAAATTACTAAATCCTATTTGCCTCAGTTTCCTGATCTGTAAAATGAAGTGGAGAAGAAAATGGCAAACCACACCAGTAATTTTGCCAAGAAAACCCCAAATGGGGTCAGTCACATATGACTGAAACAACTGAGCCGCAATAACCATCTAACTATATATCTCCGATTCGTAAGCACTAACTGTTCCTCTCTCTCTCAAGGCAGATTGGTTACTACTCTGAAACTTATAGTTTCAGAGAGAATTGCCTGCAACTGAATTGTGAGATTAAATGACTTGTCTAGAGTCACACGGTCATGACAGATGAGAATAATCCTGACTCCAAGAACAGTTATTTTTCCACTAAGTCATGCTGTGTCTGCAAAATTTCCTCCCAGGGACATCACAGATCTGGACTGAAAACTATCTATCCTCTCTTGTGAAACACAAAGTTGGTCCCAAGAACCTCCTTATGCGCTAAGAGCTGTATAGATACTTAAGGTAAATATGGATGAAAAGATTCCTAGATGTTCTCCCATGTTTCCTCTGAAAAAGTGTTCAGGAATTAATGGAATATCAATTCAATGAGTAAGTAATATAGGACATTGGCTTTCCTAACCACTTTCTTTGAAAGCAACATGACATTTTTAGTTCCTTATGCCATTAATAAGACATTAGTGTCTAGAGAACATGATCTCAGATGTTCAGGTGACATCCATTTTTCAGCTATGATGGAAGTATGACTCACCTCGGATGTGTAATCCCAGAGTCATCACTCTCACGTGAAGCACTCCTTGGGGGACCAAGTTCTGCAGCACAGGTCACATATGTGTCAGAAGCATCTTCCTGATCTAAGGCCCACTTATCTTTGGATTTCACACTGTCATTTTGTGAATCCAGAGAAATGATGTCTGACGGAGAGCTCACGACTCCTGAGTCTTCAGTAGTTGTATCTTCAGATGCAAAACAGCTGCTTACAGATGCAGTCTCTTCTACCTCAGACAGCTCGGTGATCACACCATCCATGGAACAATTACTAGTGTGGATGAGTGGCAGGCTTACTGAATAAAACATATGAGACAGTTAAATTTAAACCATTTCCATTTTTTTGTTTCCTAATAAATATCACTTCCATATGCCTGATTAATCTTATATGAAGTTTGGAATTCAAGCTGCTCTGTCTAAAATAAGACTATTGCTGGGGCTAAATTTTACCTTGGAATAAAGCTCAATAGAAATTGCCTTTGGGTAATTGGTGGGAGAATTTGCAGCAATACGTGCATGGATTAAGCTTTAAAGAGATGATTTTTGAGGGAAGTCATTCATGAACTCTTTTGTCTTCTATTTATTTATAATTTGAATTCTCCTTCTCTATTGAAAAATTGCCACACTATTGAAAAGCTTTTTGATACATTTATTTAAATGAGTCCAAATGGAAAACCTTTTCAACAACTATGGTTTGTGTAACTTCAAATTTCCTTATTTCTCTTCTTGGACCTCATTTCACTTAGTCAAAGAATTAGTTTGTAGTCTAATGAAAATTAAGGTATTTAGAAATGTAAGTGAACTTAGAACTTAAATAAACCAAGGCAGACTTGTGAAAAATATTTCATATGGAAATGTGACATTTTGACCTTAAATATTAGCCACACATTCAGCTCTCTTTTCATTTTTATTTCTGAGACAGTTCCCACTTTGTCTAAAAAGGAACAATCTTGTGGGAGAAACTTTAAGTGAAATTAAATAAAATCAAAACCCCCCAAAAGTCTCCTTGGCTGAGGTTACATTGCCATTAAGCACTGAAATTGATTCCTGACAGCAGAAGCAATAAAATTCATAGAGTTACAAATCACTCTTAAAGCTCTAAGCTCTGGCAAACATTAATATTAATGATTGGGAACACTATGGCAATTCTGTCCATCTATCTAGCTATTTGGAGATGTTATTACGTTATCGTGACCTATTTTTATTGCTAGGGCTCTGGTGGCTTAAAGATCATGGAAAGTCTTATGCAAAGTGGAATCCCTCAATAATTCTAGTAATGGAGGCTAGAACGAACACCCAGGTCATATTATAGGGGAGCCATTATATCAGTCTTTATTGTACACAGATGTTAGGTTTCAGGGTACTTGATTTAACCAGCAATCAGAAGTCATGTAATAAGAGCAGCTGTAAAGCATTTTTTCAAAGCATCCCAGGAACAATTATTTAATGAGCAAACAATATGTACAAGACACATTAGCATCTTTGAAGGCACAATCACTTTAATCATATACTTTAGCAGGAAAGAAAATAGGTAATCATTGTTCATGTGATCACCAACATTTCAACTAGAATAACATGAGTAAGGATATATTACTAAATACAATCAACATTAAAACAGAGGCAAATTCACTGATATATTGTTTTTGAAACTTCCAGATAAATACAGGAAATCAAAATAGGAGCACAATATTTTAAAAAGTAGTCATTTCACAACAGATTTGAAAAAGTGGAGAGCAAAAGACATAATGGACAGACTTATTTTTAGAAGGAAATGTACAATGCAATATATGTGAAAGTAACAAATAATGTTGCCATAGTATTTTAAAAAAAATTTTGTTACATGGCTCCTAACTGCAGTGCAAATATGGAAATGAAAAATGACCATCACTATATACATCCCTAAACATTTGTTTCTAGTAATTTATTAACAAACTCTCACTCATTGGCTGGCTGCCTGAATTTCTGTATATGTAGTCTATAAATCAGGATTAAAATGTCATGCAGTATTTAATCCCTAACTATAGTTGGAAAATGTCCCCCAGTGTGCCAGGACTCCCCTCAAATTCAGGACATAGACAATGACAAGTTGGCCAAAATGGCTTTGTAATCTTTATATCTTCTCTTAGACCCTTGCTTTCTCCTGTCCTGTTCACTCTCTTGTCATGCTATCGAACAATTTGATCAATTATAACTTTAAATTTCCTTTCCTGTCTTTCCAGTTTTTAGACCTTTTATTTTTGTCCTTGAGCGTGGAAGGACAATAAGAACACTAACTCATCTAGGAAGAATGTGACTTTCTTGTAAACACGAAAGGAAATTTGTGCTGAACTGTGAAAAATCACAACTACGGGTAGGCAAAATACCCAGCATCCATAGGTGCATGTATATAATATTGGGAGGGTGTGTATAAAGTGTTTTTAAAACTCTTGACAGAAAGTTTCGCCAGTTTCAGGATGACATGAAGAAAAGTCCCTTTCAGAAAAATGTTACATGATCCAGATGCCCATCTCTTTCTATTTCCCTGACTTTGTTAGATAAAAAGTGATTTTTTTGCTTTTACATATTAGCATGGATATAAAATCAAACAAAAATATAGAGGAAAAAAAGTAACAAAGAAAACATTGAACAACTGATTTACATGTCAGCTAAAAATTTAAATAGCTTGGCAAGATTCTCTGGTTATTTTCTCTTTTCTCCCCATACTATGAACATCAAGTTATGACTTCTGGTTGGTGTCCTATGTCAGATTTTTTTGGGGGGCAATTACTGAGTCTCACTACTGTACCTTTTCTAATGAATATAGATGCCTATCCTTTTTGTCACTCCTTTATTCACAACAATATTGTTGTCTACCTTTTTTGTGGTCTCTTATTTCTTGAATAGTCCCTCTTCTCTTATGGTCCTTCTCCCTATGAATTTATTTTATTTGCTGTTCTGGCCTTATGATCCCTAACACTGTAGCTTCTCACTACCTACTACCCTAGAAGTTCTTGCCACCCGAAACTCCCCCCACTCCCATTCCTAAAGAATTACTCTCTCATGCATCTACTTTTCAACCTGTTCTTGTTCCTAGGAAGTCCTCCAGGTGAAAGTCAGGAATTTGAATTCATTTCACCTGGTACAGATTTAGGGTACATAATCTCAGCTGGTTGAGCATCCTATTGCTCAGCTACCCTAGTCTACACTCTGTAACTCCCTAGCCTAGCTTATCATCCACAATGATTGTCTCAAACCCTTTCACTTTATATGCCCCACCAACATTAGATTCAACATGTCTAAAATAGAACATATCATCTTCTTCCTTCAACTCATTCCTTTTTCTAATGTCACTATTGCTGTCAGTACACCTCACAATCCATTCCCCTCACTTCCCATGTTTTAATCGTTGCATCAATTTTTGACTTCCCAGTCCTCTACTTCTCTATCCAATCATCTGCCAGGTACTGGTGTTTATAATCTTTTGCTATCTTGTCCCCTCCTTTTAGTTTCCTTTGTTATTACCCTAATTTAGATCATTGCTACTTGCTGAACCTACAAGTTTTCTTATACTTATTTTTGCCAATCTCCAATCCTTCCTTAAGCATAAGTCTTTCTTATGCATACATCTGGTCACATCATATTTCTCTGTTCATAACTTTTTAGTGGTTCCCAATTGCCTCCTGAATAAAGTTCAAATTCTCTACCCTGACATTTAAGGCCTCTACAAATCTGTTGCTAATGAGCTTATTTTCACAGCCTTCTTCTATTCAATCAATCAACCAAACTGGATGACTTCTTGCTCTGTGTACAGGTCCCTTCCATGTTATATGTGCCGCCTATTAACTGTGAAACCTTGGGCAAATCACATTTTTCTCTGGACCTCAGTTTCCTCAATGAAGGAGTAGGGTTAAATAATCTCACAGATCCTTTTACAGTTCTAAATCTATTATCCTTCAAACAATGTCTTTTCCCACTCCTGTGCATTAGCTTATGTTGTCCACATATTGCCCATGATGTCCTCCATAATCTACAACCTTCACCCTACTAGTTAAATTCTTATCCATTTTTTAAAGTCATCTTTTCCATAAAGTATTCTTTGCTTGAGTAATTAGTAATACATTTTCCCTCAGATTCATCTGTACCTCTCACCACTTAAGTATTATTTTGAATTATAAGGATTTGTGAGTCATTCGTCATTAGACTCTAAGCTCCATTGTGGTGGGAACAATGCCTTAAATAAATCTCCATTCCGTTCCAGCACCTAGTAGGCACTTATTAAATGTTTGATGATTGAACGAAGCCAATTATTTGGATATAATACAATTTCTAGCTGAATATTCTCCAAATCTCTAGTAAGGCATTTTTGCTCTCTCATTTCTATGCACCATAATGATGTAGCTACATGTTTAAATTTGACACAATTATTAAGAGCCAACTTTTGTAAATTTTCTGTTTTTTCTCTCAAGAAAAATGTACTTTGTGGAAAGAAAAGCTATAAAATGAACCGCTCGACTTTTTTCTGAATGAAAACCTAGCAATATAACACTTGTAATTTACAATAGCTAGCACTTACGTGGGCTTTAATGTTTGCCAAGCGCTTTCCATATGTTATCTCATTTTATCCTCCATGTATTTGCTTAAAAATAGGCCTACTTATTTACAAATGGACTGGCTATTCAGGCCAAGGTGAAGATTCATTTAAGGCCATTAAAAACTATTAACAATGTGAAAACCAAGCACAAATATACATCTCTCTGGTGTGTGGTGGTCACTGCTTTTGGTTGCCTTTCTCTGTTTCTTAAAATCATAAGCAAAACATTAGAGGTAACATTTTAAATGGCCACATTTCTTCCAAGTATTTTTAATGGATTCACTATTTTGAACTTAAGGAGAATAAATAAGTCAGAGACACTCTTTACATGGATATTGAATGACCTTTTTTCTGTCCAGTGAGAAAGAGGAGTAGGCAAGACTCAATTTCAACAAATTAACAAGGTTATTTTTAACACCCATTTCTGCTCCCCAGCTCTTGGTTGGTAATATGCCATCACCTATTTACCTCTACCACGAGTGATTGCTTTTGGAGTGACCTGAAATTCCTCTCTGGAGATTCCATAATTCATAGCCATTTATTATACTGCTACAATACTGGTGTTAAAAAGGATCTTTGTTTCATAGGGTAGCTTGAGGTCAATAAAGGTACTATGCAATTTCCCAAATGCAACCAAACCTTCTGTCTTTATCCTATTTAATCTTAGTTAAATAGGATTTAAATATCTTATTTCAATCTTTATCCTACTAATACTGTCCACATGGAATCCCTGTTCCAGATTATATTCACTAAAGGGTTAGTGCTATGGGCTGGCTGCCCATCTGACTTTATACAGGTATCTTCCATCCATGTAGTCTTTTCTTGGTGATCATTAGGTCAAACTTTTGAGTGACCATGAATTTAATTTAGGAGATTCTGTAATGTGCTGTGGCTTCATGCACCCAACACAATGTCATCAGTAAGTGGGAACATCTAGAGTAGTGATAACAAACTAAACAGCTACTGGGGAGACTCCTACTGGAGGAAGACATAGACAAGTGTCACACAGTATGACAAGGCACAAATGAGTTGTGATCTAGGTCACTGGAGGGTGGACTCACATCAGTAGAATCCCTGATCCACTGAAATTTTGAAGTAATGTTGCCACGCTAGGGAGATAATGCCAGAGAAGTTCAAAGTCAAGCAAGTTCCAAGTGGGAAAGACTTTAAGCGTCAGACTAATAATTGAGCTTGCTGTCTGAGGGCTAGCCTATCAAAATCTGGAAGTAGGGTGAGAGGAAAATGAGCCCCTAGTAGACTCAAGGAGCAAATGAGTGAAAGAATGAATAATAGTAAGAAATCTCAGGGGCTAGGTCCTTCGAAAGAGTTCTTCCAAAGCTTATTTTTATAATGTATTTGCCAACACATTGATCACTATGAGACATCTCTCCTAAAAACAATGGGGTGTAAGAATAAGGAAGTCAGAGGACCTATGAGGGTAGAATCAATGACCTTTAACCTTCCACAAAGCCTCATGAATTGCAGGCTGAATCTACATGCCCAAATGACTAATTTACATCAATCCACTCACTTTGGCCATTTTCATGACAGATAACAATTGCTATGGCAACTGGTACATATCAGCAAATAGCAGATTGTGAATATGGATGATCAACTCACTCAAATTGTAGTTCTTCAGGTCTGAAGCCTCACATAAAAACATATTTTACTCTAAAAAAAAGTGGAAACAATTTTCTTTTCTTCAGGATCATTCCCTTCTATAATTTTATAATCACATAAAACAACAGCTTTGGTTCAAAGTCAATGGGAAAATGCTAATAGGAAAAGGCACACAAAGGGAAAAAAATAAGCAAAGAATTAAACCAAAAATAGAATTAAAATTAAATTCAAGTATATTATGAGGTACTTGATTGTAGGTTCCTTGAATATGTATCTTTGTATCTCTGTCAGCACCTAACATAGTATACTACCTTATACGTGGAAGGCATTCCATGAATGACAAACTGTTGTTGAAGAGTACATTCGTGGAACGTTTGACCTAATGAGAATGATAAGTAATTCTTTTTTCCATAGTGTACTTATTGCTGAAGTCTAACTGGTCCCATTAATGTACACTTCTGTTTGCTAAGTATACGGAGCAGTCTTGTAGCTCATCATTTTGTGAAACTTGTATAGAATTGTTTCTAACCTCATCCAAAGTCAACAGACAGAAGAGTCAGTAAATTAAATGTTTCGCACACAAACCACCTGTCTAACTTACAATTATGGCCACCCAAAATAACTTGACTGTATTGGCTAAGAAAACACACACCTCAGCAAAACCCACCAATAGCTGAAATAACCTCACAAAAGATCTTGAACTACTCAATTCCAGATTTAGATTTTCTGTCCTTTTTCAAACAACTCAGTTCCAAGAATTCAGTTATATTTTGCCTCTTTCAGCGTATGTGAAATAATCTTTTCTTCCATTATTTTGAAAATTTTAACTATCGTGTGTACGTGTGTGTGTGTGTGTGTGTGTGTGTGTGTGTGTGTGTAAGCTTTACTCTATTGCTGTAGTCTGGGAGTCCAAGGGTGGATTTTAGGGAGAGGAGTCAGGAAAGTTGAATGGGGGAAAAATTTAGTGTTTCCTTCAATTATGACTGTATGTAACAGATATCTGTCTGAAAAGAAGTCTTTCCATAGGCTTCACCAACTTGCCAAGGGGGTCCTTGACATACAAAAGGGTTATAAGTCTTCTGCCATAGACAAACATGGACTGCAACAAAATTTTACTTTCTAAGAATTTATTTTCTCTGAAAATCCTTTGAATAATTGTCATGAACACTCAGGGAAAATCCTATATCCTAAGAATATCTTTGAACGAATTTTACAATTTTAAATAAACAAATATGCAAATTTATATAGGATAAAAGGTCAGTTTTTTCCTACACATTTTCTCTACATTTAATTTAGTTTATGTCATACTAATGAAATTTAGCTGTTATTTAGTCTATTTACAATAATAGCTATCATCAGATTCAAAATACAATGGCAAAGTTAAGTGGCCATTAAATATTAGGGAATGATCAGAAAATCAATGAAAAAATCCTAGAAGTCTTTTTAGGTTTCAGCAACAAATATTGTTTTAATGATCTCAGAGTACTTTTATTTATTGCCAAGTCTCAAGAGCACAGGATGAATTACAAAACCTTAAAGAGTTGGAAGGGATCTTAGAGTTAATGTAATCCAACTTCCTACTCATTGTAGAAATCCCTTCTATAATGTGCCTGGCAGATGAGTCATCATGGCTCTGTGATGCAGAACTTACTACCACATAAAACAGACCATTCCATTTTTAAAATCTCCCTCTGAGGAACTTGGTAGTTGAGATCACACCATTAAAAATGTAATCCTATATTATATATATATGTATGTATGTATGTATGTATTCATCTCTCTGCAGAGATATATTTATATATGTGTATATTTATATATATACATACACATATGTATGTATAAGTTAAAGGGTTTAAAAATATGGTCATCTGATCAGTACTACTGCCATTTTTATCAGGAGTAATGGGTAATGGGTTGAAAGGTTAAGAAGTAAAAATACTTCCTTATTACTTCTTCTTTTCATGAGGATAGCTCCCCAAGAAGAAGTGGACTTCTCTTTCCCTCTCCCACTATTTAGTTTGGTAAGATGAGAAGCCAATTGTATGGGTGAGTAAAGTTAGGAAAAGAAAAGTATGAGAACCTGGTATCTACTGATTTTTAAATACTCTGCTATGCAGGGGCATTTGGCAGATTAACTGGCTCTGAACTATTTCAGTCTCTTGGGAAGTAATATAGATCTAACCAGGGCTTCTTAAGCTGGGCTCTACAGACTTTAAAAATATCCCGACAACTATTTCAATAAAATTGGTTTCCTTTGTAATCCCATGTATTTTATCTTATGCACTTACATTCTTCTGAGAGGGAATCCATAGACTTCACCAGATTATCCAAGGGATCCATGACACACAAAAATGTTAAAGAACTCCAATTTAAATAAAGTGACTATGATGGATCCCACCCCACACTCAATCACTAAATCGTGTTATTTTCCTTGGAATATCACAGAAACTATGACTGAAAAAAGGAGATTGAGAAAATAATGGTATTTACTTATTCACAATACCAACTTTCCCATATCTACAAAATTTTTAGGATCTATACAGGAATTGAGGGAATCCTAAATGATGGTATGAAATGGGAACAAGCAGGCTTTCAAAAATGACATTCTGAGTATAACAGATCACATCTTTAGAATCACACAATTTGCCAAAAGGTATATTATGGTTGTCTATTGGTTATAAAACCATTTGATTCAGTAGAGAAGAACATTATTTCCAAGGTTCTCCTCTAACAAAGGCCACTATTTTCCATGCATAAGTTAAAATGATACAAGATCCAATGTGATAACAAATAATTTGCTTTGCTAATCTACTGGTTATTAATTTCAAGTAAGGCATCAATTTGTCACTGTGACAGATGATGCTGATCAGAATCTAAAAGGAACAGGGATTCCATAGTTGTAAACAGATTTTCCAGCATTGTATGAACCACATGAAGCCATAGAGCTTCCTAAATGAGATCCCACATCACTCAGAAGGGTTTGGAATAATTATCCATACAAGAAAAACCAAGTGGATGAACAGTAGCTATTCACTATTACATATACCTAGATGAATAGCCCTTAATGCTCTTGGGCAGACAGTGTAAATTGAACAATAAACTAGACCCAGAATAAAGTAAAAGGAAGTTAAGTAGGAGTAGAATGCCTTTGGGAAACTACAAAGTAACTTTTCATGACCCCTAAGCTTCTCTGTGAAACAAATGCCCATTTTTAGAATCAATATTTTTTCAGTGATGCTATATAACTTTAAATTACTGAGTGCCACAATCTCCAAAGGTATAAATCTGCAGATCAGAGGGTAATGGGGAAATACATGGCAGGCTACTGGGCATAACTAGACCATAGTATATTGTCAATCAAAAACTGCACAGGATAAGCAACATAAATGGCATTATCTAGGATGTACAGATAGAAAAGGAGGAGGGCTAGTCACATAGTAAGGATGTAGTAGTAAGTAAGAGATGCTAGTAGTAAGTAAGTATGGCACATACCATAGGTACCCTTATAATGTCAGCAGATCTAGAAGAATGTCCCAGCATGAATCCTTTGTGGGTGATTTATGGGAGGATAGATAAGAGTCACATGGGTTGAGACAGCATGTATAGTTTGCAATCTATCCTGTTGGGAGAAGCACTTGATCATTAAACATATATCTAAGTATTGAGGTATTCCATCCTAATATTTGTTTCTTAGTCTTGTAGATGGGAAGGGAGAGGCCATATCTTCTTATTAATCTATCTCTATGGTGCCTAACTGAAGTAAACATTCAACAAATGTTTTCTGAATACATGAACAGTTTGTCTGCTTAAAGGTAGTGTGGTAGAAAGGGCTGGGAATTAAACATTCTGGGTTATAATCTCAGTTCTGGCACTAAATGGCTATGTCCTTGAGAACCCAACTCCTTTGGGTTTCAGTATTCTTATCTGTAAAATGAGGGGGTTAAATGACCTCTCTGAACCCTTTGAGATATAAAATCTTATGGTCCTCACTCCTAGGTAGATTAGATTGTTTGAGGGCACTTAGGTCTTCATCTCTATCTTCCACAATACCTATCATAGTTGAGGAATTCACATTATATACTCTATAAACATTTGACAGACAGCCCTAATTGGGAGTGGGTCCACATAGCCTCCTCCAATTTGGGCTGATCCTGTAAGACCAGCTCCAGAACAAGACTAAACCTCAAACTGCATAGGACCATTATGAAGATGAATCAGTTCAGGATGTGATAAGGTGGTTTCAACCCATTTATTCCTCAAGTTTCAATAATAGTCTGTCTGACTGCTGTCTATACATAGAAGTTAAATGGAGTTCTTCAGATGGATGATCAAATAGAACAAGCAACAGGAAAAGAAGCCCGGAACAGACTTAATGCTTCGTTCATTGATCATTCACAACCATTCAGTCAGTTCCACAAGTTTGACTCCAATTCTTCTCATCCTATTGTCCCTCTTTTTCCTCTTCATATAACCTCAACTCATGGGAGCAGCCTGTTCCCTCAGAGTTGTATCTGAAACATTCCCCTCCACCCATTCAGACCTGAGATTTTTTTTTCAATATAGAAAATTCAACCATGAAAACTCCTTCCACTGATACAGACTGGCAACTCACTTTCAACTTACGGTCTTGGAGATCTAAAGTTGTAAGGGACATTAGGAGTCACCTGTACTGATCCCTTTATTTTCTAGATGAAGAAACTTGAACCAGGGGTGAGGTGGGTGGTGGGGAGAGGGGAGCAGGAGGCACAATGATTTGCTCAAGTAATCAAATATCAGAACCAGCATATGAACTCAGGTTTTGGGATTTTAAATCTAATCTTCCTTTTCCTCTATCACACTGCTGTTGCTTGGGACCTTACAGATTAATTTATTGATTCATATTCACATAGCCAGTATGTGTCAGGGGTAGGACCAGAACCCAGGTCTCCTTGATGTCCAGGATGGCCCTTTATCTATTATGACATACAGGCTCTCATCCACAATCTCTTAACAGCTTTAATTCTTATTGTTAGCTCTAGCTCTCATCAAAGCTTCATTTTCATCTCTCATCCCATATGGAAGTGTTTTTCTGGGTCAAAATTTTCTATGAACCTTAAAACTTTGCAAAGTAGGGATGCCATGCTCAGATAATGAGCTAAAGTGGGAGTCATTCAGAGAGCATCATGCCTCCTCAGGCCACGCCGATCCAATGTATGAGTCACGTCTTTCCTATTCAGCTATTAGAGTGCAGTCTTTGTGGGGAAACAGAAGCTATGACTAAAGCAAGAATATTAATATTACTAGGGTCATTTTGTAGTGTAGTTTCCCTTTCCTTCCCTCCCATTTTAAGAAAAACCAAGAAAAAGTTTGCCTTGCATTATTTCCCTCCTCATTTCCCCATTTCTTTGTGTTTTTTTTTCCCTGTTTTTGAAGAGCGGTAGTGTTGTCAATATCTTTATATGCAGCGCTTGGTCCTTGCCTACGGTTGAAATGAAAGGTTTGGGATAGCTGTTTTTCATTTCCTGGGAGAAGAGAAGGGGGAGTGAAGGTTGGTCAGGTTAGCATTCACTTCTCTATCTCTGTGGCATCTCACTTAGGAGTTCTGCCTCCAAGCTCACCTACAATACTGGGGTGAAATAGGAGGGAGCCCCAACTAGGTTATCTGGCCAGCGAACCACAAAATTTGGGAGTAAGAAGGGACTTCAGTGGTCACCTAGTCGAACTCACATATGACAGAATCCTACATGAAAGACAAGATCTTGTCATCCAACCTCTGCAATAAGGCTTTCAAGGAAGGTGAAATCACCCGAAAAGTCCTTTGTATTTTTGGACAGATCTAAATATTAAGGAAGTTTTCTTTTCTTTTCTTTTCTTTTTTTTTTAATATCAAGACTAAATCAGTGTCTCTACAACTTTCCCCAATGCTGCTGGTTCTATCTTCTGGGAGCAAACAAGTGTAATTGCTCTATTATATGACAAGCTTTTAAATATTTAAAAACACTTATCATGTTACCCACTCTCCTCTCTCCTCTGAGTATTCTCTTTTCCAGGCGAATCATGACTCTCATTCCTTCTACCAACCCTCAGATGTCATGGACCCAAGGCCATTTGCCATATTAGCTGCCCTCCTCTAAACACCATCCAGCTTATTCATCTTCCCCTTCACAAAACATGCTTAAATCTCAGATCTGAGAGGAAATTCCACAACTAAATACAATCCTTTAATCATCTGCAAATTATTTTTTCTCCATCTTTCACATACAAACTCTCACTTAAAGCAGGTTTTCATTCTAATCAAGGAATTACTTAAGGAAAGAAGAAATCTTAGATTTAGATACCAATTAACATTTCCACTGATTGCTGTGTTCAAGGGGAGTCATTTTCTTTTGTAAATGGGAGTGAGAATCTCAAATATTAATTAAAGTTGCTATGGACTTGGAGCTAAACACTCACATTATCTCTTCTATCCCATATTAGAATGACAGTTGTCAGAGCAAAAGGGAGAAATTATGGAAATAAATATAGTGCTATTAATTCACTATCAAGTGGCTTTGGTAATGAATTATTACTTACACATATATTAATATATTTTGTTCTTAGTCTTTTTTTTCCCATTGAGAATTAGTTATAACTTGAAGTTTAGTTACATTTGCTTCAACTGTAAAATGAGATAACGGTTAGGCTGGGAATCAGACTAGCCAGCTTCTAAGGTCCTTTATTGTTCAAATCTATGCTCTTATTATCTGACAGTAACAAAACTGACCTTTTTTATAAACATCCATATCCTAAGTCCTGGCCCTGGGTAGGCTAGACAAGAATTTCCTTAAAGGCCAGAACTAAAGAATATCTAGAAAGACCAAGTTATGGTGCTTGATGCAACACATTTTTTTTTTATCATAAGGCAAACAAAATAGAGGGATTAGAATGAAAATTTTTGTCTCAAAGTAAAATATTTGCAATTATTTGTACTTGAAGTACATTTAGTTGCATAGAGAAGAAATTATAATAAATTGAGATGAAATTACAATATATGTAAAAATGTGTATACACACACACACACACACACACACACGCGCGCGCGCGCGCCCACAATATTGAATGCCTGGTACTTTTGGTGTTAAAAGGCTTGGAATTATCCTCAAAATTTAACTCACCCAGAGGACTAAGATTGGTCACTGACATTAACATACAACATAGGCAAAACACAATGGGCAAGAGCCCTCTTCTTAGGCTTCTAACCACAAAATAGCAGTATGGTCAACATGGGCACAGGAAATCTATGCTCAGCTGAATCAAGGCTCTATTATCTTCAGTGAATACTCCTCTCTGCTTTGACTATCCTTCCTCTGCTATGGCTAAGTGAACTTTCTTTCTGTTAATAATTATAGGAATTAAGAGTACATTATTTCATTCCAGTCTTGAACCTAAGGTACTAGGCCAGTCCAAGTCAGGTCTGACCTATGACAGCTGTCCTTGGCTCAAAACATTTTGAGAATTTCTCTTCTTGAAATGTCTGTATCACAATTTTTGATTATCCTTCTTGGGGATAAATCTTCACACTGATAAGTCTTCTCACTGTCTGTGTGTTAAGAGGAGTGAAGTTATTGGTTCTAGGTTTGTAGGTTCTAGCATTTATTCATGGGTGAATGACTCCAGGCAAGGCACTCAATCCCTGGGCTTTGGCTTCTTCTACTGTGAAATGTTGATAATACTTGTTCTATCTATCTCAAAGCATTGCTGGGAGGAAAGTGCTATGTAAACTGTAAGACATTGTGTAATGATGGGCTTACTTGATATAGTATGGTACAGTGGAAATACCACCGGATTTGAAATTAGAGCTGGGGAACCTTGTCATTTAGTATCAGTGTGACCCTTCTGGGACTCAGTTTCCACATATGAAAAACTAGGGCTTTGGGCTAAATGATGTTTCTGGTCCCTTCCAGCTCTAAATTTACAATCCTTTGAGGAAAGATTTCAAACTTATAAACAGCTAAGAGTTTGGCAACTGAGATGAGTAACAAACTGCGTAAAACTCTTTGGGAATAAAGACTCGATGTGATTATAAAAGTCATGAGACTGATTTTCTTATGTATCTTTTAAACCAGCTTTAATGGTAATTCTGAAGGTGAAGTTTGTATAATATTTTGAGCAAAGGCAGCCCTGGTAGAATAAATATGCAAAGGGGAGGGATTTGCAGGTCAAAATTCAGCTAGCAATAGGGGCACATTCATCTTTTTAGAAGCATGTGCTCTGCATGCTAGGAACAGTTGCTCACTTTACTCCCTAGCCCATGGTGTGACTAAAGCACACACCTGGAAACTAAGCCAGCACTGTGTAGTGCTTGTGTCTTCTCTTAACCTCACTCATTCCTGTAGCAGCTACATATTGTAGCTAACACTAACCAGGCTTCTTTAATGCAATTAGTTCTGGCAATATGTATCAGCTTCCTAGGAGTAGATGTTCAAGTTGTGGAAGATGTGCAAATAAACTGACCAGGAAATGTTTTGGCCTTTTTTTTTTTTGGAGGATTGGGGAGAGGTGGGGAGAAAATGGAGTACTCTTTTAGTATATGGAAACTTTTAAAATTACTACTAGTAAGAAAGGCAACTAGAGTTCAGAATGGCCTATTTTCAGATTCAAGTTTCAATTCCTTAGAGTTGACCTAAGCATACATTTAGGGGCACACGGCTCTTTATCTAATGGATAAATGGGTCTCTCTCCCTCTAGCAAAATAAAACCCTGCAGTCACTACTGTATAAACATTGTAGAAGAAAGATTCATCTTGGTGAAATGTGAGCCTTGCCACACATCTGTCTCTTCCACAGTTGTTGAAGTTAGCAAGACCCAGGGCCATCTGCTGATTAAGCAATGGCTCTGCATACTGGATATGCTTGGGGGTAGCTTACCCTCAACTACCCGAGTTTCCCAAGTGAAAACATTTGGTGGGGATGAATACCTATAATTTGCTTGTTTGAGTCTTTCCCATTTTTGCCTTTTCCGCACCCCTCTGGATATGCACAGTTTCCCTTGAACTTGGCAAGTTTCCTGCAATATATATTCACCTCTAGGTAGAATATATCTTTTATGTAGCTTGAAAATGAACTCTAGACATACTTTCGTAAGGCAAACATAATAAAGAAACCTAGCATACTCTATTAGGTCTTTGATTTACAGGGGAAGGGAAATAATCCTGCATCTAAATTCCAAAGCCATGATTTTGGGAGGGTGGTGGCATTTTCAACTACAATAGCCATATGAGATTATTTCAGGGACATCATTTTATAGAATCACAGAATTTGAGAAGTAGAAAGATGACTTTAGCAGCCATCCACTCCAACCTGTTCAAAAAGGGCATCTCTGCAATAATATATCCAACAAGTGTTTGTTTGGTCTCTGCTTGAAGCTCTCCAAAGACGTACCAAATCTCAAAAAATACTACAAAGTAGGAATCACGAAAATGATTTGGTACTAGGTTTTTTTAAAAAAAAGAGAGGCAGATCAGTGGAACAAACTGAGGACACAACATATAGAAGAAACCATACACAGTTGTATAGTGTTTGATAAACTCAAAACCCTCAGTTACTAGGGGAAGGATTCACTACTTGACAAAAATGCTGGTAAATGTGGACAGAAGTCTGGCAGCAATTAGATTTAGACCAATGTCTCACACCACACACCAAAATAAGCTCCAAATGCATTCATGACCTACATGTGGAAGATGATACTGCAAACAAATTAAAGGAACAAAGACAAAAAATGACCTTTTAGGTCTATGGATAAGGAAAGACTCATGATTAAACAACAGAAAAGCTCACACAAGGTAAAATAGAAAAATTTGACTATATTCAAATAAAAAGTTTTTGCACAAACTTAATGTGGTAAAAATGAGAAAGGAAAAGGGTAACTAGGACAATATCTTTGCAACAAGTTTCTCAGATAAAAATCTCATATTCCACCCACCCCTTCTCAAAGCAGTTCATCCCACATTTGGATAATCCAAACTGTTGGGAAGTTTTTACTGATACCGAGCCTAAATTGGTCTCTTTGCAACTTTGGCCCATTTGCTTCTGCTTCTGGATAGCAGAGACAAAAAGAACAGGTCGAATTTCTTCTCCATGTGATTGGCCCTGAAGTCCTTGTTCCTCTGAGTCTTTCATTTAAATCATTAAAACACTGCTCAAAAAGCAGGGTAAGGATGATCATTTTGTTCAGAGGGAAACAAAAACTCAGAGCAATGAAATGACTTGCCCAAGGTTACACAGTTTTTTTAGAGTCCAACCATTGCAAATTGTAAATATGGATAAAACCATATATTATAAATATAAATTATATATTTGAACACCCACCTTCTGAAATTGAGTCCAAGCATTTCATAGATTTCGACTGGTAGAAGATTGTGCTAATTTCTATCTACCTCTACTTTGTTAGACTATGCACTTAGACTCATTCTAACATTGGCTTCTTTGGGCTTTCAGAGGTCAGAATTCTGTGAAAAATCTAGGAATTGTTTTCTTCAGCAGACTTCACAGTCATCCTGCCCTTTTAATGTGTCTCAAACTACCTCATGAACAGTGACTGAAGGGCGTTCATGCCCTTATCAATATTCCATTTCCAGACATACCAAAAACTGAAGTTGATTATTGTTGGTAAAGTGTTGAGCCTGGATGCCCCATCTTCTCTCACTGTCTGTCTGTCTGTCTCTCTCCTACTATTATCTTAGGTTTTGCTGAGATACCCAGGGGTTATGAAAGGAGAAACACATCCAGCTCCAATCTGATTCAATCAAGGCTAATCAATGTGATTAAAATAATCCTAAAATGAAAAAGAAAACATCTCATTACCTTTCTCATGCTTTGAAAAAGGTTTTGGAAAAGAGGTATATTTAGTAATGGTCTCATTTTTCCTCATTTTCAGGCTCAATAATATAAAATTAGCCTTCACAGCCTACAGTCTTGATCGAGTGATATAACTGGAACATAGCCAGTGTGAATGCTTAGGGATACATAACAACACTGGGGCTGACTCAGTGCCTGCAAGAGGTGACAGGCAGAGAGGGCCAAATAAATTAGTTCAAAGGTACAGCTGTTCTACAAACTTCCTTTTCATTACCCAGATGTGACATCAGAACTCTGAGTCACAGTACTTACTGTAGAGAAAGGGCGTAACTTACAGTCTTTGTGCCCACTGGATATTTGGCCTTATTGCTGAGAGTTGGGAAAAAGGGTTCCAATTCTTGTTGGTGGTTTCTCTGATGTGGGCAACTGGCCATCAGTTAAAGTCCACCAGTTGACCTGGGCCAGTTTCAAACCAATGACATAGGAATGAAAAGTTCCATGTGCCATTACCAAATTCCCAAGTAATATGATCTCTTGTTTAGAAAAAAGCATAGCTTATATTTAGGTAGCTCTTTATGACTACAAGGTACTTTCATGTGTAATAACTCAATTGGAACTCATGAAACTCCAAGGTAAGGAGAGCAAATATTGCCTACATTTTATAGAGGAGGGAACTATGGGTCGGGGAGAGAAATCAAGTGATTTGCCCCTGGTCACAAAGGTACTGAGTGATTGAGATAGGGCTTGAACCCAGGACTTCTGAACACCAAGAGTCATACATCTCCACTCATTATACCATTTTCCTGTGTTTCCTACCTTTTAAAGACTTCTACACTGGCAGCCTAGCCTTCTGTAGTCTTGTTGTTTTATAGGACTAGGGGACTGAAATGACCCCAACTATACAAGTAATAGACTCAGGTAAATTTTATTACTGGGGAAAAAAAGTGTCACATGAGGCAGATCCAGGAATACACGTTATAAAAGGAGTTATACCTGCCAGATTTCTGGTGACAAACAGAGACACTATTTGGAAAGAATGAGAGATGAGTATTATAAGGCCAAGTCCATAGGCCATAAACCAGAAAAAAAAATTAAGTCCTGCTGGTTTCCCCTGGCTTGTTCACCCAGTAGAAGCACAGTGTATCCAGAGACTGTGCAGTCATGAGGTACCTGAGAATTCTGACTTACTAATCAGACAGCAATGACCTTAGTTTGAATTGGGATCCATTCAGTGCTGGAACTAAGGAATTTCTGTTACTAGTTGTCAGCTATCCAGATTTGTCATAGCAGTCAACAGGAATTTTGCACAATGTAGGAAACTAGCAAGAAAAATGTGCACCCTTGACTAAGGTCATGCTACCCCAAAATGATGGCCAAGAAAGCTATGTGCTCCACATTAAGTGGGGATATAAGTGGGTAGCAGGGAGGGAGCAACAGTGCAGAAAGTAGAGCTGGCACTACCAACTGACTGCTGCCCTCAGCTGTGTTTATCAGTGCTGGGACTGCTCTGAACGCTGGTGATCTGACGAGCCACTTTCCTAAGCCAGTGCACATAAGAACTTGGTAATATTCTATAGGACTATATACTCCAAGGCAAAGGCACATGCCTTTGATGCTTGTGTAAATTCATGGAGGCAGAAGACAGAGCATGTACTATGGATAACTTGAGGACTGACATAAGGGTGACAAGGAAGACAATTTATCTTGGGAGAATGGGGACTTCTTGGGGTAGAGAGGGTAGTTTTGTTTTGTATTTTCCTTCCCGGACCAGTAATAAGGAACCAGGGAATTAGCTTAGGTTATCATAGGGCTGTGGTAGTGGCTGCTGAAAAGTGACCCCTGATCACATTAATTAGGCTATTCTTGGAGGGAATGATTCCAAGGGTCCCTTTGCCTGTCTCCACTAGCAAGGGACAGCAATTGAGAGGTAGGTCATTTGGGAAAGAAGATATATCCTTGGAATATCAGCCATTTAAAGTCTAAAAATGTATTAAATTGGATGAGATCTATATTTTTGGTTCTATGAAAGCAGAAAGTGTTCAGAAACAAAGAAAGCCTGGAACAAGGAAAAATTACTTCTTATTCTTAAGCTTTAAAAAAACTAACATTCAACTTAACCAAATTAAATGAACATGTATTAAGTACCTACCATGAAAACAAAAATACCTACTGTGCTAGACCCTGGGAATTCTAGGTCAGAGAAAAAGTGAGTCTCTGCCCTTAAGGATTCAATACAAACATGTTTATTAAGTATGTTCTACAAGCAAAACACTATATAAGGGGACAGAAATACTAAAATGAAATAGTTCTTGCCCTCAAGGAGCTTAAATTCTATTACACACAAATAAGCACACAAGAAAAAATAAATAAGGAGAAATGAAAAGCTGGGGCACTAAGAAACTGAAGGGGTGGTGAAGGAGGTGGCACTTGAGCTTTGAATAACAATTCTGAGAGGCAGAGAGAAAGAGGGAACTTACATTTGAGCAATAAGGGATGGCTTGTGTAAATGCATGGAGGCAATAATAGAGGATCCATTCTGGGCCATCTAATTTGGTTGGAAGGGAAATAGTACGAAAAAAGGAGGTGAGAACCAAAGGGTGGAGTATTTATTTGATTCTATGGGCAACAGATAGCCCCGGAAGGTTTTGGCAGTCAAATGTGACCTGAGATGAACGTTTTGGTAGCTGTGTGGAAGATTCAGTACAGAGAAGAGACCTTGAAAGTAGAAAAATGAAAGAGCAGTTTATTGTCCAAGTTCAGGTGATGAGAGCTTGGACAAGCATGCTTGCCTACTTGAGTGAAGAGACGGGAATGGATGTCAGAAATGTGAGGGAATTGTAACTGATCATCCTTGGCAAATGTTTGGTATGGGGAGCTGGAGGAGGGAGATCAGGAAATGAGGGAAGGACTCTGAAATTGTGAAATTGGATGAATGGAAAAGTGCTCATTTTCAATGAAAACAGGAAAGTTTGGAGAGAAGGGACAGATTTACGGGGAAGGAAAATGAGTTCTGTTTTTAATGTGCTGAGTCCAAGGTGTTTGTCCAAGAGATTTTCAGCAGGCAGTTGATGATACCTAAATGGAATTCAAGAGAGATGCTAATGTTGGATGCAGGGTTGAAATGATATGTGTACATATAACTTGAAGTTAGGAAATGAATAAATATGTCGGAAAAGGTCAAATAGAAAGAATAGCCTGATACACTGAGGGAGATAGGAATCATTTTCAGTTAAGGAAATCAGGGAAAATCAAATTTCTATCTCTTCCACAGACACATCTAAGAAAACAAATAGCTCAAAAGGTGTTGCCAGGATGCCGCTGTTACTATCTCAGTGACATAAAGTGGTCCTCATCTTCTCTTTCAATATTTTTTTTTGAGTCTAAGACCTTAGGCAGCTTGTAGGACACAGCCCAATATACAGAACCTTCCTTGAGACACACAGAGGAACAAAATTCAAGGTACAACCCAGGGATGCTAATGACCTCAAAAACCATGTTTTCTATCCCCTGCGGCCCCCTCCTTCTAAGATATTCAATAAGGAACCCATATTAAAATGGGCCTGGCTAAACATCAGTCAAGAAGTACTGGCTCTCCATGCTTTTTTATGTTCTTTACAGGGAGCCTTAGGGTTAGGGAGAGACTGGCATGTTCATCTTGGCTACCAGCAGTGGGTGCTGCCTTTGTTTCCCCAATTCAATTGTTTCCCTTCTCTGAATTTGTTGCCATGACAGAAGAGGTTGCACCTGAATTGGGACTTGAAGGAGTAGGATTTCGACAGGTAGAAAAGCAGAGGAGGAGGAAAATTTTATTCTCTGTGTAAGTGGGAGAGAGAAAGAGAGAAAAGGAAAGGAGAAAAGAGGGGAAAGGGAAAGAGAGGGGGGCGGAAACAGAGGGAGAGACTGGAAATGCATAGAGGCAGATGGGGGGGAACAAAATTAGGATAAGTGAGTGATCTAGTGTGGCTATAAAATTGAGTATATAAAGGGGAAAACAGTATGATATTGTGAATAGTCCTTAATGTAGACTAAGAACTTCATATTTTATTCAGCAGGTAATGACTAACTTTATTTTCTCTTTTGATAAAGTACTAAATTGGTATATCAGGTAACAATGTAATTAAAGGTCACATCTGATAAAGTACATGCTATTGTTTTGTGAAAACTATGGAGACATATGGGCTGGAAAATAACAGAATTGGATAAATTTAAAACTGGTAGAATCGTCAGACCCCAAAAGTGGTAGCCATTAATGGTTCAATGTCAACTTAGAAAGAAATCTCTAGTGACATGATGCAGGGATATATGTATAGTTTAGTGCTGGGTCAAATTTTGTCAAGAATATGGATAATGGAATAAATGGCATGCTATGTAATTTACAGATGTCACAAAGTTAAAGGAATAGATAATATACCAGATACAAGAGTCAGGACACAAAAATGATCTTGACATGGGACTGTTATGGCTATCTAAGCCACTGAGATAAAAATCTAAAAAAAGAAAATTTAACAAAAGTGTTCTAAATTTGGGTTCTAAAAAAACAACTTCTCAAGTTCAAACCAAATGATCAAATGAAATAACATTAGTAAAAACACTTAGCACAGTGCCTGACATATAGGAGATACTACATAAATGCTTATTCTCTTTATCCTAATAAATTGGGAGGCATGCCTAGAAAGTAGTTTGTCTGTAAAAGATCTAGAGACCTTAGTAGACTGTGAACTGCAATGAGTCAACAGTATGATATGGCAGCCAAAAAAGGTAATTTGATCATGAGCTGCATTAAGTGATGCTTGGTTTTCAAGGAAAAGGATCATTCCACTATATCATAACCTGGTCAGATGAGAGTATCATCATCTGGAGTACTGTATTCAATTTTGGGAAATACATTTTAGAAAGCATATCAACAGGCTGCATTGTGTCCAGGGAAAGGAAAGCAGGATTCCAGGATTATTAAGAGTCTTCAAATTTACCATGGGGGGTGGGGGAAATCAGTTAAAGTAATTGAAGAGAATCAGCCTGGAGAAAACTTAGAATAGGGCATTATTGCGGTCTTAAATATCTGAAGAGTTGGAAGAAGGATTACACTTATAGTGTTTGGCTCCAGGAGCCAAAAGATAGGTAGTGGAGAGAAGTTTCAGAAAGATAAGTTAGGATTAATGAAAGGGGAAAAGTTCATTAACAATGAGAGCTACCTTAAAGCAGAACAGGTCACTTGGAGACGTGGTGGGCTCTTTGCCATTAAGACTAGAGGTCTTCCAGTAACAGTTGGATCACCATTTGCAGGTGTGTTATAGAGGGTGTTGTTGTTCAGGTATGGGTTGGACCATATGGTCAATTCTGAAAGGCTATGATTTTCTGATATGATTTTGGAGGAGGGAGTTCTTTGATTAGATCTACGAACATGAGGAAGATCATGTTGGTAATGGTACGTATGACAGATGAACTGGAGAGGGAAGAGACGAGGTTTGGGGCAGCAAAGGCTATTGTCAGATGGTGAGGGTCTAGTTTGGCTGGTCACAGAGGAGGAAAAGATAGGTGAGGTTAGAGAGATGCTTTGTATGTAGTCACTGGAACTCAGCAACTGACTTGGTATGGGAGGTAACAGAGAAAGGAGTCAGTGATGAAGGTTGTAGACCTGGGAGGATAACAGACTAGTCAGTCTTAAGGGCAAGTCTTAGAGGGAAATCAATGAGTTCAGCTTTGGATGTGTAGAGTCTGAAGTGTCTATTGAATGTCCAGAAGGAAATGTTAAACAGGCTATAAGAAACGTGTAGGCGGACCTCAGGGTAGAGGTCAGAGCTAGAGATATAGATTTAAATGCCATTTACATAAAGATAGTAACTGAAGCTAAAGGGGGTGAATAAACTCTCCAAAGGACAGAAAGTAGAGAAAAGAAGATGGCCAACATACTCACTGATAATGAGAAGAGTGAGATGATCCTGTAAGAGCAAGATATCCCTGGCAAAAGGGATGTGGAAAGAGCAAACAGAGAGTTCAGAAAGAACTACAAAAGAATCTATGGAAAAGGGGAGTATGAGGAAGTACAGGTTGATCCATGGTGTCAATTAGAGTAGAGGGGTCACAAAGGATGAACACTTGGCTATCAGAATTGGTAATGGACAAAGGTGCGCTGAATTTGGAATTAGGTCATTGGTAGGTAACCTTGGAGAATGCTATTTCAGTAGAGAGATGGGGACGCAGCCAGAAATGGGGTGAGTGGCTGTGGAAGTTAAAATGAATGTAGATTAGAAAGTGTTCTGCAGTGATGGAGAAGAGATAATTAGTATGTGAGTTTAAGGTGGTGGCATGGCAAATGTAAGGTTATTTTAAGACTTGGGGAGAACTGAGAATATGTATAAGCAAGAGAGATTATGTTAATAAGAGAGCAAGAATTATCTTAAAGGAGCAAGGTCAGGAAGGGGTCTGTAAATGGGATCACATTGGCACTGAAGACTGCATAGCAATATGAAGGGCAGAAGTTAACCAAATTCTAGAAGTCTGAAGTGAGGAGCCAAAAATATCTCCAGGTACCTGATCTTTTGTGGGAGGCCCATTGTATTTATATTTTGCATTTTTCCTATTATCCTGAACATGGTATCAATGGAACATAAGGGCTCCCTCTAGTGGTTGAAGTAACAACTAGAAAATCAGGTGTTATCTGATATATTATACATTGGCTGGGAGTCGGGGGAAGCAGGGGCAATTCTTTTGTTGTTTCATAGACTTTTTTTGTTATTGCTGTTGTTAGGAAAAAGCATAGAGCAAGAAACCATAGCATAGGGTTATGCAAGCAAATTACTAACAGCAATGAGCCCTGGGTTAGACAGCACTGGTAACCTATAATTCTTGTCTTTGGCAATAAGTCACAGAACCCTTTCCCTTCAAAGGTTACTAATGGTAGAGAAAAGCAACCTAAAGCATTGTGATTACCATTCTTTTGCTTTTAAGAAATAGGATTAAACTAAATATATCCATGTATATCTTTTGTCTGAAAAACAAGAGAAGGAAATTAAAGTATAGGAAAAAATCTTGTATTTCATCATGAATTTGGAGTCACTGAACATGAGTTTGAATGAAGGTGCTGCCACTTATTGTGTAACCTTTGGCAAGTCAATTTTCCTTCTTGGGACTCAGTTTCCCCATCTGTAAAATGGAACCCTAAGGTCCCTTTCTGCTTTCATGCAAAGATTCTTTTAGAAACTGTAATACTGAGGAAGGGAGAATTATTAAAGAATCTACACCTATCTGCCTTTCCTTTAAAGATGCTGGGTTCAAATTATTGACATCCTTTATTATTGAAATATTCTTAATAATAACCCTTTCCAAATGGATAACTGTATTATCCAGTTCATCATATTTGGCACTGCAAAAATTCTACTTTTAACAAAAGACTTTATCCAGATTTCATTAAAGTTTTGCAGCTTTTCAGTTGAAGATTTATTATTGGATTTTACTTACATTTCCCAGTAGGTTACAGTGCTTCCATAAAGGAACATAAAAGGAAAAAGATAATCACTATAAATCTCCACAAATACTAATCCTGGACGGCAACTTGGCTGATTCAACAATTTATGTTTCTAAGATGGGAGAGAATATTCTCATTTTGGAAACATTTCATATTACTTTATAGTCAGAAAACATCAATTTAATATTCATTAGGTTATCTTATTTTTCTGCTATCAAATCTAAAGCTTCCAGTACAAGATATGTGCTTCCTCACAGGTAGGTAAAATACGTATTTTCTCTACAATAATACTTGTGATAACTTGGATATGAAAGAAGTACTGGGAGTGTGGGGGGGGGTGGCGTGGGGGAGGTATGCTCATAGCTTATAAAATAATGCTGTATATAAGCTGATATACCTGATCACTTCTTAATTACTGATCTGGCAGAGAACATAGAGAAGATACAATTGTTCTTCATGTTAATGCATTTATTCATTCACTCATTTTAAGTGCCTAAAATATTGTATAAAATGCACTGTTCCGAATGGGTGGCAGGAAACAAGTAAATTCAAAGACAATAAGACACTTATCCTTGAGGAATTGAAATTTTAGTATGGTCACTCAGTCAATAAACATTTCTTAGGCAGTTACTATGTACTAGGCATTGTGCTAAGCCCTAGAGATCCAAAAGAGGCAAAAGACAGCCACTGCCTCCAAGTAGCTCATAATCTAATGAGGGAGACAAGCAAAAAGAGGCTATGATATACTATGACAGAATACAGTGGCAGCATGCTATGTGGAAAGTTAGAGCTCTTGGGTTAAAATTTCACTTCTCCTCCTTATGAACTGTGGGACTTTGGAAAAATCACTTGACTCTTTTGACCTCTCCAGACCTACAGCTATGACTGTAAGATCCCAGAACATTAGAATATGGTAAATGGGTTAGAGAAATGTTATGATTCCAAATGAAGGAGAAGTATTCCTTCCAGCAATGGAGATTCAGGAAAGTATCAGGGAGGAAACAGCATTTCACTTGGATCTTAAAAAATGGGTAGGAAACTAATGCAAACATGGGGCATTTTCAGGTGTGAGGACCAGTATGGGGGCAAAAGGACAGAAAAAAAAATCACAGGATGTTTTCAGGTGATGGCTGGGTTCACTTCACCTCTACTATGGTATAAATGACAAAAGGGTGTAAGTGCTATGTGAAAAGTGAGAAAGCGGGTTGAAAGCGTAGTAGAGACCTTTAAATAACAGGCTAAAGAGTTTGTATGAATCTATGACAATGCCTATTCATTCACTCACCCCCTTATTCATCAAACATAATTCAACACCTATGATACGCAAAGGTCTTATCCTTTATGACTTAGGTTCTGCAGTCTTTTTCTTGCTATTTTTTCACTATTTCTCCATCCACCTCCCCCCAAAAAACTTGTCAAGCAGAAACATCATTATTAGGAACAATGCTACAGATCATTTCATTTTTGTTACTTTCCTAAAAAAGAAGTAGACACAGTCTACTCACTTTTACCTATCATTGTCGTTTATCGTAATAATCACAGTTTACAATTTTGAAAGAAAAGTTATGTATTTTATAAGTAAAAGAAATCAAGATGAGAAAGTTCAACTACATGACCTCTAAGGAAGCAAAGCGTTGTCCGTACTTATGCAGATCATCAAATGTTCTGTTGCTGTGGGTGACAAGGAGAAAATGGATACCAAAATTCCAGAGATAATCCCCAAACCTCAACTTACTTACTTCTTCCAACCTAGTCCCCCAATAAATCTTTTTGAGATGGTTACTAACAAAGCAATAAAATTGACCAGTTTGAATTTCCTGTCTTTTTCTTTCACTGGAATTTTTACATAAATACTTAAATAGCCCCAAACAAGGCAATAGCAAGGGTAAGCAGGAATATGAAAATTGATAAGGTCATGTGAATTGTTAATTATAGTATAGCTCATGGTATTTTGGGTACTAGTTTTGAAGGGTTGAGAAAAAGGGTGCTTCTCCCATCTCACATAGGCAAATACGCTTTGACCCAAATGTATTTAAATAATGGAAATGTTTGTTCTTCAGTAGAGCTCATTTCATGTATGAAAAATTTTGGATCAGATTACAGTATTCATAAAATATGTGAAAAGCAGTATCACATTAAACAACTGAGTTAAAATATGTCTTCATAAAAAGTGAGAAGTGTGAAAATTAGCACTTGATAAACATCACATACACTTGCAAACATAATGTGATAATGACTCTAACAGGTGTTAAAATTGAATGTTAATGAGTAAATAATTAACAGTTTCTCCTTTCATGGATATGATATGAAGTTCTTAATCAGTAAAACAAATACATTTGTTATTTTTTCTATTACAGTCACAACATGAAATTTTTAATCCCTGGGTAAAATAAACTCCAAACGTATATTTTAATTGGCTCATAAGCATTCACTTCAACAATACTGGTCAAATATCATGAGAAATACATCCTATGAACTGGAGTTGGCTAAAAGTAAAAAGAAGTTATATAGTGTCCAATATGTATTTTGTTCTTAAGGTTTAACATATTCAAATTCAATTCACTTTAAATATGTGAGAAGTTACCTTTCTTCTTCTAAGAGTATGAATGACATAATTGGTGTTCTTGCTACAAAAGTGGCATTGCCAGGGAAACTATAGTGTGGTGGTGAACTGATCCAATTCCAAAGTAGCAACTTGTTCTATTCAATCTTGCTGCCTTCAGATGTGAAATGAAATGATGTGAACAGGCAAAATTCAGACATGAATTATATTCTTTTTCAATACAGATCAATAATATAGGTGTATCCTATAATAGATCAAAGATTTCAGTGATCATTTGTTAAGTATCAACTGTGCTAGGGGCTGTAGGTACAAGCTGAATATCAACTAGTCATTGACCTCAAGTAGCTTATGTTCTTCTAGTATCAGACAAATCTTTCTCTGTGGGCTCATACTTTAGTGGATCCATGATCTTAGTTATGTGCTATTCCTTCCCTCCATCAGTGTAGATCCCATCCATGCCTTCTCACCCCATGTGATTCTTGTCCATGGCTTTCCAGCAATCTTTTACAGTAGATATACTCAATACATACAATAGATTTCTAAACATCTCCTGGATCCAAGTACAAAATCTGGGCTATCCATCTGCTGTCACTTGTGGCCATCTTCGACACCAGTTTTTGCATATTAGTCACTGTGTCAGAAATATGCTGTGACCTACTTAAGCCCATCATGCATTTCTCCATTACCTTTGGGCTACATGAAATACTGATTCTCCTAAGTTTGTAATTTTCCATGGCTTGTAGACAAATCCACCACTGGGAGGATACTGGTGTCAGAAAACTAGATTTTTCTCTCCAAGCAGGTTAAGGAATCACTGAAGAATCTGTAAAATGTCCAGAGGCAGTCCCATCTATTTTCTTCCTCTTGTTTGGTTCGGAACCTAGTTCATTGTCTAGCTGCAAGAGATATGTACTAACTCATTGGGCTACCTCATCACACATCATAAATTTGTTTATCTGATTAGTTTTTCTAGTGTAGAATGTTACGGTGATTTCTTGTGAGCAGTCATTTAAGTAAGGACACGGTAGCATTCTGGAACACAATATAATGAGCACACTGTCACTGGTTAAGAGGAACAGTGGAGGACCTCTATCCTCATTCCTCTATCCTTTGGATTTCATGAAGGAAAGATTCTATGACAAATGGAAAACACTTTGGCAAATCTACATCTATATCTATCAATATCATCTTTCTCTATATATATTATGTCCCTTGCTTGGTGATAATTATTGGACCCACTGAACTAATTTAGCTGTGGTTGTATCAACCAAGGAATACTATATGATCTGAATATACTCAAGGTAGACCCTTTCTTGGGTTAGTGACCTCAAGACTGTACTTTGTTCTAAGGAGTAAATTTATGTTTTAAATCACTGAACTTAATAAATCAAAGAGGATTTTGTCTTCTTCAATTGTGTCTCTGAAGAAGTAATCTGTGGTAGAAAAAAATTGCGAAAGCTTACCTATTCTTTTTTCATATTTTCAAAGAAACTGTCAATATGTGCATAGACAATTTTCATATAAATATTACTAAGCTGAGAAGTTAGGCACACCAGTAGGTAATTATTGTCTTCTCTATATCCTCTCTGGGGAACAATATTTTGGGGGGGACAAAAACTGATTTTATTGGTTACAGACAATTTTCTTGTGAGGAAATTTCCTTCATCAGTGGGGACGATAGGTATAGTGGATGGAAACTTTGCCTCAGAATCGGGAAGACCTGGGTTCAAGTCCTGTCTCTGATAAAGCTGGATGACTCTTAAATAGATCATTTAACCTCACAGTGGCTCAGGTAACTTTCTAAGACTGTAGAACAGATACACAACTACATTAGGTAATAATATCGTTTCCCCCCAATAATTTGTTATATTTGTCCTTTTGCATATCTTGAAAATTAACCCATCAATACTTGAAAATTGGGTTACTTTTAGTACAGTTTTTGCCCCCCAATTACTCTTCTTGATTGCTATTTCTACTCTCTCCAATAATCATATTAGAATTACCAATGTCACCAATAAAGAAAATAAATGATAAAAATGCTGGAAAATCTATTTCTTTTATATAGTCTAAGTGTTACCCTTTTAGTTCAATAAGTAAATCTATCACAGGGGTTCTTAACCTGGGGCTTGTGAGTTTATTTTAATAATTGTATTTTAATACAATTGATCTCTTCAATAATCCTATGTATCTCATTTTGTGCACTTAAAATTTTTAATGCATTCATGCATTTTAAAACATTATTGTGAAAAGGAATCCACAGGTTTCATCAGACTGCCCAAAAGGTCCATGACACACTTAAAAAATGTTAAGAATTTCTATCTTAGAGAGATTTGACTTAAGATATATAATTTTAACATATAACTTTTTGTAGACTTTTCTTCATTCAGTTGTTTCATGAGGTAATACTGTGCTTTTACCAATCATGCTGAAAAGGTTTCCAGGCTTTTCTGGCCTCCTTGTTGTGATGACTGCTTTATGCTAGTGAATGGTAATAGTCAAGGTAAATGGTAATAGTCAATGCCTTTTTTTGTTCATTAATTTTCATTTTCATTTTTTTTTTGTAGAAAACTTCAAGTTTATTTGAAACTTGAAATAAAATTGAAATAAATTTTAGTTTATTTGAAAACAGTAAGTCGGAGCTCTTGCAATTACATGCAGTTTCTTCTTCAGCTTTTCTTCAAAAGATTTATCTTTCACTAGTGAATCATCTAACTGCAAACACAGAACTGATGGCAGGGGCCATCATCTTGCCCTCAGTGTTTAGCTCAATGGATTAATCCCTGGAACATAAGAGATGCTTTATAAATCCTTTTTCACTCATTCATTCATTAGAAAATAATACTGAGATTATTATTACAGGTATATATACATTACAGGTAATATTTTTTCTTTCTGTTAAAAAAGTCAATTTCATTTTCTTAAAAAATCAAAATATTTTGTGCTAGCCATGTCTAGTGCCTTCTGACTTTATTTTAGAAGTATTCATGATACAGAGGAGTGAGGTTTCACAATAGCCTACAAAATCTTTGGTATTTTTCATTACCTAATTGGCATAGTGAGTAGAGTATTTAGAGACAGAAGACTTTTTTCTAGGGGTGGATTGGACCATATAAATAAAAAGGAAAATTTATGACTGAAATTCCATGATTTTTTTTTTGTGATACATATTCAAATTCTGTTTCAAACATCCAGCTTTGTGATCATGAGGAAGTCACTTCATTGTCTCAGACTCTCAATACATTTATAATGACATGGTCCAGTTTTTCCAGTAGTACATTAATCAACCAGTGCCTCATTGGTTGCTGAATGAGAGGCTCATTTCAACAGTTAAATGACTGCATATGGCTATGTGATTCTTAGTGCCCCTAACCTTCCTGTCACTGCAGAATCAGAAGGGCACTGGACAAGAACAAGAACCATCTTCTCTATTTCTTTAAATGAATTTCCACGGCTAATAAATTCATTACCCAGTGTCCTACCCTATTGATGGTGAGCTTCTTCATATTTAGCTAGACTGGTTTTCCCAACGAAGATCAAGCTCAAAACTTTTATAGGTTAATACAACTTGCACAAGCTTTCATTCTATTGATGTAGCCTTTGGGGTATCTGGTTATATAATATCATTATGGGGCATCAAAATGAACTTTTTTATGAATATAGTGCTTTTAACCATCCTCAGTAGGAAAACCACAGGTGCAAATATTTGACAAGGGAATATATGTTGGGACTGGATTACTGTGAAACTGATTAGTTTTCCTCTACTAATAGTGGATCAAAATTAAAACAAAACTGATTAGAAAGGGCCTAACACCATGGAACACACTCAGGCTAAGCCAAAAGTGAAATGCTTTTGGGAAGCAAAGTGTGTCAAAGAAGGTACTTCACTTGGTAAATTCTCCTCACTCAGTATAATTATCTAAGGTCAGCATATTTCATTGTCAGTAGTGAGCCAGGATATTTTTATGTTTTCTACAATTAAGGTTAATGAATTAGAATGGATTTTATTCAGTATTGGATCAGACCACTATCCTCTGTCATAGGAGTTCACTGAGGTGGTATTCAAAATAGACCACAAATATATTCGATTATCTTCATATTGACTGTGATAATTAACCAAATCAACAGTGGCATGATCTTGTAGTTATTTTAGTCACACAAATCTGATCCGGGGTTAAAAGAAGCTGACACAACAGGGTAGTTACCAGCCATTTGCCTTCTGTTTTCAAAATGCATCTATGAATCTTACTTCTCAATATGGCTTGATGTTAATTCTTGAATTCTAGATTTTTGATCTGCTACATTTATCACCTGGAGTCATGAGAGGCAACATGGTATAGTGGATAAAGAACTAGTGTCACTATTGGGAAAAATCTGAGTTCAGGTCATGGCTCTCTATACATCATGCTTAGGTGATGGTTGCAAGTCACTTCTCAGTGCTTCAGGCAACTTTCTAAGCCTATGAATTGCAGAGTTGCTAATACACAATGGTAAAAGAAATTTCCTTACTGTGGTGGTTCCTCAAACAAATGAAATCACACATCTGAATTAAAAAGAGAAAATTATAACCAATAGGCATCATGACTTTATCCGGTCCCTCTATTAATATTCTGAATGCCTATTTGCCACCATTTTTATTTTTATAATAGATACTTCTCAAATAAGAGTTTGTTGTTAGAATTCTTGTTAATTTTCTACAATATAAGAGATCTGAGTCATAAACCATCACAAATCCTGAGGCTTTCACAACATTACCTTTTCCTTATTTAGACTCCCCTTTTAATGAACTGAGGTAAAATAACCACGACTTTGATGTGACAGAAGTCTTTTATTCCAAAGAAAATGAAGTACTTCTTAGCTGGTCTTTAAAAAAAAATTCTTTAAAAGTTGTTTCTAGTTTGTTTCTTGGTTAATGGTTGACATTAAAGTTGGGTCAAAACAATACTAATTTCTATTATATGGAGGTAATGGGATATGCTGGCAATCAAATCCTACCCAAATGCATATCCCATTGTGGCAAGCGGATAACCCCATCTTTTCCAAGGTTGTACCAGTAGAGACCAAGCTCTGTCAGAGTCTACCAACCTGTCAAGTCTTCTCAAACAGGCTCATATGGATAAAATAGCAGGTGTGTAATACTTCAAAATGAACATTATACCCTCATCTACCAAATAATAACACCTAGCCTTTAGTTAATAATAAATCTCAGCCCTGTTGACATGTCAGGTAACAGCTGATAACTTGCAATGCAATGCACCAGATGACAAGTAATATACTGAATTTGTCTGATTTGGAATAGGAAGAATTCAAACTCTTTTTCAGAGAAATGATAACTGCCTCAAATTTAATGATATCTATTACATTAAATAACTCCCCAAATTCCATAAAAAACAGCAGTAGATGTTAGTTTTATTTTCTAAATTTTGAAGATGGAATTTATTTATTACTAGTATCCTCTTGAGTTCTTCTCTACATCTGATGGTCTTTGAGGTTGTTCTTAGCAGCCTGATCTGTAGCCAAAGATATGAAAGGAATCTTGTACTTCCCCAAAGACTGGGATATGTTAGTGTGGTGCCTGTACAGATAACACAGTACACTGTTATGAGAACCTATGGGATGCTTAGGGCTAAGGCTTCATTTACTTATATAGCACTGATAAATTGGATACACAGTACGTGGTCTGATTCTCTTAGGATTATTCATCATCTTATGCATGAAATCTTTCATGATCCTCCCCAAATTGGAGTCTCATCTCTCCTTAAATACATTTTTTGCATATACTTTGCATACATGATTTTCATTTAAATTATATTTGTACCATATATTTTTGCATATATTTGTTTTCTCCCTCATCAGTATGTAAGCTTCTTGCAGGTAGGAATTGTTTCATTCTTTGTACTTGCATCTATTGTGTCTGGCACACAGTCAATGTTTAATGCATGTTTGTTGATTGATTTTTAGTATTTTCATGTAACTGTAAAGATAAAGGTTGCTTTTAAGGTTTGCACAGGGCTTTGTATATGTTATCTCATTTGACTCTCACAACAACCTTGTGAGGTAGATGCTATTACAATCATTCCCATTTTACAGAATGGAAATCTGAGGCTGTGAGAGGTTAAGTAATTACTCAGACTTATACAAATGTGGCATGTGTTGGAGGCAGGTAAGGTAATGGCAAATCCAATGGATTTGAGCAGGATCACCCTGAGAACTGGAAGGGACTTTAGAAACAACTTCCTCATTTTACAAATGAGGTAAACAAGGCCCAGAGGGGCTGAGAGTTGCCTGAAGACACCAAAGTTATCACATAGCAGTGCTAAGATTCAGGCGTAGATGCTTTGGCTCCAGATCCAGGCCTCTTTCTACCATATCATGCTACCCAACTCAGCTCTATCTAAATTGAATGTACTTTTATAATGAGGAGAGTCTTCATCTAGCTTAACAGAAGATGAGAAATAACATTATAATGTATTTACATAAATTCTTGAAGGGAGAGTAGTATATAATAAAAATATGATCAAGTCTATAATGAAATGAACATTGAACCAAACCAATCACACATTTTCACAGGAACATATCCATGGGCTAATAAAAGGAAAATTTCAAAGAGAAGTCAGTCTACAATAATAGAGAATTCACATAAAAAAATAAGTTTACTTCCTAACAAAGGCACAGAAACCTTAGCAAAATCAACCAATATGAATGTGGAGTGATATATATATTCAGAGGAGAGGAAGTCAAAATGTCAGTTCTACAAGTGAAGAGGTACAGTGGGAGAGCTGGAGGGTAGGAGAGGCACCAGGAAAATAGCAGAAGTATAAAGGTCTTAGAAGAGGCAAAGTCTGTCAGAAGCGCTTGCCATGTGTAGGGAATGATGCACAACAATAAACTGCAGGAGGAAAATAAATGGGAAAATATGTAAAACCGACACCAAGACAAAATAAAAAGGTCTACCATCAAGACTGATTTTGGAGTTTTGGGGATTTTAGCATTGCTCATGGAATCCCATTTCAGTCAAGCAAAATCACTCACTTACCAAATACTATAATGCCCATGAGAGCTGACACTAATTCAGTTACCTGGGGCAGAAGAAAAACTACCTTTTGTCCAATGGAAATACAAAGTGGAAAGTCAGGAGAAGTTTCTGCCATAATTCTTGCTAATGGGCTTCAAACATTGTATAGATGGATGACTCCCTCCAGGGCAGAATGTGTAGTCTGCTTTCATAGCCTATTGCATCCTTGAAGGGTTTGCTAAAATGGTGAAGATCAGTGACTAGGAAGGGGTTGAGCATCTTTGATCATGATAACACTGGTCTGGGCACAAAGTATGCCATTTGCATGTAGTGACTGATTTAAGAATACACTTCAAGGGCAAATGAATTTTTAGAACCTCAACTTTAAAAGTGAAGCAGTAGGGTTATCTACTAATAAAAGGCTGGCCTTGGAGCCAGGAAGATCTGTGTTCAGGTCCTGATTCTGACATATACAAATTGTATGATTATTGGCAATTGATTAAGCCATTTACCTCCCCATCCCCACCCCACCCCCACTCCCACTAAGACCACAAGGTACAGACAAGTGGTAAGTCTGCTCAGTGGGGGGAAGTTTCCACATTTGGCATTCCTACACTGCCAGAATCACAGGTCCATATCAAAAGGGTAGGAGTTAAAGAACAAATAAAATACTTTTGATTTTTGTATTAATTAGGATGCCTGATTTATCTGTCAAAAAGTGGTAACTAATAGAATATATCTCTGATAGGCAAGAGCAGGGGTTGGGAGATTAAGACAATGTGGGGACATCCAGCCATCAGTTCATAAAAATTTCTCTACACATGAGTCTGGACAAGAGACAATTGCTTCAAAAGTGTGACATCTTCTCTGTAACCATTTAAAATATCATCATAAATTAATTAGCAGGCCTGAGCAGTTTTTGAGACCCAACCTTGGAAAAGTCGCATACTCTCTGGAACTAAGTTTCCTTACTTACAAAAAAGAAGGCATGGTGGTCTCACTGACTCTAAAAATTCTAAGATTCTCAGTCATCTAATTCATCTCTCTACCTTTAGGCTAAAATTGCCCCACAGACTTAAGCTACCTTAGGCAGATGAATGTCTTAAAAGTTTCAATGTCAAGACATTTTTTCTCATCTAATTTTAATTGCTTTTGTGTTTCAGTCAAAGTCCATTTCCTCTTGTTCTATGTTCAGTGAAGAAGACAAGTCATAATTCTTTCTATGATAACCCATAAGACAATTATTAATTTGCCCTTCAGCTAAATAATCTCACTTCCTTTCTCCTTTCCTATTAGTTTTTGTGACTCTCTTCTGAGCTGTTTCTCTATGTTGTCCACATCTCTATTAAGTTATGGAGCTGAAGATTATACATAGCATAGGATTTTGAGTAGACTTAGTAAATATAAAAGGAGAATACTTTACTTTCTTAACTTGTAAGTTAAGCATACTGATAACTATGATCTATTTGTGGTTTCTCTTTTTAGAAGGGCTCTGAACCTATGATTTCATCTGGGCAGGAAACTCTCAGTGTGGAAATTCCAGTTACCAACGCAGACCAACAACTAGAGTGTAACTTATTATAGTCTTAGGGAATTGCCTATGGGTCCCACGAAGTTAAATGACTTGTAACTTGACCTCTAGTCTTCCCAATTCCAAGCATGTTCCTCAGTCTACCACATCTATGTTACTTTTATTCTCTGATCCTAAAATGGACAAACTTCTTTTTATCCCTATTTTCCAGGTAACCCTGAAGTACTTTCATTGACATAGATGGAGTTGGTGCAGTGGTATCACACAGGACAAAAAGAGAGTAACTTTTTTATTTTTTTTTCTGATCTGTTTCTGAGTAGGAACAGGACTCCTATCAGGCTGCTCCCACAGTCAATGATTTCCTCTAATTTTCCATGAAAGGGAAGTTTGTTCATTATCCTTTTCCTGTTTTCATGGATTCAGTGCCTATTCCCATAGTGGGGAGAGCAGCTATGTGGCTCACATCCTCGTCAGCGGGAATTTCAGAGGCAAACACAGACTTGGTACGGAAGCGAGCTTACCTGAGCTGGCCTCTAAGATCTCTAAACCCATAGCACATGAAATGTTCTTTCCTTAAAAAATATGTTTGTTTTTTTTAAATTACATTTCAACCCACTTTTGTTGTAATAAAGTAAGTGGGCTGTTTGCCTCCTTCCCCCCAACTGAAAAAGTCATGGCAGAAACTCATTCCAAGAAAGGCATGTAGCAAAAGGAACATGCTATTGTATTTATTCTACAAGCTTATGTGATATCATCATAGATTACAGAATTATAAAACTGAAAGAGATTTTAGTATAACCTAGTCTAACCTTCTAATCGAACCTAAGAGGAGCCTGGGGCCCTGAGACCAGAGCTGACTGATTGAAGGTTGTTATATAGCATATCAGGTGTAGAGAGAGTAGAACTCAGGTTGTCTTGACAACCAAGTCCAGGGCTCTTCTACCACTATACCATCCACTGCCTCAACTTTGGCTGTGGCTCTGAAAAACAATAATCATGATGTAGATAAAAATGACAAAACCATACCATGTTCTTTACAATCTAATATGCTACTATAATGTTATATACATATTAACATAATAATAAAATAAATGAATAATTTTATACTCTTATCTTTTGGAAACCAAGTTTCCTTTCTTTCATTCCAATCGCCACAAAGTTCTTTAGGAGGAAACCTGGGCTTATGAATTAAAACACAAGGGAAAAAAGAGCCTAGTGACACTTATAGAGGGTGCTTTTATCTAGCTGTACCATTCAGAAATGAAGGTGAGCCAACCTCCTCCCCTTCAGATCCCCTCCACTCAGACTTTTAATAAAGGAAAGCAGATAGTGCAATGGAAGGGTTTGGATTTGGTGTAACAGGACTTGGATTCACATCCCAGCTCTGCTGATTTACTGCCTGGGTGACCTGAGGTAAGTAACCTCACCTGTCATGGCCCCAACTTTCTCACATGTAAAAGAAGGTGGGGGGCTAGATTTAGTGGTCTCTAAGGTCTCATCTAGCCCTAAAGCTATGATCCAATGATGCATAAGACATCATCGATAAATGTAACAGGACAGAAAACACAAGGAAATGGTAGCAACTAAAAGTTTAATCTGTTCTACTTCAAACCATTTTAAGGGACTGCAATTTAAACTCCATGGGCAGTGACCCTAAAATCCCCAAACTCTTTTAATTGGGATAAGTAATAGATCGCTTGTTAACAGTCCATTCATTAGCAGCACTGCAAACCATGTGATTCAAACATGCCCAATGCAAATAGGGTGACCAAGCATGGGGTGGGTGAAGCACATTAAAAGTTTAGTACAGATCAAACCATTGGCCATTGATTAGAAAGTTAAGAGAAAACCCCCACAAGCACAAATGTATTGTTTTAGACGTACACACAAAACACAGAGCTATGTGATGAGATGTCTAAAGGTTAATGGGAAAACTCATTTAATGAGAGTAAAAAGATTGAGAACAAACAGGAAGCAGAACAATGGTTCTGTTGTCCCAAGAAAACCGACTCTGACTATCCACTCTAGGAGAGCTCAAACCCATCCCTAAAAGCCCTATTCACAAACGACTTCTGCTCCACAGAAGTTTGAGAAATGATGTGGCACAATTACTTCTCTCAGATGGTGTGCAATGAAGTATTCTTCCAGTCAAGCTTGGGGCTGCCTAATAATACTGGCGCTGCCAGGAAGAAGGTGATGTCATGGATTGTGGAGGAAGGAATGAATCTTAATGGACACAAAGCAACAGCTGAAAACAGACCTTTGTTCCTGGAACTCACACCTTTCCCAGATTTTTCTTCAGTAGCTTTAACAAGAAAGAACTTTCTGTAGTATGAACTCAATTTCAAGGAGGCAAAGTCACGTGTTCCATCACCATACACCAAAGAGGGTAACAGTCAGACAAACTAAGGACCCAGATGACAGCTTTTCTCCTTTTGACTTCTAATCAAGCCCCAAAATAGGATCTCTTTCATGGGTATTCATTTTTTTCCACAATTAAAATGGAACTAGTTCTCACCACTTCTGAAGAGTGACTGAGCTAATTACTACCAAGAACTTCTCCAGACAGAATAGCAAAGGTCAAGGAATATAGAGGACAGAGATGCTGTGGTTAGAATCCAATTAGTCTGGTTCTTCTGTGGCCCTGATAACCTTCTAGATGTTAGGAATGGGGGTGTAATAATGGTCCCTCTCCCCTCCCAACTCGATATATCAACTTCCCTTTATACAACAGCTTTTAGAAAAGGGATAAACAATTACTTATGTGATTGGACTGGGAAGGTGATTTTCTGTTGCTGATAGAATAAGACCCCATTGATTTGAAACTGACCTATCCTTTAAAAAAAGGCATCATTCACCAAGACCATAAAATCTGGCCCAGGGTTTGAAGTGCAGAAGGTATAGTTTTTGCCGTCAACTCCCTGGGGAAGGTGAAGAAAAGTCTAGAAAGAAAAATAGTGGTAATAGGTGACCTGACTAGCTCAGAAGTAATTAGGTGGTTGGAAAAGAAAAAGCATAAGAACCTCCTTTTTGGTGGTCAGACACATACCTAGATGGAAGATATTTTACTTTCCCCGTTTACTGCCTGATGGAATTAGAATGGGAAGACTGCATGATTTTGCTTATAAATATGCTCAATTATGTCCAAGAGAAGTATTCATTTGTCACTTAATTCTGTTATATTTGCAAGAATCTTTGTATATCTGCATTTTAAACGTTATTGTTAAGAAATATTTTCTGAACTTACAGAAGATAATGACTAATATTTCCAAATTCTCCTACAAGTCCATGTGTTCGTTGGTATTCATAAACACCTCTTTCTAGGGGAATACAAGATTCTTGAGAGCAGGGACTGCTTTATTTTTCTCTTGGTATTCTTAGTGCCTCGCACATAACTGGTCCTTAATACACTTTCCAAACAGAATTTCCTCTCTCTTGAACTAAAATCCAATCTAACATTCCATCTCAGTAGCCAATTGCTTGAAAGATCTATAAGGTTGCTGAATGGGAAGGTTATTCAGTATCTCCAAATCCCCTCCTGGAGGGGTATACTTAACAATCTACTGGGGCATATGGGAACAAAGTTTTAAAGTGGTGGTGTATAATGAATATCTGGTATTCTTTCATATATTGGACTGTGTCAAGTATTTGCGTTTAGGTAGATAACTGTCTATTTTTTCTCGATCTGAATACATCCTATATTTTCCAAACTAAAAGATGGCAATCATAGATGAGAAGTAAATATAGGGTAAGCATTGGGTCCAGTTCTTGGCATCTTAAAATATGAAAATGAGATTGCAGCTTTCTCTCTTTATCCAACAGGATCGAAGTAAATTTTTAATGCCCAATATGATGGCACAAAGAAAATGTTTCACAATCTTACCATTTATGGGTGAAATACATGGCAAATTGAAGGGTACGTACTATAGAGCTTCTTGGGAAGCCCCTGATAATAGTGATAACCATATGAGGCACCATATATCTATCACACTTTAAGATTTTGAAAGTGCTACTTACACACTGACTGTGAGTCTGGCAGTACAAGTATTACTATTCCCATTGTACAGATGGGGAATGTGAAGCATATACAGCACACCAAAGATAGATTATGGTCTCAGTCCAGGGTGTAACTAATAAGGGAGTTGAAAGTGTAGGGTTCCTTCTACTCAACACTGCTCGAGTCACTTTATCTAATAACCTAGCACTTTTGACTACAGAGAGCGTTCCTTTTGAAAATAACGCTATACTGCCCACTACTGAGCAGAAAAGAATGCTTTCCCAATTCTTTTTGAGTTGAGGTAAATCTACATATCGTGACCTTGTGGAAAAATTCATCCATGACTTAAAGCTTTAACATGAGAAGTAAAAAGCTACATTTACACAGAAAGCTGTAATTATGGTTGAGCCAAGGCCCTTAGGCCTAGCGATGGCTCAGCTGATGGAAATGAGTCAGAGTGGGGAATGGTTAAGAAGGATGCTAACAAACAGGAGTTCCTCCAGAAGAGAACATCCAGGACAAAGGAGGGAACTAGAGGTCACGTCACACAAGAATCTAGGAACTGGGGATGATGATGTTTAGCCTGGATAAGAGAAGACTTAAGGGAGACATGATAGTGGGCATCAGGTCTCTAAAGGGCAGACATCTGGAAGAAGAATGAGACTTTGCGGTCCCAGAAGGCCAAAGCAGCACTGACTATTGGAAGCTGTAGGGGTAAACCTTCTTGTGAAAGAAGGAAAATGAAAACCACTGAAAGGGAACTGGACTGACATAGGAGAAGGTGCATTCTCAGGCAGAGGATGAATGAACTGGTGGAGAGGAGATTACTGTTCAGGTATGGGTACAAGGTTTTTTTGGTCCCTTCTGAATCTGAGTTTCTGTGAGGAAGTGTTAGAGGATGCCATTGGGAGGGTTGTAGAGCAGGGTAACAGAAAGGTTAAAGAGCTTGAAGAGATGAAGGAAGGCTCAAAGTAAGAGTGGTTCAAAGGTTAGCCAAGATAAGGAGTGATGGAAAATGGATCAAGGTGGGTGAAGGGGCTACAATTACAGCCATAAGCTTACTTTCTTCTTAAGTTTTGTTTTGAAGACTTTGAGAGCAGGGCACAAGAGGGCAAGTGCAGTGACTTTACTTTAGGGGTGTCTTAGTTGTGTTCATTTTGAGCCATCTTTGCAGATCACTGTCGTTGTTGACCAAATACTACAGTGTATGCGAAAGAACAAATTATCTTAGAAAACATTTGCTATGAATACTTATTCATGTCACAAAGAAGAAAGGATTCTAGTGAGTTCAACGGAAGTTGATGGGTGGAGCTGCTGGAAACTGGTCCAAGAATATCTGTAGCCAGGGAGACAGGAATATCTAGTCACCAAAAGACTAGGTGACACCAAAGGGGCCACTGCCCAAGAAGTAGCAGGAGGGAAATAGAAACCACCTAATCTGAACTTTCCTGTGGCATCTATGGATGGTAAGGTCCCTTGAAATGGGTAAGGGTAGGCCTTCTCTGCAGTTAAATATTAGAGAAAAACATAAAACCAAAGGGGAAGCAATGGGTTCATTTTGTCTTATCTTCCCACTCCCACCTGCCAAGTCTGTATCACTAAAGCACTTAGTTTAGTTAGGGACATAGGATCGCTGTTTTTCATAGTCTGCACATAGCATGGCAAACTAGTTACAGGAAAGAAAGATTCAGGTTTTAACCCATTAAGTTTCAGGGTTTCTGGGGAGTAGGGGGGACTTAGAAAAGAAGAAGGAAGAGGAAGACGTATTCTATGACTCTCTTAGTGATTCATTCAAATAGATATTGGGAATTCAAGAACAAAACAGTGCTGAGAGATACAAGATGAAACAAGATGCAGTCCTGGGCTGTAAGGAGATCATCCTATCTTCGAATCTTAGATCTTTCCTCACTATTATTTCTGTATGAGGATGTTGGGGTGTGTGTGTGTGTGTGTGTGTGTGTGTGTGTGTGTGTGTGTGTGTGTGTGTGTGTGTGTGTGTAATGAAGATACAGTGGGATAAAGAACAGTATGGAGGTAAATCTGTATATTTGCCTTAATTTAATTTGGGACATAGGGGTGGAGGGAGGTTTCACTGTAGAAGGTACACAAATGAAATGATACTCAAAGAAAGGGCCAAAAAGAGGAATCATGGAAGGGGAAATTAAACCATTAGACATAAAGAAACGGAGGCTCCTTCTTTCTTTTGTTCCACAGCCCTGGCTGGGACTCAAAAATGAACCTTCCTTAAATTCTAATCAAGATGGAGAGGAAAGTTCTCCCTCCCTGACGCTGTAGAGGCCCAAGAGATTACAGAATTTTTCTGGGAATATCTCTTACACTTTCCCTAATGAATGGAGGTCTCTTTCAGGATAGGCCTCCCAAGCCCTGGTAACCTATACTTCCTTATCTGACATCCAACACATCGTAATTTCGGCAAGATCACTTTCCTTCCCAGAAATCAAACAAAAATGTCTAAAGAATTGAAAATAATAAACTGTGAATAATGAGTAAGGGAAGCCAATTTATCATGTTTTCTAGGTAAATCCTGACCATCTCACTGAATTATCAAAAGACCCAGATCCCATTCATGAATTTGCCTCTTCAATAGCTATGTGACTTTGGGTACATCAAGAAGGAAAGCATCTAGAGATGGAAGGAATCTTTAGAGATCATTTAAAATCAATCCTTTCATTTTTTCAGATAAGGAAAATGAAGCCCAGAGAGATAAAGGACTTAGAAGAGGTCAAGTATAATAGAAAAGAGGGGACATGAATTCCATTTTTTTTTTTTTTTACTCCAACAGCAGCTAGGTTGTGCAATGGACAGAGTGTCAGGCTTGAAGTCAGGTGGTCCTGAATTCAAATCTGGCTTCACACCTTTGGTAGCTGTGTCACCCTGGGTAAGTCACTTAACGTTGTTTGCCTCAGTTCCTCATCTGTAAAATGAACTGGAGAAGGAAATGGCAAACTACTCCAGTATCTTGGGGAAGAAAAACTCCAGAAAAGGGTCATGCAGAGTCAGGCATGATTGAAATAACTGAGCCACAATATAAACAAATTCTCTGGGTTAGCTGCAATCTAACTGCAGTCAAGTGGACTATACTTTTTTCAATACAGAGTTAAAGAAGGTTGAGTCAAAGTAAGAGGGGAGAATGCTGCAAGGATCCATTTTTACTTAGAACATAATATTACCACATGCTGACTCACACTTGAAAGACACAAAGGCAAGCAGGTGCTTGACCTGGGCAATGATGTGATTTTTCCATATATCTTTGCTTGACTTCAGGCTAGACTACCTTATGGTACTTATTATGCCATGACATATCAGCGATGGTAATCGGAAAGCCCAGTTTTAATGTACCGGGCATTGAGGGATGGCATAGACAACGAAAAGAATAAAAAATTGTACCCTGACCATAACCACCATGGGCTAACTGGCATGCCTCAGTTTCCCCCTTCACAAGGAATGCTGCTGTTCCCAGTAGTGTTACTGTTGTTATATCAAATGGGGGTCTGGAAGCCAGATATTCACCAACTCTTAAAAGGGCAGAATAGCCATTAGCTACTGTGCTGTTAATACTCTGAATTTACAAAAACTCTACAAGTTATCTGGTTGCCATGCTCAGCCTCCAAACACAACAAAACAAAATAACATTTTCATTTAATGGGCTAGGCTATCAGTAAGGATGTTTTAAAGACATCTCTAATGAGAGAAACATGATATCCTTACTGACTGTCCTTGGCCACAAAAGTATCACTCTGGCTTTAATGCTAACCACACACAAATTAAATATGTCTCTGCATGCTCCAGCATTTCATCTATAGCACATTTCATGTTAAAAACCTAACATATTGCATTGTTCATTTCAGGAGAAAGGCTGGAAAGGAAAAACATGTATGTCCGAAGAGCAGTATGAGAAGTCTGGAAACTTATCCAATTAGAAGTTCATCAGAGAAATGAACAGTAAAGACAGTTAAATAAAACACCTACGTTTGGGTCCCAGTTCTGAGGATTCTGTCCCATCTGCTTCACTGTGCAACCCTGGAGAATCCACAATATCTGTGTCTGGAGGAGGGTAGGGTGGGGGTGGGGGAAGCACTAACTGGGGTGGGCCTCGAGGAGAGCCTCTAGGAGGCTTCTGTGGCACCTGCCGTCCAACACCTATATGGAATCAATCGGCTGGTTACTTCCAAATCTTTAGCTGAGAGACACCTTTCCTTTCAAAAAGAATCTGAGAAATATGATCCCAACTCCTCTCTCTCTCTCTCTCTCTCTCTCTCTCTCTCTCTCTCTCTCTCTCTCTCACACTCTCTCTCTCTCACACACCCACCCACACACACACAAACACATATGCACTTTGTACATTTTATAAACAGATGGATATGTTATGGCTCAAATGAAAAAAATGTCCATCCAACTACAATCTGCAGTTTTTGGCAGATGTGGTTTGTGGACATGCAGATGAAAATCTAAATTCTGGGCTTAAAAATGAAAATGATTAAAAGCAAACATGCTTATTAACAATAATAATTTGTATAGCACTTTAAAGTTTGTAAAATGCTTTACACTGATTATTCCATTTACTGAGCTAAAAGGGACTATTAACCTCAGTTGAACAATGAATATCTCAATACAAGTTAGTCACTAAATGAATGAATGTATTTATGTTATTTGAAAAAAAAACTACACATCAATTGTTATGGATTGATCTGTGTATTTATTCAAACCTTCCCATACCTAGTACTTCTTGGGGAGATAAGTATTACATTTACTACTTTTATACTGACAGGGATGGGGATTCATGATTTCACTGGTATAAAGAACTCCCCAGAGAAACTTTACCAATGTGAGTTGGTATCTTCTCTGCTACTCAGAAATCTTGAGAGTTGCCTAGAGCGCTGAGAGCTTAAGCGTCTTCCCCAGGATCAAATAGCCAGTATAGACATTAGGGGTGGAACTTCAGCTTATGACTCATGGTTGGCTCTACCCATTATACCACACTGCTTCTTATAGAGTACTTCGTATTCATTTCTTCTTCATTTAAGGCCCAAATGGATGAATTCAGGAGAAAGACTGAAGAGTGTAGTAGGAAAATAAATACAGGGAATCTGATTTACTAACGCCCCTGAAAAGATTCTGTTATTATCTATGTATATAACACAGGGAAAGTCACTTAACATCACTAGGCCTCAGTTTACTGATTTAGAAAAGGCAAATTCTGGAAATGAAACATTTTAATGTCACTTGCTAACTGAGTGATTTCACTGGGCACTCTTTCTTCCAAATCATTTATTAAAAATATTAAATAATACCATGTCATTGTTTTTTATTGTGAACTCTTTCATATTTGAAGAAGAAATTATCAGTCTTCATTTCTGAGGTTTTTTCTTTAAGCAAAATGTCTAATTGTGTCAGAATACTTTCCAGATAGACTAAAATGAAACCTTGTCAAATCAGAGATTGACTTTTTAAAAAATCTAAACAAATAATGTGCTCTGGTCTCACCTTGCTCACACCTTTTCTTTCTTAGAATAAAATTCATTTTGGCAGTTATTTTCTGGGCCATAACATATACATATTGATAAGATTAAACATGCATAAAATGTGATGACAAAGTAATGATATTACTTCCCAAAATAGCACATTAAAAACCACCCTCAATACTTGGTACTCCATGAACTTAAAAAGATACACAAGAAAGAAGCCAAGAGTAGGTTGGCAAAATACTTTTGTGATTCATGTTAGAAAGTAAATAATTTTTATATAGAGAAGGGGTGGGCAGTTTAAGCCCAATTAGTTAGCTGATCTATTTTGCCTATAATTTAAACCATCTTGTTGAAAAAACCTCAATTACTTTTTAAAAAGCTGAAATGGCTTTTCTCCTCTAAATGGCCATACATCTAAAATGTGTTCTCAGAAACTGCAGATTTTTTTTTCTCTACTATATCATTCCGTATTTAGTGGTACTAGTCTAGTCTGTTCAGTTACACTTTTATATTGTAGCTCTATGTGTGTGCATGAGTGTGTTTGCATGAATAAAAGGAGTCATATATAAAGTCTAATTCCAATTCCTGGTTGTGGCTTGGAAGTAAGCCAAAAGACAAAACAAGGATCTTGCCAGAGCAGGGAAAACTATTGAGCTGGGAGAGGTCTGAGGAGCAGTTCAGAGATGGGGACATAGATTTGTCTTCTGAAAAAGGAGGAGGTATGATCTGCTCAGTGGAAGGAATACTCACACTGCTGAAATATAAATGTATATGTATACTTGAGTGGGGGTGGGGGAAGTAAGGTGGGCAAGGAGAAGAAGAGGAAAGAGGAAGAGGGAAGTAGAGGCAGGGAGAGGAAGAGAAAAGAGAAGAAAGGAGAGGGAAAGTAGGAAAGGAAGGAGGAGAGGAAGAGAGAGAAGAGAGGAAGAAAAAGGAGAAGGGGAGGAGAAAGTGAAAGGTGAGTGGGAGGAAAAGGGAGGAGGGAGGAGACAGAGAAGAAAAAGGAAAAGGGGGAAGCAAAGGAGGAGTCAAGAGAGAGGGAAGGAGAGACACAGAGAGAGGGAGAGGGGAAGGTAAGGGGGAAAGATGGGGGAAGGAGAGAAAGTGACAGCAAAGAGAAAGGGAGAGGGGGAAGGAGTAGAGGAAGAGAGAGGGAGAGGCAGACACTAGACTGGAACCTCTTGTTAGATTAGCAGAGGAGTCCTCTCTCCTGAAATAGGATAGTTCTAGTCTAGATTTAGGCCTGATTAGATCAAACCCACATTGGTGTCACTTGTGTTTCTAACAAGGGGTATTAGATGTAGTATTTTTTTAAATTCTTAGACCCATGAATCTAGGGTCTTTCTTCCACTTTTAGACAGAGTTTTAAAAGAGTTTAAGTAACCAGTCCTTAAGAATAAGCTTATAGAAGGATATATGTGATTTGCTAGAAGACTAAGAGATAATTTTTGAACAAGGAGGTGTTGGGCAGAAATAATGGCTGAGGTTAAGGGATGTCTCATCATGGGATTGGGGGAAAAATGCCTATTATGTGAAGGTGATATGAAGATATGATTCTCCCAAGGAAAGAAAAAAGATGGATTTATATGAAATATGGGCTTAATTATTTCTCAGCATAATGAACTTCCCAAATTGTGAACTAAGCCAAGTAGTTCTTATTAAAGTTTCGGACTCCCACAAGGAGACATGGTGGGGAACTCCTTTGTAGGAGCAGATACTGTCTTAGGTGCTGTGAGACACATGGCCAAAGGCAGGTAATTACAGATACGTTCAGGCACATTATCATTTGGGATAACGAGCTCCAGTGGACTGGGGTGTTCTCTCATAACTGACTTTTCTATGTTCTTCGGCAGTTTTTTCTTATATAATTCATTTTTGAAATCTCTTCAATGTATAATTTTTAAATATCTATGTTCTTAAACGAGTGAATCTTTTTCTTGTAGAAAAGTTACATAAAATTTACATTTCTTCTTTGCTTGAAGCATTTCAGGGCCTCTACATGTAAAAAATGGAGATTAATTTCAGGGACCACTTGGTATATCAAAAGTAAATGGTTCTTGAACATGGTCAAATGATGTACAAATATCATGATCCTAAAAATAATCATTTTCAGTAGATATCCTTTAAAAATACTTCCACAGGTGCCAGATGCAAGGATTTACAATCTCTCTCACACAACACAAACTCATACTCATTCCATTCCTTTCTGACTTTTTACTTCTGCCTTACCTTCTTCTACCCTACTGATATCTGTTCAGCTACAAAGTTTGCACATGTCCCCATAACTGCCATCAGGCAAATGCTTTTATTTCCAGACTTTCTTTCTTCAGCAAAAATATTTTCCCACATTACATTGCAACCTGAAACAAGTCTATTTTCGTTGTTAATGGCAAACCTAGAAACTAAAGCAGAGCCAATACACAAGGCACGTGCATAAACCAAGAGAAGAAAGGTGTCTCTCACCCATTGTGCTCTTCCTGTTCTCTTCCTTATCATCTGTCCTGTTTGGGATGAGGGGAGTTGATGGTGGTGGTGGAGGTGGTGGTGGTGCTGGGGCACGTCTCTTTTTCTTCTGTAATTCGTTCTGTGATGCTTGTGATACCTAGAAAAAACCAAGGAAACAAAGTCAAGTTGGGGTTATAAACTGGGCAGGTGATAGTCTACATAGGTTTGTTAGAAGTTGATTCTTTATGCTAGTAAGTGGCTCTTTGTTTCCTGGGGGAGGGGTTTGGGACCTGTGATTTCTCTTGGCAAGAAATTTCTCTATGACTTAGTCCTAGACAGGTATCTGAGGCCTTGAGAAGTTCAGGGTGTCTTGAAATCAGCTGTGACCTGAAGTCTTCCTGAATCTAGGTACAGCACAACACTGTGCCACCTAGCTAGTTACAAAGCAGACAGAAGGGATAACGCTACTACTACTAGCTATGTGCCAGGCACTGTACTAAGCACTTTACAAATATTATCTTATTTGATACTCACAACAACTTTGTGAGGTAGGTGCTATTACTACCCCCATTTTACAGATGAAGAAAATGAGGCAAACAGGGGTTATATAACTTGTCAAAGGACAGACTGCTAGTAAGTATCTGAAACCAGATTTGAACTCAGGTCTTCCTGAGTCTAGGTCTAGTACTCTGTCCACTGTGCCAGCTACTTGCCTAATAATTCACAGGAGAAAAAATCTCAAAAGGAGATCTACAATAAAATCCATTCTTATATGCCTAGAGATAAATACACAACCTCACAACCTCCAAAATAATAAGCAAGGTGAAATATAGAGCATAAGACAAGGAGGCACATCTGCTCTCATACACAGAAACCAAGAAGACTTCTTGTAGCATCCAAGACTAGAAAAAGGTTGTATAAGAGCATAACAAAGGAAGTGAAGGGATTAAAAGGAAAAAGATAGATGAACCAACATTGTACATGAAGATCTAATTATGTGAGAAAATCCAGGAACCAAGGCAGGAAAGCACAATGGGAAGCAGTTTGTTGATGATCAATGAAGAGAGAGATTACTTGAGGGAGTATCTTAGAAGTAGGAAACAGTCCATAAAATGAGAAGCAGGTCAGGACACATCCTTAATAGATACAAAGACATGATACAGCAGTGATGGAGGGACTTCAATTACCTAGGCATCTGTTGTCAGTGTTTCTGCCAAAGACAGAGCAGCAATAAATCTTTGACTTGTCTTAATAATATCATCCATCAAAAAAGGAGAGTAAGCAATGACATAAATTGTTATTCTGTATTTGAATCTTACCAATGAGAAGAAACTGGTTGTTGGAGTGGAAACAATGAGAACTTCAGGGAGAAGTGACCTCTATTTTAGAATATGTGAAAGAGGTGGGTGTTGTGTTGATCTGGGAAAAGTTGTTGGCAAAAGGAGTCAAAAAAGTGTAAGTAGGATCTCATGGCCAACAAATTCTATAGGGTAAAGTCAGCTCAAGAGAAACGGAAAGTTCTTAGGAATGAAATCCAGAAGACACCAGACACGGTTTCATAGGAGATAAAAGGGGAGTCGCTTAAAGGGAAATGATGAGGCATGCACGGTCAATCTGATATAATAATATTTTGAAAAGATAGCAAAAGGGAGGAAAAGAGGATGGCCATAAAAGCAATAACATAGTTACTTCTTTCAGAAAATTTGAGATTTAGTTTAAGTCTGGTGACTTCAATTCACTGTACTAATCAGTCAACAAGGCTTTACTAAGCACTTACTATATGTCAGGGACTGTGCCAAGTGCTGAGGATACAAAGAAGTCAAAATAGTCCCTGCCCTCAAGGAGTTCCTGTTCTAACTGGGGAATACAAATACTGGGGAATATAAATAACTGGGGAATACAAATAATTTGGCACATAGAAGATATATGCAGAGTAGATGAAGGTAATCTCGAAGGAATATTACTTTGTATACGCTTAACATTTATTTGAGTACATGTCGACACCGCCTCTTCTTTTACCCGAACACACCTAAATTGTTGTAACTATTTCATTCATTCATTTACACCTTAAGCAATTATGAGTGTGGAGCACTGGGGAATACATGATGAAAAGTTTATTAGATAAGACATTATTTCCGCTCACATAGAATTTATAGTCTAATTGAGATTTAGACTTTATACTTCAGCCTTTTGAGTTCACAACTTTCTGATCATTTATTTCCCCACGATTCTGCTCCTTGTTTTCCCAAATTAAAACATGGCAATATATCTAGCTAGCCCCTTCCACTCTTCCAACCTCATTTTCCTTCCCAGGTAATAAGTATTTTAAAATGCATATTTCTGAAGACCATACGTCTTCAGGTCTAATTCAAATGAATGCTTAAAATGGCATGAATTTTCAAATAAGGTAAGAGGAGGTGCCCCTATAACAGGAAGTGGGCTGATCAAACTTTGGCGAGAGTCATCTTAATTCACACTCTACAAATGTGGTCATCTCTTGCACGAGATGAAGTATAACAATGGCTAGTATATTGATATAGCTTATATATATTTACATATAATTGATAGACATAAATTTATACATATTGACATAATCTCTTTAAAATAACTAGCACTTAAATTTTTAAGGTTTGCAAAGTACTTTACAAATATCTCATTTGATCCTCACTACTAACCTGGGAGGTAGGTGTTACAATGATCCCTGTTTTATATAAGGAAAGAGAGGTTTAAATTACTTGCCCAGGAGTCACATAGCTAATAAATATTTGAGGTGGAACTGGAACTTAGATCTTTATAACTTCAGGTCCAGGGCTCTACGCACTGTCACCTAGCCTACTCAGTATTATGATCTGTTACTGATTCTATAAAAACATTCATTCATTTGCCATTCATTCAAGTTGCTAACCCTAAGTAGAGCATACATTCTCAAAGTTGGGAGTCTATGTAGCCTGAACCATGTCTGAACAAGAATTTCCATTACAACATCTCTCAAGAGTGGTCATCCAGCCTTTGTTTTAAGACTTCCAGGAAGGAGGGGAATCCACTACCTGTACTTTTAATTGTTAGCAAGTTATTCTTTTTTATTGAATGGAAATATTGCCCTGGAAACATTTTGCTTTCAGAAATTAAGCAGAGGGGTGGAGCCAAGATGGTGGAGTAGAAAGACTCACATATGCTAGCTCCAAACCCACAGCCCAAGGATTTCCTCTAAAAAGAACTCCCAACAAATTCTGGAACAGTGGAAGCCACGCAGAAACACAGTGAAGGAGATTTCTGTTCCAGAGAGCCCTGAAAAACAGATCCCAAAGGTCCATCTACACCCGGACGGGAGCAGAGCCCTGCCCCGCCCTGGCCGTGCGGCACTGATAGGAGCGAGCAGATCCGAGCAGGCTTCAGGGATGGAATCTCTGGTGGCTGCGAAGGTCCCTCCACCCACAGACACACAGGTCAGTGAGAAAGATGTCTGGATGGGCTGAGAGGGGCGTGGAGTGTCTCCATGACTCAGGCCCCCTTGGGAGGCAGTGGCAGAGGGAGTGGTGGCCAGAGGCTCCCAGAGCAGGCAGGAGCTCCATTCCGGAGGGTCTCCACATAAACCCCCTGAGGGAACTGAGTCTGGGCGGCGGCCCTACCCCCACCTGAGCTCCCATTGAATAGCAGCCAGGCCTGCTGTTGAAAGCCCTGAGGCTGGGGAGCAGCATTTGAATCTCAGACCCCAAGCACTAGCTGGGCGGATCTAGGTGGGGGTGGGGGGTGGAGGAGGTGGGTGGAGAGGAATCTCAGAAGTCAAAGAAAATGCCCAGAAAAGGGAAAAAAATAAGACCATAGAAGGTTACTTTCTTGGTGAGCAGATGTTAGCCCCTTTCCTTTCTGATGAGGAAGGACAATGCTAACCCATCAGGTAAAGACATAGGAGTTAAGGCCTCTGTAGCCCAAACATCTGAAATAGATATCCAATGGGCTCAGGCCATGGAAGAGCTCAAAAAGGATTTTGAAAATCAAGTCAGACAGGTGGAGGAAAAACTGGGAAGAGAAATGAGAGAGATGCAAGAAAAGCATGAAAAATGGGTCAACGCCTAGCTAAAGGACACCCAAAAAAATGCTGAAGAAAATAACACCTTGAAAAATAGGCTAACTGAATTGGCAAAAGAGGCTCAAAAAACCAATGAGGAGAAGAATGCTTTCAAAGCAGAATTAGCCAAGTGGAAAAAGAGGTTCAAAAGCTCACTGAAGAAAATAGTTCTCTACAAAAATATTTATAGCAGCATTCTTTGTGGTAGCCAAGAACTGGAAATCAAGGAGATGCCCATCAATTGGGGAATGGCTTAATAAATTATGGTATATGAATGTAATGGAGTACTATTGCGCCATAAGAAATGATGAACAAGAAGACTTCAGGGAGGCCTGGAAAGACTTATATGATCTGATGCTGAGCGAAAGGAGCAGAACCAGGAACACTTTGTGCAC
>CM053772.1:62027823-62068521 GCA_028658325.1 Potorous gilbertii | reverse complement strand
CAAATGGGGAGAAAATTTTGGAAGCCAAAATCTTGTGAAAATGAATGTAAAAAGTTAAATAAATAAATAAGTCTTTTTTTTTAACCCAGACTAGGCTCCTGCAATTCCCTAAAGAAAGTCTAATAATTTAGTGTATTAACTTCAGGTAAGAATGTTAAGGAAGTGTCTAAACTCTGTTTATCACAGCCATACTAAACTAAGCCATTTCACCTGTTCACTAGGTTTTCTTGGAATCTTTCCTAGACCTAGGGGTGATAACCATCTATTTTCCTCATCTAACTATATTCACCTGGTGTCCGTTGGTTAAGAAGCATTTATTAATCACTTACCATGTGCCAGATACTATGCTAAGTGTTGAGGAGATAAAGGAAGTAAAACACACACACACACACACACACACACACACACACACACACACAGAAAAACAACCAAACATTCCGATGGGGGAGAAAACATAAATGTCTAGGCACGCAGAGTACATAGAGAAAATAGGAGGCAACCAAGGAGCACCATTTTATTTTTTTTGTAACTGATAAAAGCTCTCCGGGCACTGGTTGGAGACAAGACAGTATGTAAAACTCATTAGCCCAGCACAGTTAAATTCCTCAGAGATGTATCACTTCCTTCTTTACCCATGGAACGGATTTTCTTTGTAGATGACAGCCTAGTCTGAAAGTCTATGCTGCCTTACAAGTCATGATAGCCTTAAAAGTTGAACTCCAGCAGAATTTTTAAGAGACCAAGCAGAAATATCAAGCACAAGCTAATCTAGAAAAGAGAAGAAGGAAATAAAATGTGAACCATTTTAATAACGAAGGCTTAATCAACCTCATAAAAATTAGGTCTCTTAATCAGTCAACCATAAGAAGTTAAAAGAAGGGAAAAGTTTATATAAAGTATGATATATAAGAAGTATGATATTAAATAAGAAAAATCTGTATCACAAAATCCCCTTTCAAAGAATCTGAACTTTATAAAGCTATCTTGTATGATTAATTCAAATTCTTCAGTTTTTGCAGTAAGAAGGTCCTCTATAATATACTATTCCCCCTCTTAAACATTCTCTATTAGACAGTTATTAGTTACTGGTTTTTAAAAAAGTCTTCAGAGCATTTTGCTGTAATTCAATTTTAGGGACAGTATAAAAATTATTCATTTGTTTTTTAATGTCAATATTGGTCAGTCTGGGAAGTAATTCTGGAAAAAAAGAAGACAAAGAACTACACAAAGGACATTGTTTCTTTTTTTGGAATTGAGTATAGCCAAACAATAGAACTTGTAACTCATTTTTCATGGCTGACTGATTCCTTTGTAAAGGAACCAGTCCCTGACAATATGATCTGAAGTAATTCGCTATCCACATTCTGCTATCAGCCCCCTTCCCTCCCCAAGATTTGCTGTTCCCAGTGCTAAGATTTTTTAGGTTAGGAAAAATAAGAAGCCAGACTTGATGAGATTATTCTAAGGTTTCTTCTCCTGTAACCTAGCAGCGGAGAGCCAACTTGCCTTCAAGACTGCCTGTTTTCTGAATACAATGGCCATCTTATAATTGAGATAAAATGTTCTTATTTGACCTAAATCTGACAAGTACAATTCACCCTTAGTCCTCAACCCTCTTTCTTTGGGAGGCCACACAGGATGCTGGAGGCCATTTCCAATCAAATTTGTTTCTGGACACAGTGTTATTTTGAGAGATCTTTACAGTATTACTGAAGGAATATTTTAAGAATGTGAAAAGCATGATGTACTATTGTGAAAGATCAAAACTTTAATTAGATTTTGAGCTTATAGAGGATGCTTGAGTCTGCCCAGTAACAGTGAGCTTGTTATGAAGAAATCAGCAGTTGTAAGCTCCCATCTGCAGATGTGTGTGAAGTGCAGATTACGCACTCTAAAGTCAGGCAAGCAAGAGGAAGTTTTAAAAAGGGACATTCCCAATACTAGAATCCAGGAAAATGGATTCCCAACAGGTTAATTCAAAAGGAAGCTGGGAGGGTCAGCTCTCCATTCCCTTTCTCTTGCTGGGATCTTGTCTAGTTGGCTGCACTGCAGACTGAGGAAGAGGGAGTGAGGGATAGTGGAAGGAGACTTGTTTTGGTGTGAAAGGATATAAGTTCTTGATTCTGCTTTTTCTTACTTGTATGATCTTGGGAAAGTCACTTGTCTTCTCTGGACCTCTGTTCCCTTATCTATATAATTAGAGGATTGGACCAAATGATCTTAGGATGCCTCTAGCTCTTAATTCTCAAGTCAGCAGTTTTTTTCAGGGGCCTGCTGGGCAAGGGGAGGGTCTGGTGAAATCTATGGACCTTTCTCAGAACAATGTTTTCAAATACTTAACATAAAATATACAGTATTATAAAGGGAATCAATTATAATAAAACACAGTTATCAATATTTTTTAAATCTAAAAGGTCACAGGTTCTAGATTAAGAAAGTCTTACTAGGTGCCAAAGTTCTTTGTTGGGGAAGATTTATAGATCAACTTAATTGATCAATCAATATGAATTTACTAAGTCCTTAATATGTGTACTAATAATCTACCATTTTAAGTGCTGGGGATACCACAAGAGAAAGGAGGGGAAAAGGGGGGAAGGGAGATGGAGGAGAAGAAAGGAAGGAAGAAAGAGAGGAAAGAAAGAAAGAAAGAAAAAAATGGCACAGCCTCAGAGAGCTTACATTCCAACACTATATTCCCAACAGCTGATCCAAACCTTCTCTATATAGGGTTTCCAAACCACACTTGCTTCTTTCCATCCCCCTTGGTCTCCATAACTCTCCATCCTGAATGACTAACTTACCCCCACAGAGCTTTTTCTACCATGCCATAGAAACCTCTTTACCTGGAACCTTAATTCACCCTTGGACTACTTTTCAAACTGAAGTACTCTCTGCCCCTTGGGCCTCTTTCTTAGATTAGTAGTTTCTCTCAGAACCTCCATTCTGATGAGCAATCCCAGGCCAATCAGAGTCTTCATTTCTTCCCAGGCAGCACTGCTGATTCATCTACACAAGACTTTCTCTACTATGCCTCTGGCCACCTGCAACCCCAATTCCTCCATTTTAGCTCCCTTTTATATTTTCTTTTTCCCCAGTAGATCCTAAACTCTGAGACTGTCTTTCTTTCTGCATGTATTTGTCACAAGTGGGATGTGGACTTGGCTTTTTAATCCCATTAAAAGGGATCCTTGCTTCCTACTTTTAGTAGGGAAATTGAAAGCTTTCTGTACTGAATTCCCTCTTTTCCTTAATTGTACAACTTTTAAAAAATCTACATTTTCTCCAGTCTTTGACAAACAGGTAACCTTTCTCCACGTGAAGTCTAACTTCTTTACTTTTTACCTTTGATCTCAACATCTCCTGTAATGACTTCTAGGAATTTGCCTCTTCTGTTATTTCCTCTCTCTCATCTAGGTAGGTGGCACAGTGGATAGAACACTGGGCCTGGATTCAGTAAGAGTGAAGTTTGAAGACTCAGGTCTGGCCTCAGACACTTACCAGCTGTGTGATCCTGGGCAAGTCACTTAACCTCTGCCTCAGTCTCTTCCTCTGTAAAATGGGGCAGAATCTACCTTACAGGATTACTGTGAGGATCAAATGAAATAGCAGTTGTAAAGTGCTTAGCACAGAGCTTGGTGCATTGCAGGCATTATATAAATGTTAGCTATTATCTTTACTCTCTACTTGTCCACTGGTCCTTTTCTAGAGGAGCCAGAGAAGCAACTCTTAATGGTTCAGGAAACGTAATACTAGCTGACATTTACATAGTGCTTTAAGGTCTGCAGAAGTAACAGGCCCAACCATGGGCCACTTAACTTACATAAAGAAGCCATCAGCATAACTGAACCCCAGCTATTTCGCACCCAGACATGTGCTATGGGTGTCAGCCACCTGGAATGGACTCTGGGGACACAAGGCTTAATCCTTTTCACAGTTTCAAATCCTGAATGGGAGGCCTCTCTGCTTATTTGCATCTGTCCTCTCTCTGTTAAGTTTCCCAAGAGTGGAAGCCCATTCCCCTCTGTGCATCACCCCTACATACCTGAACCATACTGCCTTGTGCTATACTCAGATATCTTACATACACAAGCCTACAACACTTGTTCAGTGACTCCAGAGATTCAGCTTAGGCAGCCACTCCAGAGTCCCGGGCCCAGAAGGACAAGGCCAGAAGCAGGGCTGGGAAGCAGCTTGAAGCAGTGGAAAGAAGAAAAAAAAAACCTCCAGATTGAATGACTTATTTTCTACAGAACTCAAGACATGCTCCCTGTCTGGCAAGACCACCCTTCACTTTGATGCTAGATCTGGTTCTTAAATAATTCAATATCTAAGAGTGGAAGTAAGAAAAAAAGGGAAATATTTTAGGTTCAAGGTCTCAACAAGCATTCTTTCTGCTAAGCAGTTTGTTTAAAGTGGAATAACATTGGATTTGGAGTTAGAGAACCTGGGCTCTAATCCTCAATTCTAACCAGTCTGACCTTGTGCTAGTTACTTCATCTCTCTAGGTCTCAGTTTTCTCATCTGTAAAATGAGAAGGTTGCACTCTATGATCTCTAATATCCCTTTCTAGCTCTAACCTTATCACACTAACCATACATCTTTCTGTGGAGTATGTGAAGAGAAAGATAGTATACCTAACCTGTGGACTTTTCAAAGATAAACTAAAAGCCTGGGTCCAGATTAGCTGCTGTAGTGAAAAAAACCCCAGCACACTGTTATTCCCTCTTGAGTAGGTCCAAAGTTTTGAAAAGTTTTCTTCTAGTGGGTTGACAACATATTACTTTAAGACAAATATGGAAAGTTAGATTAAAATGTTATTTGGTAGTTTTTGAATGCTAGTGAGAGAAGAGAAAATTCAGCCTGTGACTGAAACAGAACTAAAGGGGGGCAATTTGGGTTCACCTAGTGGAGGAGTCAAAAATACAGGTATGGTTGAAGCCTTTTACATTTCCAATTTGAACTTAAGACAGAGGATTATACTGTTGTTATTGGTGATGTATAATGTTCAGGCAAGAGAAAATAAACTTAAATCTTTTTACATCTGTCAAATGAAGCATGTCCAGTAACTGATGGAAACTGCAACGAACTCTATGATTCTTATACAGGCTGAGATGGGCCGTGTGGTATAGTGGACAAAGGTCTGGCTTTGAACCGAGTTTTTTTCTGACTCTAAATCCTGCCCTTGATATATACCATGGGCATGTAACTTCACTTTTCAATGCCCCAGAAACTTTCTAAGGCTGTAAATTACAGACAAATTGCTGATCCACAGCTCCCTACCAAAACAAAACAGCAAAAAAAAGGGCAGACGAAAAAAGTGGCCCAGGTCAGAGAAGGCAATTTTAGATAATATATTCACCACAGCTATAGAATGTGAGGAAAGGGTAAGATTCTATAACTCTTTCCCACTCTTCTTTTCACCTCTCCCCAGGGAAAAAAAGAAAGAAAAATAACAAATCTCAGATGATGTGATACTGCATGGAAATAATTCAGAGAGTGCAAGATTTGAGTATTCCTAGTTACAGCTGCAATTGAGAAGGCAGATAAGGTCACTAAGGGAGTACAAGGGAAAAGGAAGCCTGCCTGATGACTCTGGTAGACAAAAGGAATTAGGGTTAGAAAAGCATTAAAAAAAAATCGCCATCTTTCGAAAACAATCTTCAGACTTTTTCTTAAAGCAAATCAAAGGCATAATCTTTAAAATATGGGGAAAGACAAGCATAATAAGAAGAAACAATTCCTAACTGTTTGGATACCACTTTCTCACTGAGGGCAACAGACACTGTCCATGTGCTTTACACGTAAATTAGCATGATAAAAATGACATGGCCTGGTGACTATTTTTATGTTTAAGACTTGTGCATGAAGTTCAAACAAAGCTTGAGTCCTTGGAGCATGAATCCATAAAAAAAAAGTTAATTTGCTTTTTGTCTTTTTTTCCCTCAATGTCAAGACCAAGTCACTTTGTGGAGAAGGAATAAATTCACTTTTCAGTTTGTTTTTATTAAAAACACCCTTTGTGAAATGTCACAAATGAAAGCCAGTTAAAAATGAATAATCTCCTTCAAACACTAACTTGTTCAACTGAATGTGTCAGACAGGAAACGATCCATAAACAAATTTGAGATGTTAAATGACTAAAATAGCTGCAATTTCCTTTCTCTGCAAAATTTCATTATTAGTTACCATATGATTTCCACTCAAGGAAGTCACTTTGTAACACCAAATAATTCCACATGCGTTGAGATGTGTAGGCTATACAGGTTTCTCGGGATGTTTGTTTTGGCAAGAGAACTCAACTTCCTCTGAATACAATGCAAACCTCTTCTTTGCCATAGTCAGTTAAAAAGGAAGGTAACCTTAAACACCCAGAGACAACATCCTCAAACAATTCCATTTTTTCGGACCTTTTTATAAAAGAAGTATTCCTTTTTCTATCTCCTGGGTACATTTTTTTTCCCTTTTCTTTCTAGTGGCTGAATTTTTTTTAAACGTACATAATTTAGTTGATTGTTTATGACAGAAAAATTATGCAGAGCTGTTAACTCTTATACTGCTTTATGTTGGGTGCAGGTAGTGATTTTTACAAAAGATACAGGCAGGTTTACTTTTTTAAAAGCTAAAGGCTTCATGATCCCTTGGGAAGTCATTGAACTTTACACTGAAAACTGTAAGTAAAACATGGAATCCAGAGATGGCTCTTACATCCAGAAGCAGCATGACACAGTTCTACCTAACTGGTATTAGCCTTACTCCTGCTCATGGACATGGTTTGTGAAATGACTATGAAATACCCACATAGTTCTTAGAATTTAGGTCAGGGGGGAGAAGGTTCACTTATATATTTGCATAAAAACAAGCCTATCTGTAAAATGGCAGATTTTTCACATTTGAACTGCACCATTCACATGGGCACAAATAGAAATGAACCCAGCAGGTTATGGTCATTTATTCGAGAAATGTTTTGGTATACAATTGCTTTTACCATGTGGAGTTCAGTCCTGATAGTTTTGTTGGTCTCTGGGACCAGTAAACCAGATGAAGTTAATTTAATTCATGTTTCCACACAGCAGAGGTATAGGGTTATACTGAACAATGTGTGAAGACGCTTGCTAACTATCTTTCCAGTTTTAGTTGATCTTCTTGACAGAGACCACATGTGGAGGTCAAGTGATTCCATCCTGATCTCACCAGATGTTTAGCTGTGGTATTATTCCCAAGGCAGGCCATATCATTTGCTAAGAAATAGTTGGCAATTCTTCCCTCAACTTACAGCCAGGAGGAACTTCATGATTGCAAAAGACTGGGGATATTGCTAGCAATGAGAACAAAGTTTTCTTCAAGAAGATGAGTGGTTAAAAATTAAGTGACTTTGGATTGTAAAATAGCAAAATGCTTGATTTTCCAGGGACAGGTGAATAAAAGAGAACATCTTCCTTCATTTTGCACTTTCAAAATTGCTATCCCTATATAAAAAAAAGGCAGCATGGTATAGGGCTATTGTTATTCAGTCCTTTCAATTGCGTCTGACTTCATTTGGGGTTTACTTGGCAAAGATGCTGGAGTGGTTTACCATTTCCTTCTCCAGGGCATTTTACAGATGAGGAAACTGAGGCAAACAGGGTTAAGTGACTTGGGTCACACAGTTAATAAGTGTCTGAGGTCAGACTTGAACTCATGAAGATGAGTTTTCTTGACTTCTGGGCCCAGCACTCTACCGTATCACCAAGCTGCCCTTAGTGTAGAGCAGCAGTTTTCAAAGTGTGATCAAGGCCTTTCAGAGAGTCTGCAAAATCAAAACTGTTTTCAAAATGATACTAGATTTCTAAGTTTCAAATGAAGTAAATATTCATAAGCTATATAGCTCATATAACCAAAAGCTCTTTGAAGTTCCCCAATAATTTTTAATACTGCAAAAGTGTCTTCAGATAGAAAAGATTGAGAGAGAGGCAAACTGGCCTTGAAGATTTGAGTTCAAATCCCACCTCTGACACATAAAGCAAAAACAAAACAAAAAAAAAACCCTAAAAATATAATTGTATTATAAAGTCATAGATGAAACTATATCTTATATCCTTGTACTTTAGCAAGGTGATTTTTTATGATAGTCACTGTGCTGTATTCAAGGAGATGAGTTGATCTCAGTAACTTGGGACTAAGGAAACTGGGATTTATTTGAACTATTTAGCCCTGCTTTTTTTCCCCTGCAAAGACCCCAAAAAGTCAAAAACGGAGTGTCATATGAAAACCTGCCCCTACAAAAAAAAACCAACAAAAGTTCCCCACAGTAAAATGAACATTTTTAGTTTTAAGGAACCATTTGAAAGAACACTGGGGTTTTAATGAACTTATTTCATATCTTTACATAGTTAAAAAATACATATTCATAATGGTTAAAAAAAGTAGCAATTTTCAAACCAGAAAGAAGAGAAAGCAATTAGCATCCACATGAACAAAGTGTTTTGGCTGACTTGTTTATTCCTGAGGGGTTCGGATTTAATATCATACCCTTTATTTATATCCGTCAAAGTTCATTTACTACATAGCAGTGGCTTGATACATTACAGGATCACAGTTTTTGAGGTGGAAGGGATGTTTGGAGATTATCTAGCTCAGTCTCCTTATTGATAGATGAGAATACCGAAGCCTGGAAACAATCAATTTGGCTAAGCCTAGCCAGGTGATAAAGAGCAGGCCCAGGATTAGCACCTAGATCTTGAGCTTTCATATCTTGTATCCTTTACACTGTACTGTGCTGCTTATTCAAATCTTTGCCATTTCTTTTCTTTTCTTTTTTTTTTTGGACTGACATCACTGTTCCAATCAGTTAAATGAAGCAAATCGGTTTGTGCATTTAATTAGAAGTAACATTTAATAAATGCTTCCTGTTGTCAAGGTACTCAGTTATATGCTGGGGATATAAACAAATACCAAATAAGACACAGAATTTGCCCTCAAGGAGGGGAGGGAGGAAGAAAGCAAACATAATTACGTTGTATCAGAAAGAGCTTCTTAAAAGTACAAACACAATGATCGATTTGCTTGCAAATAGAGGTGCTTTGTTTCCTTTTAGGGATCTATGAAGACAAAAAAATTCTCAATAGACATCATAATAATATGTGCTTTTCCAAGTAAATATGTATTTTAACTGACGATGTCATTCATATATGAACTTGAAGGGTTATTTTTTAAATTGTCATGGATGCTAAATCTGTATTCTCAGTTATATTTTTTTACCCAGATCCAATTATGGAAAAAATAGTGTACATGGCTTTATCTTGTGATGAGAAAAAAAATATTATTCTACAGACTAACTGTAGATGTATACCTCCATCTTTTGGTTAACTCTGCTGTGATGTCCATTTGCTTATAACACACTTGAAAGCGGCTTATTTGGGTTAGTATGTCATAGAAAACAGAGTCAAACCAACTGACCCTTCCTGGAAGTGAAGTGGCGATCCTGACCCCAAATAATAGTTTGCTCTAACGTTGAGCCAACTGAACACAAATTATAGACACTAGACACTAGAGTAAAGCAAATCATTCTTCTCTGTTTTCACTGATATCATAAATAAGTGGTTTTCTCAGAAGGGATTTTTTTGTAAAATTCTTTGTAAAGGGCTTAGTACAGTGTCCAGCACTATAGGCACTTAATAAGTGCTTGTTCTCGTACTCTCACTACACTCAGCCTGTCAGTCCTAGACTAGTTAGTTTCCCCACACTGTTCAATTTCAGGTTGCATCTGAGGGGTTAACTTCTGCCACAAGGGAAGAAAGAGAGCCAAAGCCAAAGTGCTCTCTGTTCATGGCTCAGCCTACACTGATTGGAGAATGACCCAAGCTCCTTGAAGCTCTTTTTAGTGAAGAATCTCTATCTGCCTTGAAGTTCAAAAGCTTGACCTCAGTAAATTCCACCAAGATGCCAGCTAGATCCTGCAGTCTCTAGCCTCTTGGGCTCAGATTTAAGAGATTGTTTGGTCCTTAGTGAATAAATCTCTCTCTCTCATATTTATATATCTATACCTATCATATATATATATATATGTGTGTGTGTGTGTGTCTATGTATGTATATGTGTATATGTATATCTGTATACATATATCTGTCAATATAGATATGTATTTATAGATATGTATATTTACATTAATAGATACATAAATGATAGAGCATGTAAAAATTGTCTTGCTATTCTACGCATCAAGAACTGGCCACATGAAAGCACTGGACAGTGTGGCACTTTGGTGGATGGATAATGAAACAATATCCTGAATGGATTTTTGTTCTAATAGCTTGCAGGGGTGGGGAACCTGCACCATGTAAGGACAGAATTGAAACAGTCTCTAGAGCAGGAGAAACAACATTGTTACTGTTGCTATTACTGTAACTTATTATTATATATTGACTATGTAAAAGCAAACCACATTTGGGAGATGTTTCCTCAACAGAAGTATTTGTATTAAAGATGGTTTATTGTAATCTTTTTCTATTTCCATACTGAGAATGAACAATTCTTTTGAGTATAAATGCTTGTAAAGCTTATACTGTAGTTTTCATGTTGTAAGTTCAACAAGTTTTTTTTTCTTTGTAACTTTTGCAAAAGGTTTTGGCATACCCTGAACCCCACCTTAGGTTAATGCCAGCTTCTTCCAAGGTTATTCTCAGAATAATTCTTAGTATTTGAACTGGGAAGACCTGTCTTCCAAAGTCACTGAAGATAAATCACCTTCAGACTTATTATGGGAACCTATCATTCAAGAGGTATCCTCCTTACCCTCTGGACAACCCATGGCATCTAAGAGCACTGGGAGGGAGGGGCACTGGGGGGGGGGGGTTGAACACATGCCAAACTGGAGGTGTTGGAAGGACCAAGGATAAGTTCTGAAAAAATTGTCCATGAATTAAGTCATATGTTTCCTAAATAACTAGCACTCCTAAATTTTCAAGGCTGATTGAAAATTAGGGCTGCTGCCGCATAATAGTAACATGAGAAGCAGAGATTTCTTTGTCTATCTGAGAAAGAGCTATCTGGCCTCAAACTGTTTTGCAACCAAAAATTTCTCTCAGCTCCACCTGGATGCTGGTTCCTGTCTCCATATGTCAAATGCTCACTGAGGGGCAGAAAATGTCTCTCTCGTCTAAAGAATTCTATGGCGGCATGGATGGTATTTGTGCTCTATTATCCAAGAGCTAGCCAGCTAGAATATAATACTGCTGGAAAATACATGAGCTTCTGCATTCACCGTTTCATGGTATAATGCTGATCACTTGAGTATTCAGAAATAATTGCTTCAAATGCTGAGATGATGAGGTTGATAGCTAACATTTATTATAAAGCTCTCTGTGTGGCACACACTGTGCAGCTGATCCTCACAACAGCCCTGGGAAGTAGACGCTATTTTTACTGACATTTTACAGATGAAGAAACTGAGGCAAACAGGGATTAAGTGATTTATCCGAAGTTATTCTGCTTGTAAATGTCTAAGGTCATATTTGAATTCAGATCTTCCTGACACCAGGCATGGAATTCTATCTACTGTGCATACTTGGACAGAAGAACTAATGCCACTTCAACCCTGGCATTAATTCCACAAACCTAGAACATCTGCTAGACATAAAGGCCCTCTCCTTCTTTCCCTTCCCACCACATTAATTTGTTATAATCCTACAAAGATGTCACATTATGGTGTGAAGGTGGTGCTGTACTCTCAAAAATCTTGCCAATCATGGCACAAAATCTCTGGTTTGTGCTACCAAGACAGAAAGGCCTAGCAACAGGTTCCACGTCTAGCCAAGGTCTGGAGAAATACATTACGAAAAGGCTGACCACAAAGTGATGCATTTGTCAACCATATCAACCATGGCTCGGAAGGACTGCTATCTGTGTCAGCTGGCAAAAATAACTACCCAGACTTTATCATGGATAACTGAAATACTGAAAACAATGGCAGCTCTGATTTATACAGGTTTAAAAGGATTTCCTCACAATAATCCAGTTAGGTAGGTAATGGAATATTATTATTCACATTTTACAAGGAAGAAACTAAGGCACAGGGAAATTAAGTGACTTACCAAAGTCACACAGTTGGTAAATATCAGGGGCAGTATTGGAATGCAGGTCTTGACTTCAAATATCCTATTCATGCTCAGAAGCTCTCCATTATTTGAACATACGAGTTACTCTCAACTCAGACAACCTTCTCGATGGAAAGGACTTTCCTTTGGAGAGAGATGATACTTAGATACATTAGAGATTGAGGTGAAGATATAGAATAAAAAAAGTTTTGGGAAAGCCCAGTTCCTAAAGATGGTAAAGGAGAAAGACCAGGTACCGTATCTAGAATTACAGTATTGAAAAGTGGGTTAGAACTCTCCAAAGAGATCATAGGCTAAAATAATTACAGATAGAAGGGACCTTAGAGGTCATCCATTCTGACCCTCACTTTGTAAGAGTTAATGGAAGTCCCTAAATGCCCACATTCATAAAGCCGGTAGGCAGAGTTACCTATCCTGGAAAACCAGGTGTAGAAATCTTTAAAACTGTAAATAAGACTTGAAAATTGCTTTCAAAATTGTATAATGTCCAGTAATATTGTTTTCCTATGTGCAATTTAGAGTATTGTAGAAGTTCCAGGTTTGGAGTCAGAGGATCGGGGTCTAACACTTAGCTCTTCCCTCTACTAGACTGTAAGGGCAAGTAAGCTGAACTCTCTGAGCTTTAGTTTTTCCTTCTATAAAATTAAAGGACTGTACTAAATGGGTTCTAGGGTTCATTTTCCATGGAAATCTATTGTATTGCTGGACTTGATCCAACTGCTCATCCTAATTTCATCTTGTTGAGCTCTGTTTTCACATACTATTACAAATTATGGGGACTCAGGCATTAGAGTTCAAAGGTGCTGGTTCCACTATGATCAGTGATGAAAATGCTGACAAATCTGTATCATTTGCCACTTATTTGTTGTTCTATATAAATGCTCATAAGTGTGTGATCTGGCTTAATTGGAGCACCTGTCAAGCTTTCTGTAGACTTATTCTCCTTATTTTCCCCCACTGGTTTCTGATATGGATAACTAATGGAGAACCTGTGGGTCCCACTGAAATCTACCTACTGTCAGGAGAGCTAGAAGGGAGTACTGGTCCCAGTATATTGACCAGCGTTCCTATGGCAGAGGTAGACAAAAGTAATACAGAAATTGGATAGGATGATTAGAGAATCCCTGAGGGACAGAAGGGGTGAGGTGCTACTCTCACAACCTCCAACAAAGTTTTACTATTTAGTATTTACCAAGGGCATTACCATTGATATGCTAATCCAATTTTACCCTAAGCTGCCCAGCTTCCGGGGAGATCCTCTGTATGTCACTTGGGGCCTAAGCAGTTGGGTAAATCAATCAACATTTACTAAACACCTAACACGTGGTTGACACATGCTAAGCCCTCAAGGATCTCATAATTTAACAGAGCTAGGCTGCTGGGGCCTTCTACTTCTGTAAAACTTTGCATTTCTATGGTGATAAAGTCAATCTCCTTACCTTGGCCCATCCCTTCCCATCTCCCTCTAGTTCCACCCTCTGCCCCATCTCTCGTTCTTTTTCGATGTCGAGCTTGTTTGGATAGCTCAGGTTGGAGTCATTGTAACTTTGGGCAGTTTCTTCCCATCTTCAATCTTCTCATTTGGTGTTTTGTTATTTTTTCCACCATTTGCTCTAGATAGTTGATGTTCTGACTGTGCACAGACAACTGATTTGGAAATGACTTCTATTTCGGTCACCATTTTTTCCTTCTCTTAAAAAAAGGAAATTTCTTTCTTCCTTTCTTGGTTTCTTTCATCATGATGTCTGGTATACTCACTGTCCAATTGCTATACACCTTTGGATTCTGGTCTTGATGAAAGTATGTATGATAAAATAGGAACGTGGTTTCTGAGTATTCTTTGGCTCTATTTTGTTACTCAAACTACATTTTGCTACAAATTCTTGGCCATCCTTCCCTGTAAGGTATCTTGGTAATGAAAGGATCAAGAATCAAGATGTAGGCAGACTTGGTTTGGAGGCTCTTTGCAAATTCTTCACAGAATTTCTCTCCTCTACCCTCTGCAACATATATTGATTCTTAATCTGCAGTTGTCTTCATGTTGGTCTATTTGTTTATGCTCCAAAACACTCCAATATGAAATTTCTAAATTTCCTATGAAAAAATATTTCATATGGATACTGAAAGAGCATGTTGAAGTCAACTCATTTAAGTCCTTTATTTGCTTCTCTAAGTGCAACCTATGTCCCATCTATCCATATATCATTCTTTGTGTCTTTTGATTTCTGTTATTTAATTTCACTCCCTTCTCATCTCTGTTCCCTAGATTTGCTACCTTCCTTCAAGTTTCAGGTAACATCAAGCATTTTGCAAGGTCTTCCCCAGTAGTCCTCCTTTACACTCTCTTGATTCTCTCCAATTTATTCTCTGTTTTCTTTCTACAGTTGCTTGCATGTTCTATTTTCTATTGATCTTAAAAGTAGGAACTGTTTTACTTTTCTGTTTGTATCTCCAGAGTTAGCATAACTGCTGTACACATAATTAACTGTTTAATAAATCATTCATTTATTGTTTGAGAGCAGAGACTGTTTTTTGCTTTCCTCTATATCCCCAATGCTTAGTAAAAATGCCTGGCACATACTAGGAGTTTTTAATAAATGCTTGCTGACTTGCAGCAAGAATTTATGTCATTCATTTCCTTCAGTATGATATCAATTTATTGGTGACTGGATGAAGATCTCACCTTTAGAGTATCAACAATTAATGTTTATTGTCTAAAGTGTGTACAATTTTCATACCTTTTGTGCTCTTTCCTATCACTTAATTATAAAAGAGGAAAAGGATCACTAGGGTTAGGGGATCATTTTATATTCTCCTTGTTTGAGGAGTAGCCTGGCCAGAGAACTCTTCAGTTGGTAGTCAGTCTTCTTATGCTGAGAGGCTCTATGGATTTAAATAGATAGATTGGTCATTTGGAGACTTGATGAGTCACTACAACTGTAGTAAAAGGCCCTTCTAGGTTGGTGGGGTTTACCGGAATTTGAACTTCAAGGGCAATGGTTTTTGGCCTAGGGTCACTTCCACACCAGGGAGAAGGTAGATCTTATGTAAATTTCAGGTGCTTTTGGGTAGCATATGATCACTTCAATCCATTTTAATTTTTTTGACTACCTGAATATCAAGCTGAAGGAGTTTAACGTGGAACAACAATTAACTTTTTGTTATTGCTGGCCCATATTGAACTAATAATCAAAATGTCCCTACTTTGGAGGGTTATTGATAGCATATGAAAATTTTGCAGAAAGATATATTTCATATTTTTGCAACACATGAAGTACCTAGAACATTAAACAGCCATGATGATTGACCATGTTTGCCCTTCTTTAAGTTTTCTACTTCTTTTTGGGATCTAGTACTGACTGAGCTCAAGAGGAAAGCCCTATTTTCTCTGAGACTTGCTGTGAACCTTCCAATGGTCCTTTGCCAAGTTTGCCTCCTGGCACAAAGAAAAGGGATCAGATTTCTCTTTATGAGATAAAGTTTGAAACAAGAACATTAAAATAATTAGTTTTCCCAGTGTCTGTGATGAAAATAAACAAAAAGAACTATATGCACTTCAGACTCTGTTTTATATATTTAATTAAATATAGTCATCTGTTTTCTACTTCCACACCTCTGGTTCAGGTGCTTATTTCTCTCACTTCTGGACTTCTAGGCTACCTTCCAGATGGGTCTCCTTGCCTCCACTTTCCAATCCATCATATTGAGGCCAGTTGGATGAACTTATACAATACATAGATTTCATCATGTTATTTCCCTAATCAGGAAAAGTAGACTGACTGGGCCCAAGGGAATAAATGGGTAAAATTGTAGATAACTTATGTTCTCAATGAAGAGATGTGGACTTGATCTAATGGCTTCAACTGGTTTTAAGAGGTGACTGAAAGCCAACCAAAGCATCACAGAAGGGAGTTGTTGCAAATGATGCTCCAAATGGCAATGTTGGACTAGATGACCCATGTTTTTTCCAGTTTTAGATCCACAATTCAGTAACCTCATCATTCCTCAATCTCTTGCTGATTTATCATCTATATACCAATCACCCTTCCCCCACTGCTGACTGTGGGGTGTATCCCAAGAATCTTCCCTGGGTCCTTTCCACTTTTCTTCATACTCTCTCTCTCCTAGCCATCTCCTCAGCTCTCATGGGGTTAATTATCTTCTCCAGGCAGACTCAAGGGTCTATATATCAAGGCCTAATCTCTCTCCTTAGCTCTAGTCTGGATCACCAACTGCCCACTGCACATGTCAAGCAGAATGTCCTGTGGGCATTTCAAACTCCACATGTCAAAAACAGAAACATTATCTTTCTCCCCTACACTACTGCCTTTTCCTTTGAGAGCACCATCATTCTTCCAGTTTCCCAGGTTCACACTTCAGAGTCATCCTTAAATCATATAACAAATGTTTGCACATCTTTCCATCTCTCCCTCCACCACATCTCTTCACAGCCATGTGGCACTGTGGAAAGAACTTGAGTTGGGGGCTGCACTTTTAGCATCAGGCATGTAGTCCTGTCTTTAAGCCTTGCCTGATACCACCCCAGGCAAATTCCTCAATTCCTCTGAGGTGCAGTTTCCTCATCTCTTAAACGGGATAGTTAAGTCAGATGGCCTCAAATGTTTCTTGAAACTCTAGGTCTATAATCCTATGACCTCTGTCCATGCCTGTATGACTGACCTCTCATCCAGACTATCGATAAGTCCCTAGCTCACACCTTTCCTTCCTCAATTCATCCTCTACCTCTAGTTATGAAAAGGATTTTCCTTAAGCAGAACTCTGACCCTGTGAGTCTCCTACTCATCACACCTGAATGGCCCGCTGTTGCTCTGAGGATCAAATATGAACTCCCATTTCGCCTTTAAATTTCCCCATTTGGACCTACCCTATCTGTACAGCCTCATTATATATATTACTCTCCTTTGTTAATGCTAGGGTCCAACAAAACTGGTCTTTTTGCTTCTTCTCACATGGTATTTCCAACTCTAGTCCTCATCGGGCTGCTGTGACTGTGCCCCATTCCTGGCATGTACTCTCTCCTCACCGCTGCCTCCCAGAAATCATTGATTTCTTCAAGAAACAGCTCAAGCATCACATTCTGTATGAAGTCTCTACTGTCCCCTAAACAGTTCATGCCCTCCTCTTCCCCAAACAAATTTTTTGTATATATTCAGTAGATACTTATATATGTACACAGAATATAAGACTCTTGAAGGCAAGGGCTATTTAATTTTTGTCTTTGTATCTACTGGCATTAGCACAGTGCTTGGCATGTAGTAGTAGGCATTTAATAGATGCTTGCTTAACTGATCTTCTGACTGGCAAGAAATTCCCAGAAGGGAGATCACCTTGCAACATCAGTCTACTGGAGTTTTGACCTGGCATCTTCAAAATAATATGAAACAAAACCCTCTATGAATGTGGGCCAGGATCAAAAGATTATTTTTGAAACAATGAAGCATGTATCAATCTTCACAAAATTCCCTTCCTTTGAGACCCCAGCTATAAGGTGTCATCTTCCTTTATCAACTCAGCTAGCAAGGATTCCTCTCCCTTGAAATTATCATACTGTTATCTGGCCTTGGCTATGTTTTTCATCACTTTCTAACTTGTCAGTTACTTCCTGGGCCTCAGCCCCTCCCTGCTAGATTGTAACCTTCTGGAAGGCCAGTCCTGTCATTTTATGTATCTCCCATACCTAGCACAGCATCTTGCATAAAGCACTAACTGAATTTTAAAACTGGAAGCAGAGAATAGAAATATAGCCTTTACTCCCAGGGAAAATTCTACTTTTTCAATGATACTGGGAGTAAATTTACTCACTGAGGTAGAGAAATGAAATTTCCTGAGCTTTCTCCTCTCCCATCACCTTGTCTACAAAGGGGAGCTCAGCTAACTAGCTAAAAATAAATATGACAGCTAAGCTGATTAGTCCCCTAATACTGTGGCAAAGGTCAGTCCTATTGCCTTTTTCCTTCTCTTTCTCAGACATCAATTTCCCACTTCTTGACTTGCAAAGGTCTCCAGAGAAATCCAGAGTAGCTCCAGACCTAACAAAGCAATGTGGGAGACAGAGGTGCACTGATCAGAAGGGATTTTGGTTTGCAAAAAAGCTTCTTCTACCTACAGAGAAGAGAGCCTTGTCAAATCTGCAACTGCCACAGTCTTAAGTGATTTGGGGTCTAAAAAAGCCCTAATGGAGACAGATCTATCCTCTCCCCCTCATCCTTCTAATTCCTATGCCTCCCTCTTACCCAATTCATTTAATTCAAACTATTTGGATCCTCAAGCATTGTTTCTTTTAACTTTGGTACTGTGCAGATAAGTTTGAAATAATTTTGAGTCCCAAACAACTGATGTACAAACTTTTTGAGTGCTGAGGAAACATGCACATAAAAATCAATAGTTCGAACCTCTACAGCATCTTAAGGTGCTCACTTTCCTCAGGGCAGTCTTGGGAGGGAAGCTGTACAAGGATCATATTCTCATTTTGTAGGCCTGGAAGGTGAGGACATTCCACACCTGTCAGTCTCACATACAATTATGTAGCAGGATCCTGATTCAAATGCCCAAGATCCCTAACTCTAACTCAAGTGCTTTTCCCAAAACATCAGGCTATCAGCCACACTCAGCCCTCAATGTTTGTTGAATGAATAAACTTGGAAAGCTCTTAGATAATAATGTAATCCTTAGGACAGGAGAAAAAATAATTGATAATATAATTCATTGGCAACTATTAACATCGACTTCTGTCATGTGATTACTCTGGTAAAACATATAGACATCAAATATTTTAAATTCCTCTCTTCAATTACAATTAGACACGAAACCTTGATCCAAGGGCAAATAAGATTTCTATCTATAAAAATGGCCATTTTTTTATTCTTTCCTCTCTCCCTTCCCCCAGGTTGTATGAATAATTAATAAATAATTAGCTGTGAAAATAAGAAGATATTGTGAAATCCACTTTTGGCATCAAATACCTGAAATATCTCAACATACCAATGAAGTAACTAAAGCTGAAATGTGATAGGAACAATCATGAAGAAATTTTCTCACAATGCTTTCGAAGTGCTTGCTGAACATTTTTTTCTTTCATCACTGTAGGACTGGCCATTGCTGACAAAAAACATTCTTGGTTCCTTGGGAACTAATCTTTTTTCTTGTCCTTAGGGAACTTGAAAACCCTGGACAAAAGTGGAAAAGGAGTTGCTGTCCTCCATGAAAGGGAAATGCAAAATTGTAAAAAACTTGTGTTAGCTACTAGAGGAAATAAGTTTTGTCATATCCTGCTTTAGAAAGCTAGGGAAAAGGAAAAGGAAAGGTACCCTCTATGGCACGGCCTTTAATATTCGCCTCTGAGACTTTTGACAATTTGGGGAACGTGGGGGTGGGTGAGGAGCATATCTATTACTGCCTAAAAGAGAATGAAAACATATTACAAGAGAGATACTGAGAGAACTAATAGGTCAAGATCTATTATGGAGGATCCTCCCTTCCTGCTGTAAGGGAAAAGGAAACAAAAACACCTACTTAGGTCTTAGGTTAGAGATGAGTGTGTTTGACTTCAGTGTGACCTGCAAGAGGAAGGTAAGTAATCTGAGTCAATTGGTTTCCAGGGAAAATGTTTTGTTTACATGGAATGCTAAAGTTCTAGATTTTCCTTCTTGACCTCATAAAGCACAGGACCACCGAAATAAAAGGAAACCCAACTAGCCCATCCTAACACAAACCATTTCATGTAGTTTCACTGCAAGTTATCACTTATGAAGTGGAACGAAGTCTGCTACACCCTAAATGGCTTTCTGGCAATTCATTCAAGGCAAGAAAGTTCCTAAGCTTTGTTCAAACTGAAGTTTATTCAAGCTGCTCAGGCAGGATGCCCTTGATATAGAGGAAACCACACCTCAGCCGTGTCACCCTCCTTCCTCTTAAGTCTTATAAACTCATAAAGACATAAGAAAGAGTCAATCCTATAAGGGGAACTGTTTTCAATTTACATTTTTTTAAGGTTGCAGGTAAGAATTAATTTTGTCTACTGGGTTACACTTACTGTAAGAGAAGGGAAAGACTCTGGCTATCTGACCCATTTGCCCCAAATGGCCTGTGGTATGAAATTTGCCCATTCACGTACAATGTCATAACTGCTCTCATAGGAAAAATATTCACATTCTAATTGTATATCATCTTTGACCAATAACAGAGACAGAGACTGATCTTGCGTGTACATGGTTTTTCTCTTGTAAACATTTAAAACCATCCAAGAACTTCCAATTTGCAGCCTTGGAATAAGTCATAATCTCTGTGGATCTCAGATTTCTCATCTGTAAAATAAAGGATTTGGATTAGATGTTTTAAAATGTCCCTTCTAGCACTAGCAATCCATGTCCCTAATGTTTGCTGTAAGTTTATTAGGTGTGGTGACTGGATATATCTGGAAAACACACATTATTCAGAAAAAAAGTAACCTGAAATTAGCAAAGTACTAAAAATTTGTCAGCTTTCTCTGATGAATAGTTTTCACATCTTTCTATTTCAGGGGATAAAACTCCTAGTTGGGCACAAGGTGTCTTTGGCAGCTCTTCATTTATCTCTGGTTACTGTGCTATGAAGATGAATTGGAACTACAAAAGGCTTGGAACTAGTGAGGCTATTAGATGCTTGCTGCTGCCCTGTCAATCACATCCATCCATACTGGTCCCGTTCCTCAGGTTCTTCTGATGAGCTAAAGCATCTACATCTAGTGTAACAACTGATATACATTATAGAAAGACACAATCCTCCCTGTATTCAAGCCTGGGTTGTGGTAAGCCTAAGCTGTCTGGTAAATAAATATGATCTGTTCACATTCATAGCACAGGAAAAGGAAGCTGGATTTCAGTTTTGAGTCTGTCATACTCTGATACTTTCTAGTCCTGGCAAGCACTGACTTTTTCTAATGCACACATGTTAATACCAGTGCTTGGAAGACTTGGAAGAGGGAAGCCAGTTTTGGCAACCCATGAATAGACCCTCTCTCTTTTCAGGATGGAAGCTGTTTTAAGTGTGGGGGGAAGAAGGGAAAAAATGAGAATGAGGTAATGGTCAGGAGGTGCATGTTTCCATTGAAGCACACCTCAATCCTTAGTCACTGATAAAGCCTAATAGTAAGTATTCTAATATAATACGATAGACAGGAAGTGGCCCAGTCATTTAGGGAGATATACATAATACAGAGATACACAGATAGCCAATTAAATTTTTAAAAACCTAGAGAAGTTCTACAGTGCACTGAGTAGAGATCCTGTGTTGGAAGAATTGCAAAAGCATTTTAGATAAGAATTACACATGATGGGTACTACTATGGGATGCTCAAATCTTGTCATTTATAGATTTCAGAGATTTCAGAGATGGAAAAGATCTTAGAGATTGTTCAGTTCAATCCTGTTATTCTGATATAGACACTGAGGCCCCTAAAAGATTAGGGCAGTTGGGCTGTGCAATGGATAAGAGTGCCAGCTCTGGAGTCAGGAAGATTCATCTTCATGTGTTCAAATCTAACTTCAGATCCTTATTAACTGTATGACCCTGGACAAGTCACTTAACTCTTCCTGCTTCTTTGTGTGTAAAATGAGCTACAGGAGGAAATGGCAAATCATTCCAATATCTTTGCCAAGAAAACCTCAGACGGGGTTACAACTTGCAGAGTTGGATAAGGCTGAAAAAATGACATAACAACAAAAGTTAAGTAATTTACCCAAGGTTGTGCAAGATTCAAGATCTGAACCTAGGTCCTCTGACTCCAAAAACCACACTACTTTTTGGAGCTATGAAGTATTGAGCAATGCATCAAAGTGTTATACACTCAGACAACTGGAGTATCTGACATTCATTATTCCAGAGGACTGATGATGAAACATAGTATCCATCATGGAGAGGAAATGAACTTAAGTGACAATAAGACGAGAGTGAGAATGTATTTTTGTACAGACACAGAAGGAATTGTTTTGCATGACTATTTGTTATAATTGTAAATTTGTTATAAGAAATTAGTTTTTCTTTTCTTTTTCCACAGTGGGATGGGGTGCATGGGAGGGAGCGAATATAGATTTGTTAAATTAAAAAAAGTGAAGAGGTGTATATGTAAGGAGGGGTTGATACTTTGTTCAGTCATTTTCAGTTGTGTCTAACTCTTTGGGACACCATTTGGGGTTTTCTTAGCAAACATACTGGAGCAGTTTGCGCCATTTCCTTCTCCAGCTCATTTTATAGATGAGGAAATTGAGGCAAACAGGGTGAAGTGATTTGCCCAGGGTTACATGGCTAGCGTCTGAGACCAGATCTAAACAGAGTAACATGAGTCTTCCTGATTCCAGGTGGGCATTCTATCTCCTGTGCCACCTAGCTCCCCACTGGATTATTAGTTTTACTTAACTGATTCTGCTACAAGACCTCTCAAGGAGTAGGAGTAATCTGCAAATGTTTGTAATATAAAAACACAGTACATAAAAAACCCCCAAAAGACTAGAGAACTCTGATGAACGCAACATCCAACCACAACTCTAAAACACTGATGAAGCATGCTACCCATCTCCTGATAAGAGACGGGATCAACTCAAGATGCAGAATGAGATCGACATTTTTGGACATGGACAAAGGAGGAATTTGTTTTGCTTGGCTATACATATTTGTTACGAGAGTTTCCCTCTTCTGCCATTGGGAAAGAGGCAGGAGGGAGAGAAAATAAATGCTTGTTAAGTTGGAAAAAAAAGTAAAAAAGTAAATGTTTTCAAAAACTAATTAAGTCTGGCTGGCTAACTGCTATCAACTGATAATCAAAAGGCAAACAAACCCAAATGCAATTGGCGAATAATTTGCCCATTACAGAAAACCTCACAACCTCCAGGGTTATCCCTAGAATCCTGAGGGGAGAACTAGTACTCATGATCTGCACCTGACTCGCTCCTGGGGATGTGAGCTGGAACAGCAAGCTCAGCCCTCCCTCACTACACTTGTTTATACGTGTCCCTTTCAAGCAGTTTTAATCTATTACAGCACAGTCTCTCTCTCTCTCTCTCTCTCTCTCTCTCTCTCATATACATCTATGTATATGGGCATATATGTATGTCATCTTCTGCAATCCAGTCACCCATGAAGATAGTTGCATTTTTTTCTTTGTATCCCCAACACTCAGCACAGTGTCCTGTATGTAGAATATGCCTAATAAATGTTTGCTTACTGACTGCCCCCCCCCCACCGCCCTCCCACTTTTTTGGCTCCCTACTTTGCATTCCACTTGAAGATATATAGGTATTTCTCAGCTTCCAGGCAATGTAAGCTCCCAGAAAGCAGAGAAAGGATGCCCTTGGTACCTACCATATAGTAAGAGTTTAATATTTATTGAATTGCAATCAGGAAGTAGTTTTTTATTTTGATTCAAATGATCATAGTAAAGCTCTGTGTTAAAGACAGAGGCCAAGTACACAATATGAACACTAGGATGCTAAGCTGGGGGGAAAAAACAGCCTGAGAAATATTTGTGCTTCTTCTCTACTGAGAGAAACTTAACAAAGGGTCAGCGCCTAGATCCTAGCATTATCAGGCCAGCTAGCTTTCAACAAATCACTTCCCCACATTGCACCAGCAGTGGTTTTTTTCAGGAAATTTAAACAATCTCCAGATGTCTGGTTTTATATCTATCTGTACCTCTCCTGATAGGGGCTTTTCCTATACCTCCTAACAACTCATTTTAGCAAGGCCAGCCTTTTCAAACAAAATGCAAATGAAGCCTCAGGCAGAACTGCATTTCCCAAGGCTCATCTGCTGCCAATTTTTTCCCTTGGATCTGAGGACAAAGGATTGTTCTAAGTTCAGGAGGACAGTTACCACTTAGTGCCTAGATTTCATAATAAGAAATATTTTGTTAGCCTTTCTATTTATTGTTGTTATTTTTGTCCAGAATTTTGAGTTCATCAGTGCAAGAAACTCCACAGTTGCAAGGCAATGTTGTGTAGTGGATAGAGTATGGGCCTAGGAATCCTGAAAACCCACATTCAGTACTTAATAGCTCTGTGACCCTGGACAGATCTTCTCTGCCCTTAGTTCCTTCATTTATAAAATGAAGAGGAATGGCTTTTAAGGTTAACTCTAAATCTACGATGCTCAGCAGCTTTCAACCTTAGAGAGCTGTCTAGCACACCAAATGATGTCATTTGCTCAGGGTCAGAGAACTAGTAAAATAGATATGTTATAAAACATACATGTGGACCTTCACTCACCTCTCACCCATGGCTCCAAGAAGCTGCAGCATGCGCCGCAGCCACACCCAGGTCAAACTATCTCAACAGCAAGTTAAATCAGGTTATGGGTAATTGACAGACTTTAACCTACCCCAAGCAGGTGAAGACTTTCCCTGGCAAAATGGACTGATGAGAGCCATTTGTTCCAACAGCCATGAAGGCAGCTGAAGCAGGTGCTGTGGAAGACTTGGAGCTTGGTCAGATATGGAGACCAAGATCTCCCACTGCTTTCTAGATAATCGCCAGTAGTTCTGACTTCTGTCAGGAAGACAGAGTCAGACTACTTTGTGCAACTCTGGCTCACTTAAAACCAATACACCGGACTTTACCCTGAGACGTCACTGGTTTTCTTCACAAAGGATGAACAGTAGTCTAGGGGGGGATTTCTTGAGGCCAAGGACCACCATGTATCCTCAATGCCATGCTCAGTAGCTTTGAATAAAACTTCTGATTATCAAAATACCTGATTCTAGGGCTTCGATTATCAAGATGATGGCTGAAATTGAAATAGGACTTTATGATTAATGAAGTACTTTCAATACATTATCCATTTGATTCATATCAACCCTGTGAAACAGACCTGGATATTACTATCTACTATTCAGATGAGGAAACTGAGATTCTGAAAAACAAAGAGATTTAACCAAGGCCATAGAGTTATCCTGAACTTAGACCTAAGTTTTCTAAATCCAAATTCAGTGCTCTTTCCACTATTCTATAGGAGATTAAAAACAAATAAACAAACTATGGAGCCACAGGGCAAAATAGTAATGTAATGACGTTCAACAGTTAATGCTTGTATATAAATGGAGTTTACCATTAGAGAAATATTGTAAGAATAATCCTGTCTGCTTTGACCAGAAGTAGACTTTATTTCAATTTCCTGGTTAGGGAAAACAAACTGTTGTTTTATATGACTATTTTAGCTTCCATGTGGGTTGGGGCTTTGTCTATCTAAACTGTTTTATTTCCCCTAGGACCTAACACAGTGCTCCACACACTGCTAGCATTTGATAAATGTTTGTTGAATGAATGAATGGTTGACCAAAAATATTAACCAATGAAGGAGGAAGTTTTAGTCTGGGGCCAGAGTGTCTAACTGGAATTTACATAGTCTGACTCCTGTCAAACATACAGTCAGCTAGGGAATTATTAGCACAGCAGTATTTTTAATTACAGGTAGTCTAGGCTTTCTAGTCTGGCTCATTCCCTGGAGATATGGCTGAAGGTAAGGGAGAGGAAGCAATATTACCTGCTCCCAATAAATGGAGGTGTGGGGGAGAGAAAAGATCCTCTTAAATCTTATTAAAAGGCTAGAAACTAATCTAAATAATAAGATCTATAGCTCTTGGGAACATTCTACAAATGGTGGTAGACCTCATAAAGCCACTTAAAGTATAAAACTTCAGTTTCATAAAGTTAATATTATTTGAAATCAAGTTTATGATTCTGTCAGGAAAAAGGAACAAACACTTCAAGCCTAGGATCCATTAAAATACACAAACACACACACACATACACACACAGCCCAGGAAAGTACATCGGCGAGAGTGGGGGGCAAGTTCTGTTACCATTCTTATGTAAATCTCTTATCTTAATTACCTCCTCTGCAGATAACTAAGTAGGACAAGGACCAAAAACAGTAATCAGCAATTCCTTCTGTATATATTAGGAATAAAAGCTAGATAACCTGAAGTGTTTACAAGGACCAAGACAAATCATGCATGATGCAGTTGTATGAACAGAAAGAAAAGGCAAGGCAAGAATATATATTGCGTGCCAGGCACTATGCTAAGCACACAGAAGCATTTCATTTCATTCATGTATTCATCATCCACTATGATGCTTGACTGACTGAGTCCATTGCAAATTTATTTTAACCCGCCTCAAATGGGTCCTCACTGTCGCAAAGCCACTGTTTCATTCATCTCTTACTAATTTTTTTAAAAGCTTTCTACTTTTGGACAGTATTTACTGTTAGAAACCATGAAATGAATTCTGGCTCATGAAGAACATCCTAACTGTGTGTAATTCAGATGTTTAAAAAAAGCTATTTTAGAATTTAACCCAAGTCCCAAAGTTTGCAGAATCTTTTTCTCTTATTATTGAAAATCACTTTGACCAGTCTCTAGTCTTTCAACACATCTCACATCACCCTTCAAAATTCATCACATACTGAAGTTCTTTCATTACCATGAAATGTAACTCAGCTGGGACAGGAGCCAAACTCGTTTAGAATAGCTAGGAGCACTTCTGGTGTGAGTAGTGGACAAGAGTCATTGAAGATGGGACAGTTGTAGTTTGCATAAATGTCAGAAACTTGCCTCAGGTTCTTACTAGTTGCATTTTCTTGGGATTCTCAACCCCTCTGAGCCTCAGTTTCCTCATCTGTAAAATGGAGAGAATAATAGTACCTACAAGAGGCTCAAATGAAATAATGTATGTGAAGTACTTTGCAAGCCTTTAAGAGTTATACAAATGTTAGTTATTCTTAAAAATATTACCATTTCCTCTTCTATTTGAGCTCCTATCCCCTCTGGTCATATTTATCTTCCCCTTTTCAGCCTAAAAAGCCTTCTGCTTGACAGAAAGGATAAAAACAAAATAGGAAATAAGCAACTTTGGGTTTTTTTCTGCCATATAAGTAACATCGACAAACTCTGTTCTAAGCAAAGACCTTCTTTTTCTTCTTGCTCAGAATACACCTTTAAAAAGTCCTGTTTTCAACCACAGCATTCTTCACACATTTGGGTTTCGCCTTCTTGACATCATTTGGTACCATTCTTGTACTTATCTTTGGTTATCAGCCTTGTTTTCTTAAATACTGAGCTCACTGGAAAGCTCCCTGAAAAATTGGATTATTTTTGTTCTCCTCTGCTTTTGTGTTTTTTTTTTTTTTTGCTGATTTAAAACTAGATGGTACTGCTTATTTTTTATTATTTTCATAATTTACTTTATTTTCTTTTTTATTGGAGAATTGTTTTTTGACATATTAACCACTTCTCAAAAAAAACAAATAAAAAACCCTAACCTCTCAATATCTTTCTTTAACACAAAGAAGTAGTATACAATAGAACTCCAGTTTATGAGTAACCTGGTTTTCATATGCTTTCCTGGATGAGGAAAAATTTTTCTCAAAATTTGTCTTGTAGGACAAACAAAAATTCGCAATACAAACATCAAAATTTTGTTGAAAAATATCACCATCTCTCTGAGTTCCAGCCCTGAAACTGGCACATGTTATCGTGCATCCCTCAGAAAAATGGTGAAGAAAATTGAAATTAGCCAGCACGCGAAGTATACCTGCTCCTTCTGTGGCAAGACCAAAATGAAGAGACAGGCAGTGGGTATTTGGCATTGTGGATCCTGTATGAAAACAGTAGCTGGTGGAGCATGGACATACAATATCACCTCTGCAGTCACAGTCAAATCTGCCATCAGAAGACTGAAGGAATTGAAAGATCAGTAAAATCTTCTTATCAAATATCTGTAGCCTATAGTCCAACAATAAATGAGTTAATTTATGGAATAAAAAAATCAAAAAAATAAGAAAAGAAAAATATCACCCAAATAAGACTGTAGCAACGAGAGCCATGAATATTTTTAATGATAATGCAATGTCACATTTCTGTGATATTCTGAAAAAATGTCAAAAAGTGTCATTGGATAGATTCCTAGTCAGAAAAAAATGTAAATAAAAAAAGTCAGTGAGTTAAAACATGAAAGTGATTCTAAAAAATGAAAAATAAGTGAAGGCAATAGTGTTAGTCTTACCATTAGTGAAAGTGGCATAAGAAAGAACACTCCCTTCCTGACATTGGTATCCTCAATGTTCCCATAGGAGATTCTTCTTCCAAGCAATTACCCTTCCTCCTCCTCCTCCTTGTCTCCCTCATGCCAGGCATGATTCTTTCCAAAGGTAAAGTGCAGGTTAATTTATTTTATTTTCGGTTTATATTATGGACTAGTTATTACACTGTATTTCAGGCACATTAGGGACAAAAACTTTCTTAAAATTATAAATAATTATTTTTATATGAATGTTTTTGGGGATATGGTACTGATCATCTGACTTTACATTATTTCCTATGGGAAAATTCGCTTTGCAATATGAACAAATCATATGACAAATAGAATCTCAGAATTATTAAATTCATAAACTGAGGTTCTACTGTACTTCTGTTTGATTGAGATTCACCTATAAATGTTTTTCCTTCTCTCAATGATCTTCAAACAAGTTGCAAATTCTAAAAAAAAAATAGCCTTGCTACATCTTTGAAGCATGTGAACATGAAATGGCTTTTGGTTCTTTTCACGAGATATGAAATTGTTTACATTTGTTAAGTTTCTATAGATTTGCACATCAATTGCTTTACTTATTTCCATTTTTTTCAGTAAGAATAATTCAGAGCCTTCCTTTTTGAAAAAAAGATACATTTTTTTCACTGATAGTTAAGCTTGATTTTGCAGAATATTATTCTACAGACACAGGTTTCCTTTGCTACTTTAAATATCACAATTAAGCCTTTCTTTTACTTATCAAGGAAAAAGCACTAGCCTTGCATGATTCATATTCTTTTTCCTGGGTAACAGAAGATTTAGTATTCAGTGTAAAGTCTTAAAACTTGACCACAAGGGTTTCTGGGTAGGTTAAAGTTGAGGTTTTCCTTGGTCACTTATTTGTGGACTCTGCTGATTTATACCAGTTTTCCAGGGGTCCATGAACTTGGATAGCAAAAAAAAAAAAATGCATCTTTATTTCAATATAATTTGTTTCCTTTGAAATTCTTCATATTTTATTCGAAGCCATTTAAAAGCACTCTGTGAAGGAGGCCACAGAGTTACCCAGACATCCAAAACAGTCCATGACACACACAGAAAAAATTAAGCATTCCTGATATATGTATTCCACCCTCTGTTACTAATACTTCTGTCTAATTCTCTCTCATGGTTTCTTAAATGTGATAATTAAACTTTTCATTTTACCATATTCTCTCCAAAACCCAATAATACTGTTTGTCTTTCCATATTCAGTCTTCAAAGGTTAGTTGCTTCAAAATGTAAAAATCTCAAGCATTTTTGTATTCTGTGCTCTTTAGATTTTGTCCAAATACTCTTTGTCCTCAAAGACAATAAGTTGATCTCCCAGGCTAATGAGAGGCTTAGAACAAGAGTCAAGGAAAATGGGAATTTGTATCAATGAAGTTGATGATATCACAGATCCATCTGTATATACTTTATTCCATGTCTGCATTTCTGAGTTACAGATCTATTATTCTTTTTTTCAGAGAGTTCACTACCATAGACAGATTCTCCATTATTTGTTTTAAATTATCTATCCTTATGTTTGTCTTTTCAATTCTTCTTTAAGAGCTTGTTTTCCAATTCTGTTATCTATCTTTGTTTCTTTCTTTAATTCTTGTATTTATCTTAACTATTCTGTGGAGTCTCATGGGACAACTGAGTAGCTCAATGAAGGACTTAGGAGTCAAGAAGACCTGAGTTCAAATCCTGCTCCAGACACTAAGATGAGTCACTCTGAGAAAAACATTTAATCTCTTGGTGCCTCTGTCTTCTTTACACAACCAAGACAAAAATAGGACCTACCTCACAGGTTATGAAGATCAGATGAGTTAACATTTGTAAGTACTTTGCAAACTTTAAAGTTCCATATAAGTCCTAGTTCTTCTTCCTCCTCCACCTTCTCCATCTTCTATTTAAAAATCATTCTTCTTATTTCATTATACTTTGGAGGGTCTAGTTGCATTATTAACTTTTTTACAATGCATTTCTTTACTCTGTAGTCCTTCTTTAATCTGTTGTGAACACATTGGGTCAATTACTTACTTTTTCAGTTTGTTGATTTTTCTGTGAGATTTTCCTCATGGTTTTACTTTTTCCCTCTTGGCTTTTTCAAAGGTTATTTTTACCTTATTTGGCTCATTTTTTTTCTCTTTTGAGGTCACTGAGGAGGCCAAGGCTTAGATATAACCTCTCACTAAGCAGTCTTTCTCACAAGTGTTAAATTGGTCTTCTAAGATCTATCCCTGTGTCTTACTTTTCTGTTTTATTTACAGTTGTATTTTTGGAATTAAATTATTCAGTATCTCTGAGAGCTCATCTTAACACTCTTGATCTCTTTTTCTCTTAAGTATGTCTAACTGGGGACATCTTTTTTCTGGAAATTTGATATGTGTTCTTCTAAAGTATTTCTGCCTTGCATGTAACTACTAGGTATCATGAATTCTAAGGTGAAATGATTTACATTATTTATCAAAGGATCATAGACTTAAAATCATAAAGGATTTCAGAGGTTGTTGAGACCAACCTCTTCATTTTGCATCTAAGAAAACAGAGGTACAGGTAGGTTAAATTACTTTCCAGGGGTCACATATCTTCTAAGTATCTGAGTCAGGACTGGAGCTCAAGTCTTCCTAACTCCAAGTCTAGAGTCCTATCCAGTGTAATATGGGCAATGATATTGCCCATCTTCATGCTCTAGACAACTAAGACTTTAATGTTGCAGAACAGGTGCCAATCTGCATTGGTTGAAGAAACTTCCTCGTTGGCAAATCCCCATATTAATAAAATCAGAGGTTTGGTCTGGTCCAAACATACGTATGTGTGATCCACACACATACACACACACACATGGAAGACAGCCAGCTTGAGAAACAAGAAGACCTGTTTCAAATTCTGCTTTTAACACATCTAGCTATGTAACGCTGGATAATTCACCTCACCTCTCAGTACTCAAGTATCGAAGACTATGTTCGAAAAGGATTGTAAACTTGCCTCAATAAATGAATTTCTTGAAGAGATTAAAAAAATAGGTAAAGACCAAAATATATACAAATGAGAGAGGAAACGTATTAATATAAGAGTTTCCTATAAAACAGTAACTGGTTAACAAGCTGTTCTCTCCAGAGAATAACACCTTGATGGTAATACTCCTTTGCATAAAGCCATCAGTTCTCATCAAGCTGACTTACTTCTGTGCTTAAGCACTCTTGGTTTTAATATCAGAATGTTTTATTGGACCTCCCAACCTACTCTCCAAAATGCCCTTTTCTTTTCTTCCACTTATCTGAATTCTACTTAATTCTTTAAATACTGGATAAAGGTCCACTGCTGCCAAAGGCCCAGTCAAAAATGATCCCTTCCTCTTCTGAAGTTCCAATGTGCTTATTGTCTGTGTTATCCATCTAATATTTACCATTTACACCTTGTGGAATAGACTTAAATACATTAAAAATCAAGAGCTGATTCTTAACTTTCTGTGTACCTTAGACCTCCTTTGGCAGAACCAAATAATATGTGCAAATCTTAAATACATAAGTACTTATATTTCAATGGAGCTATAATCTCATTGATGTGGATCTTCCCTTCACAGAGGAGATAATAGTGCATCCACATCTTCTCCTATGTGATTATTTTACATGTGACAGCTAGGTGGTTCAGTGTAAAGAGTATCAGCTCCAGAGTCAGGAAGAATTTAATTCAAATTTGGCCTTGGGCACCTATGAGTTGCATGATTCTGGGCAAATCACTTAAATCTCTGTTTGCCTCAGTGTCCTCAACTATAAAATGGAAATAATACCATCTACCTTCCAGAGTTGTTGTGAGAATCAAAAAGATATTTGTGAAGTGTTTAGCACAGTGCCTGGCCCATAGTGAGCATTCTATAAGGGTTAGCTATGTATAATTAATATCACCGTTATTATTATATGGTTGGGATCCTGTGAAAGCTCCACAAAGAACCATGTAATATTCATCATTGGTATTTTATATTCTGGGCAGATTTACATGGCAGATGAGTAGTCTATCTGATAAACCTGGCTCTGGCAATAAGACCAACCTGAATCCTTGATATATTCAAGTATAAAAGGCAATGGGGGCAGCTAGGTGGCACACGGGGTAGAATGCTGGGCCTGCAGTGAAGACCTTAGTTCATATCTAGTCACAGACATTTACCAAGTTGTATGATCTTGGGCAAGTTACCTAACCTCTCTTTGCCTACATGGTTCAGTGGATAGAGCACTGGGTCTAGAGCCAGGAAGAACTGAAATCAGATCCAGCCACAGACATTCACTAGCTGTGTGACCATGAGCAAGTCACTTAGCCTCTATTTGTCTTAACTCACTGAAGAAGGAAACGATAAACTACTCCAGTATCCTTGCCAGGAAAACCTCATGGACAGATGATTCACAGGGTCATAAAGAGCCAAACATGACTGAAAAACAACAAATAAAAGGCAATGGGAAAGGAGAGGAGATAACTGCTGCCCGCCATGTCCTTTTTCCCACTCCATAGGCACAAGTTCTTTTTCTTAATGCACAGATACAATGGCTGCGCTAGTCTGAATTTTAGAGGACGCTACGAAAGAACACTCTTTCTTACTAGAGATGGGTTGCTTTGTTGATTAGTGATTCTAAGGAGGCTCTGTCATATGTTTGTTCCTGAGGACATCCATATCTATCTGAAGTCTGCTGAAATATGAACAAATTCCTAATGACCTGGTTGAATAGGTTTGTTTTTTTTCCCCTAGAAATGACATGGGGTGACTATATACGTCATCATTGTATCATCTTGTGGCTTTATTGGGCAAATATTATACCCCTAGAATTGCTAGAAAAATACATTTTATGAACATGCCCCAATTTTGCCATCACCTACCATTTTCATGAACACCATTATGAGAGAGATAGCTTTGTGTAGCAACAGTCTGGGAGTTAAGAAGATATGGGTTCACATCTCATTTGCTGAGAACAGTTGTGTGACCGTAGGCAAGTCACTTAAAAAACACATGGACAGATCCCATTCTAAAACTAAGTCATGGGAAAAGAATTATGAAATCAACAACTCCCTAAGTGGAGAATTTTGCAGACTCTTCTCATATTTCTGTATCTCATTTATTAAGCACAGGTCTTCACTGAAATATATTACAGCTCATTTGCACCCACTTTTTTTGCTTAAAAGGACACACATTGGCATAGGGATCAGTTTGACAATGTTGAAATTAACCAAATAATCTCACAAATCAAATTCTCTCAAAGAGACCACTCTCTTTCTTCCATAAAATTCTGACTCCAACTCCTCATTCATCTGAAATGCTTGTCTCAGCCATATGGACCGATGGACCAGTTGAATGAACTAGAACAATACCCATTGTCCAGGCCCAGCCTTCTGGATGGTGAACCTTAAAGTGATTATAAATTCAAGTTGTACAGCTGAAAGGTAACCTATCTCTTCTTGGTAAATGACTCTGTCAGCAGGTTTACATAAGATGGTGCCAAATCAATTCGGAAAAATCCCAAACATAAAAGGAAAAATTCAGGGTCTGCTAGGGTCTAAATGCCAAGACAAAAATGAGAGAAGACAAAATGATTGCTGCCATTTCAAGTCCTATATTTCTAAATAAATTTTCCAGAAAATTTTCATGTCAAGGTATTTATTTTAAAAGTCGAAACCTAAGATTTTCAATTTTCTCATCAACTAGTCATATCACGGAAAATAAACTTCTTCAGGATATTCTTGTTAGCAACAGTAGCACATAAATAAGGTTTTCTAAACAAACATCTTATCTTTTTATGGAAGGAAGTCTATTAAGAAAGAACTGACGTTTTTCCCCAACATGACCAACAAAAATACATTTCTAGGTTCTTTTCCCAGAAACCTGTAAATATGTTTCAGGAAATTATTATTTTTTTTTTGCAGCAATACTGAAAAACCAGATAGACTGAATTAAGTTCATCTGTACAAGATAAGGATAAATGTGGCTACCCTATTCACTCTTAATTATAACAACTACAATAGAGTAGATTCTCCATGGGAGAGTTCCTTATGAAGTGATTAAACAAAATTCTGACACAAAGTACTGAACAAATAACTTTGATGGATTTTTTTTAAAAAAGTAGGAATGGAGGATTTTATGATGGCAGTTCAGGATCATTTCACTGTCATAAGAAATTACAGAAGGATTATCTGGAGATTATGCAAAGAAATGATGGAAATGGTGAAATTAATTATTGCAGATACCTTAGGCGCAAATCTGACCATGCGACTAACCTAATTGATCAACACCAGATGCTTCCTATAATTCTAGAACAAACACAGATTTCTCATTTTTGCTTTTGCAGCCCTACTCAAGCTGTCTTCATCTATCTTTCCAGGTTCACTGGACATTACTCTTCCACTTGCATTCTGCAAAATAAGATAGTGGAACTCAATGCCTCTACCCTTGTAACACTGGACTTATGATTCTATTAAACGTGGAAACTGAGACTAAAAGAACAGGTATGCCCAGAGACACACATCTACTACGTATTTTAGATGGGACTGGAATTAAGGTTTTCCTGATCCCAAGTCCATCATTTTATCCATTATTCCTTTCACAGAAGACATAACCTATTATTAGTACCACAGCAGTAATGTTTTTAGGGTTTCTCCTCATTTTATACTCCCCAAAACTAACAGATGAAACTAATGGATATGCTGCCCATTCCATGTTAGGAAGTGGGATATAGAAAAGTGGCTCCAGGCAGTCATTTATTCAACAAACATTTTCTAGTATACCAGGCAAGGTACTGGGGGAGACACAGATCAATAAAACATGTTCTCCTAAGGAACTTACTACATTCGAGTAGACATAATAAGTCACATAAAGTAACTATAATGCAAATTACCTAAGTGTTTAAAAAAATTACAAAGTGACATGAATTTAGGTGAAGCAGAAATAATTCTTGGTTGGGAAAAAAAATATGAGGGAGGGTTCCATGGAGGAGGTGGCATCTGTGTTAAAATCTCTCCGTGCAAAACTCTTACTGTTCACAAGGAGGATCTGTTTCTAGGATGAATTTTATAGGATGCACAGTAACAGGGAAAATGAGTCCAGTGTGTGCACTGACGTTTTTTTAAAAAGGGACTTTCTTCCCTATTCAGAATTTCTAACTAATTCTACTTACTGTACCCTGTTTCTCATTGTAGATGATTTTACTCATTTACCATGGATAAGAGAATTGAAAAACTAGAGAAAATGAAACTATAATGACACAGTTATACATATGTTTCCCATTCTGGAAACGCATCTTATACAAACAAAAAACACCTTAAAGTAAAACTGTTCTTTTTTCTTGTTATTGTTAAAAAGGAAACATTTTTCCCCCCAATAAAAACAAATATTCATTTGCAAATGGGAGGGTTATAAGTCTGAGTAAATGCCATAATTATTTCCTCTGTCCTCTTTCTCTTCCTGCTACCTAACTAGCTAGATGGCATTTTTATCATACTTTAAGGTTTGCAAAGTGCTTTACATGTCATCTCAACTGATCCTTACAACGAAGGTATTAATATTGTCCCCATTTTACATATGAGGAAACAGGCTCAAACAGGTTGAATGACTTGCTCGAGGAAGAGGAAGTCACACAGCTAGTAAGAGTCTGGATCAGAATTTGAATTTAGGTTTTCCTGACTGTAAGTGCCATGTTCTATCCACTGGACCATCTAGCTCCCTCTGTTTTGTAGGTAGGTAACAAACACCTGATAAGCTCAATAGAGGCAGAACAGTGTTTATAGTGCAAAGGTTCTTAAGTGGGAATCCATTAGAAAATGTCAGGTCTGTGAACTTGGATGGGGAAAAAATGACATTTTCATCTCAATAGAAATGCTTCATAATCCTATGTATTTTATTTTATGCACTGTGAATGCTACCTGAGAAGGGTCCAATAGGCTTTGCCAATCTGCCAAATTGTCCCAAGATACAAAACAAGTTTGAGTTTGAGTCCTAACTCAGATACCTCCCATGGGAAGTCATTTAACATCTTTGAAGTCTGATGTTATGAGCCAGCCAAAGTGAATGAAAATAATATACTCCAGGTGTATCTTAGAAATGGGCTTTTTTGTTCTTTTTTAATTATTTAATTAGAATTGCTGATAAAGTTTTATATTACTTGCATCCAAGTTTCTTTATATGTCAAAAGAGAGCTGAAGCATCATGGAGAAGGCAAAATAAAATTAGCATTAGGAACTTTTTTCAAAAAGAATAAAAAGGCCTTTTCCTTAAAAAGATAAAGTACTGGAGATATAACTAATAGATTTGGGTTCTGAATGTCAAGGAGTTCCTTCAGATTTCAGAGTTCTACGTGTGAGGTTAAGAAACTGTCTGGGTCACAGAGTTAAATTCTACTGAGTGCCAAGCATGCAAACAAGAGAAAAGACAGAATGGGAGATTTTTGTAGGGGTATCCAAAAAGGGAAATGAGGAAATGGTGTAAAGAATGACCTGAGGGTCAAAGAGATATACCAAGGTTATAGTTTAGCCAGAGGTAATATGCTTAAGGAAGGACCTACTACAGAAAAAAGGGGTCCTGCACCCAAAAATAGAGGGTCTGGGTTTAAATTCTAGCTCCACCTGTGTAGTCAAGTCCCTTGACCTCCCTGGGCCTCAGTTTCCTCATCTGTAACACAAAGTTTAGATGAGATGGTCTTTGAAATCTCTCCCAGTTCTAGAACACTGAACCTATGAAGATAACCAGAAGTCATCATGCCCAAAACTCAAGGTCAGTCTCTAAAAGTCAAGAGGCTTGGGGTAGTGACCAACAAGGGTCTCTAGTTCACTCAAAGACCAATCTGGGAATGATAATAAAGTAGGTAAAGAGAAGTCTGGGGAACACCAAAAGAGATGATATAAAGAAGAATGGAAAAAATCTGAGGCAGAAATCAACGAGTGTGAAAATTTCAGTATATTTTTCATATTTCTTTTGAGATATCACTGCGGAGAACTGAGATTAAATAGTTATAGGTATCATGGTTTGATGGCGAATTAAAACATACATCACACCAAACAGTCTGCTTTCAAAATAAATAATAAAGTAGGTCTCTTGCCCCTGAGTGACTCATATATTGTCTTCAGTAGCCAAGAGTCCTACCCGCCCCGATCCCCAACCTACCCAAGCATTAGGAAATCCTGGAGACCGATGTGTGTGGCAATATGCAAGGCAGACTTAGAAAAAACATTTCTTTGAAGAATTTTTCCCCCATGGCACATTTTTAAGTCTTGAAAAGCACTATTGTGGAACAGTATGAAAGACTTCCCTATCCACTGGGAGTTCAGGGTTTAGATGTTTCCAAGAGTATCTGCGTGTGATGTGAAGGTAGAGAAAGCCAAAGAAAAGGGATGGGGGTGAGGAATCAAAGTGAGGGCAGGCATTTATCTTACAGGTGCTTCCTTCAACACCTAATATTTTAATCACCTGCAAAGAAGGTGTGTTCCTTTGAAGAGGCTAAAAAGGGAGGCCCCCTTACTTTTTTTTTAAACATTGGCCAGCATGAAAGGTCATTATGTAAACAGATAAACATAATTCCCAAGGATAGTCTTGGATTTCTTGAGACTCTGAATCAGCTTTTTTCAAGCTATTGCTTTTCTCAATTTCATTCATTTTGAGCATCTGCAATAAAGATTAATTCCATAACAGGCCAGGGCATGAAAGCTGTGCACTATTAGGAGTTAATTCTAACAAATTGACTCTGAAGTCATATTGTATAGAAATCAGATTTATACTAAATACTCCAAAGAAACAGCACCAGGACTCCAAATATTCCCAAGCAAAGCAGGGTGAGAATAAGGGTCAGCTCAAACATCCTGAATGGTAAAGGGATAGATTCCTCACACCATAACAGTTAAACATTACTGTATAAATACCACATAGGTAGTGGAGCTGTTAAAGTTATTGGGATGTATATATTCACTTCTTGGTGCATCTACACTTGTGACATTCAGCCTGACCTCGTACAGGTAGAATTACTGTACAACAAGGTTTAGTACTAACCCCTCAAAGAATCCCATTAAGAGGCAATAAACAAACAAAAAAGGATGGAATTATGGAGAGGCTGATGGAAATAAGGAAATTCAGAGGATCTAAGAGTAAAGACTGGCTAAGCTACATGACCATAAAGGAATGCCATAGTTTAGCAACCCAAACATCAGCTGTAAACAAGAAACTAAAATACGTAAGTAAAAGATCCAGATCAATTTTGATTTAGAGTGAATGTGCATTCTGGTTCTAACAACATGATACAAGCAATGATGAAGCCAAATAGAATGACTGAAGAATCACATAGAGACCTTCTTACATTCCAGAACCCCCACTTCTAGTTTCAAACAATACAGCTTCCCTTTACCTTTTCTGACATCTTGTCTTGACCGATTGCCTCAGTGCTGGGCAATGATGGTGTTGCGGATGGTGTCACTGATGGAGTTGCTGATGGTGGAGGAGGTGCTCTACGCTTCTTTATGTCTGATGACACTCCTGAGATGTTGCTAAGGGAAAGGGATGGACCCAACGTAAGGGAACGAGAATTCACAGATGGGGAGTTGGGTGTTGTTAAGCAGCCCTGAAAAAACAAGCAAGCAAACAAAACCAAAAATGAGTTAAAATAATATTTTCTAGGAAGCTGCATCTTAAAAATCCAAACTATTTCTTTCTAGTTAACGTTTATTTTTATCAGACTGAGAGTTCACCTTGTAGCTTCTCTGGTAACATGAGAGTAGCTACTCACATATGACAAAGGACTTTTCCTAGTTTTCTTTTTATTACTGTTCAGTTATTTCAGTTGTGCCTGATGCTTTGTGACCTCATTTGGGGTTTTCTTGACAAAGATACTTGGAGCGATTTGCCATTTCCTTCTCCAGCTCATTTTCCAGATGATAAACTGAGACAAACACGGTTAAGTGACTTGCCAGGGTCACACAACTCGTGTCTGAGGCTGGATTTGAACTCAGGAAAGTAAGCCTTCCTGACTTCAGATCCAGTGCTCTATGCACTAGCCATGTACATGGGAGTAGAGGGTCACATAATTAGTTTTATAGGGTCAGAACTGGGATGTCAGATGTTTTATAACACAAACCCTTCAATTTCTTAATGTGAAAACTGAGACCCAGGAAGGTCAAATGATATGTTCAACTTCTGGCAAGTAATGTCAGAAGCAGAATTTAAACCTAGAACCTGCAACTTCAGAGTTGGTTACTGCATTATATAACCTCCTAATATACGGTAGTCAGTCATTCAACAAACATTAATTAAGCATACTCTACCAGGCACAGAATATCCTAAGGATGCAAAGAAATGCAAAAGACAGTCCCTGTTCTCAAGGAGCTCAAAGTGTAATTAAGGAAACATGTACAATTAGGTTATCTATATAATCAATTAAGAGATAATCAATAGAGGAAAAGTACTTCTCACTAGCATTAAGGACTGATAAAGGTTTCTTGGACAAGGAAAAATTTTAGCTAGGATTTAAAGAAAGCCAGGGAAAGTAGCAGGTAGTTATAGGAACTCAGAGAATTTCAGGCCTGAATTTCACATGCCAGTGAAAATGCCTGGAGTTGGAAGATGGTGTGTTTTCTGCAAGATAAAGCAAGACCAGTGTTACTAGACTGTAGAATAAATATATGGAGGGAGGGAGTAAAAAAAAAAAAAAAGGATTGAAAAAGGTATGAGGAGGCCAGGTTATGAAGAGTTTTGAGTACCAAGCAGAGAATTTCACATTTGAATCTGAATAAAATAGGATAGGAAGGGGAGAGAGAAAGGAAGGAAGGAAGGGGAGGGCTAAATTGTCATTCTTGTGCTTTAAGAAGATCATTTTGACAAAGTAGAGGATGAACTAGATTTAACTTCTAACTAAGGTGTATTCTTCCTAGATAGGGCATATTTCAGTATAAATAGCTGGCTAATGATATGAATGACTGTTAATTGCAAGCACCCTGACACATCCAGGACGACCTGAAGGCACAGGTTCTTAGATGTATGTATGTGTGTGTGTGTGTGTGTGTGTGTGTGTGTATGTGTTCGTCCTTCATTGCTAAAGAAGACCATGCCATCAGAGAAATGGCATGACTTGCACTTGACTTTGTTTTGAGTGAGGGAAGGCTGTGCAGGTCACCAGCCTCACTTTTCCTCCAGAGCCATCTGAATCCAGTGACCAGATGTTCATTAGGATGACTGGAGATGACCCAGGATGAGGCAGCTGGGGTTAAGTTACTTGCCCAAGGTCACACAGCTAGTGAGTGTCAAGTGTCTGAGGTGAAATTTGAATTCAGGTCCTTGTGACAAAGTTATTACTCTTCAGATGTTAAGATATAGTCTGTGCCTGGGGACAGCTAGATGGTGCAATGGATAGAGCACCAGTGCAGGATTGTGTGTGTAGGGAGGAGTAAGGGGTGGGAGAGGCTCCTTAACACCTACCCAGAGTCTCATCTGGCACATGAACCTTCTTCTAAAGAGTAAGCCCCCAAAGTAAAACCTCACCTCAAGAGTGTGTGTGTGCACACGC
>CM053772.1:62003582-62027323 GCA_028658325.1 Potorous gilbertii | reverse complement strand
TCCTCCTCAAAGTTTAAGGGTAGAGATTTAGGAATAGAGAGTTTGTCCCATGGTCCTTCCTAAACCAAGGTTTTAATACCACCTGGAGGCCAATGAAAGTTCTTTGCAAGGATGGATAGATCCTCTCATAAACTCTAATGGTATGCAGATGAATGTGAGTCAAGAGACTGAGAATGGGGTTTTTTTCTGGGTTCTGGAAAGCTAAACTTGAATAGATAAAGTGGAGTGACTATTGGTATGTGACTGTAGATCATTGAAGGAGATTGGTATTTATTGTGTAGGTGTAGAGATCCATTAAAGCAGGGACTATTTATCCTTTTATTTGGTGGGTGATAATACCCTTTTAGCAATCTGGTTAGGCCCATGGATCCCTTATCAGAATGTTTATAAATGCATAAAATAAAATACATGAAATTAATTTATTGAAAGCCTGATATGCAAGTATTTTTTTAAGTTCATGGATTACAGGATAAGAATTCCTGCATTGAAGGCTTTGGAACAGAGGAGCTTTGAACCAAGAAAGGTGGGGTCGACCTGGAAATTCAATTCAATTCAACAACACTTGCTTGGACCTGGCATGAGAGGTCCAAGTCAACGAGATTCTTGGGATTCCAGTCTAGTGATGTCAACTGTCTTATTGTTCCTCCCATACAATGTTCCATTTCCATGTTCTGTATTTTCATTGACTGTTTCTCATCCCTGGGATGCTCTTCCTCTTTACCCTTCCCTCTTGGCTTTCCCAAGGATTAGCTAAAAGATTTTCTGCAGGAATCCCGTCCTGATCCCCCAAATGCAAATTCCTTTCCTTTGAAATTACTTCCAGTTTCCTCTGTATATGTCTTGTATGTGCATGGTTGTAGACCTTCCTTAAGGGAAGAGACTATTTTTGCATTTTTTGTATTTCCAGCATGTTTATGGCTTGAAGTGAGGACTTAATAAATTCTTGTGGACTGACTGACTTCTCTGAAGGGTTTTGTATTACATGGGATACAAAGAAGCAAGTACAAATTATATACAAATAAACACAAAACAATTTTCTGGGTGGGGTTTACAATAACAGGTGAATCAGGAGAGGCCTCTTGAAATGTGTAGTATTTGAGGTAAGCTTTGAAGAGAACTGGGACAAGTGAAAGGAATTCTGGCAGAAGACAAGGTTTTGAGGTGTTTGGTCAATGTGGTGGACTGAAGGGTCTGGATCAGATAAGCGTGAGAAGCAGGAGGGAGCAGAAAAGGACCTGTGTGACAGTCAGCTGGGACAAGAGCAGATAAGTGGGAAAAGTGACAAGACAGAGATCAGATAAGGGCATGGTCACCAGCTGGGTCAGAACTAGATAAGGCAATGCCGTATCAGACTTGGAAGCAATGCTCTATGAAGCGGTCACGCTGAATTGATAACATCCCTCAGGAAAGTGTGACAAACATAGAGCATCTGGGGGCTGGCTCATAAAGTCCCTGGCATGGGCAATTTGTCTTGGCCTCAGAGGGACCCTACTTAAGAAACTCAGGCTTTGCTAGGGCAATATTTTAGGATTAAGAGCTGGAATACAAATGGAACTCTGAGATTACATTGTACCACCCTCATCATTTAACAGATGAGGAATTTGAAGTCCAGAGACGTCAAGGTCACATCTTAACTTAGTGACAGAACCAGGATATAAACCCAGGTCTTTTGACTTCACATACAGTAGGCTGTCCTGCAGATGCCTTGTTCCCAAGAGTTCTTTGTCTTTAGAAAAGGTGCACAGTTTTCAAGATCCAAGGCTCCCTCCCCTCTTCCTTGGGACACTGGTCTTATAATTTGCTTCCGATGAGGAGGAGAGTGTGGAAGAAAACCCAAGGAAGGAAGTGGTAAAGAACCCCTGACAGGAAATGATTTGTTGAAGGCAATGTTTTAAGAAATAAAACCAAAAACAGCATTCACAAAGAATCAGTGGGGTGGGGCCCAGAAGAAAGGAGAGCAGACTGTGATGGTAGGAAAATGGAAAAGGAATCATAGAAGTGGGAGATGTGTGGAAGGGAGGATTGAAAGAACTTGGATATGGGAGGGGCAGGGGAAGGAAAGATGAAGTACAAAATGATTTTAAAATTTAGAGACTGGTAATTGGGAAGGCGATAGAATTAAAAGCAATACTTTGATACTTTTGGGAATCCATGACTCAGTATATATGAGCACCGTCTCCACAGATGACACTTACCACCTCTCTCCCTCCTCCTCCTTTCCTTCTTTTACCTGCTATATCATTCTTGTCCATGTTTTTCCATAAATCTTCCTTGGAGGAGCAAACCCACATCCTCTACATATATACACACATGCATATTAAAATACATATATGTAAAAATACATATATGTATACACATATCAGTACACTCATATGTGTATATGCTGCATATAAACATATATACATACATATATTCATTCATTTATTCATTCATTCATTCTTTTATTCATATTATTTCTGGGGATACCAATGGATACCTGGTCCCTTATGTATTATCTCTTAGCCTTGCTAAATAACTAAGCCACCTATTTTCCCAGATATATCCTTGGTTGTCAATGCCTTTATTACCTGATGCTCATTATTTTAATGCAGGGAAATTATTTTAGTTTAAAAAGAATTAATGAAATTTGACAACAAAACTATAAAAAGCCAATTCACTAATGAATCCTCTAAATTTTTTCCCTCTTGCTCAGAAGTTATTATAGTGTTTTGGGTTTGAGCTACAATGTAGGCATATTAGGAACAAGCCCAGCTTATTATTTCTTACACTATATTATAAACTCAATTTTGGATTAGATCTGGGAACTACGTGTCATTTTCCCATTATATCAGAACTTCCATATCATGGCTTTCTATTTTTTAAAAAATCACCTCTCCAATAACCAGCAATAGACCAAGCACAGACTTAGCAGTCAGGAGCCCCTAAGTTGCATTCTGGCCTTGTGTTTCATCCCTTTGGGCCTTTGCCTTCTTTTCTATCTCTATGGATTGAACCACAGGACTTAGAATCATAAAGACTTGGGTTTAAATCTTTCTAAGTGTTGGATTTCTGGTGTGCAAAATGCAGATAAATGATGCCTCAAAACTTCCCTCACGGAGTTGTCATGTGGTTCACATGAAACCGCTTTACCAATCTTAATACACCACACAGGATGTTAAAACTTATCAAAACTTAAATTGCACTAAGACTTTGGGGACATCCTGTATAAAATATCAGTTATTTTTTTAGTAGTGGTATGCGGGCACAGTGGCTGCTCCCTCCAGAGGGGCAGATTGTAACCATTCTATGCCATCCCATCTTGTTTTAACACCACTGAATATCCTCCACCCAGAGTCCAACTGGGAGACTTCCTCTGGGCCTCTTAAAATGGTGTTCATCCAGCATCCTTTTGCTTTATTGTTAGCCCATCTCCATTTCAAAAAACACTAGGATAAATTAGATAAATAGATCTCTCCTTCTTCAGCAAATCTTATAAAGAAAGCAAATTATTCTATGGCTGAGAATAAAAAGAAATTATTTTCAAATGTTTAGCTGATAGACTGGGTTTAGCAATTATTTGTTGTTTATGGCAAACATTTGTGATTTTCTTCTAATTAGATAAATGAGTTTTGAGTCACAAGACTTTCCCCCCTTCCTTTTCCCCTCTCCATTTCATGTTTAGATAAAGATAGAAAGATATGGTTCCTAAAACTTATGGGCACACAAAAACATAAGTATGTCCTGCTTGGTAAAAACTTGTTGACTAGGAGTTATAGTAGAAGTGTGATCTGTGAACTTTCTATCAGGAAGCTATTGTGATCAGTCCTAGATTTATATAAATTTATATAATTTATAAATTATATTATATTTTATATATAATATATATTATATTATAAAGTATATAATTTATAAATTATTATATAAATAAATTTATATATAAATTAACCCCATTTTCTCATAAAACAAGAAATAATTTCTACTCTTCTTAACCCAGTGTCCCCCTCTCGGCCTTCACTTAACTTTTCATGTAGTCTACCTGGCTACTCATTTCTCTCCTGGTAAGGAAATAGCTTTTTATGGAAATATGTTGTCACACATCCAAATTCTGTCTTGCCTCGCATTTTGATAATTGAATTAAGTGGCACTTCACAGATAAATGATGGACCTTTCCTTAATAACCTCGGACCGAGTCCTGCCATTTCACAAAGATGAATATTTGGCAAATGAAATCAAACTTAGGCTCTTTTTTTTCCTGCGATGTAAATCATACACAGTTATTTTAAATTTCACAGATTCTTCACGTTTCCTTTTTTTAATTGCTTGTGCTCAAAGAGTTTGTCCTTTGAGAATGCAAAGTCACTTCCATACCATGATGATGCACTGGAATAGGACCTTGGTGAACAATAGATGTAAATGCTTAGCATTCTAAAGTACATCGAAGCAAATAATTTGAGAAGCCCTGCTCTTATCACTATTAAAATTCTTTTTTGAGTAACAAAAATTAGTCTATAGCACCCTCTGGTGAGTCTAACATGTAATTAAACTATTAATGACTATATTAAGCGGAAATACTGGAAATTCATTTTATCAGACTGAATTGTCTTTTTTTTTTCAAAAGATTCAATTCAGTAACTTTCTCTGTTTTCTTCCTATGCCCTCTGTTCTTCCTCCTCTTCTACTTCTTGTTCTCCTTTTCTTCCTCTCTCTTCTCTCTCTTCCTCTATATTTTCACTATTAACAGGTTTGATTTTTTAATTTACATTTTAATTGTTTAGTTACATGCTAGGTAAGATAGCCAATAAAGGATATTTGACAGAGAAATGGTCCAAGACTTATGATCTGCATTCAAGACTCCCCTCTGACACATACCTATGATGTGTCTCTGGGTAAGTCATTCCTCCTCTCCGTGTCCCAGGCAACTTCCTAAAACTATTAGCTGTAGAACAAGTGCCAATCTACACTGATAGAGATAATTAGTTCTTTAGCAGGAGTTCCATTTACCAATGACATTACAAGACCTCCAACTCCTACCCTCAAAAAGCTGGAAAAAAATTGGTATGATGGGTTTCTTTAGTCTAACAATCATAGTTATAATTCAACAAACATTACAAGGTGCTATGCTAGGTGCCGAGTAGACAAAGAAAAAAATAGTGACTAGGGGAACGTAGCAGGAACTACATATGAAGTAACCGAAGGTAGGAAAATCAGCCCGAAGAACTGTGGGGATTATTTTGATAATGAATATCAGAGCTTTTTGGAAGGCCTAATGGTCTATTCAAATATGTTGCTATAATAAAAATAAACTTAGAGATGTCCTACAAATTTCTCTCAGTAACTTTTGCCCCCACCTACTCTTTCTGATGGGAATGTATGTTTGAATAGTAAGGTCCAGGTTCGATTCATCCCATAATGGCCCTGTCTCTTCCAAGCCCTTGGATTTGGCTTTGGCTGCTGAATTTGATGAGGAACTCAAAGTAGCCTAGGAACTCCTCCTCTTTTCTCTAGGAAGCTCTGTCCAGAAATTCCTTCACAGGGTGTTCCCCTTCCAGGAATTCCTTCATAGCTCTGCCACAATCATTCCAGAGTGTCTATCTCTAGGGGCGAGGGATTTCATGGGGCTGGAGGGCTGTGTGGTTAAGCAGCATTCCCCTGGCTTCCCAGGCCTTCCAGGCCTCCCATTCCACTTCCTGTGTATAGATGTATTTATCTACATCTCTCAACTGTAAACTAGCATCTGTTCTCCTTTCTAAAGGCCAAAACTATGGGTGGGGCTCATATGTACACTAGCCATGATCCACTTACCCTTAATGTGATATCAATGGGCCCATGGTAAGGGGGTTGTGCTTTAATCATGGTTCTTAGATACTCTCCAAATCAACAGACTTTGTGAAGGTGTAAACCTCCTATAATGGGTAGCCCTTTAATTTACATTAATTCTCAATCCATAATTAATTGAACAATATTATTTCTCTGGATCAACATTTGCCCACAAGGGTTTGTCTACCTTCCAAAAATAAAATAGAACAAAAGCAAACAAATCCTAATACATAACTGATTTATTTTTAAAAAACAGTTACTAAACCAGTCAATCCACAAGTACATTGTTCAGTCCCCGGGGGTATAGACAAAACTGAAATAATCTATGCCCTCCATACATATGTCCATCATACAGGTGATCTGGGGAGGAAAGCGTAACCAACTTGGAGGGAATCAGGAAAGGTTTCATGTAGAAGGGTCCATTTAGGGGGAATGTTGGAGGAGACTAGGATTTCTAAGAGGCAGAAGTGAGTGGGGAGCACATCCTAGGCAAGGGATGACAGTGAGGAGATAGTGAGCCATGTACATATGAGTTGCAGTTAGAAGGCCAGTTTGGATTAGATAGTTACATGAGTGAAAGGAAGGTGGGTTGGGGTCATGCATAGGAAGAAGGAAGGGGTGCTAAGCTCTGGGTATACAAAAAAAATTAGGTCAAAGACATTCCTTGCTCTCAAGGAGTTCACACTACAATGATGGAAACATTCTGCAAATAACTATGTATAAACAATTCCTAGAGAGGACAAACTGGAAAGAATAAACAGAGGGAAAGTACTAGAATTAAAGGAGATAAGAGAATGCTTTTGGTAGAAGGTGGGATTTTCACTGGTATTTGAAGGAAACCAGGGAAGCCAGGAGGTAGATGAGGAAGGAGAACACTCCAGGCATGGACAACTAGTGAAAATTCCCTTAATTAGGAGATAAAATGTCTCATGGAAGGAACCAAGAGGGGGCCAGTGTCACTGGATCTTGGAGTATGTGTGGGGAGGGGACATAAGGTTCAAGAAGACTATAAAAGTATGGAGGAGGGGCTGGGTTAAAGAGGGCTTTGAATGACAAGCTCGGGATTTTGTATTTGATCTGGAGGCAATAGGGAGCTATTGGAGTTTAATGAGTAAGGGGATGACGTGGTCAGATTTGAGCATTCAGAAAAAAAGAACATTTTGACAATTGAATAGAGGATGAGTTTTCATAGGAAGAAACTTAAGGTAAAGAGACCAAGCACCAGGTTACTGCAATAGGTTAGGCATAAAGTGATAAGAACCTACACCAGCATCAGAGCAGAGAAAGGGGGCATATATGAGATAGGTTATGAAAGTAAAATTGACAGGCCTTGGAAACAGATTGGATTTAGGGGGTGAGATAGAGTGAGGGGTTGAGGTAGGGGTGTGTGTGTGTGTGTGTGTGTGTGTGTGTGTGTGTGTGCATGTGTTTGTAGTGGGAGGGTGGGTGACTGAGTACTGGTTGATGAATTGTTGTGTGGAGTGTCCGTCTATAGTTAAAAGGATACTCTGGGCCACATTCAGAAATTGTAAACATCTTCAGTCAGTTGACTGTAAAGGAAGGTTGCAGAAGAAAGAATAAAAGAGAAAAATCCTTGAACTGAATATGAAGGAGAAATGACTTATGGAGGTAATTTTGAGGGATTTGGATTTAAGGAGGTCAGAAGTTAATTTGAGGACCAGAAATTTGGGAGAATTTAGGGCTCAAAAGAAAGAGAAAAGCAGGTGTGCAAAATCTGAAGACAGATTCACCCTGAAGGGGGCCTCAATCTGAAAGGAGTCAAGGATCAAAGAGCAAGGATGTGTAGCGAGGGTCTCAAGGAGAAAGCAAAGGCAAAGATGAAACCAATTGGTTGAGTAAATTGGCAAATGAAATGAGTTGACGAAACAAATAAAGTTGGTGAGGCAAGGGAAAAGGGTTTGGGGCAGTTTTCAAATTGCTGACAGAAGGGAAGATGGAGGAGAGAGAAAAGAAAAGATGGTGATTCTTAGGTGATGAAGAGGTGATAAAAGCATATAAAAGGACCTTTATATCCTTTTATCTGGTATACTCTTTATATCCTTTTATCTTATACTGGTACCCAGTACCAGGGTACTGGGGAAGAGAGGTTCTGGTTCCTCCCCTTGCTTCTCCATTTGTATATACTTTGTATTTGCTTGTCTGTCTACATGTAGGTGCTACTGATTGTCATTTTTGGAAAATTGAGAGACAGCCTATAACTCCACAGCTCATTCACTTCCTTTTCTACCTCTTAGCAAATAAATCCACTTCTAATTTCAATTCAAATGTATATGCAAAGTTTTGGGGGTGTGTATATATGCACCATCCCTTGATTTCCCATATTTTGTTCCCAACCTGACCTAGGCAAAGAATATTTGGTTGAGTAGAATTAAAAAAATAAAACAAAGATCCATACTTTCTGAGCTTCATGTTGTTCTCTATAAAAATATTGTGTGAGAGTGAATGACCAGGTAAGGTTTCAAGGAGCTTTAAGAGATTTGTCTCTAGCTTCTGAATCCCTTCTGTGTTTGTTCCAAGAGGCTCTGGCTGCTGACTGTCATAGAGAGTTGTTCTGGAGGTAAGGTGCTCTGTTTATGTTTCCTTAGGTGGTTGTATGTGGATTTGTGGTTCTACCTGTGCTATCTCTGAGTCCACGTAGAGAACATATCAAAAAGCGGGGCTGAGAGAAAATAATTTTTGCGGGTTTAACACGAGATCATGTGTCTAGCCCCTTATAACTAAATGCAATTTTCCATCCCTAGAGGAAGAATGTCCCATGGTAGGCATGGTAGGCATGAGGAAGTGATGAAGCTGCTCGAGATTAGATCATTCAGCATTATGTTCTTTGTGACTAAAGGATGTTTGGTCAGAGACCATAACCAAGATCATCCCTTACTTTAAAGTCATGAAATTAGGGGTTTGTCTCCAAATATCTCTTTTCTTTTTAATAACCTGCTATGGCTAGATTATCCATGAGTGTATCTTAATTATTTTCAAACCTATTTTATACTTTTTAGTCAATATCACTTATTCCAGTAATGAATTCCGTAAAGAGATCATTCAGTTTCTACTTGCCCTCTAGAACTGTTGCAACCTGGGATCAGCTGGGAGTTATCTGGAGTTCTTAATTAATGGACAAACACTATGTGTCAGGCACTGTGCTAAGTACACAAATAGGCAGAAAGATGGTGCATACCCACAATGGAAGATGTAACCAACAAAACCAGGAGACCAGGGGAGGTGGTATAGAGGAGATCAAAGCAAGGTGACAGTGGAGCAAGTAGATCCAAAACATGCACTATTTGTTTAGTCCTTTGCGAGCCAGCATTTGTCATAGTCCTGATGGATGCAGGGACTAAAAAAACCAGAGTCTTTATAAATTTGGGGAGGTGGGAATTGCTTCTGGTAAGTTTCTATGCAAATAGGAGTCAGAATTATAGTGCCAACTAGCCAAGACCAAGATGTGGGCAGATAAGTCATGGATCTAAAAGCACCTGGAATAGGGTGTGTGTGTGTGTGTGTGTGTGTGTGTGTGTGTGTGTGTGTGTGTGTGTGTGTGTGTGTGTGGTGCGGGTAGTGTTAAGTGTTGAAGACGAACAGGGTCAAGACTATAAACTCAAAATCTGAGAGACGACTACAAAGAGACAGTGTGGAGGACTTGGACAAGCAATGAAGCATCCTGCTAAACAATGACTAACCTCAGTTGGCCACATTTAATTGGTCAGTGTTCTTATCTGTGGTTTTATGCCCAGGCAAATGTAGTCAGTCTCATCAATCCCACTTACCAGTTTTTGCTGAAGATCTTTCAAGAGAGAAGGGAATGCTGACCACTGTGTCCTCCGTGTTCTCTATAGAAATGCCATATCCACCTTGTTCTCAGGGGAGGGGATGATGGAAGGCTTGACCATGAATTTCATCTCATATTAGCTGTGTAAACCTAGGTAAGTCACTTAACCTCTTAGTTTCATTTTTCTTACCTGTAAAATGGAGAAAATCAAATCTATAGTATTTTAATCATAGCATTTTTCTTAAGATCAACTGAGACAATGTATATCAAGCACCTGTTATTGTAATGATGATTTTCATCTGCTTATGACATGCCCTTTGCCAGCACAGACTTAGGGCTGGCACAAAAGTCCCCCTGGCTTAGCAGGGATTTAACACTTTGAGAAGAAAACTGTATGATGTAACTGTTCAAAAAGGTGGTGAATTTTATCTGGCAGCAGAGGTCAGCATTTCACTTCTTCCATTGTTTAGAAAAAGCATTCCTAGAGGTAGAAGAGGGGAGAGAAGATGGTAAATTGAGACAAGATGAATTCTATATAATACTAGTCAGTTTCCTACTCAAATCCCTATTCATTGAGAAAGAAAGCAAAGGGCTGAAAGAAACATCTTTTATTTTCTGTAGTTTAGTTTCAGTTAAAAGATGTTAACCACCTCTGCAAAGACAGAAGCTGATTTGTAGTGTGAATATCCTCTCTAAAATGATTGGAGAACCACTTCCTTACGTAACTCACTTAGAGAGCTAATCAGCTATACGAATCAAGGCTGTCATTCTTGACACAGGTGTTGTCAAAGTAAGCCATGATACTCTGAAGTTTTGATAGGAATTATACAACTTTGTCAGGTAGAGAAATAATTCAGAGCTTTTCTAATCAGGAGCAGCAGGAGGAACGTGTTACTTATAGTAAGTTAGAAAAATTCTTTGCTGTGTTAGAAAGCTGTTAATACCTCCGGGCAGCTAGGTGGCACAGTGGATAGAGTGCTGAGCCTGGAGTTAGGATGACTCATCTTCCTGAGTTCAAATCTGACCTCAGACACTAGTTGTGTGACTCTGGGCAAGATGCTCGACCCTGTTTGCCTCAGTTTCCTCATCTGTAAAACACATTGGAGAAGGAAATGGTAAGCTACTTTAGTATCTTTGCTAAGAAGATCCCAAATGGACTCATGAAGCATCAGATATGGGTGATGACGACTGAACAGCAAAAATTGCTCTGGAGTTGAGTGTGTGTGTCTTTATGTTGGTTAGAAGTCATCAAAGTGGAGAGAATACTAGATTTGCTGTCAAAAGATCTGGATTTACAAGCTCTGCCCAATACCTAAATGACTGTGGATAAGTCACAACTTCTGTAGACCTTAGTTATCTAGAAAAGGAGGGGATCATTCAAAGTGAACTCTGAAGTTTCTTCCAGATCTGACTCTATAATCCTGTGGTCTTGGTCTTGGCTGTCTGACTAATTAGATATGTGACCTAAAGGAAAACATATTTTCTCTGAGTTTGTTTTTTTATATGCTAAGTAATGATAATACATACTCCTTGCCCTGGATCTTAGGATCATAGATCAAGAGCCAGGAGGGACCTCAGAGAAAATTATGCCCTGCCTTGTTAGGAGATATGGATCTAGAGGGAATTGTTCAGAGAGTACAGAGCCAAGGTGGAGGCGAAATAGTTGTTCAGCAGTCCCACAAAAATTAGTTTATGTTTCAATATTAAGTATCCTCCTAGGAGAATATAAAAGGAATTATGTGTTTCTATTTCAGGTTTTAAGGTTTTCTAAATGAATGCTTATGAATCTTTTATGTTTGAACTGTTTCTTTTGTGTGAAATAAAATAACTGTTCCATACTTGATCTATATTCTGTATCAACTATTCTAATCTCTTCTAATTTTACAAAAAAAAAAAAGAAACTAAGACCCACATAAGTTGGGTGACTTGCCAAAAGTCACAAAGATAGAAAATGTCAGGGGTGAGATTTAAATGTAGGTTTTCTATTTCTGTTGTTGTTGATATTTAGTCATTTTCAGACATGTCTAACTCTTCATGACCCCATTTGGGGTTGGCAAAGATACTTTTCTTTCTCCAGATCATTTTACAGATGTACGAAATTGAAACAAACAGTGTTAAGTGACTTGGCTGAGGTCACACAGCTAGTAAGTGTCTGAAAGTTAGATTCGAACTCAAGAAGATGAATCTTCCTGACCTCAGGTTCGACACTCTATCCACTGTGCCACCTAGCTAGCTGTCCCCCTTCTAATTCTAGAGACAACATTTTTAAAAACAATTTTTTAATTTACATTTTCCATTTCTTTATATCATCATGGCATCTCATCTATCTGTCTTTCTTCTTGTCCAAGAACCACATTCTTTATGTTACAGTTACTGTCGTTACCCTAAGCTAACAGGTCATTCAGATGACCTAGTGAGGTAGTAATGCTAAGTGAAAGTTCTTTGAAAACTGTGAAGTACCGCTAATGTGAAAAATATTTTTATTATTATATCATTTATTTAGAAATTTAATTGGATGATATTTCAGTTTGGGTATTTGTTATATAGTTATATTTTGGCAATAAATAGTTTAAGATTAATATTTGATGAAGAGAGGAAGCATACATACATATATCTATATTATATATGTATTATATATAGAGGAGTAGCTAAATGGCACAGTGGTTAGAGTGCTGGGCCCTGGAGTCAGGAAGACCTGAGTTCAAACTTGGCCTCAGATACTCACAACCTACATGACTCTTGGCAAGTCACATAACTCTGTTTAGCCTCAGTTTCCTCATCTGTAAAATGAGCTCAAGAAGGAAATGGCCAAGCACTCTGGTATCTTTGCCAAGAAACCCCAAATGAGGTCATGAAGTCAGATAACAATTATGTATAGTGGGTAGAGAGCCTCCTTTGGAGTCATAAAGACCTGGGTTCAAATGCAACGTGTAATGAATACTGGCTGTGTGACCTTAGCCAAGTAACTCAACCTCTCACATCCCCAGGCAATTCTATATAGAATTAGATAATTCTATCGAAGGACTTGTGTTCAATCCCAGCTCTGCCACTTCCTGCCTATGTCACCTTGGGCGAGTCACTTAAACCTCTGGGCATCAATTTTCTCATATTTAAAATGAGGTGGTTGGACTAGATGGCTTTCCAGATGTAAATCTATGATTCTGAGTGGCAGATGTGTTGTGTTCAGCTTAAGTTAAAGGAATTTCTGCATTGGTGGTTGCCTGTTGGTCATAACACAGGTCTGGACCACAAGAAAAAAAGCACAAAAAAATTGACGATAGCTCTTTAAACTATTTGTCAGAAGATGGGCTGCTGATTTAAGTTATCAAAAAGTTAGGGGTTTTTATTTCAGGTTTAAAGTTTTTGTAAATGCATACTTATGTGTCTTTCATGTTTGAACTGTTTCATTTAAGGTGGAAAAAAATAACTGTCTCATATCTGATCTATGCTGTATATCATGTACCTTTTTAATCCCTTTTGGGGAGATCCCAGACATGAGCCAAACCTAAACTTCGTTTGAGATTTGTCTTTAGGGTTTTATTCTGGAGTAGGAACAAAATTAGACAGAGACAAAGATTGTCTTCCAGTGGGAACTTAGGCCAAATGTAATCATATTACCTTTAAATAAATAGAAATAAACAGAATAAAAACATAAGGCATTTGTTGATGCTATAATTCATGTACAGCACAAGCAGATCTCAAAGGTCAATGCTTCTGTCATAAATCATCTTCTGGAGGACAGCTTAGATTCAAAGCACTCTGTGGTGACTTACTGTCTTCAGCAAGAATGGCCCTGAACACCCAAAGTGGAAGAAACATGTGCTGACATGAAATAATATTGGATATTCCTGCAAAAGATAAACGGCAGTCCATCAAGGTTCGGTAACTAATGGCCCTATTATTCTTCAAGGATCCATGATTTCATCTATATGGGTGCTCTGTTCACCAATAAAGGCTATGATCTTCTCCACACATCAGAAGTTTCTTGAGTTGTTGCAGTCCAAGACTTCTATCAATTAATGGCAATCCTATGATAATGAGCCTCTCTAAACTTGGCTAGTTATGTCCTTGTTCAACCGACACACAACGCCTTATTGGGACAGTATTCAGAGCTTTAGTCTTTTGGAAGAACAGTCTAGGATTTGTGTTTTGTGGGCATAGCCTTTAAGAGCCACCATGTTATGATGAAGCCTTGGAGAAGGATGTTAGTGATGGAATAATCCTAATACCAGAAATTTAAGTGTTTAATTTTTCTAGGAGACCTAATGCCTATGTAATCCCATTAGGACATGTGCTTTGGACCCACGGCAAGTGGGAAAGAGGTTTCAGCTGTTCGATAAAGGCCATGTGTAACTCTGTGTGCCTCCTCCCACAATGAGGTATTGCGTCAGTGGGGACTGGCCACTGAGGCAGGAAGAGTGGCCCACTCAGACCTTAAAAGGAGTAATTGTCCTCTTACGCTATCTCAATCCTCCAACTGGCTGAGGATGTTGGATCTTTGAGCCACTTTTGGACTTCTGTGAGGGGACCTCCTTTCTTTCTCCTCTCCATGGAGAGGTATCGTGGCTGCTTTCACAGGGTAGTGTTAGCACATGTGCTGAAATGAAGGAGGCTGATCCTGAGACTAATCGCCCCTTCTGCTTTCTGCTTTTCCACCCAAGCAGAGGTAACCAAACTGCAATCATGCAAGATGGACTTTTGGGAATTCTAGGTTTCTAAGAGCTTACTGGAAGCAGTCTACAGGAAGATCAGCCTAAGTCATGCCCTGGCTTGCTAGGAGATATGGCTCTTGAGGGAACTGTTGAAAGAGTACAGAGCTAAGATAAAGGTGAAATGGTTATTCAGCAGGGCTACAAAAATTAGTTCATGTTTCAATATTAAGTATCCTTGGAGCATACAAAAGGAAATATATGTTTTGATTTCAGGTTTAAAGTTTTTCTAAATGCATGCTTCTGAATCTTATATTTGGACTGTTTCTTCTGTGTGAAATAAATAACTGTCCCATACCTCATCTACATTGCATATCAAGTACCGTTCTGATCCCTTTTGGGGAGGCCTTGGTCATGAACCTAACCTAAGATTTAAGAAATTCTCCTCAGACTTCTATTTTGGGGTGGAGACAAAATGAGTCAGAAACAAATAGAACTTATCTCTTTCTTTGGAGTCCAGGATACCCTAGAACTTAATGTCATCTGCATCCGCTGAGAACTGGAGCCCATTAATGGAACAGAATACCCCAGCCTCCTTGGACCCGCGTCTCTCCTTTTATAACTATATGTTCCTATCATTTGATAAATGCTTGGTTTAAAGTAATAAGGAACTAGATGGCTGAAGAATACTGAATGAAGTATGTGCTCTGCCTTAGCCTTATTCCCCTCCAGTTCCTGTCCTGAGAGTTCAACTCAAATCCCTTCTGGTTTGGAAATATAAGTGTCTTCCTCCTAACTTCTGGTCTGCATTTCGGCTGATCCCCTGTCTGTCTGGCCTAATTTAAGAATGGAGCTTTCTATTTCTCATCCTCTTCAGCAGGCCCCTAAGCTTCTAATCAAGTCCTTCTTTAATCCCCAGGATTGGAAAAACAACTCGGTGCACAAGGCTTCTTGACAGTGGGTCGATAGCGTCATCTTCTTTACCCAGTAATGAAACCTGCTGAATGCTGACGCCTGTTTTCAGCTTCTTTAGCTTTTCCTTAAAGAAGTCTTGCTCTCCTGAGAGGTGGCTCCTCCTCCCTGCCTTAAGCAGAAGACTATTTTAAGCAAGTACTTAGGAAGCAAAGATTTGGAGGCTTACATCGTGGATCACTTTAATGCTACTGCATCAGAATACGTTTAGGTACCAAGATATAAACTTGCTTCCAGGTTCTGCATTATTTGAGAATGAATGCACGTAATTTAAGAGCTGAACCAAAAACACAGGTGAAAATAGTGGTTATGACTAAAGCTTAGTCCAGGAGATCTGGGCTTTATTTCTAGCCAGCCACTCATTGAACCTGTGTTTCTTGTATTGGTTTTACACATCTATGTACGGTTAATACATCTATATTCTCCTTCTTAGGGATATTTTATGGACTAAATTACAAAAGATGCAATAAACACTTAGAATTTGTTGGAAAAATTTTATGCGATTATAAGATTTTTCACAATAGTTACAATTACAATGTGTTTTTGTTAAATGCTCGCATACAGAATTTGAAATTGCAAAAATTCTTGCTTAATCAGCAAGCATTTACTATGTGCCCAAAAAAACAAAAATGAAAGAACATTGGATCATATATTTTGAGCCAAAAGGAATCTTAAAGGCCATAGAGTCAAACCTCTTCTTTTTATAGATGAGGAAACTGAGGCACATCTCTTTTATCTCTATATATTGTCTGTGTGACCTCATCAGCTTCCAAGACGATTACTCCATTGGCAGACACTGGCACATAGTAGGTGCTTATTGTTTGTGGATTGACTGATAAACCCATGCCCCTTCTAAACTTCTCTATTTCTGTGGAGGACAGTAGCATCCTTCCCATCATCCAAGTTCAAAATCCCAGTGTCATCCTTATCTCCTCACTCAATTTCACCCCACATATCCAATCAATTGCCTAATCCTGTTGTTTCTATCCCCTTAGATCTTTCAGGTACAATCAGTAAAGGTAGAAACAGAAAACATGAGAAGACACATTTGCAATATTGAAAGCTTGTTCTAAGCATTGAGAAATGAAACAAGATGAAATAAACACCTTATCTGCAAGTCCCAAATGTATCAATCTCTGTTAGAGTTTTAAAAAGCTTCATTGAGGTACAAAACAGGAAGTTAGAGAATTTCTTTCTTTTTTTTCTCTCTGCTTTCAGTCTTCAGAGTACGTGCTCCTTGCTTTCCTTTCTGTTGCCTTTTCTATCTCCTGTAGATTTGGGAGCTTTCCAGCTGAACTTTTGTTTCTCTAACAGACCGTAAGTAATCTCTACTGACTGGGCTAGCTATAAGATTCATATTCTTGACTTGAATTCCATGAGAATTTTTTGGTAACATTGATTGTGTCCAATGAAGTCCAGGACTGCTTCTTTTATCTACCCCAGCACCCTCTACCTACCAATTTAAACATTTCATTAACTTTTTCCTATTTGGTGCCATACGTATTTCAAGTTGAAGGTTTTAATTTCTTTTCATCCAAAACTCAAAGATCACCATTTTAAATGAATGAACAAATAAATGTACACACGATGGCCTATATAGATACATAATGGTTACATTTAATAGTCTATAAAGCGTAGGACACTGTTCTTCATTCTAGGGTTACAAAGTCAAAAAAAAAAAAAGATCCATTGCCTCAGGGAGATTACATTTTATCAGGTGGATACACTATATAAATAGAGAAATCCAGTTAATTTGAGGAGAAAGAGAACACTAATGACTGTCTAATCACTGCCACATACACCCACATCTGTATATGTAAATATAGGTATGTATGCATATATGAAATACAGAGCATTTGTCAATCTATCTACACATGTCCTGTTTTCAAAATTTTAAAAGATTTATTTTTTCAAACATTCTCTACAATATTCTTTTATTTTTTTTTAAAGTAGCTTTATTTATGAAATCTAAGTTTTAATAATTTCATTGAATTGTTTCCCTTAGGGTACAAAGTTATTACCAGGTAACTTGAACTTCCAAAGTTTGAAGTCCTGTGTTCAATAACATCTTTTTAATCAAATATTTTTTTTTCAATTAGTGAGCATTATTTTCTCTCCATTTATCTTCCCTACTATTGGAAAAAAAAAAGATAGAGAAAACCAAAGGCTTTATAACAAATATATTCCAATTCAAGCCAATAAATATTTATTAAGCACCTACTGGGTGCCAGGAACTGTACTGTGTTAAAGATATAATTTGTAAAAAAAGAAAAACAGTCCTTGACCTCAAGCTATTTACAGTTTAAGGGGGGCAGGAGAGCTGAGGGGGGTAGCAGTGGTAGGTGGCATTAGGGGGACAGAAGAAGGACATCAGAGGGTATTTTATTCCTTGGAGTTGAAACCAGGCAGGACAGCAAATGCAAAGTGGACTGAAATGAGAGTCCAGTTTTTGCCCTCTAGAAAGGAAAGGCATTGGAAGGAGTTTGGCACATACATATGTATATGCACACATTATATACATACATATATACATGCATGCATAAATACATACATACATGCATATTCAAGCATAACAAATTCCCACCTTGACCCTGTCCAAAAAAATGCATGTTTCAATTTGTGTATGTGTATGTTTACTACTGTTTCAATACAATGCTATCAGGTAGCACAGTTGTGGTATATATTCTTCTTGAGATTCAGGCTGGTGACTCCTATAAACTCCCAGCTTCTCCCACCATTGTTTTTATTGAATTTCATTCTTTTTATATATAAAACTTCTCTATTAGAATAGCTAACTTTAAATCAGGAACAGATAAGAAAAAAACCAATCTCTGGCAGGTCCTACCAAGTTGAAAAGGATTTTAGTACAGTTCTAGACTGTCTTTTGACTGTGGGCCAGTCTGTCTAAATCAAGAAATCTCATGAGCAGTAGGTTAGCCATCAGGAGATGAATTTCTTTGTGGCCATAGTAATCCATGAAATGGATTTAATACCAAATGGCTCTCAGTCCTACACATATTCCTTCTGCATACAGATGGTAGCAGAAAAAGGGGCAGAAGGTTCAAAGAACCTTAGTAATATAGACTTTTAAAAAAATTTAAGAAGATAACTCTAATAGTTCCCAAGTTTTTGTAGTTGGAGGTTTCTTTTTAGATAAAATATTTCCCCCCTTCTTCATATATCAATAGTTCAGATTATCTGTTTGCCTTCAGAAATCTCAGTAACTGACTGCTTTTAGATTTCCTCTGATTGCAAGTAAAAAATGGCAACCTCCCATACAACTGTAGACCAGAATGAACAGAGACTATTTCAGTCTAAATATATTTAATAAGAAATTTCATTTTAAAAAATGTGTAATAAAAAAAAGGTGAAAATGTGTGATATGATAGAAGGATCACTGGTTTTGGGATTAGAAGTTCTGGATCTATATCTCACCTCTACCTCTTGATAATATCCTAGATTTAGAATTTGAAAGAACCTTCTGTAATACTAATATAAGGTTAATGGTGGGTGAGGGGAAGAATTAAAGATCTTCCCTGCCCATTAATGGGCTTCAATACCTTTTGTTAATTTCTATTGAGGCACTGGGTCAGAGCATCTTGCCCTCAGGCTCTGAAAAGTGTATAAATACTTTGAGGTAGGTTTTACTTTGGAGGCTTATTCATTAGAAATGTTTATTCGGCTACAGGAGACTCTGGGTAGCTGCAAAGGAGGCCCCTGGCTTTGAAAACCCAGATTGTGATGCTTCTCTCTCTGGTAATTATATATGCATGTAATGATCAAACACTTGGATCTATCTGTTGATCTGTGGTGTATGTATTGCTTATGGTCAGACAGTTGGAAGCCCTGTCTCTTGGTCTTTATCTCTGTTTGTATTTCTCTGAGGTTCAGACTTTTTCTCCTGAACTAAGTGATACATGTGCTTGATTAAAGTAGATTGCTGACTCCTCAAAAGTTGCTTTCCTTTTAGAAAAGCAGATTTAAGAACTTGTATAGCAGACCCTCTTGTGTATGCTGGGGTCCTTGCTGCTACACCTTCAAAGGTATGGAATCCAACTTTCTCATTTTATAGGTAAGGAGTTGAGAGATGACATAATTTGTCCGAGGTCATCTAGGTTACAATAAGAGGAAGAATTAAGTGTTGAGTCAGATCTACTGACTCTAAAATCATCTGTCCCTCTTTCTACTCTGACACATCTTTGGGATTGGCACCACTTTCTGGTGCTGTTTCCTAATCTGTAAAGTGAGAGGATTTGACTTAGTATTTATGGATTCTGTAAACACTAAATCTATGGTCCTACAGGATAGGGGATGGATCTATGATCACATTGGGATGTGGAACTGCCATAATCAGTATAGGCAAGATCCTTCTTTTGATTTCTAATTTTAAAGAATGCCTAGAGCACTGAGAGGTTAAGGGTTTTTCCCTGGGGTCACAAACTAGTATGTGTTAGAAGCACAGTTCTTCCTGGCTAGCATACTGCCTGCCTCCAGATCTTAGGTGAAAGTACTTAAAGTGGTAGAGTAGTATGCCTTAGTCGATAGAGGGCTGTGTAGGTAGGGAATTAATAAGCTAGACTGAGTTCAGATCCTGCCTAGACACTTTGTGTGACCCAGGACAAGTTGCTTAACATCTAGGTATCTTCCTAGGCCATAGTTAAATAAATACCTATAAATGGACCAGTTGTAATGAAATGACAGATACTTAACATATCGAATATTTAAAATTTGAGCTGACTACTAGACACAAGAGGGAAACAAAATACATTTGGTAACCTAAAACCCCATGTTTTATTCTTAGTGGGAGAAACATTATTTCTTCTATCAGAATCATTCTTTCTTTTGGCACTATAATGAGTTCTTAGACTTTGGTGGAGTGAAAAGGCACTGAATTTCAAATCAAAAGACCCATTTTTTGATTTCACCTTTGTCCCTAGCTAGTTACATGAACGTAGGCAGATGAGATATTCCTTTGGGTCTTGTTTTTTTATCTGCAAAATAAGAGAGTTAGACAAGATAATTTTAATGCCTTTTTAAGCTGAAACTCCTATGAGCATACAAGCTTGAATTTATTTCTAGCTCCCTCTAGTGTCTATCTTTTAGAACTATTATTTGAAATGTATTGTTAAATTTTTATTTTCATTCAGAATTATCACTTCATGGAATATTAGATTTGGAAGGAAAATAGTACTAATTAAATTCAGTACATGTCCATTTATTTGGCTTATTATGTGCAAAGTACTGTCCAATCTGCTCTGGATATAAAGATGAAAAAACAACAAAATCTCTACCATCAAGGAACTAACAGTCTATTCATGAGATAGGATGTATATGCAGATAAGCATAATATAAGGTAGAATGTACCATAGTAAAGCAGAGATAATATTTGTAAACTGTAAAAGCACTATATAAATGCCAGCTATCATCATTAGCGTCAACGTCTGGAATCAAATGTAAAGTTCTGTTTGGCTTCCGAAGTCCTTCATAACTTGGCCCGTCTCCTAAGATCCAGAAGACTGGTCTTTCCAGTCATCTTATATCTTACTTCTTGCCTCTCCTCCACCACATATTCTGAAATCCAGTGAGACTAATCTCCTGAGGGCTAACTTAGAGGTATATAGGTGACTCCATGGATAGACAGATGGGGTTTAGAATCAGGAAGACCTGAGTTCACATCCAACCTTGAACACTTCCTAGATCTGTGATTCTGGGCAAATCACTTAACCTCTGATTGCCTCAGTTTCCTCAACTGCAAAATGAAAATAATGAGCAGCATCTACATCCCAGGGTGGTTGTGAGAGTCAAATGAGAAAATGTTTCTAAAATGTACTTAGCACAGTACCTGGCACAAAGTAGGTATTCGTAAATTCTTACTTCCTGCCCTTCCCTCCTTGCTACTCACACCCCTTCTTCTGATTCTAAGCACTTTTTTGTTCCCTATTCCTAGAATTCTCTCCTTCTTCATCTCTGTTTTCCAGCTTCCTTGAAGTCCCAGAGATATCCCACCTTCTACAGTAAGAAACCTTTTCCTATCCATTTTAATGCTAGTGCCTTCTGTCTATGATTATCTACAGTTTGTACTGTGAGCTCTGACAGTAATACTCCAGATGGTTCAAATTACTGATCTTGGTGAAATGTTGTGGGCACTTTCAGAAGAAGTCACCGTATTGTTAATTTTTCTTAATTATTTTACCTTGTTGGAAGAGATCTCTCAAAGTGGGGGTGATCTATAAATATAAAAATGAAACATATCAATGAAATTTTTAAAAAATTATTGATTTTTAGTTTTTGGCATTCATTTCCATGATATTTTCAGTTCCAAATTTTCTCCCCACCTCTCCCCTCCCCCACTCCAAAAACATGCATTCTGATAACTCCTTCCCCTAATCTGCCCTCCTTGCTATCACAGCCCTCCCTTGCCTTATCCCCATCTTCTCTTCTTGTAGGGCAACATAGATTTCTATATTCCATTACCTGTATTTCTTATTTCCCAGTTGCATGCAAGAACAATTCTCAACATTTGTTCCTAAAACTTTGGGTTCCAACTTTTCTCTCATTTTCCCTTCCTACCCATCCCCACTGAGAAGGCAAGCAATTCAATTTAGGGTATACATGTGTAGTTTTGTGAAAGACTTCTGTAATAGTCATGTTGTGAAAGATTAATTATATTTCCCTCCATCCTATCCTGACCCCCATTTATTCTATTTTTTCTTTTGACCTTGTCCCTCCTTCTAATTACTCCCTTCTCCAATTTGCCCTCCCTTCTATCATCCCCCACCCACCCCACGTGTCCCATTCTCCCCTTCTTTTCTGTAGTGTAAGATAGATTTTCATGCCAAATTGAGTGTGCATGTTATTACCTCCTTAAGTCAAATGCAATGAGAATAAGTTTCACTTTTCCCCCTTACCTATCCCCTTTTCCCCTCCATTGAAAAAGCTTTTTCTTGCCTCTTTTATGAGGGATAATTTGCCCCATTCCATTAATCCCTCTTTCCTCCTAATATATTCCTCTCTCATCCCTTAATTTTATTTCTTTAGATAATGTCCCTTCCTATTCAACTCACCCTGTGCCCTTTGTGTGTGTGTGTGTGTATATGTATATATGTGTGTGTGTGTATGTGTGTGTGTGTGTGTGTGTATGTGTATAATCCCTCCAACTACCCAAATACTGAGAAAAGTTTTAAGAGTTACAAATATTATCTTTCCATGTAGGAATGTAAACAGTTCAACTTTTGAAAGTTCTTTATGATTTCTATATCCTGTTCACCTTTTCATGCGTCTCTTGATTCTTGTGCTTGAAAGTTAAGTTTTCTATTCAACTCTGGTCTTTTCATCAAAAATGCTTGAAAGCCCTCCATTTCATTGAACCACCATTTTTTCCCTGGAAGTATTATACTCAGTTTTGATGGGTAGGTGATTCTTGGCTTTAATCTTAGTTCCTTTGACTTCAGGAATATCATATTCCAAGCTCTTCAATCCCTTGAAGTAGGAGCTGCTAGATCTTGTGTTATCCTGATTGTATTTCCATAGTACTCCAACTGTTTCTTTCTAGATGCTTGCAATATTTTCTCCTTGACCTACAAACTCTGGAATTTGGCTACAATATTCTTAGGACTTTCTTTTTTTGGATCTCTTTCAGGAGGTGATAGGTGGATTCTTTCAATATTTATTTTGCCCTCTAGTTCTAGAATATTAGGGAAGTTCTCCTTGATAATTTCATGAAAAATCATGTCTAGGCTCTTTTTTTTGATCATGACTTTCAGGTAGTCGCATAATTTTAAAACTGTCTCTCCTGGATCTATTTTCCAGGTCAGTTGTTTGTCCAATGAGATGTTTCACATTATCTTCTATTTTTTCATTCTTTTGGTTTTGTTTGTAATTCCTTGGTTTCTCATAAAGTTGTTAGTTTCCATCTGCTCCATTCTAATTTTCAAAGAACTATTTTCTTCAGTGAACTTTTGAACCACCTTTTCCATTTGGCTAATTCTGCTTTTTTAAAGCATTATTCTCATTTCCTTTTAGGACATCTTTTACAATTTGAGTTAGTCTATTTTTAAAGGTGTTATTTTCTTCAGCACTTTTTAGGGTCTCCTTTAGCAAGCTACTGGCTTGCTTTTCATGCTTTTCTTGCATCTCTCTCATTTTTCTTCCCAATTTTTCCTCCCCCTCTCTTACTTGATTTTCAAAATCCTTTCTGAGCTCTTCCATGACCTGAGACTATTGAATATTTATTTTTGGAGGTTTTGGATGCATAAGCCTTGACTCTAATGTCTTCCTCTGATGGTATGTATTGTTCTTCCTCATCCAAAACGATGGAAGAAAATACCTGTTCACCAAGAAAATAACCTTCTATAGTCTTATCTTTTTTTCTCATTTTTGTACATTTTCCCAGCTGGTTACTTGACTTTTGACTCTTTTGTCAAGAGGAGGATATACTCCAGGGACCTGTAAGTTCTCAGTTCCTTCAAAATTGCATAATCACAGAAGAGTTTACTCTGGTCTGGGAGCAACCCCAAGCTTTTCTGCCCATGACCTGT
>CM053772.1:61919022-61994092 GCA_028658325.1 Potorous gilbertii | reverse complement strand
GAATCTTTAATAAACTTTGTTTTCTTTGGCTTTAAGAAGGCTTGAGTCAAATTCATTCAAGCACGACCCAGACTGTCGTTGTTTTGGGGTCCCCCTTCACCCCTCAACCTCATCATACTAATATGGAATTTGAAAGAGAAGACTATTATATTTCTCCTTAACCCAATAATGTTCAAGTAGTTTCAAAAATCACTTCAAGTTTGGGACTGAGGGTGGGAGTGGGAGGGAAATCTACCTTCAGACCCTGAAGCAGTTCATATAGCCAAGAATTTCTATCAGAATATGTATCAATTGGCATAATAGTAAGCTGCTAAGGGAGCAAAGTGTAGCTCAAGGAGAAAACCCAAGGTTTAAGAAGTTGATCATTTAGCCCACAAAATTTTTACTCTAATGCTGCCACATGACAAAGATAAACCCAGGTTCTCAAAGGCTGAGCTTGGACAAGGCTTTCCCAAGCAGGAAGAACTTTTGGAGTTTGCTCTGCCTAACTCAGCCCTGAGAGCATATGCACCAGAAGCTTGGCTACCAGGCGCTGACCTTGCTTAGCCTGCTAACTCATAATTTAGACTGAAAATTATGAGAAAGCATACAGGAGATGCAATGCAGTCTCTTAAAAAATGTGATTGGGAGGAAGAACTCTAATCTGTGTCTGTGTGTAAATGCTAAATTCTAGGGCTTAGCTAATGTGAAGTGACAACTTGCATTCACGAATGAGATTTGGCAATTTTGACTCCCTTCCCCATTACCTAATAATTTGGTTATTGAATAAGTATTAGGAACCATTAGTCTTCACTAAGAGGTATTAGCATATCAAAGGAGAATAATTTATGTTTGTATTTACTCCTTTTTTCCTGTGGTTAATTGATGGCTTTAAAAGCACCAGCTAAAGAGCTAGTGCCCGGATAATTAAGACTAACAGTCTCTATTCAGTAAACAAACTGTTAGGTTTGGAAATTCATTGGCCCACACAAGCAAAATCTGCAGATTTGTTTTGCTTTGGCGCTTGGTTTCAGTCTAAAATGGTCTTCCTTGGGTTATGTTTACGTGGCGCAATCATTAAATAATTTTGGTAAAAAAAATGGCCTGGCTCAATTCAAATTCATTTTTATTATTAAGTTTTATTTTTAATTTATGGAATAAAATAGGCATTTCCACAACATAGTACAATTAAAAGGATGATTGCACATGAAGCTGCAAATCTACTAGAAGTAATTTGCTATTCTTTTCAAATCTATAAGAAAATTAACATGTACATTTCCTTTTTCTTCCCTCTCCTCCCTCCCCAGAGGTGTATGTGTGTAAAATTACTCTATACATACTTCTATTTTATCAGTTCTTTCACTGGATGCATAAATAGGACAAACATCCATTTTAGTGAAAAACTAAACAACATCATGGTTGACTTAGTTCTGAGGGATTTGGATGTCTCAATTCTCTACCAAACTTTTTTTGCTATATAGCATTTTGTAACTGTTTTCTAGGTATACTCTTAATCTAGAAATACTTCTTGGAGAAGGAAGACTGAGTTAGTTTAATTCAGTTCATCAAACATATGAAGTACCTATTGTGTGCAGAGAGCATTGTATGTACGTAGGGGGAGAGAGGAGCCAGTCTAGTCAGATGATAAAGCCATGTGCAGATTATCTATGAGTGTAGCAGAGAGATTCAAAATAGTTTTGTATGAAATTCAAGGAAAACTTAATGGGGGCAAATGCCTTGAATAACATAGTATCCTCATTAAATTTGTAAATGATATGGAGCAGGGAATTACAATTATCGGATGATGATTAGTATCTGAAAAGAACTGGGCAGGCTAGAATATTGGGCTGAATCTAGTAAGACAGAATTTAATAAGGACATGTGAAAAGTCTTTCCTTTGTGTTAAAGAAAATTGACTTAGCCAGTATAAGATAAGGGAGGTATGATTAGACCATAGTTCTAATGAAAAAGAGCTGGAAATTTTGGTGGGTACTGAAAAGCTCAACAGTGATAGGGGAGCCAAAAAAGTGAAATTGGACCTGGGTTGCTTTAGTCTGGGAGTAAGGAAGTGATCAACCTTTTCTGTTCTATCCTTGTCAAGCCACATATGCAGTCTTGAGTTCCATTCTAGATGCCATAATTTAGGAAGGATGTGAGACTATCTAAAGGTGAGCAGTCAGGGTGCTGAAGGAACTCCAGTCCATGCTTTGATCATTTTATGAGGATTAGTTGATGTTTCTGCTGAAGAGAAGAGGGATGGATGTGGGGAAGGTTGGGCATGAGAGCTCTCTTAAGGTATTTGAAAGACTGCCTCCCAGAAGGAGGGAGTTTGACCTGTTCTGTTTATCTCCAGAGGGTAGAAAAAGGAGCAGTGGGTGGAAATTGTCCGGAGTGAAATTTCAGCTTGATGCCAGGAGGAACAATCAGTCCTATTACAAAGTCGAATGGACTGATTCAAGTGGAGTGGGTTCCCTACATTGAATATCTGCTAGGATAGGCTAGATGACCAATCATTTACTAGGTCTCTTGTGGAGTGAGATTAGTTGACCACTGAGGTCCTTTGCAACTACAAAATTCTGTGATACTGATTCTGTGAGGCATTTGAGGTGGACTATAAAAGATGACTTGAAATTCCAGTCAAAGAGGGAGAAAGGATATTGTGAGGAATATTTCTGTGACCCATTCTTGGAATAGCTCACAACTTGTCAGAGGCAGAAGAGTGCAGGATTATAAAGGGTATGGAGCATAATCCAAGTTGGCCTGGAGCTTTTGATATGAGTGAACGAAGTATAACACCAAATAAGGAAAGATTGTTAAAATTATGAAAGTGTTGGCTTGGAGCTAACAATCATTTAAATGGCATAAAATTGCAATTTATTTGTATTTGTTGATTGCAAAACTCTGTATCATTAATTTTCATTCTTAAATTTTATTAGTTTTATTGCATTTTTATTAATTTTTAATATAATTTTTGTTATATTTATTATATTATAATATATTATATTTATTACATTATATTATAATTAGTAATTATTAATTTGATTGCATTAGAATTGTAACTTACATTGTTTGTTATAATTATGAATTATTTTGACATTGACTTTTTCAGTTGGTTTTTTGGCATGGCAAATTGCCTACCCTGTGGTACTGACACAGAGGAGCAGATGAAGTGGAATTGTTAAATCAGTAAAGAATTTACTTTGTTTTCACAAAATCATTTTCCCAAAGATACAGAAGTGGAGAAGTGGTTGTTGTTAGTACAGAGATAGCTGCCTAGAGAATGAATTATGATTTTGCCAGTTTGCTTATAACAAGAAAGAACATTTTGCTTCAGAAAATGGTTGAGGTGTGTTCTTTTTTTTTTAATTAAAATATGTGGTGGCTTAAGACCCCAAAGCTATAAGCTACAGCCTTTTAGTATAATTTGTGAGTTAATATTCTATTTATCTTTCCATATAAATAGATATAAAATAAATCTTTCCATATATCTTGCTTGTTTTAAGCAAGATATGTTCCTCTTCTATTAAGACCTAATTAGCAAAAGAAAATGTATTTGAATTCCATTTTTTTTGGTTTTGTAGTGGGGACCCAAGTTCATCTGATGTTTCCCAGGTTTCAAAAATCATAAAAATTTTAAGCAAACAAATGATTATTCTTTGAAAGAAGTATAGATAGAGATGGACTCCTTCAATTTGTCTAGTCTCTCTTACACTTAGTCTCTTTTTGGAAGTGTTCGTTATGCACAGTATAGCTGAAATTGGCTCACTAGTGGGCTTGGCTGTCAATGGGGCCTCATCCCTGTGGTGATAAATTAGACATTTTAGGAGAGGTACTGCCATGAAGTTGATACTATTCTGACCTGAAGGATTGATTTAACTTAAGTACCTATCCATTTGGTTAACAAGGAATGACTTACGCAGTGAGGAGAATGGAGCTCATTGTCTACCAGTCATTTTAGAAGCCCCTTTTACTGTACATTGTGTGTGGTGTACCACTGTTAGTTTGGGCCCATTAGGGTGTATTACTACCCACGTTAAGATACCTTTGTGAGTCTTATTCTACAATCATTGTCATCAAATCGTGTTTATTAAGCACCCACCTGGCCATGATTCAGCTGGCTTGTTAAACTTATGAATATTGCAGAAACTAGGCTTCCAGAGTGTTACAGTCAGTGACTCATCTGGGAACTGTGAAACTGGAATATCACTTAATTTTCCCCTCTCTGGATTGATAGCTACCCCCCAAAGGAAAGGCTTCTGTTTTTCATCTTTTCCTACAGAAATCTTTCTCCTTCTCCGAGCAGCTGATTTTTACTGATAGTCCAGCCCTTCTTTGGGAGGGAAAAAATATCGTCCCTTCATTTCATTATCCAACTGTTGGCCAAGAGAAAGGATTGATAGTCAAACAAGGCATACCAAATGGCAAACCCAGAGGAAGATGATCTCATAAAATGTGTTTTTCTAGACATTCCTTCTCATTTTCTGAACTGCTAGATACAAATTGTACAATAGCCTTTTGTATTTTTCTCAGACTTTAACCTTTAGGTTACTGGAAAGCAATGAGTAACTTGTTTGCAACTTTAATCATAGACTAACCTATCTAGGGAAGAGTTAATTTGTCACCACTATTTTCATGAAAACGTGCCAGCAACATGTTTGCATATATTGCATGCAATGACCAAACCTATAACAATTCTTAACTCCCTCTGGGAACCTCTCTCACTTTTTCTTTTTCTGCTGGTCCTTGGTCTTCATTTTCCTTCTCCTCATTTTCCTCTTTCCCTTCCTCCTCTTCTTCACCCTTGGGGGAAAGGGATTTTGAGGGTCAAAAATTTTCTACTTTTTGATCCCCTTCATAAGTATAGAATTCATTTCATTACCACAAAACCATCAAGTATTTCAGAAGGATGTAATATTAGATGTAATAAGAGTTTAAATGATTTTCCCAAAGTCCACTTTAATTTAAAAGATATATGTTCTGGTATGTGTATGACCCAGAAACTCTCATCAAAGGTCCAGTCTTTTCTACCTTGGGCTTGAGAATCATCAGTGATTAAAACAGTGAAAGTAGTATCTTGGTGGCAAAGTAGAAAGGATGTAGGACTTAGATACAAGAAGAACCAGGGTTCAGATCTTTCCTCTGACACTTTAGGGAACCTGGGTAAGTCAGTCAAGCACTCTGTCTCATACTATTTCCCTAGGATGGCTTAGTCACCCAGGAGTTATAATGTCTTCCCACGCTAACCAGATCACAAATTTTGACATTGATGAAAGATGGCAATAATTACTGAAATTTGTATAGCCTTTAAATGGTTCTACATACTCCGCCTTATGACAACTCTGCAAGGTAGATATTATGAGATCAGGTAATGAAGGTTGTATTTAAGTGACTTGCCCCCATTGCTACAGGACCAGCAGCACCCAGTGTCTGAGAGGAAATGTGAATCCAAATTTTCCTGACTTAAAACTAGCAATGCTATATTAACTCTACTACCCTGCCTCCTGAAAACAGGGGAGGTTGTTGTGGGAGGCTTATTATAAGAGGATATATTGTGATAAGCTCAGTAAGATAATTTATTCACTTCTTTCATTTTCAAAATGCTTTTCTTTGCATTATGTTCTTTGCTCTTTTCGGTAGCACTGAGAGGTAGGCAATAAAGGTATTATCCCAATTTTGTAAGTGGAGAAATGGAGGCTTAGATTAAGTGCTTTGCTTGAGGTTAGTCATAGGATTAGTGGGTGTGAGTGGCAGAGTCCTACCTCTTTCTAGCTCACACTCAAGGCCATGGAGCTGTCCAAAGATCTGCCCCCTCCAAGGAGGTCTCCCCTCAGTCTCTAACTCTAAATATCACCCTACCCCCAAATGGGGAGGCTAACATTTGCTGTTTCATGTTGGTGCTCCCTCCAAGGATCCTTTGTTTGGAGTAGCCACTCTCACTTGGTCACTGTCTTGCTGGAGCTCTTTGCTCACTGACATGTATCCTGATGTCCTTCCTGCTCATCACCTGCTTGTTCTTTCCTCAGTGATGCCATTCACTTCGTTTGCTTATTAACTCCTCTCCAGGAGATCATTGAGTCATGGGATTACTCTAGAGCAGAGATTCTTAATCTAAAGTCCATAATCTTTAAAACATATAGATGGATGTATGTTTATATATATACTTTGATAACTGTTATAATTGACTACCTTTGTAAATCTATGTATTTCATTTCATATGTTAAAAACATTCTGAAAAGATTCATTAACTTCTCCAGATTGCCAAAAGGGGTCTGTGACATACAAGGAGGTTAAGAACCCTTACTTCTGGAGGCACAACTGGACTCTATCCCTTTGAAGCCTGTTATTTTTTTTAACACTTGGGTCCTATGGTCCCTCTGCCTCCAGACTGTCTCTTTAGCTGGTTTTTCAAGTGCTCCTTCCTTAGACTGTTTAAACACATCTCTTTTCTGTCCCCTTGTCAGTCTTTTCCTGGGCTCTCTCTGTCATTAGCATTTCCCACTGAGTCTTGAGATTTGGAGGTCTGGAAGACACTCCAGATATCACCTTGGACAATTTCTGAACCACCCTGGGGCTCAGTTTATTTGTGTAAAATGAGGCGAGTGGTATGGAAGACCACAGGTATACTTGGTATGGTACACCGTAAAGACCATTGGCACTTGGTGGGGTCCAGAGGAAAGACCACTGGTGCTTGCTTCAGACCCTGCCTCTGACACTTATTACCTGTTATATTTTGGGCCTCATTTTCCAAAATTGTAAAATGATAAGGTTTAACTAGATCAGAAGGGCGGAAGCCTCTAGGTCCTCAAGTACGGCCCTTTGAAGCCAAACTTCACAGAACAAATCCTTAATAAAATTAAAACTTGAACTCAGTCAAAAGACTGCAGCCAAGGACCCCGAAGCCACATCTGACCTTGAGGCTACAGATTCTCCACCCCTGAAGATGATCTTTTATGTCCTTTGCAGTTCTAGGCTTATGCTTATATGATACTACTGTGTTTGCCTTTATGCTTCCTCTTCTATTCCAGGTAAGTTGGATGGAGGTTTTCAAATGATCCTTCTGAAAGATCTCCAAAAAGGGGAGAGGGGTCATGGGACTGGGGTTCCAGGTAGAACTGACTGCACTTGATACCAGAAACTGGCAGCAAGGGAAGACAGCATACATTCCTCTTGGGTTGTGATTGGTCGATTGTATCCATTTTACTCTTAATTCTATGGTGACCTTGTGATCTTCATACATTTTAGTGTTCTGTGGCCTTGGGTGGGGGAAGCATACAACTCAGTTCTAATTTGCAGAAGTGCAGGTTTCTATCACAGTGACTGAACTGCAGGGCCTGTGCCAGACAACTTATCTCTAAGAAAGTGATCCTCTGAGGAGTGTATTGTCATAGTTGTAGCATTACATTAGCATCACTCAGCCAAAGATTTAGCACATGCCAACAAAAAATGAGTCACATCCATTGCCTGTCAGGAGGTGGGAGGGGAGTGTCTCACTATCTCTGACACACAGTATCTTATATCCACACTTGTTGCCATATAAAGTGTCCTTTTATTTTAGAATAGCCATCGTATTTCACTGACAAATAGTTTTAAATGATACTCAATGGTTTTAAATCCTATATTCATAAGGTGTCATGAATACCAGGATATGGTGGTCAGAAATGTAGCTTCACAAAAAGTTTAATAATTTCCTTGTTAATTTTGACTCCACAATTTAGTTCCAGATTTAAAAGTTCACAAGTCATGTTTTTATAATAATCATCATTTTTGCAAATATATAAATTATAAAAATATTTTTATGACATTATTTATTTTAAGACATCATCTTCATTAAATACACTACAGTACAAGAGATTTTCCATGAGGTTGAGAAAAGCTGGTCACATGATTCACAAACAAAATATTTTAAACACTGATACTCAGGGGTCATTTGAAATCAACCAAGATGCAGCTGGGCCTTTTTTTTTTTTTAAAGCAGTAGACCTCTGTAACAAACTCTATAACAAAAATGAGAACCACTAGGCATCTGTACAGAGACATCGCAGCAAATAAAATGAAAGTAAAATAAATCAGAGAGCGAAAGAAAAGAGATGAGAAAGAGTATGCTCCAAACTCCAGGTGCTGCTGCTGCTGCAGGGTTTACAAGCCCTTTACATACATTATTTCATTGAATCCTCACAAAAGCCCTATAGGTACATGCTACAGGTATTACAGTCCCTATTTTACTAACTAGAAGACTGAAATTGAAAGAAGCTAGGTGACTTGCCCAGGGTCACACAGCCAGTAAATGTCCCAGGTGAGTTCTGATTCTAGGTCTGTTGGATTCCAAATCTGTTATCCTGCCTGCTGCATTGTGCTATCATTCCACTTGATCCACATGGCTTTACCAAAATTGGTTGTAATCTAGCTAATTCTGAATTTTGATCCATGCTAATTAGCAAAATTGTTTTGAGTGCTTATCATATGTTAACAAGGCATTGTGAGAAATGCTGTGAGGTATTAAATAATGAATGAGATACAGTTCTAGCCCTCAAGTAATTTATGTTCTAGTTCTGGAAATAAGACAGAAATGTGAAAAATTTAGTAGCAGAAATTGTATGCAATGCTTAAGAGAAGCCCTGAAAGAGAAATAAGAGATATAAATGAACTGTGGAGAAAATGATGTGTTTAGCAGAACAGGGATCAGGCAACATTTTGTACAAGGAAGAGGGATTTGAACTTGGTCTGGAAAGATTGGTGGCATTTAGATAAAGACACTCCAAAATCTGGTACCTTCCTACTTTCCCACATGAGTTCATATTGTCTTCCTCTGTGTGTTCATACTTGAATCTTCCCAATATCCCTTGTACATATATATTCAACATGTTCCCACTTCCAAAGCCTTACTCAGTGCCTGCTCTTTTCCCATCACTGTCTTTTTAAACACAATTCCTCAAAGCTCTATTCAATAGGTACTTTCTCTGATTTTCTCTACCTTTGCTCACCCAGAAATATTTTTCTTTTTCTGACATTGCCTGACACTATATCTGGTGGTTGCTATTTTTTTTAATATCCTGTTTGTCACTGTAGTTGTTTGTTCCCCTTAGCAACCATATTTTATATAGAATTATTGTTTGTTGAGAGGCAGTGTCTTTGAGTCAGAATGACCTGGGTTGAGTCCTGCTTCTGAAACATATTGGCTTTGAAAGACAAGGGAGTGACTTAACCTTTCAGTGCCTAAAGGAAGCTCTCTATGGCTCAGTTGCAAGAGCAGTTGGCAGGAAACATTGGTAGAGGGAGTTTCATTACAGAGGGAGGTCCACATTCCTATAAAATCTCAGGCTTGAACCTATAGAAAAAGAAAGTGTTTAGTAAATGGTGAATGTATAAATGAAATGACAGAAAAGAGGTAAAAGGGCACTCAAGGCAGAGGAATGACTTGGTATAGCTGAAACCATTGAAATAGGAAAGTGTTAAGGTATCTTGTTGGGGTAGTATATTGAGAGTTTAAATTTATTGGGGTTAGAGTGAAAGGTTCAGGAATATGATGAGCAGATGGAGATACGGTAGAAAGGAAGACAAGAACCACTTGTGGAAGGGCTAAGGAGTTTGAATGACCTTCTGCAGATGAGAGCCTTGAAGGGGAAGGGAAAGGAATAGTATTTATTGAGCACCTCTTGTATGCCAGATGCTATTAAGCTCTTTACAAATATCCCATACAACCCTGAGAGGTAAGCACTATTACTATTTCCAGTTTATAACTGAGGAAGGTCAGGCAGGCAGAGAGTAAGCGACTTACCTAGGGTCACATAGCTAGTAATTGTCTGAGGTTGGATTTGAACTCAAATCTTTCCAACTCCAGATCCAAGGCTCTATCCAATGTGCCACCTAGCTGCCTTTGAAGGCTTTTGTATAGGTGAATAACTTAATCAAAGAAGTGTTTTAAGAAAATTGGTGTATGGAGCAATATTGAAGGTCATTTGGAAGAGGGAAAGATGGTAGGCAGAGAAACCAGTAGAAGGAGTCTGTTGTAACAGCCTAAGTATGAGGTGTGGTTAGTCTAACAGCGAACAGGATCAGTAAGACTGGAACTGACAGGAGGATGGCTTGGGAAGCCATTTGGAAAACTCTAGGATTTTTCCATCATTTTTCCTCCAAATTTTGGCACAATAATGTCCTGTGTGGATGTGGTTGTTTATTCGTTTTTCAGTTGTGTCTGGCTCTTCATGACCCCATTTAGGGTTTTCTTGGCCAAGATACTGGAGTGGTTTGCCATTTCCTTCTCCAGCTCATTTTATAGATAAGGGAACTGAAGCAAACAGGGCTAAGTAACTTGCCCAGGGTCACCCAGCTAGTGTCTGAGGTCAGATTCTAACTCGGAACAAGTCTTTCAGTCTCCAGTCTGTCACTCTATCCACTGCATGATCTAGCTGTGTAATGTTGCCCTTTATCACATAGTAATTTTGAAAATTTGTTCAGAAAGTTAGTAAAGATAATATTGAGATAACAGGAAGAGAGATGAGAGCTGTGATTCATTTGGGAGAGCTTGGGAGCAGGAAAAGAGGCAGAGTAAAATTGGTTCAAACTCCAAAGGCATTCATTATATGCTACCATATTTCCTATACTACACGACTGACTCAATTTGCAGATTCCGTGACAAGTGTGACCTCAGCCTAAGATAAAAAAAAATCTGTAAGATGATGTTCTGGGGGATCATTACCAGGGATAGATTGCTGGACTGAATGAACCACTGATCTGATCCAGAATGCTAGTTCTTAAATTCTTACATTTGTATGTACTATTGAGTTTTTTCTAAGGAAAAATAAGTATTTTTAAAAATGTAATGGCAAAGGTATATTTTCCAACGTCTGACCAAATTTGAGGCAATGCCCTTATGAATATGTTGGAATTTCCTTTTAAGTGTTTTCTTTTCCCCTCATTCATAGGTCGTGAATCATAGAAATTATAATTTAAGGAAATTAGATAATCCAACCATATTTCATAGATGAGGATGCTGAGGTCCAGAGAGTTAGTTATATGGTTGAGTGGAGAGAGTTCAGGGACTTGGAATCAGGAAGTACTAGGGTTCAAATCCTCCTTCTTAAACATGTTCTAGTTGTTGTGACCATGAAATGAAATAATCTCAAAACCTTCATTTCCTCTTCTGAAAAATTAGCATTGTATCTACAGTATTTATGAGGATTAAATGAATTGCTTGCAAAGTACTTCCATACTCAAAAATGTCACCTACTACTGTTGCTGCTACGTCCATGTGGACAGTCATACAGGCTGTAAGATCACATGGTGATTTAGTGAAGGCAATCAGAATTAAACCTATCTCTTCCTCTTTTTCATATTGTGTCTTCTTCTAGCTGTTATCTGTTTCTCTTCTCTCCCAATGAGAAAGATCTTGACCTAAGAACTTGAGAGGTGGATGGACAGTGGGAGGAACAAGGAGAACAAGCATTATAATCTCTCTTGATCCTCACAACAACCCTGGGAGGTAGATGCTGTTGTTTCCCCCATTTTACAGTTGAGGAAACTGAGACAGACAAAAGTTAAGTGATTTGCCCAGGGTCATACAGCTAGGAAGTGTCTGAGGATGGGTTTGAACTTGTCTGCCTGACTCCAGGCATAGAGCTCTACCCACTGAGTCCTATTGCCTTGTGGTCTATCTGCAGTGGGATCCTGGACTATACCTTTGGGAATTAATAAATTAGATTACCATTAATTTTTTGTACATCTTTGAGGGATAATGTATAGTTACCGTTGTTGTTGTTGTAACTGTGATGATGATGATGATGATGATTGAGGAAGGGAAGAAAGCTTGATTGTTATCAATTTTTCTTCCATTTTCTATGTTTTTTTCAAAATGAGACTTTTGAGGCAAGGTCCTCACAATTTTGGATATATATGCTATAGCACCACTGTGATATTCACAGTGCCTACATGACTATGAATATGCTGGTGTATTGCAGAATATGATAGACTCTCCACATGGAAGACAGAACCAAAACATTTGTTCAAATACCAGAAAGCTGAATTCCATCATCAGAAAGTCAAATCCATTATAGCAACAAAGAAATTTATACACAGTAACAATGCAGGCGACACCATCATCCGTAAGCCTTACCCCTGTTAAGGCCTTCCCACAAACAAACACTTACAGCTCACTGCCTGCTTCTTCTCTCTCCCTCAGCTCTAACTGATGTGTTCAACTTCTTTTAGCTATGCTCCACCCTTCTTGCTATACCCCTTTGACAAGCTCCTGCCACCACAGACTCATGTAACTCAGACTTACATGTGAACCAAGCAGTTCACATAGGCCTAAAGATCTTCCCATTATGCAAAAAACCCCCAAACATTAACAATACACATACATTAACAATACACATACATAAACACATACATGTATATGGCATCATCCTAATCACTAAATTTGGGCAGCTGTAAAATTTTTGTTTTGACATTCTTCATAGGAACAAAGTTCCTCATGAGATATACTGCTTCACCATATTTCTAAATGTTTTTGTTATACCTAATTTATTAGGGAACAGAATAGGGAAGGGATATGCTAGCAAACTCTCTGCCACAAAGCCCACAAAAGTGCTGTTTGCAGGGAAGCACAAAGCATGAGAAAGGCAGACGAGTGTCAGTACTTTTTCTCCCAGCATGCCTTGACCTGTAACTCTAGCCCTTATGCAAGGCTTCCCTGGAACGTACCTTTCGTGCATACTGGCAGTTGCTTAGTCGGTTACCACCTGTGGCATGGGTAATGCCCATGGCTGTGAGGTTCTTTGGATGTAGGCTCTCTTAATGAAAGCACTTAAAGGAGACATACTGAATGCTGCATATTTGAGGACACTATTTTGCTGGAGTTCTAAGGAGAGAATTAGGCTGTAGATCAGGGGTCCTTAAACTTTGTATGTGTCATGGATTCTTCTGGCAATCTGCTGAAGCCTATGACCAGTCATAGAATAGTGTTTTAAATAAAATAAAATACATAGGATTACAAGGAAACCATTATACTGAAATATAGTTATCAAAGTATTTTCATGTGTAAGTAATTAAGAACCTGTTCCACAGATAGAGTACACAAAGCAGTTGGCATTGCGAATGTCATGCTGAACCTAGAGTCAAGAAGTTCAACATTCATATCTCACCTCTGACACTAGCCATGCAACCATGGGCAAGTCACTTAAATTCTGTGCAGTTCCACTAGTAAGTCATAGAAGGGTGGTGACTGACAGGGGAAGTTTTTCATGCCAAAGAAATAACAAGTATTTTGGTCTTCATAAACAGTAAATTACAGACTCTTAAGAGTTGGAAGGTTATCCAGTTCAGTATTCCACCCAGTTTCAGGAATCTACTTTACTACAGCCTTCCCTGCCAAAGGGATATCCAGCTGCTCTTTCAACGCTTCCCAGTCTCAGAGAACTAATTTGTCATATAGTATCCATTGTTGGACAGCTCTAATGGTTTCTTCCTTAAATTGGGATAAAATCTGTTGTTCTCTTTGGTTCTTGGAAATTTCATAAAATATCTAGCGTCTTTCCCATGTGAAAACCTTTCAGATATGTAGCAACAGCTGTGATGTCCCCTTTATATTTTCTACTTTCCGTATTTAAGCATTGCCAGTTCTTTCATTGTTTTCTTACGTGATATAATTTTTGAGTCCCTTTCACTATTTTTGCTGTCTTGCTCTGGAAATCCTTTAATTTGTGAATGGCCCCTTCTAAAACATAGCCCCTAGAAATGAGCATAATACTTCAGATACATTATGACCAATGTGTAATACAATGAAGCTATTGTCCGCTCTCTTCTGGCAGCTGTATTTCTATTAATCCTTCCTAAGACTGCATTCAGTTCTTTTTTGGGGTGGGGAGGGGAAGGAGAGAGGGGAAGAGTAACCATGTTCAGTTGTTGACCCGTTGAACTTCCAGTCAAGTAAAACCACTAGTTATTCTACTATATTTGCACAGTCTGTCTTCCTTCTATCCTCATTAAATTAAAATATTGACATTGTAGACCACACGCTGTACCCCTAATATTAAGCAACCATCTAAAAAAATCATGCCTTTAGGCACAAATTCTTTAATCAACAAAAACAAAGCAGTGCTGTGCATCAAGTAGTTGCTTATTTGGGCAGTGGATAAAATGCTGGGCCTGGAGTCAGGAAGACTCATCTTCCTTAGTTCAAATCTGCTCTCAGCCATTTACTAGCTACGTGACCCTGGATAAGTCACTTAAGCCTGTTTGCCTCAGTTTCCCCATCTGTAAAATGAGCTAGAGAAGGAAATGGCAAACCTCTCTAGTATCTTTGCTGAGAAAACCCCAAATGGGGTCACAAAGAATCAGACAAGACTGAAAAATGGTTGAACTGAAAGTTTCTAATTCATTGTTGTGGAGGAAGACATTGTTAATGTTTTAGCACAATCCACCCCAGCTACTAGGGAGAAAAAAGTATGTGTTATGATGGGCAGTTCATTGTATATAGCACATTACTGTACAGTGAAGTGGAAAGAGCACACCAACTTGGGAGTCAGAGGACCAATGTTCAAATCCTACTTTGATTCACTTACTACCTGTGTGATATTGGGCAAGTCAACTTAGCCATTCTCAGCTTCAGTTTCCTCGTCTTTAAAATGTAAGGGTTGCTCTAGATGGTGTTTGAGCAACGTTCTGACTCAAGGTCCAGATCTTGCGACTTGAATTTGAATCTCACGTCTCTTGCATATTGCTTTACTACTTGTGTGACTTGGCACAAATTAGTTTCTGGATCTCAGTTTCCAAATCTGTAGAATGAATGGGTTCGACTAGATGGCTTCTGAGGTTACTTCCAGTTCTAGATTCATGATCCCAAGATCCGGGTTTGAATCCTAGGTCTGCTGGTGTGGCAGATAAAGTACTGGGCCTCTAGGCAGGAAGTCCTGAATTCAAATCCCACCTCAGATACTAACTGTGTGATCCTACGCCAGTCACTTCACCTCTCTTTGCCTCAGTTTCCTCACTATAAAATGAGGCCCATAATAGCACCTACCTCCCAGTATTTTTGTGAGGACCAAATGAGAATATTTTTAATAGCGTTTCTTTGCACGGTGCCTGGCACATAGTAGGTGCCATGTAAATGCTTCCTCCCTTTTCTGTTCATCTTCCTCTACTTTACCACTGGTATCCTTTGGGCAGATGACTCTCTGTAGAATGATTGGGTTGGATGGGTTAGCTGTTGTGGTCCCTTTGAACTCTAAATCCCATGATCCTAATTCTATCTCTGGAAGTTTCCTTTGAAAATCTTCAAAGAAAAGGTAAAGCTGCTTAAACAACTCCGTTTGTAAATTCATTATGTCAGATTGTGGTAAAATAGAGTTTTCCTGTCCCTTATTGTGGTTAGTGAGTGGAGCCCTCAAGAGTTGAGAGTAATCCTTCACCTGCCAGGCTTCTCGACTGTCATTCCTGGATTCTACTTGGATTACTCCTCTTTCAAAGCATTTTGGGAACTGGGTGCCTTTTCCCATGGAGATGGAATTTTGCTTACATGTCAGGCAGATGGATTTCCCTTAGGATAGAAAGAATTGCTTTGAAAAGAGAAAACTTGAAAGCTCAGGATTTCATGTTGTCCTGGCTAAAAGTGATCAGTGAGATCTTAAGGGTCATACAATTTTATTAAGTTACTGCAGCAACATAGATTTTTCAGTCGACTGAAAAGTTGTAGTCTTCTCTGGATGGGGCTCACCTTAATATGGAAGAAAGGTTCAACTAAATGAAAACTTCTTCGAGGTCAAAAGCATGATAGGAAGGGGGAAGGGGCAGGGAACACCCTTACCATATTCTGCCCCATGGAGGTTGTCAGGAGGGGGAGGGCTGATGGGGATGTTTATTATAGTGTAGGGTCAAGGCCAGAGCTGTTAACAGGGAGTCTTGACCACAAGCTTTTCTAGCTTCTTCCAACTCTAATAGTACCATCAAGGGCCAGCACTGTTATGCCATCTGCTCCTGTGGCAGCTTTCCTCTCAGGAAGGGAGGTCTGAACCCAAAGGGAAGACAAGAATGTCTTAGTGGCCATGAGGATCCAGAGAGTACCAATTCTCTGCCAAAAACTTCCGACTTTTTCCAACTCTAGTAGTACCATCAAGGACCAGGATTCCCTTAGTCTTAAGAGAGGAAGAACTAGGGATTTTCATACAAGGAGGGACGGGGCCTGGCCTGACCACTGATATATCGCCTGCCATTGGGTTGGTTGTGTCAAAGCTGTCTCCCTTTCCATACTGGTGACTCTAAAGCTGGCCCTTTCTAAAGTGACAAAGGTTATGGAGTTAACATAAAAATGGTTCCATTCTCCATTGCTCTTGAGTCATGCTTTCTCACATGATGAAAGGGTTGAGAAGGGACTTTCAAGATGAGAAAGTTGACACACATTTCCAGTTTGCAGATTCTTTTGATGCCTCAATGGTTCTGGGCCTCAAAGTTGCAGCATCTACAGTTGTCTGCAGAATAAGATTCCAGGCACCACAGGCTGCTCAGCCAGAACTAGTCAAATGAACTAACACATATGGCTGCTGCTTATCCTGCTAACTTGAGGGACCCATACACCAGGCAGGTCTCAGAGGACCTGGGGGGTAGGGAGTAGGGCTTATAGGAACTCACAGACAGTGAAGAGGAGGGTGGAATCAGGGTCTCAAAAACCCAAGGACAAGGGACCAGGATGGGCCAAACCCCAGCCTGGTAGACCCAAAAGCCTGTCACCTTGAAAACTTGTCATGCATCTTTCTTATAAAATCGTTATTCACAGTGAAACAAACAAACAAAATGTCACGTTCATAAGCACGATATTTTTACAGATCAAATTCTCTTTCCGCAGCATTCCTGAAGCTTGAACAAGTATGTTATCTTGGGTTGTTAACTTAAGAAAAAATATGTATATGCTTTCATAAAACGCAGTGACTTTGTCTATCATGGCATAAAAACCTGTGGGAAAAAAGAGAAGTAGGGTAGGTATTTTACACCAATTTCTATCTGTATCAAGGACTTTTAACCTGAAGTTCAAGATTTTTTTAAAAAAAATTGACAAATATTTTTATAATTATTTCAATATAAATTATTTCTTTGTAATTTTTTTGTATTTTATTCCATGCACATTAGTCTGGGAAAGGGTCTGTAATCTTAACTAGATTGTTGAAGAGATCCATGACATACACATAAAATATTTAGACACCAACCCCATTTATATGAATACTAAAATTTGGGCAGATACAGCATGGCATAGTGTCTGTCTAGTGTTTTAGACTTGGAGTTAGAAAAACTTGAGTTCCAATCTTCTTCCTGACCTGTAATGCTAAAAAAGTCACTTAAATTCTGTGAGCCTCACATTAAGACAGACTGCTAAATTATAGAAGGATTGTTACCTGCCAAAGTGGAAGGAGCTGTCACAGTCATGAAATCATTAACCACTGATAGATTCCTTGATGTATTAATATTTGGAAATTTTTAAACTGGAAATTGGGAGATCAAATAATCAAATATATAATAATTATGTGTATGTATCACTTTAAAGTTTGCAAAGCATTGTACATGTTATCTCACAACCGCCCTGGCAAGTAAGTAGTGTTATTTTCATTCCAATCATATAGATAAGGAAACTGACATTTTAATAGATATAGAAGCTGACAGATATTGTGATTTTCCTAGGATCATCTGGCTTGTGTGAGTCATTGGTAGGATTTAAACTCAGATCTTCCAGACTTCAAGTATAGGGCTCTTCTTTACTGTGCCACCTACCTGATGGGAGGATGCATTGCTGCAAGTTGTAGTGACCATAGCATCAAAATATATGGAGAAAGAAAATGCATATGGAAATGAGAGAGTGATATAAGTTACATCTTTAGTCTGTAGAGCATTAATGAAAGATATACCTTGCTCCATGACCTTAATTTTTATGGATGTGTCAAATTAAGCCAAGAGAGGTTTAAGACTATACACTTCAAACCTAGGTCTTCCAAGTACAAATTCAGTATTGTATGGATCCACCTTCATTTCCCCTCCTTCCTCCTCCTACCCTAATTTTTAATCTTCTGGTATATAATACAATATCTCTGTAAAGGGGAGTCTATTATTAGTTCATTTGATCTTTACAGCTACTCTGTCAACAACAGCAATTTTTATGTCCCCATTTTAGAGATGAGAACCCTTGAGACTGTCAAAGTTGTCCAGGATTATATAGCTACTCTCTCTATATATCCTTTAACCTCATCTATATTTAAGGCTCTATCTATATGAGACTTTTATGTTATGCTCTCCTTTTTATGTTTTCTTCTCAAAGATACATCTGTAAATATGAATAGCCATTCAGAATGGTCAGTATCCAACTTCAGCATTTATAGAACTAGTAGTATCTAGGAATCTGACATAATTTGGTAGCTGAATGAGGAAATCTTGATGTGTAGTTATTTTTCTTGCTTTTTGATTTTTAACAGGTTTTAAATGAAAATAACTTTTGAACTTTTCTATACTTTTTTCCTTGTGAATTATGATTCCTAATCATGTATGCTTATGTTACACATACATGCATATATATATGCATACACATACATACATTTGCATATATATATCATGTTTGTGAATTATTCTTAGTTTTTCCATTTATACATCATTCTCCTTCAGTATTTCAAGGATCCTTGGATGTAGATATATGGCTTCTATCCACACAAATCAAGACCCCCTTCTATGTTGGATGTAGGCCATTCCATGAGCTACTATAACCAGAAACATTCTTTGCCTGGTGGCCAGCCTTCTGGAATTATTGAGACTGACTCTAAGATGACAGACACAGAATCTTTTGCCTGGTCCCCATTTGGTGCCTTTCCACTTAGGACTTGCCAGACTTTGGGCCCTATGGAACAACTTTCCAAAGTATGGATCTGCCTCCACATCCCATCAATCTCCTAGAAGAGTATGGAAGTAGAGAATATATGGTTTTGTACCTTTCTGCATATCTGCATATCTGTTACAGAATCTACCAAAGGTAAATTGTCAGCCTCACACAAAAATTTGATTTACCTAATTCAGGTTCTAAGTTCCAGTCCATTTTGTTTTCTGTCTCCTATCCTTTTTGCTTTAGCATTAGACTTGTAACTGGAAATATAGTTCACTTGTTTCAATTGTGTCTGATTGAACTTCATGACTCCGTTTAGGGTATTCTTGGCAAAGATACTGGAGTGGTTTGCCATTTCCTTCTCCAGCTCATTTTACAGATGAGGAAACTGAGGCAAAAAGGGGTAAGTGACTTACCCAGGGTCATAGCTAGTAAGTATGTGAGAGTAGATTTAAACTCAGGAAGATGAGTCTTCCTGACTCCATATCCACTACACCACCTCACTGCCCTATTATAACTATAAATATTTGCTGCCTATATTTCTTTATTTCTTCAGTGAAGCATTTATCTTCCTACTTCCCATGATTTGAGGGGAGAGAGGAGGGAGACAACAAGAGAAAACAAAACTTTATTTCAAAAATGCATACGAGCAAAATCCTATGTTTGGCTTGTACAAAAATGCACGTTATTCTCCTTGAGTCCATCTCCAGTCAGAAGGTTTGTGTGGCATGCTTCCTCTTTGATTCCTAGAAATTGAGTTTATTCATTGTATTGACCAAAGTTCTTGACTTTCAAACTTTTTGTTTATTTGTTTTTAAAGTGTTGTTGTTGTTGTATAAATGGTTCTCCTGGTTCTGTTCATTTCACTCTGAATCAGTTCATATAAGTCTATTAAATTTCATTCTTCATTTCTTATTTCAGAATCATTCACATAATGTTCCATTGCATTCACATACTGCACCTCGATAACCATTCCCCAAGAAAAGGATAGTCTCTTAGTTTCCAGATCTTTATTGCCATAAAAAGAGCTGCTATAAATATTTTTGTACATATGGATCCTTTTCTCTTTTCTTTGATCTCTTTGGTGTATAGGCCTAGTAATGGCATCAGTGAATGGAGAGGTGTTCACAATTCAGTACTTTGGGGATGCTGTTCCTCAGAAAGGATGGCCCAACTGTGCAAGAATGTACCTATTTTTCCACAGTGATCTTCCCCTTTGCCCCCACAACTTGTGTCTTTTTTCTTTTCCCTTTTATCACCTTTCCCAATCTGATAGGTATGAGATGGAACTTAAGAGTTGCTTTAATTTGAGTTACTCTAAAAATTAGTGATTGGAGCATTCTTTCTTGTGGTTACTGATACCTTGAATTTCTTCCTTCTTTCCTTTGACCAGTTATCTGTTGGATGCTGTCTTTCTTATTTATTTTACTTCTTTCCCTCATATTCGTTAAACCTTGGAGATATTGTGTTGCTGGTTGGGTGGCACAATAGGTAAAAGTAGCAGAGCTGGACTCAGGAAGGTCTATCTTCATGAGTTCCAATCCAGTCTGAGACACTTACTAGCTGTGTGACCCTACGCAAGTCTCTTAACTCTGTTGGCCTCAATTTCCTCATCTGTAAAATGAGCTAGAGGAGACAACAAACCACTCTCGTATCTTTGCCAAGGAAACCCTAAATGGGATCATAATGTCATTGGACAGAACTGAAAGATTTAACAACAAAAACTTTGGGAAACAAAATAATGTATAATAAGGCAGCCCTGGAATAGATTGTCTAGGGCCTTAAAAAAATTCTGTGAATTGATGTACAAAAAGACTAGTTTTAAATAATTTTGGCAGAGTTGATGGATTATTTGCATATGTTAATGCAATATGGTAGAAAAATTGAACTAAAAATCTCCATATGTAATTTTAAAAATTACGTCTTGAAAGGAAAAAGGTAATATTATATTTTAGAGAAGTGTATCAGTGCCCCATAGTTCATTTCTTTCTTAAGTCTCGTAGAATTTATCAGTGAAATTAACTTCTTCCATAAACCTTCCAGGAATTAACACAATTGTCAGAAGCATGTCAGTTTTAATAGGTAATGTTTAAGAAGCTGCAAACTTCTGGTGGGTTTGCAATATGTTCACTCCCTTTTACATAAAGTGTCTTACAGCCTCTAAATATATCATTGCTTTAAAAAAACCCAAGCCCTACGTGATTGTCATCCTCCCATTGCTGGGTTAGGACACAGGGCGGGATCTGGTGGTAATTTGAGAGTAGCAGCAGCTGTATCATTAGTAACAGGACCACAAATGACTGCCGAGAAATGTGCTTCCTTGGGTCGTATGTTGTGTGGGTGTGTAGTTAAATCAGAATGTCTAGCATGTAACTAGCCTACATGGATTACATAAAGTAAAACCCAAGATGTTGTGGGTAGGCTTGGCTGTTCTTGTAATTGCCAATTACCTCTCAATTGTCAACATATGAAAAAAAACCACTAAAGATTTCATTTTTGTCTCCGGTTCTGATGTTTGCCATCTTAACCTTGCTAGTTGTTTTAAGAAATTCGTTGTTGGAAGAAAAGCTTATGAAAATGACTATATACAGGAGTCAGTGGTTCCAACATCTGCAGTCATTCTTGTGCCTAAATATAGGTCTGTGGGTGTTAGAGGAGGTATATGAATGACATTACATAGGGTTGCTCATTAGAGCTCTGATCTGCAAGTCCTTACATGTGGCTTGTTTCCATTGAGGTTGGCCTTGGGATCAAGTTTGCTCTTCTGGAGTGTGCATGGGTGTTCAACTGTATTTGTGAATCACTGGGAGATTTTAGATTCGGGAGGATGTACTTGAGCACAGAGGTATTTGCAGACCCCATCATCCCCATAGGTCACATTCTATTCTGGTGTTTTCTTTTGTGGGGGTATATAACTTGCATTGCATTTCAAAGAGACCAATAAATAATTTGTCACTGACCTTCTCCTATCGTGTTGGAGGAAATAGACACACTCGTTGCTCTGATTTCTTCAGATGAAGATTTAGGGTAGTCATATATTTCAAAATGGATTGAGAGCCCAAAGTACAAGTGCAATGCAGACAGTTAATAAGCATTTATTAAGCTCCTATTACATGCCAGGAACTGTGTTAAGGGTGAGAAAGACAAAGAAAGGAAGACAAAACAAAACAGTCCCTATTTTCAAGGAGTCCACAGTTTAATAGGGGAGAGAACATGCAAACGACTGTGTAGAAACAAGACAGATACAGAAGTTAGAGTCAGCAGAGGTAAAGCACTAGCTTTAAGAGAGATCAGGAGAGGCTTTGCATAGAAGAGGGGATTTTAGCTGGAACTTGAAGGAAGCCAGGAGGCAGAAATGAGGAGGAAGAAGAGTATTGCTGGTTTAGGCACAGTCAATAAAAATGTCTGGAGATGAAATGCAATGCATGATTAATTGTTAATTAAATGAACACAGTATAAATTCAAGTGCATTCTGCCACATGAGAATGACAACAGAATCATGGGGCAAGAACAGAAACTTGTTTTTTCTATTGAAGGTAACCATCCCAAAGCAAAAACAGAGACAGAGGAGTAAAATGTTATTTTGAATTTTGGTTTTTTTTTCCCTTAAATAAAATCAAGCATGGGGAACCTAAAATACTAGTAAATAAATGTAACTATAGACTTTAGCTTCATATGGGACTTAGATTCTATATTATGCTATGGATGAAAGAACAAGAGAGAGAGGAAAGGAAATAGAAGGGGGAAGAATGGAAAAGAGACCGAAATAGAAATATAGAGAGAAGCTGAGAGACAGGAGAAGGGATGGAAGCATATAGTACACAGTTGGGGTGGGGAGGTAAGGAGATGAAAAAGAAGGCAAGAGGGAAGGTAGTGAGACTGGGAGGGAAGAGCAGGGAAAGGAAGATAGAAGGAAGAAGAGTTTGGGTTCTGAGGCAAGTGTGCCCGGTGAAACTTTCTCTGTCACACCTTGCAGTTCACTTAAGCTATGGATGTCAGAGGAACTCATTTTCTGCTGTCACTGCTATGAATGAATACATAGCCCTTCCACTTCCTGATCTTCTTCTCCCCATCCCTCGCCCCAAATAACAAAATGGATTTTGGAAATAAAGGTTTCAACTCTGCATTGTGGTTTAGGGAACAGAGTCAGCCTTTAAGCCAGGAAGAATTAATTGAGTTTAAGTCTGGCCTCTGACACACACAGACTAACCTGTCTCTAGGCAACACTGTCTCTCTCTGCTTCTCTCTGTCTCTCTCTCTCATTGGGGTTAAATGACTTACCCAAGGTCACATAGCTAGTACATGTCTGAGGTCAAATTTGAACTCAGGTCCTCCTGACTCCAGGGTTTGTGTTCTATCCACCTCACTTCCCCAAGCAACTCTTCAAAACAAAAAAGTGTGTGTGTTTATATTAAAACATTATTTATATTTATATTAAAACAAGTATTACCATAACATGGTACAATAAAAATGACAGCAAATCTACTATGCACAACTTGCAAATATATAACAAAATTATCATATAAATTTCTTTTTCTTTTCTTCCCTCTTTACTCCTCCCCCTCACAGAGATGGCTACCACACATAGATGCATATATATGTAAAATTATTCTACATCTATTTATCGGTTCTTTCCCTGGATGTTGATAGTCTTTCTTCATATGTCCTTTATAGTTAATTTGGGTATTTATAACTTAATTCTCTTTAAAGCATATAGGTTGAGGAGGTGCTGATTAAAAGAGTTTCCTGTATCAATGGAACTCCCAGTCTGGATCCTATCTCTGTAATTAAGAAAGAATAACCTAGTTTTGCTACTTAGTGTGGATCCTTGGAGGTGTCAGTCTCCTTAGCTTTCAGCCTGGAAGTCCTCTCAACCCTGGGCAGCTGACTGCTTTATTTTTGTTCTTTGTGAGATGAGGGCAGCTTGCTTAGGTTAAACATTTGTGGGCTTCACCACTCAGTACTTGCTCCAAGGTTAAAAGAAAAAAAGCCAAAGACAAGAGGTGCCCCAGGCCTGGGATTAGATCGCATGTAATTGATAAGGAAGTCCTCTAATGGAGTGTTGAGAACCTCCTCAGTTTCCTCTCAAGGCTATCAGGTGTATTGCATAAGTATCGTTTGTTTAGCTTTATTAATGGTAAAATAACACTGACCTTCTTCCTCAACTTGAACTCTTGGCTTTTTCCTTGTGATGTTGTTTTCTGGTGCCACTATAGGGATGCTCCAAAGAGAGCCAAGGAAGCCAAAAGGCTAAGAAAAGACATCAAGCAACATACATTAAACTCCTTCAGTGGGCCATACCCTGTGCTAGGCTCTGGAGACACAAATACAAAGAATAAAACAATGCCTATTTATCATATATAAGCAAATACAGAATAAAATTAAAGAATAAATGAAAAGTAGTTAAAGACAAGGTAATTGGGGCACGTAGAACTAGCAGATTGGGGAAGGCAGTGGATAATGGAATTCTGTGTTTGGTGAAGGCTTGATATTTACTTTGTCCAGCTAAATTGAAGACCCATGAAATCAAAGACAAGTAGAACTTTATCCACTTTGCCCTTGCCCATTTGAATAGTGGCCAGAGGGAGGATATCAGGAAGTGATGACACCCTCACCTGTTGACAGTGGCATTTCCATTCTTCAGGATCTGGAACATGATCAGATGAATAGATTTACCCTCACACTGAGTTAAGATAATAGAATTTATATAGAACAGGACACCACTCCAGATATTTCTTTCCTACGTTAGTTGGAGGAAACTGAAGATCATAGAGATGGAGTCACCTGTACAGGACTACCCAGGTAAGAAAGCAGCAGAAGCCAGAGTCCAGTCCAGTTCTGCAGTCTTTCCTCTCTCCTCTTCTGAAACTGTCCTCTCTATCCCATATCAACATATAAGAATGACCAGCTCAAGCTAGTTGTTTCCTCAACTACATGGGTTGTTTTTTTTGTTTTTTTCTTTCAATATTGTTAGATTAAGTATTATAAATAAACTATAAGAGATCACTATTTGAGGAGACAAATATAGTTTAAAACAAGGAATCCTGTGAAACTGGATATATAACTGGGAATTTTGCCATGATTCTGAGACACCAGTCCCTAACTCTCAAATTTGTTGAAAATGTCGCTTTTTGGAACACAGGATTCCTTGTTCTAAACTGGAATACTTAAATCAAGCAAAATGTTGTATAGTCATTCTTTAAGCAACTTCAGTCCTGTAGAGCAAGGTACATCTGAATTCAATTCAACATTTTAACAAGTCTTTATTAAGCTCTATCTATGTGCAAGCCACTCTTCTGGGAGCTGGGGATACAGAGGCATGTTCTTGGCCTCCACAAGTGCTTAAAAGCAGCAAGATGTGCATAGGGAAAGACAAAATCTCTCTGAAGTCATACAAAATGGAGTGGGAAAGAAAGAATTTAATGACCAGGGCATGAGAGCTGGCCTTCTGGAGGAGGCTGGACATGAAGAGGAAAAAGATTTCTGGCCATGGGGCACAGCCAGCAACAAGGCAAGGAAATCGAATATTATCTACAGGGAACAGCAAATAGACTCATTTAATTGGGCTGCAGAATGTGTGAGGGGGAGTAATAGGAAATAAGTCTGGAAGGATAGGTTAGAGCCAGACAGTGAAAGGCTTTAAATGTGAAACAGAGGAGTTTATGTTTTATCCTAGAGGAAGTCTAGTAGGCACTGAAACTTCTTGAGAATGGGAATAACATGGTCAAAATTATGTTGTAGGAATATTGATTGGGCAGCTCTTTGGAGGAAGAATTAGTGTGAAGGAGGGAAGAGGAGACTTGGAGCAGGAAGACAAATCAGAACTCTGTTCCAATAGTCCAGGAATGAAGCCCTGAGTGGAAAAGGCTCCTGGGGTTTTAATCCTATCTTTCTCTTTCCCTTCCCCTGTTCAATGATAACAACCCAATAGGCAGCTTAAGCAGTAGCAAGGTGACTCAGTGGATAGAGTGCTGGGCCTGGAGTCAGGAAGACTTGAGTTCAAATTTGGCTTCAGACCCCCATTAGTTGTGTGACCCTGGGTCAGTCCCTTAACCTCTGTTAATCCACTGGAGAAGGAAATGGTAAATTACTTCAGTATCTTTGCCAGGAAAACCCCAAAGAAGGTTGTAAAGACTTGGACACAACTGAATAACAAATAAATCTCTGAGGTGGTTTATGATTAGGTAATAGAGCTGTGTATGGGATGGCAAGACCCCTACTCAAATTGACTACTCAGAGGCATCTCAAAGTAAAAACAGAAAATCTCCTTTATTTGGTTCTCGTGAAAATCCAGGTGGTCCCTTCAACCAAGCTGGAGTAGGGAGGTGGCTTACAGAAGCAGAATGGCATTTTTCTATAGATCCTGATGCGAAAATCCCCCTCCCACCACTGACCATTATTCTCATTGGTTGAGAAGCAAGGTCTTATATTCTAGGCCCGAAATCCAACCAATTCCTTTTGAAACCCAGTTCAAATTTCCTGCTCCTGGACATTACAAAGCCCACGAAAATACCTGTCATTAGGCATTGAGGAGTTAGTGAATCATTGATCCTAAAGCAATACATAGCCTTGTATGGAAATCACCTGACTCTGGAGGAATGGAAACCTGGGTCCAAGGTCTCCTCCACTCCAGGGAGAAGACTCCACATTCCTGAGAAGTCTTCACTAAATCTGTTCCCATTCAGCTGTAACCAGTATTTTTTTTTTTTTTGCACTTGAGGAAAGCTTTCTAAAATGCACTAAGGGTAAATGTTTTTAAAAAACTTCCTTCAAATCAGCTTTTGAATACAAATTCATTTGGGGTGGAAGGTAGACTTGAGACCCCAGGATAGTGACCTCCCTGAGTGGAAAGACCCTCATTCACACTAAAACTGCTTTATTATTGGTATAGAAGTTGTGCAGCTCATGTGGATTTTGCAGTAAGCAAAGCAGGACGCCTCTGGTAACTTCCATTTTTAAGTAATTATTCTTGATAACTAAATAAGCTCATAAGCTCAGCTGTTTCTACACTGCTAAAGGAGTGTGAGTGACCTCAGTGCCTTCTAAATTCTCTTGTCTAGAAGCAAATCTCCATCACCTTCCTTATGACTGCTACAGAGCATCACTTGAGAAAATTTCCAGGTGAAAGGTAGAGACAAAGGTGGTCCTCCAAGGGAGGAAAAAGGGTGACAGGTCCACAGAGGTGTAAAGGTACTTCTAACCCTCCACCTTAGTACCAACTCCAGGTCACTTAGCTCGTTCCACTTGACTTCCTCCTGCCTGAGCTAATGTCTGGCTATGCCCTCAAAAGGGATTCTGTGCTGTTTCCCTTGCTTTGGATTTCATTGACCAGGCTCCTGCTTCTTAGCCTCCGGATATTAAGCTTTAGTGCTTCCTTCTTTTCTCATCTGAAGGGATAAGGGAATGTAGTAAAAGCAAACAAGTACCTCCTAGACCTTGCCCAAAGTCCTTGACCTTGAAGAGCCTCTGTTCCCTCATTAGCACGATGAAGGGTTGGATTCTATAAGCTCTACAGCCCCTTCAGGTCACTGGCTTGTTGAAACTACTTTCTCTCCAATGTAGCTGGGCTTCTCTGTCCATGTTGACACGCTTCTGTTTATTAAATTTTTCCTTCCTGTGGATAGGTAAGTTGTTCCCTTTAACGGGATCTGGCTTCAGTTCATTTCAGTAAATATTTATTCAGTGCCTACAATGTGCCAGGGACTGTGCCAGTTATGGAGAATATAAAAAATAAAAAGATACCTCCTGCCCCTGAGGAGCTTACATGCTAATGGGGAAAGACAACACATGAGGGAACTGGAAGGAGAGGGGGTGGGAAACGGACTTGCCTGGTGCTAAGGCTATCTTGTAACTGGAGTTGAGACTAAGGGTTGTAGATGCAAAGAATCAAGTTGAGAGCCAGGTTCTGCCCTCCTTAAAGGAGGGGAACTCCACTGTGGGTTGAGTGCTCCTCTCTCCAATCCTTGAATAGATGAGGAAAAAGTTCAAAGGGGAGGGTAGTGAGCCCATACCTTGCCATATCCAAGACTGAATTAAACAGCATGATAACGTTTCTGGTGATCGGCTAAGTCATCTTGTGGAGTTGAGACCAAGCAGGACTGTGGAAAGTGGATGCTTACATTATAAGTAAACTACACTAAATTTGTTCTCTATTCATGAACTTCTTTCCTCTTTCTGGTCCCATTCTAGCTGCTTACTCATTGGCCAGTTGGAAAAGGAAGGGGGAAAGGATTTAAGTGCCTCCTATATACCAGACACTGTATTAAGCACTTTACAAATATTCTCTCATTTGATCCTCACAATTACTTTGAGAGATAGAAACTATTATTTGCCTTCACTTTGCTTTTGAGGAAACTTAGGGAGATAAAAGTTAAGTGACTTGCCCAGGGAGTGTCTGATGGTGGATTTGAACTCAGTGCTTCCTTTGAAGCTCATTAATGTATCCACTGCACCATCTAGTTGCTAAACTGAATTGGTAGACTAACCTCTGCTTCCGTGATTATTGCATACATTTACATGTAGCAGGGTTTAGCAAACTACATGCTTTGTTTTGGGGGGGGGGAGTCAGTTTTTTTGGTAAGTCCTGAGTTAAGAATGGTTTTCATATTTTAAAATAAAGTTTTATTATATTTAAAAATGTAAAAAATCATACTTAGCTGACAAAATGGGCTGCAGGCTGGACTATAATTTGCTGATCCCTGGTCTGTCAGAACCAGTTATTTCCTAGTTTCACAGTGCCTAGATTTAGAACCCTTCCTTCTGGGGTAAGTTCTGAGTAATGACAACTCACATTTATATCCAGTACCCAATTGTATCTGTGTTCTCACTGATGTAGGTCTTCTCTCCAGTGATGCAGATGGTATCCCATCTGTTTGCTAGTCTAGTTGGACTTCTATTTCTAGCCTAATAATAATTGGCACTAAGTAGTACCTACTGTATGCCAGGCACTGGGCTAGAGAAATGTACATGTTGGGTGTGAACAGATAATAGCACATGGCAAACAAGGGGAACTAAAATTAAGGATATTATCAAAGACGTGTATGAGTGAAAAGTATGGATTAGTGAGGGCTTTACAGCTTACAAAGAACATTCCTAACATTGGAAGAGGTATTGCTCATATGGTTATACCCATAATATAGATGAGGAAAGTGAGGTTGAGAGAGTTTAAAATACTTTGGTCTGTGTTTGTGAAGTTAATTTCAGAATTGGGATTTGAAACTAGGATCCTACCTAACTCCAAAGTCCAGAATTCTATCTACTGTGCCAAATAATTTTTGTTTATTTGTTTTCAAACCATAATTATAGTTGAGATTGCATGTACATCTGGCAGTATCAACTTTTTCACAGTCAACCCATCACATAATCTGGCAAAGTCAATAGTTCACATTTTAATGGTCTCCAAAGCTCCTTCACTATAGCAACATTGTCTCTTTTGGTGAAGTGAATATCATTGGGGTAGAGAATAAAGAAATATGAATTTATTTTTTAAAATTTATTTTAATTTACATAATATTTACAACAGCAAATAAGCAAATAAACTTGTATTTTGCAAATGTAAAGACGTAAAGATTTTGGGATAAGAATTCATTTTTGGTAAAAAAAAAAAACAATATTGGGAAAACTAGAAAGCAGTATGGCAGAAACTGGGCATAGATCACTATCTTACGTCAAATGCCAAGATATGGTCGAAATGGATACATGACATAGATATAAAGAGAGACATTACAAGAAAATTAAAACATGGAACATACTACTCACCGGACTTAGAGATATGCAAATAATTTGTGAATGAACAAAAGACAGAGAGCAAAGTTTGGTATAAAATGGATAATTTCAATTACATTAACTTAAAAAAGGTTTTGTCCAAATGAGATAAGCATTTATTTAGTACCTTCTGTGTGCCGCATAGCTAATATGAGATAGGGTTGAGTCTTTACCAGGTTTTCTGACTAAAGGTTCTTTCTACTACATCATACCATTGCTATTGGTACACCTCGCCACCCCACCACAATGCCTGTGGAAATATTGCCATATAGGTCTAACTAGTTTATGAAGGCACATAGACTAATGGACTAAACAGAAGCTACTTTTATTTTTTTCATTGTTTTTCACTAATATATCCCAAATTATACATGACAGATAAGGTCAAATTTCCATCAAAAGAGCCTTGAAATTTAAGTCTGTGGCCTGAGCCTATCCTGTATGTCATTACAACATGTATTTATATTGTATATATTGAACATATGTAAATATACACATAGTTGTATGCATTTATACGTGAAATTTTAGAGCTGATCAAAGGGAACCTGTGGGTGGTTTGGTCTAGTAATCTCATTTTACAGATAAGGAACTTGAAGCTCAGAGATGTTTTATGACCCATTCAAGGTCACACAGTTAAGAGCAAAGCTAAAGCTCCAATCTATGTCTCTCTAGTACTAGTGCAGTGTTATTTCCACTGTCCAGGATAGCTTCCAGTATGCCTTGATTCCAGAAGACACAATCTTTTCCAAGACAGAGTTGTAGAGACATAGTATCTTTGTTGTAGGTGACATGTAACAGTTCAAAGCTTCCCTTGCCGTATTACCTTCATCATTCATTCCCTCAAGGAATCTCTTTAACTGCCTGACAAAGCTCCAAGTACAGTTTCTCTCTGTTTTAAAGTTCACCAGATTCCCTAGGTGATCGCACTTGATCCAGATTTCTAGCTGTGTTAAATTTCATCACAACAGGCTATTCTGTGTTTCCATAAAACTTAAGCAAGAACTCATACAATTTAATGCCACTTGTAAAAATAAATTTCTGAAATAGATTTTACAGGGTTCTTAAGTTCCATAGACACTAGGTCAGAAATATTTTTGGATTTGGATTGAGATGTGCTGAAATTTTTTCACATTGATGAAATTAATTCACAAATATGATGGTGGTAATTTTTCTTTTGCCATTGGGTTTATTTAGAAACACCAAACACACTAAATATATGTGCATCTGTTTGTATATGTCTTTACATACATGCATGTAATCACATACATAACTGGCATTATCAGACTCATACTTAATTTAGAAGGTAAGTGTTTGGTATGCTTTTTCTTCCTTATTCTAAAAGCAGAACCATGTGTCTGGATAGATTTGTCAGTAAGCCACATTAAGAACCCTGACAACCAGTCCTCATACAGTAGGAATTTTTTTTGAATGTTTACTTCATTTTTTTTAGTTATAGCAAAGATTGGGAAACTAAGGGGATACCTATGTATTGAGGAATTGCTACAGAAGAGGCAATATTATTTTGTCATTAGAGATGATAGAAGAGATAGTTGCTGGGAAACCTGGAAAGATTTGTATGAATGGATGCAAAGTGAAGCAAGCAGAACCAGAAGCATAATTTATATAATAACAACAATATCAAGGGAAAAAAAACAATTTTGAAGATTTAAGAAATGTTTGTATTTGAATTGACCAAAGTCTGTTTTGAATGTTTTTTTTTTCTCTTTCCAAGTAAGTGGAAACTATAAGTTGAAGAGTGTTGTCTTTCTAAAAATACATAATTAAAAATTTCCTCAAAACTTCTGAACTATTTCAGATGTTATTATTTGGGAAAATTTCCTGATTCTGAGAGTTGTTACATACTGGAAGAAATTCTTGAGGAATAAATGGGTGTAGGGTAAGGCAGGTGTAGGATATCCAAGATGTCTTCCATGGGGATTGGCTATAACTACATTTCCTTTGGCAGCCAAATTGGGAACTGCCTCCCAGACACTTGACACTCACTAGCTGTGTGACCTTGGGCAAGTCACTTAACCCCAATTGCCTCATCCTGGGTCATCTCCAGTCATCCTGATGAATATCTGGTCACTGGACTCAAATGACTCTGGAAGAGAAGTGAGGTTGGTGACCTGCATAGCCCTCCCTCACTCAAAACAAAGTCAAGTGCAAGTCATGTCATCATTTCTCTGATGGCATGGTCTTCTTTGGCAACGAAGGACAAACACACCAACGTTCATTGGGGCCTAATTCTATCTAGATGTGGTGCTTGTAAGCTAGGTTTCCGAATTTAATTTTCTTTTACTCATCTATCCTTATCATCCTTTTATTCATTTATCCTTATCATCTTTTCCTGTAATCTCACCTTTGCTAAGTTTTTGACTTGAGATTTGATAAACCTACAGAAGAGCAGGTGAGTGAGTATGTTGTGCATTAGGAACTTTATTCATTTTGCTGAACTTTATTTGGAGGTGATTTTTTTTTTAATGGCAGTGGCCTCTTCAGTAACCTGTGACAAAATATATACTTTAAAAATGCACACACATCAGCTCCCATGGCTTCAATGATCTCTATTCAGATGAGTTAGAAATATACATATTGGGATCATCAAGCTAGAGTTAGGAAGTTTCATGGAGACCTAGTTCATTCCCTTTATTTTACACAGGTTGTTGTGTTTGTCCTTCATTCTCAAAGGGGACCATGACATCATGATTTGAGTGAGGGAGGGGTGTGCAAGGTCACCAACCTCACTTTCTTCTCCTGAGCCATCTGGGTCCAGTGGCCTGATATCATCAGTGTGACTGGAGATGGCCCAGGATGCAATGTGAGACCTTGGTCCTTTCAGGCTAAGGTCTTATGACATTCTCAGGTTGAGTGATTTATATTTTAATTTGTTTTGTTAAATATATTCCAATTATATTTTAATCTGGTTCCCATAGTACTTACATTGGGGAAAATTAGGGGCAGCATGTTTGACACTTCTGGTGTACAAGAAGGAAGTCACCTCCCCCACTCCCCAACTGCCACATCTTAACTTCTGCTTTCCTGTGGAAGGCACTTGCATCTTTGCTGTTCTCCAAGTTTTCAACCTAGAATTGTCCTTGAAACTCCCTCACTCCACATAACTAGGCCATGATGGTGTCTTACCACTTCTGTCAAATAGAAGTAGGTGTTTTCTTTATATTGCTGTATCACCACCAGCTATCATAGTACCTTGCTATATGAATGCTTAGTAGTGGTAATGGACGAGAAAACCAGGTGGTTCTCTAAGCTGCTACTTTAAAAAATATTTTGAATGTTTTCCTAGGGAAATGTCAAAATATGGGTACATGTGTGTGCATACAGTATAGGCGTGTACTGTACACATGTACTATATACATATGATACATAACTTGCTAATCAGTATAGATAAATGTGTCTTATTTCTATGTATGCTATTTGTATGTATGTGCACGTGCATCTCTATCTAGCTAGAGAATCATACAGTGATAGAGATACATACATGTATGGACACACAAGGTGTCCCAAAAGTCTTAGTGCAGCTTTAAGCTCTCAGGATACCCTGAACACCTTACTGCATGATATGGACATATTTGCTTTTATTTACAAACTTGCTGGCCAAATTATATGTGCCTCTGTACAGCTACGGATTGCATGCATATATGTGGTTGTCTTTCCTGTGTTCCCTTGAAATGTACTATAGAGTTGACCCCTTCTTTAAAATTGTGTTAGTTTACTTTCACACTTTTAATAAAGAACATTAGTAAACCGTCCATCCATTCAGTATTGCACTTAGTGACATTTAAGGACCATCATCATGAGCATCAGTTCTCAGGTTATAAGGCTATTGACAGAGATAGGTTGGGATATTTTTTTAAGCTTCACTTTTAGTAGCCACGGATCCCTTGTATTTATCCCTGCTTCTCTACTTTTTAATTCTTCTGACTCATCATGTTTTCTACTGCCCCCCTTTACAACTTTGATTCAGCAAATATTTGAAAAGAAACAGGACAGGACTCCTGCCCCTGAGGAGCTGGTAGTCTTTGGGTGTTTAAAAAAATAATTTACACATGTTAAGTAATTGTACATGAGGCAAAATGCCAAATGAAATATAATCAAGTGCTGATGTATATAATGCAGATAATTACTAGTTAATAAAAAAAGCAAAGCTAATAAATAGTGGGGCCTGAATTTAGACTTAACTCTTAATCCCAAATCCAGTGCCCATTCCACCAGACCACAGTTGCCCCTTCAGAATAGATTTCAGCAGCAGTAGCAGTTTCCCAAGAAAGATGTGCTGAAATATGTTTATTCTTTACAACCTTCAGAATGCTTGAGGCAGACCATAAATAAACAAGGACCCTTCCACTCCTGACTGGGCCTGGTGTATGAGGAGTGTATAGGAAGACAGGTTTTCTAGTGTGGCTTTTAGACAAGCGTTCTCAAATTTGTCAATGGCCCTGCTTTTGGATAGGGAAAACAAAGCAACTAAAAGTAGTATCTTTCAAGGAAAGTCTGAGTCCCATCGCTTCTTATTGTTTAGGCAGCGAGGTGGTATAGTGCTTACAGGGTTAGACCTGAATAGGAAGACCTGAATTCAAATCCTGCCTCAGATACAAAGCTCTCTGACCTGGGCAAGTTTCTTTTTCTTGACCTCAGTTTCCTCATCTGTAAAATGGGGATCAAAACAACACCTACCTTCCAGAGTTTTTGTGAGACTCAAATGAGAATACACATAAAGTACATTCCAAGCCTTAAAGTGCTACAAAAATGCTATTATGACTAGTCATGTATGTATGTATGTGTGTGTGTGTGTGTGTGTGTGTGTATACATGCATGTATTTATTTATTTAGATGTATACACATATGCTTGTCCCTCAAGGTCAACAAAGAGATGCACGATGGGTGTGATGAGTAAGTTGTGACATATTACCAACAAAGAATTGTGTACAAAAGTGGTTCTCAAATTTTTTGGTCCCAGGATCCCTTTATACTCTTTAAAAATTATGGTGCAGGGGGCAGAGCAGAAAGTGCACATACACTAGCTTTTCCCCCACAGCCCATAAAATACCTGTAGAGAAAGGAGCTCAACAAATTCTAGAGCAGCAGAAGCCACAGAACAATGCAGTGGAGGAGAGTTCCAGCCCAGGGTGACCTGAAAGGCTGATGGGAAAGGTCTGTCGTACCAGATGGAATGGAGGCCAGCCTTGGCCACATAGCATGGCACCAGGAGGAGGACCTGAGCAGGCCTTGGGGGCAGAATTCCCAGCTACAGTAGTGGTGGTTTGCCGTTCCCTCAACCTACAGGCACCAAAGGTCAGCAAAAGGGATTTTTCAGCTGGTCGAGAAGGGAATGGGGTCTTCCCATAGCTCCAGCCTCAGGCAGTGGTGGCAGAGGCCACATCAGTGGGCCACAGAAGCTTCCACAGCAGCCTGCATCCAATGTTGGATCATAAAACCCCTGGGGGACTGAGCAGCTGATTCTTACCACAGCCCTGTGTAGAGGCCCTGCCCCCATCTGATGCTTCTAGAGGAATTGAGCAGCTTATCTGAATCTCAGCTCCTAGTGCTGGCTTGGTGGAACTGGAGGCCAGGTGGTCATGGAGAAGAAACTAATACAGATTCTGGACACAAAAGTTTCTGGTTGCTCCCAGACTAGTATACACTCTTGATTGTGCCACCTTGGAGGAACATCTTAGAGATCCCTAGAGTATACCCTACTCTTGACAAAGGACCCAAAAGTCAAGTAACTGGTTGGGAAAATGCCCCAAAATGGGAAAAAATAAGACTATAGAGGTTATTTTCTTGGTGAACAGATATCTTCTCCCATCCATTCGGATGAGGAAGAACAATGCTTACCATCAGAGAAAGATATAAAAGTCAAGGCTTCTGTATCCCAAACATCTAAAATAAATATGCAATGTTCCCAGGCCATGGAAGAGCTCAAAAAGAATTTTGAAAATCAAATATGAGAGATGGAGGAAAAATTGGGAAGAGAAATGAGAGAGATGCAAGAAAAGCAAGTCAACAACTTGCTAAAGGAGACCCAAAAAAATGCTGAAGAAAATAACACTTTTAACAGTAGGCAAACTCAATTGGCAAAAGAAGTTCAAAAAGTCAATGAGGAGAAGAATGCTTTATAAAGCAGAATCAGTCGAATGCAAAAGGAGGTTCAAAAGCTCACTGAAGAAAATAGTTTTTTAAAAATTAGAATGGAACAGATAGAAGCTAATGACTTTATGAGAAACCAAGAAATCACAAAACAAAACCAAAGGAATGAAAAAATGGAAGAAAATGTGAAATATCTCATTGGAAAAACAACTGACCTGGAAAATAGTTCCAGGAGAGACAGTTTAAAAATTATAGGACTACAAGAAAGCCATGATTAAAAAAAGAGCCTAGACATCATCTTCCATGATATTATCAAGGAAAACTGCCCTGATGTTCTAGAAGCAGAGGGCAAAATAAGTATTCAAGGAATCCACTGATCACCCCCTGAAAGAGATCCAAAAAGAGAAACTCCTAGGAACATTGTGGCCAAATTCCAGAGTTCCCAGGTCAAGGAGAAAATATTGCAAGCAGCTAGAAAGAAACAATTCCAGTATTGTGGAAATACAATCAGGATAACACAAGATCTAGCAGTTTCTACATTAAGGGATTGAAGGGCTTCGAATATGATATTCCAGAAGTCAAAGGAACTAGGACTAAAACCAAGAATCACCTACCCAGCAAAAAAAATGATATTTCAATGAAATAGAAGACTTTTAGGCCTTCTTGATGAAAAGACCAGAGCTGAAAAGAAAATTTGACTTTCAAACACAAGAATCAAGAGAAGCATGAAAAGGTAAATAGGAAAGAGAAATCATAAAGGACTTACTAAAGTTGAACTGTTTACATTCCTACACGAAAAGACAATATTTGTAACTCTTGAAACTTTTTTTCATTGTCTGGGTAGTTGGTAGGATTATACACACACACAAACACACACACATACATGCGCACACACAGAAACACACACACACAAACACATACACAGAGAGAGAGAGCACAGGGTGAGCTGAATAGGAAGAGATCCTATCTAAAAAAATAAAATTAAGGGGTGAGAGAGGAATATATTGGGAGGAGAAAGGGAGAAATGGAATGGGGCAAATTATCTCTCATAAAAGAGGCAAGAAAAAGTATTTTCAATCAAGGGAAAAAGGGGGGAGGTGAGAGGGGAAATGTGAAACTTACTCTCATCACATTTGACTCATGGAATGAATAAAATGCAAACTCATTTTGGTATGAAAACCTATCTTACAATACAGGAAAGGGAGGGAGAAGGGGATAAGCAGGGTGGGGGGGGGTGATGATGGAAGGAGGGAAGGGCAATGGGAGGATGGAGCAATTAGAAGTCTATACTCTTGGGGAGGGACAAGGTCAAAAGAGAGAACAGAAGAAATGGGGGGCAGGATAGGATGAAGGGAAATACAGTTAGTCTTACACAACATGACTATTACAGAAGTCTTTTGCAAGACTCTACATATACAACCTATATTGAATTGTTTGCCTTCCCAGTGCGGATGGGTGGGGAGGGAAGAAGGAAGAGAAGTTGGAACTCAAAAGTTTTAGGAACAACTGTTGAATATTGTTCTTGCACACAACTGGGAAATAAGAAATACAGGCAAAGGGGTATTGAAATTTATCTTGCTCTACAGGACAAAAGAGAAGATGGGGATAAGGGAATAAGGGATATTAGAAGGGAGGGCAGATTGGTGGTAGTGGTAATAGGAATGCTCGGTGTTTTGGGGTAGGGAGGGGGAGTAATGGGGAGAAAATTTGGAAGTCAAAATTTTGTGGAAACGAATGTTAAAAACTTAAATTAATTTTTAAAATGTTCACAAGTTTAAAAGACTACTAGTCTTTCAAAAGCACCTAGCTATCTTTATCATTAAAAGCTACTATAATAAAAAAAAAAATTATGGTGCATCCGTTGATATTTACTGTATTAAAAAATAAGTAAAATAAAATTTAATTAAATTTTAAACTATCTTAAGTTTAAAATAAATATCTTAAATATTTTGTGAAAATAAAAATTTTATTTTTAAATTTTGAAATATTTATTAATCCATTTAAATAATAATAAAATGTTACATGTTAACATGCATATGAAAAATTCTTATATTTTCCAAATAAAATGTTTGATAATGAGTGGTATTGTTTTACATATTTTTGAAAATCTCTTTAATGTCTAGCTTGATAGAAGATAGCTGGCTTCTCCTGTCTACTTCTGCATTTACTCTGTTGCACTATATTATTTTGGTTGAAGTGTATGGAAAACATCTGGACTCATAGAGATGTAGTTGGAACATGGACGTATTTTAGTAGATAAATAGTCCTTTAGTAATATTATTAAAAAATCACCATTTTTATAATACTATGTATTATAAAAGTATTATATAGACCTCATGAAAGGGTCCTGAGAACCTTAAGATTTCGTGGGCCACACTTTGAGAATACTGAGATGGTCTAGAAGAAGGATAAATGGATGACCAGAAAAGAAGGTGGATTATTCAAGTGCTAACCAATGAGTCAGACTTTCTGCTCCTTTTGTGTTCTTGAAACATCAAGAGACCTAAGACAAGATCAGATCAGGTCATGGACAAGAGTTTGACAGTGGGAAGGTAAGTGTGGGTTGCAATTTATACCACTGGAGGAAATACTCATTAACAACCTAGTAGATTCTTTGCAGAATGATTTAATTTGTTTGACTTGGTCCTAGAGGGTGGAACTAAGACCAGGAGATAGTTTCAGCTCCGCACAAGGGAAGGAGAAGGATCTGCTCATCCTGCAGTGTGTTCTTCATCTCTGGAGGTTTTCAAGCACTGGCTGAATAAACCCATTTTAGATATGTTCTGAGGCAGAATGAAAAACAGAGAAGTGTTGGAATAAGAAGAGACCTGAGCTCAAATCCTGTCTCCACACTTCATCCTCTCCAAGGGTCAATTTTCTCATTTATTAAACAGGAGACAGTAATGCCTCTACTACCTTCTTCACAAGGTGGGTTGTGAAATCTGAAGGAGCCCAGTGCTTAGGTAAAAGCACCTTGAAAATCACAGTCATAGAAGTGCCAGGGGTGATGATGTTTCAAAGAACATCCGTACTTTAAATATCTTGCTGACTCCAGCTCTAGAAGCCTATGGGTTTCCTTTTTCGCACCTCTTTCCCCTTTCCTACCAACCACATTTACAGTTTCCTGGTGCCCTTGTGCTTTCTTTCTATGAAAATTACTATTAATATTTCTTTCTATGAAAATTTCTTTTAATAGAGAAGGAGCTGTTAGCCATCTCTTAGTATGAATTTAAATCATAGTTATACCTCAGTTCCAAAATATTAACATTTTAAAGCCCATCTCCAGTGACAGTGAAAGAAATTGGTCTCTAGATTTTTTGCTATTGTTTTTTAGAAAAGAATTTTGAATATCACCCACAGCTAAGGGAAGCATTTTGAGAGGCAGCCTTCACCTGCCTGCAAAGCCCCACCCATTCACAACTCCTGCTTCCCAGGTATGATTCCAAAAACTGCAGAAAGAAAAAAAGGCCTTCTATGAGTCTGGATCTCTGGACAGTTGTGGCAGTCAGACCTTTTCTACTCCCTGCCTTGTAGCTTCAGGCTTTGCCTGAGGGATGCTATAACTGAGTGCCAGAGTAAAGTGAATGTTTTCTTGCTTCCCAGCTTCTGACACAGAAGGTACAGAGTGGCATGTATATTTTTTGGACAGGGCCAATGTGGGGATTTGTTTTGTTTGACTATGCATATTTGTTACAAGGGTTTGTGGAGTGTGTGTGTGTGTGTGTGTGTGTTGTGTGTGTGTGTGTGTTTTCAAAAGAGAACAAGAGGAAGACAACATAGATCTTTTTTTTGTTGACTAAAAAAATAATACAGGATTTTAAAAAATTAATATTTTTTCTCTCCATTTTAAAAGGCTGCTTTGGCCATACTTCTGAAAGAGTCTGATTTGCTACATGCCTCAGTTGCATGTTCCAGAGACAGGTGCCCAGAGTTATTCTTGGCAAGAGTGTCTCTAAGACAACACAGGTGCTTCAAAAGACAAGTCAGCCTCAGAAGGGGTGCACGTCAGAGTACGTGCAGGATTATTTTGGCTCCTAGGCATTCCTCTGACCCCATGGAGCCTGGCTCCAGGGAGCCTAAGGCAACCCACAGAGAATGTTAGTTACATCCTGTGGGAGTCTGACTTTAAACCAATATGAGATTTTCTTTGCCCCTACTCCGCCTTTTTCCTCTGGCCACATCCTTAGTAAGTGGTGACAGAAGGCCCCTTGTTGCTTGTTGACCAAAGATTCTTTGATGAGAAAGATCGTTTCAGCTGTGAACATCAATTTACTATCAAGAAAAACTAAGCAACGTTTCCTAAGGAAATGATTTCTCTTTCATTGCTTTAGCCTTTACAAAATAAGATAGTATTAGGACGGGAAGCAGTTGCAGCTTCTGGTGTTTGGAGACAGGGAAGGAGGATAATTTTTGTAATTTAATAGTAAAGTTGAGTGATATAGTTTATAGCTAAAGCTTATACTTAAAAGGTCTGTTGATACTGGAAGCAAGGGAAAAGATCTTGTAAATTTAATGGATGTGTTATTTAGAATTTGCAGGAATTACTCACTCTTCCCACTAATTAATTTTAGGAAATCAGGTCCCAAAATGAAATTTCTCACATTAACTACATTATCACTGGTGTTGTGCTTTTGGCCAAAAAATATTTATTAAGCATTTCATTATATGCCAAGCTAGGGACATAGGTATAAATGGGGAAACAATCCCAGTACACAAGGAATTTATATTCTAATGAAATAGACATGTGTACCATACACATATATACACTTGTGTAATACACACACACACACACACACACATATACATGATAAAGTGTCCCCAAAATCCTAGTGCTATTTTAAGTTATTAAAGCTCTGTGTGTATAGACATAATACACATTCATTAAACACACAGTATGTGCTACACACTGAGCTAAGTATTGGGGATTCGAGTTCAAAGAATGAGCTTCAATTTCTAATAAATGTGTACAACATAGCTATAAAGTGGTTAAGCACAAATTAACTTTTATCTTAAAGAGAATATGAGACAAAAATGTTCAGTCTGGACATGGAGGGCAGCCAATGCAAAGACACCCCAGATGGGAAATGGGGTGTACAGCATGTATAGAATCAGAGTAGATATGACCATCCAAAGAACATTTACTAAGTACTTTGTGTAGAGGATTGTGCTAGGACCCATTGGAGATTCCCTCCAGAGCATATGTTCTCAAAAACAGAAGGTTTTATGTTTTTATAATCATTTAAAAATACAAAAATTCTACCACAAATTTGTTGTGTTTATACAACAATGTATATATAAAAGTGATTATACAAGGGACCCTAGTATATTATAATATATGTGTGCAATTCTTCTTTTCCATAAATTTGACCTAAAATTTCCATTAGTTTTAATTAAAATGATTCAAAAACTAATTGCCCTCCTAATTGTATATACTAATTGTGTGTGTATATGTATGTATGTGTATATATATGTGTGTGTGTATATACATATATGTGTGTGTGTATGTATATGTATATACAGACTCAGAAACTCACTAGGAAGTATGATACGGAAAGAACAACGGATTTTTGGGTCAGGATTTGGGTTTGAATTGTATCTCTTGACTCTGCCTATGTGACGTTGAGTAAATTACCTCTCTAGGCCTCAGTTCCCTTATCTATATAATAGTACAGTGGAATAGAGTATTATACTTAGAGTGGGGAAGTTCTTTTAGACACTTGCTAGGTCTCTGTGACCTTGGGCAGATCACTTTGCCTCTCTCTGCCTCAGTTTTCTGTACCTACCTCATAAGGTTATTATGCAGATCAAATGAGATAACATAAAGTACTGTGCAAACCTTTAAGTACTGTAAAGACTAGTTATTTAGTCGTTACAATAATAAAATGAAAGTCTGAATTAGATGACCTCCAAGGTTCCTCCCAGCTCCCATTGATTTTAGTTGTTAGGGCTTGAGGAACAGAAATGTCTTGAACGTGAACTTGGTCATCTTTACTTACTTACTTTCTTGTTTCACAAATTCTCCAAGGGCAACGATCATAAATAGAAAGCTAAGTCCCGAGAAAGTAAGGTGAAAGGTGCCTGGGGAATGGAATAAAGGTAATTATCCTTTGTTCAGGTGAAAGGAGGTGTGTTTATGAGCTGATTGCAGAGTCCAGTTCCAGGCTTGTGGGTTTTGTTTTGTTTTTTTTGTTTTTTTTCTTTTAACACATTCAAGCTGCTCTGCTTACGTGGGAGCAGGGGATCCGCCCTGCTGTTGAAATCTTTGAGAATGTGGGTCAAGGCTTGGAGATGTGAAATGTACCTCCTCATTTTATAGAATCGAATCCAAAGCAATAGACACCCCTCCTCCCACTCTTGAATTTGTTTATTTGATCTAAATCAGGAGTTAAGCAGAGGCTTCCGGAAAAAATTCAGGGGGTCTCTTAGCTCAAATGGAAATCCATTATATCTTTCTTTACTCTAACCTCTGACCGAAATTGAGCATTTCCTCCAATTATTTAAAAACTGCTTCTTAGAAGGGGTATCCATACTCTTTACCAAATTACCAAGGGGATCTGTTACACAAAAAAGGTTAGGAGCCTCAGAGTAACTGAAATATAAAAGTTTTCTGTGTCACTGCTTCTTTTAAAGCTTCCTGTGACTTCTGAGCTCCAGTAAATACAAACAGATATTATAAGCATGCCTTATTCAATACATAAAACAAAAACAATACCAAAAGCTCCCTTAAGTTTCCAGTAGAAGATAAGCTTCTTGAGGGAAGGGTTTCTTGTTTCATTTTGTCTTTGTATTCCTAGCTTAGCCAATGGACACTAAGCCGACCCTAGAACTGAACAGGAGGAGAGTAGCCTAGATTCCCTTAGGAAATTACATAGTTCTTTCCATAACCTCAAGCTTCTAACCGAAACAAAGGTTCTTCTATTCGTTGTTTCCTTTATTTGTTTCATTCATTCATTCATTCATTCATCCATCCATTCATCTCTTTGTTTGTTAAGACTGAGTCTCCCTATCTTTCCCAGGCTGGGAGTACAGCTGCCCCTGAGGGGCAGTACTGATCAGCATGGAAGCTTTCACTTACTCTTTTTTCTGGCCATGGCTGGTTTGCCCTCCTCAGGCAACCTGGAGGCCCTTTGGTCCCAGGAGTTCACCATATTTCTGTTGGACTTAATGCTGAGCAGCTTTGGGACAAACATGGAGAAAGCCAATCTTCCTTTTTCTTATGATAGCCCATTTATATACTTGAACAAAGTCTTCTTTTCTTCTGATTAGACATACCCAGTTCCTTCTACCCATCATCATCCGTATTCACCATCCCAGTCGGCATCCTCTATATACTCTCTAGCTTTAGCAGTGTCTGTTAATAGTGATACGCAGAACTAAAGACATTATTCCATATGAGTTCAGAATCCAGTGAGACTAGTATCTCCCCATTCCTGGAAGCTTTACCTCTTTTAAAATGCAGTCCCGGGTAAAATGAGCTTTGGGGGCTACTGAGTCTGTGAGTTTGCAGTCCACTAAAAGCACTGGATTCCTTCAGAACCACTTCTCCTTTACCATCTTTACTACTTCTGCTATTCCATCTCATACTGGTGAAGTTGATTTTTTTTGTATTCAAGTGTAAAACTCTATATTTATCTCTATTTAATTACATCTTACTAGGTTTAGTCTAGAGATTCTAGACTCTGTCTTCTATGGTTAGCTATCCCTCCCAGTCTTAAGCTGATTGCAGAGCATGGCATCTATGTTTTTATCCAAATCATTGATAAAATGTTGACCAGCACAAGACCAAGCACAGGTCCTTGGGTTACTCCTCTGCAGACCTACCATGTTGACATTGAACCATTAACAATTATTACTTAATTCTGGCATTTGGATAGTCATGGATCCCTTTAGCTGCATTATCATTTAATCCAAAACTGCTCCTTCCACAGAAACAGTATAAGAAGGTTTATTAAAATACAGATCAAAAATACAAAGCAATCCTTGGTGTCATATGGCATTTTTAGAGTTATGTTAGCAGAAAAGTATAGTAGGTGTTATGAATCAGTTTTAATACTGCTTGTGAATATCATTTTAAATATTGAGTGCTGGCAGTTTGAGCTCTCTTTTTAATACCTCAGCCAGTGAATTGATATAATATTTGAGAAACTGAACCACATTTGTATTAACTTTCTCTCTATAAATGAAAGCAGACAACGTAAAGAAGTTGCAGCTAAGTGGAAAGATTACCCAAAAAGCTTTTCTCAGGAGTCATTAAAGAAGTTAGGTTCTTCGTATTCCTGAAGGTAGTTTAAAAATAAACATGATTTCAATGAGTACTCAGCCATTGTCAGTTGAGCAGGGGAAAGTGGAAGCCCTCAAGATTTAGCTACTGAAAGAAGCGTTTGGATTTAAGTGGAAGAAATAGATGTCGTAGGGCACAATTTTTACCTTCTTACTCAATTAAATTCAGCAAATGTTTTCTTACATGCCTACTATATATGTAAGAAACTCTACAAGGTGCTGGCAGCAATGAGAGAAGTAAAAACTGTCTAAATTACAGTAGAATGATTTATTTTAGGTACTTAAAGCCCTGTGCTAAGCACTAGGGATACAAGACAGCAACCTTCCCCACCCCAGCCTCCAAGGAGCTTACATCCCAATTGATATACCATAGGAAGTTCAGCTGCAGGGCAGAGGGAAAGGCCCTATGTTCCTTAGGGTGCAGTGGCCAAGCAGATGTAATACACCTTCCTTGGTGTCATTTTCATTGATTAAAAATCCATATCTTTCTCTTATATTCAGCTATTTGATACTGCCAAGGTCTAGGATAGTCAGAACTTTCTTTTCTAAGCTGTCAGAAGTTTTGCAGACTGAGGAGAAAGAAGTAGTTACTTCTCTGGGCAAGGGCTGTTGGAAACTCGATGAAAATAGGGCTAGTGGTCTAGGGTCAGTTGCTATTCTCAGGGCTCTTGGACTTTCTTGCCCATTGGTAGCAGTTAGTAGTTGAGGGTGATTGTGGCTGTGGCCAAGTTTTGCTTCCCTGAGTAATACCTGTGGATTAGCTGAAAGCAGATCTTATGGGCTGGGGTGTACAGCTGTGCCCAGGGCTCACAGGCTTTACCTCTCAATGACAGTAAGTGCTGCTGGTGCTTCTGTGGTTTGTCTCATGATGGGCTGAATGCTTACATGAACTTGTTTGAAATGGAATTGCTTCCCAATCATAGAACAAATAGCTACTGTATTAGCACATAATTACAAAATATAAAAAGATCCATGTTGTACAGTCAGAATTGTACAGCAGTGGCTAGTGGAATGAGCCTTGAATAGGAGAGATCTGAATTCTGGTCAGAGTTCTATAGTACAGTGGTTTTGTGACCGGGGGCCAGTAATTAAATCTCTGGATTTCCTTTCAGAGTAAATAGCATCTATAGTTCCTTATACTTCTAGAGTTTCTGTACTTCTGTCTAATATTACATGATTCCAAGGAACAGACAATTTCATCCCTATAAGCAATTACAAAAGTAGCTAGAGAAAGGAAAGACTGATACAGACTGTATAGTAAATAAAAATCACTAATTTAGGCATATTAAGGTGAGGATGTGAATGAATATAAGCCATTGGCCCACATACTCATCCAGCTCAAAGGATTCACAAGTGTCAGGAATTATGGAACCTCATCCACATGCCTTCTTTTAAATATTCATAAGCATTTATTTTCTCTCTCTACAACTTACCCTCAAAGAAACAGTTAAGAAAAACAAAACTCTTGTAATGAATTTGCATTCAAGGATAACAAAGTCCACATTGGCCTTGTCCAAAAACGTGTGTCTCATTATGTACATTTACATCACCTCTCTGTCAGGAGTTTGTTTGCCTGCTGTCTCTTCCATTATGTTGTGATCTCCTTTGAAAGCAGTAACCCCAACACGTTTTTTGATTGGATAGTATTCATCATTAGTCTCCTAGAAATTATGAGTAATCATTGGGTTGATCAGAGATATTAAGTCTGTCATTTAAAAAAAACACATGCCTTTTTCAAACAGTCTTAAAGACCCATAAAGAGGAACAATTTGAATTTTAGCAGCATAGATGTTTGAACAATTCCTTCAAATTTTGTGAGTTGAAACCTGTGAGTCCATTGGTTATTGAGATGTTTTTCTTTTTCACTGACAATGGAGGACTTATCCTGATAAGATAGCAATAGAAATCATAGGAAGGCACAGAAAGACTAGTTTGACCAGCTTTTTCCCCATGGGTCTAGGCTGCCTTATTTGCTATCTGATTGGATGATAGGTAGAATATACACCTCCTGGGAAACTCTTTAGAGGGAATTGAAGACATTTTAGATTGCTTCCTGGGGTTCTGCAAAATTTGCTAAAGGCCCAGGCCCAGGAAAGCAGAACTATTGACAGCTGCCATATTTTCAGCAATTTAAGTCATTACAACCTACAAAAATGTGGTAAAATATACCCAAAACATTTTCTACCAAAATGTTTTAGCTAGTAGTATTCATAGAGAGGACTTTTAGTTGTCCTTGGTTTATAGTTTTGTTGATTTGACCAGCTGGAAGTAAAGAGGTACTTCAGTAGCAGGCACATCATAGCTAGTATTTATATCTTGTGGAATATTTTATATAATTATATTTTATATAATTGATTTATATAACAACAGCACTAACATTTGCATAGTACTTAAAGATTTGCAATGTACTTTACAAATATTGTCCTATTTGATTCTCACAACTTGAAAAATTAGATATTATTATTCCTATTTTATAGATGAGGAAACTGAGGCAAATAGGTTAAGTGACTTGTCCAGAGTCACACTGATGATGAAAATCTGAGATTTGAATTTGGATCGTCCTAACTCCAAGTCCAGGTCTCTATACACTGCATCCCATCTAGTTGCCTACATATATTATTTGATCCTCACAGCAGCCCAATGAAGTAGGTACTGGTATTAATAAGGAAACTGAGGGCAAAGAGGTTAAGTGCTTGCCCAGGGTTGCTCAGCCAGTAAAGATTTGACTCAGGTCTTCCTGACTTGAAATATAGAGGTCCATTCACTATGCTAATTTTCATAACTTCTTGCATGATTTAAAGGCATCTGTAGAATTCAGCTGTATTGAAAGTACAGTTCATTGAAGACTGGAGTCTTCAGTGTTATTTCATTCCCTTCTTTCTCTCCTCAACAGCCTGGGACTTCAGGGGCAGTATATATGACCTCACCAGTGGTATATAGAACGGTCTCTGTGATAGGGTAGGCTAAGTGAATCAATGCTACCCTTTCTTGAATTGGTAGATATGGACTGGGCAAAGCAAACAGTTACCGGACTATAGCTGACTTAGGAAAATAGTACTTTAGTTAATGCTTTAGTGGATCTCTTGAGCTGACTTAGGGAAATAGTACTTTAGTTAATGCTTTAGTGGATCTCTTGAAACTTCAACCACTATGATCTGTTTATATTTCCATTATAAAAATATTTAGATCTTTTGAAGATTGACTGACATCACTGGGGATATTTAGCCTGGGGAAGAGAAGTTGTGGGAGTCATGCAGTGTGTCTGGGGAAAACTGGATTCAGGCAGAGGGATCTGGGTTTGAATGCTGGCTTTGATACTTAACTGCTTACCTTTCTTCATCAATTTGCATAAATCACTGAACTTTAGTTTCCCTATCAAAGGAACTGATATAGGTGGCCTCCTTAAGGTGCCTCTCACAGCAAGGTATTGCGTACATCAGCCCCATTGTACAGATGAGGACATTTAGGCTCAGGTTAAAGCAATTAAATTCACAGTAAGTCTTAGAAACAGAATTTGAAGTCACATCATCTTTCTCTGAGTCTCCCAGTATTGGCCAATGAATGATTAATGTCAACTATACATTAGTATTTTAAAAAAAAAGTTTCTTAAGCCTTCATTTCCAATACATAACCTTGTCTCAAAACTGTTTTAAGTTATCAAGTATATTTCACAAGAGAAAAATAAGCAAAGATCGAATTTTTCCAGTTGTGAAACGTCTTTGGTAATTTAAAATATCTGGGGGGAGGGAATTGTGTATTTTTAAAAGTTGTCAATAGATATTTTATTTGATCATACTAGCCCATCCTTGTTTGGCATAGTAAATAGCAGCATTAATTTTTCTCAATTTAAATGGGGGGGGGGGCAGCATTTGTCTTTTAGTTTTGGAGGCACCATGTTACCAACCAAAACCATATTATCAATATCACTAGCAAAACAAAGTGATCTTTCATTAGTGGAAAAAAAAAATGGAGTTTAGGTGTCCTTTGATACATTGAATTAATTATATTCTGAAATTTTAAATTTAAAGCAAAATTCCTGTATCTACTCTTCTCTCCTTGATAGTCTACATTATTAAATTGGAAATACATTTTAGTGCAATACAAAGTAGATAAAAAAAGTTTAATGTTTTATGAATACCTTTTTAATGCTGAGTTTTGTTACTTTTCTTCAGATCATTGGGTTAAAATATCCCCCCAAAATTCCCAACTTTTGAGTTTTTCTTTTGTATTTTGTTGTTCAGTCATTTTTCAATGATGTCCATTTCTTCATGACCCCATTAGTATTTTCTTGGCAAAAGATACTGGAATGGTTTGCCATTCTCCAGCTTATTTTGCAGATAAGCAGGATTAAGTGACTTGCTCAGGGTCACATAGCTAGTAGGTGTGTCTTCCTGACTCCAGGCCCTGCTCTCTATCCAGTGTACCCCATCCATCTGGCCTCCAAAAAGGGCCTCATCCAGAATTTGAACCCAGGACTTCTCAGTCCCAAACTGAGATTCATACTCCTACCAGAAATGGGGAACTTGTGGCCCTAATACTTAGGGCCACATGGGACCTTCAAGATCCTCGGGTGTGGCCTTTTGACTGAGCCCAGTTTTATAGAACAAATCCTTTTATTAAGGAGATTTGTTTTGTGAAGTTTGGATTCAGTCAAAAGCCCACACTTGAGGACCTAGAGGGCCTGATGTGTCCTCGAGACCACAGGTTCCCCATCCCTGCTTGACCTTTTGTACTTGGACTCATACTAATATTTTATTAGTCTCATTTTTAAAAGTTATCTTCATTGTGAAGTGTTATTCTTAGAACTCAAATATTCCCAGACATATTTCTAATTTTGTGATAGAAATCAGGTAGGCACTAAGATTCAACATTAAGTCTTACGGGAAGACTTTTTGGAACTTCGTTCTTACAAAATGAGATACACTTCTGTTTTGCTGAGCAGAGTAGTGGTCTATGTACCAAACTGTGAAATTCAGTCCTTTATGTGTTGCAGAAGTCTGATTACATCTTGAAGTGTTTCAATTTAAGGAGCTCCTCTGCTGTGGGAATGTGGCATAATTTAATACCCATGAAGCATTAAAATCGTACATGGTAAACTGTGATTTAATTCCAGATTGTGCCTAAATGCAGGACAGGGTGAACACAGAGGGACCATTAGTGGTTTATTGCATTTTTGTGATTACATGTGCATCTTTAACCTCAGGAGGATGTTGGTATAGTAGACCTCTTTTTTCCTCTTTGATGTTTCATTCTCCTATTCTTCATGGTTCCAAGTCAAAAAGCATCACCCTGTTAGCACGGTTGTAAATTCATGTTACTGCGTCTGTCTCATTCTAAAATTGGACCCTGCTGAAGAGTTATTATGTGTGCTGAAGTGATATAAACAGTGCACTTTTCTCATGCACAATGGCTTGCTTGTGATACTAGAGGTTAGCTTTCAAAAGATGACTCAGAAAAGAACGGATACACTGGGACTTTTCTGCAGTTCATGGCCAGTCATTTTCACTTTTAAGACTCCTTAAGCTTGCTCCAGTATACGTAGATTCAGAATTTGTTTTTTCATAGTTTAACAGGATGACCAAGATTGAATGAAATAGGACACATTTAAAGCTACCAAATTCTAGCTAGACTTGTCTTGAGAGCACTCAGATTTTGGTGGGGAGGGTTGGGTATTGTTACTCATTTTGGATAGCTGCCATGGAACCAGCAGTGCTATATTAAAACTGATACACTCTGCTATGTTGTCCATCTTCCCAGAGCATGTTTTAGAAGTCCTTTTAAGGGAGACAATGCTGAAATAAAAATTAAAAATAGGAATCTATCTGTTTAGGAAATGGATGTGTAATGGTGACCATTGGAGTTGAATTGATCTCTTGAATTCATTACCTAAACACCAGTAATGACAGAAACATCTCTTCTGTTCCGAGCGCTTTGATAAAAGACTCTTTGCATGATTTTCTGTTTGAACCCTCCCAGTATTTCTGGCTAAGAGCCAGGCAGTGTCAGAAACATCTACGCATTTCTTGGCTTATTTCTTTCTACAGTAGAAATGTACACAAGATGAAATTTTTTCTGTACCTCCTGCTTTTTCTCTGATACTGGTTCATTGGCCTTGGTATCATTCTGACTTAGTAAGGAAATTGCTATTATTAAAACTACCAATAGGCAGCTAGGTGGAGCAATGGATAGTGTCAACCCTGGAGTGAGGAAGACCGGAATTCAAATCCCTGGTCAGACACATAAGCAGTGTAACCCCTGGGCATGTTACACAACCCTGTTTGCCTCAGTTTCTTTATTTGTAAAATGAGCTGGAGACAGAAATGGCAAACAACTGAAGTATCTTTGCCACGAAAAGCCAAATGAGTTCATAAAGAGTCAGACGCAACTGAAAAATGACTGGACGAAAAACTACAAATAGCAAATTTGTAGATTATCCTGTCTTTTGTTTCGCCCCCATGTTCTTCACTTTGGGACCTAGAGTCAAGAAGATTTGAATTCATATCCAGCCTTAGACCTTACGAGCTGTAAGCTGGTAAGCTGGGAAAGGCACTTAACTTCAAACATACTGTTTCCTCTCCTATTTCCCAGGGTTGTTGTGAGGACAAATGAGGGAATATTTGTAGAGTGCTTTGCAAATCTTAAAAAGCTATGTAAATGCTAGCTTTTATTAATGTTATTCTTATAATTAAATTTCAAAGAGCTTGCCATAAGTCAGTGTGACTTTTCAGTAAAGAAGAGTTTTTTAATAATATTTGTGGCTTGAAGGGCACACAATATGGGTAAACTCTCTCCCATGAAAAATGAGGAAGGCAAATTTAGTATGGGAGAAGTAAAAGTATGACAGTCTGGTCCTAACCAGTTAGTAGTATTCCTCTAGGTTACTCACACATGTATTTTATTCTTCAAGCTAAGCGAAATTAGGAGAGGAAGCATGGCAGACAGAACACATGATGAACAGGCACTGAAGTCACAAAGTCCTATGTTCAAATCTGGTCAGCTCTATGACCACAGACAGGTCACTGAACCTCTGTGAGCTCCAGGTAGTTCTCAGAAGTCAATGCCCTCCAAACGCTTTCAGTGCTCACCCCATCAGCCCAAAATTTTTGAGTATGCACCTCCCTCCAAAAAGCGAATATTTATAAATCGTTTAATACCTACTATTGAACCATTAATTATGCACATTTAGAAAACTCACTTGATACTAGAAATTAATAAATGAAATAATATCTAATCCTAGAGTTAATAGGCAGCCACTGGAATTTATTGAGTACTCAGTAAGGGATGGCATGGTCGGATATTCATTCTAGGAAATTCATTTTGTCAGTTGGCTAGGGGATGGAGTGGAATAGGGATAGGTTTGAAGCAGGAAGATGAATTAGGCTGTTTTGTACCATTCATATGAGAGGTGAGAGAGTCTGAACTGGAATGGTGGCTAAGTAGAGAGAAAGGGAAGATGTGTAATAAATGTACATTCCCGCTATTGATTATCTCCAATTTATCCTGTGTGTGTATGTATGTGTACACACACAACTATATTATGTATGTGTTAAAAGTTCATTCACTTCAGTAGTGTCTGACTCTTTATGACCCCATTTGGGATTTTCTTGGCAAAGATATTGGAGTGGTTTGCCATTTTCTTCTCTAGCTCATTTTGTTAAATGAGGATTAAGTGACTTGCCCAGGGTCACGCAACTAGTAAGTTTCAGAGGTCTGATTTGAACTCAGGAAGGTGAGTCTTCATCAGTGCTGTATTCACTGTGCAGCCTAGCTGCCGTATTTATACACACACACACACACACACACACACACACGTGTGTGTGTGTACATATATACGTATAAGTATATGTAGCGGACAGCCTGCGTCCCAACACAGCTCAGTGATGTGGTGAAGAAGAAAGACATGGGAGGCAGGGGAGGTGGGAGATGATAGACCAACTTCACTTTATTGATCTGAGGGTCCAAGTATTTATAGACAGAAACCGCAAGCCTATGTGACATTCTGCTTGTCTCCACCTTAGTGATTAAATCAGTCTAATCAGACTGTGAGCCTGGAGGCATCTGTTTTACATATCCCTTGTTTTCTGTAATTCTCTGTTTGTCTCACAGAGTTAACAACATCTGGGGGGCATGGACAGCCATTCTGGATGATAATGAGCCCAGTCTCCACCCCGAAGATGTATCCTGATCTTGTCAACCGCACTCCACCCTGGCCCTCAGCACGTGTATATATACATATATGTGTATATATGTACATGTGTGTACATATATATACATATGTGTGTATGTGCCTGTGCTTGTGTGTGCATATATATTATATGTATACAGAGATCGTATTTGTACATAGTTGATTGCATATGGTCTCCCCCCATTAGACTGTAAGCTCCTTAAGAGCATGGACTGTCTTTTGTCTTTCTTTGTATCCCCAGCACTTAGCATAGTCTAGTCCTGAGCATAAATAAGGCACTTAATGAACGTTTATTGACTGATTGATTGGATGTAGAACACATAGGAATATAGGGTGAGGATAAGTGGGTTTAGTGTCTACCAGCTATGTGACTTTGGACAAGTCATCTAACTTCCTGGGTCTCAGTTTCTTCATCTGTAAAATCAGAGGATTGGATATGCAGACCTTTGAGGTCCTTTCCAACTCTACCTGTGACCGTGTGAGTCAGAGGTGACCCTGAGTAATGATGTCATGGGTGACTAGAAGGATGGTAGTCCTAGACAGTAATCAGACAGTTTGGAAGATAAGTGGGTTTGGGAAGAAAGATAATGTAATTGTATCTATAATCCAGATCAAAATCCATTCATTTGTGCTGTGCTGGTTACACATGACTCACTTTGTCCCACCTGGAAAGGGAGGAGTGAGGATTCTCATCATTTCTTGCCTTCAAGCATAGAACCCTACCCTGATACCCACTGAGGTGGCACAGGGCAGGGCAGGAGAAGTAGAATTTTTCCAATGGCATCTCAGCAGCTGTTCTGAGTAGTAGCTAATTTAGGTTATAACTCTCTAGAGCCCATACAGAAGTGGGGGGAGGGGGTTAGGAGCATGTACTGAAGGGGGAGAGGGGCAGTTAAGTAGCACAGTGGATAGAGAGCTGGGCCTGGAGTCAGGAAGACATTCCTGAGTTCAAACTTACTATCTGTGTGACCCTGGGCAAGTCACTTCACCGTGTTTTCCTCAGTTTCTCAAATGTCAAATGAGCTGGAGAAGGAAATAGCAAATCACTCCAGTATCTTCACCAAGAAAACTCCAAATGGGGTCCTGAAGAGTTGGCCATGACTGAAAGGACTGAACCACAATGATGGAAGAGGGAGGCAGTGTGGTTGTATAGCTGTGGAAGTAAAAATGAGATGTGACTTGTCTTTCACCCTTCTATTGGTTGATCATATACCCTGGGGATCAGGTCTTGCCTTCCTGAGGGATATTTAACTGTATCCCCCCAAGTGATACAAACCGTGTTAGGGATACCACTGCTATCGGTTACAAAGGAATTGAGGATCTGTGTCTATGGAGGAGTTCCCTGCACTAATGGAACCACTATCCAGGAACCCCCTAAAAAGCCCCACACAAATAGCTAGCATTTATATAGTACATTGAGCAAAATGCTTTGCAGATATTTTCATTTTACCCTCACAATATCCCTGGGGGGAAAGTGCTATTATTATATTATTGTGGTCACTTTACAGATGAAGCATCTGAGACAGGCTGAGTTTAAATGACTGACTCAGGGTCATACAGCTAATGAGTGCCTAAGGATAGATTGAAACACCAATCTTCCTAACTCCAATTACAGCTCTGTGCTACCTACTCCAAAACAACAAAATTCATCTGAATGATGGAATTTTGTTTGGAAAGGATATGAAAAGTCATCTAGGTCAACTTTTCATCTGTCATGTCTCAACTTAAATATCTTCAAAGATGGCAGATTGTCTCTTAAGGCAATCATTTAATAAAGATTTACTAAGCACCTCCTACCTAGGAGGCAAGTGCTGGGAATACAAAAAGAGGTGAAAGGTAGTACCCCCTCAGGGCACTTACAATCTGATTGGGGAAACCGCAAGCAAATGTAGACAAAGTCAACTATATGTAAGGAAATAACAGAAGAAAGGTCCTAGAATTAAGAATTAAGTTGGGGAAGGGTTCCTTTAGAAAGTGGGATTTTAGTTGGCACTTAAAGGAAGCCAAGGGTTTTAGGATCACTAATTGGTAGAAATTTTTCCCTTCCCTTCGACCCAAATTCATGTCACCTTAAGTTGTTTCTGCTTTCTGGCTTTCCCAGAGGACACCTTTTCAAATATTTGAAGGTAGTTATCACTGCCCTCAATTTCCTTCCTTTAATTCCACCCCATCCCAGGCTATCTCCCTCCCTTCATTTCCTAGGGAAAGGATGTCAGTAGTGCCGTTGACTCTACCATTCAGAATCGCTTAACCACTGGTAGCTCTTTCTTACCTATAGTAAGAGGACGGTAATAACATTTGTCACCTGACCTGGGAGTTTTATGACCATTAAGATAAGGAATAGATCTAATTCTTGGAATTCCCAGAGCAAAGTGTTTCGTGTAGGGGAATCGTACTCCGAGGCATTCCATTCCATCATCATCCATGGTTCCCCCATTGCCCCGTACTGTAACCCCCTCAGCATATCCTCTTTTGGCTTCTTCTCTTGGCTGTTCTGGCCCTTGACTCCTTTGGAATATAGTACATTCCCTGTCCTGGATGTGTTTTAGTGGCTGTAAATGATTTTAAAAAGTAAAAAGTATTCTATTTTTAGCTGAGTGATTGCTGTAAAGTGTTTGTGCTAAGCAGGATTTTATGGACCCGGAGTTCACGTGTAATAACAACAGTTGCCAGGAGGTCCCGGATTAAAGGGTTCAAAGAACATAGTTCTCTCTTCACAAATGCTTTTTGAGTTCCTAGTAACCTAGCATCTGGTACAGGGAAAAGAAACTTCAGGGCAAGAAAATGGAGAGCGATTTTGAGAAACAAATTTACAAGGCACAGAGGGACAGAGACAGACATAGAGGTGTGCACTGAAGTTAGAGGTAGGCAAAGACATAGACAGCTTGGGGTGGTGGTTGGAGAATCACTCACCTCAGAGCCAAGGGGATCGAGATTCAAATTCTTCCTCTGACGTACACAGCTTGTGTGATTCCAGTGAGTCACTTAACCTTTTGGTGCCCTTAGATTACTCTTAAGTCTTATGTTGCAGAGGAGTCCTGATCTATGTTGATAAAACTAAGTTCCTCAATGGGAGCTCAGATCCTGATGAAAAAAGCATGAAAAGAAAGGGAGGGGGGCAGGCAAAGAGAAAGAAATGCATCCTTTTTTGAAAAAACTCATAATACAAATATTTTATTCTGTAAAACAGGCAATTTATCCATGTTACAAGAGGCTTCTTTTCTATGTAAATTAATGGTTGATATTTTATGAAATAATTTGCTACCTGATTTCTCTAAAAGAATAAACTTGTAGCACATGCATAAATATAATTTGATTAATACAAACCTGATTTACTCTCACCTTTTTTAGTAATAAACGTATCTATTATATGAAGTAAGATATTTGTGTAGCGGTGGAATTCAAAGGAAATGCAAAAGCAACATGAATCAAAACCAATTTTACCTTTTTCTATTGTTAGGTGTAACTAACTTGTTAGATGCAGCTTGTTACTGACCAACTTTTGGCTAGACGTATGTATCCAATATTGGATTTCCTAACTACAGTATCCCTATAAGGTGATAGTTGAAAAACCTTGCTTCCTATCCCAGGTCATGTTCTGCTGTGCCTGGGCACTATCTTCCTGACCTTTTGCCCACTTAAGGACAGAAGCCTGGACTTCTGTCAATTTACTGGCCTCCTTTCCATTAGGGAACAGATCCACGACCTCTCTGAACATCTTCCTGGTATCCTAACTACTAGGAGACAAATCCATGGACTTCTTGTACACTTTTTGGACACTTTTCTTGGTTTCCGGTGCCCATACTCCTGTCATTGCATGAATCAGGTAGAATCAAGGTTGGAATCCTTTTTATGTTGGCTAATTTTAATTAGACTTTCTAGAGCTATGGATAGTAAAATAACTTGTTTTTTCTAATAGCAAAATATTTCATATAATCTTCATGATTATACTGTACTTTTTAAAATAAGGAGTGAGATAGGATGCAGTTTATCCATAGTAAAAAAATCTTTGCAGGATTTAGAGGCAAGAGTCTGTGCTTCTAATTCTGTCTTTGCTTCTTCCTACCCCTGAGCTTTGGTTTCCTTATTTGTAAACTGCAGGGTTCTAAGACTTTCTTAGCTCTAAATACTAATTCACACACAATTCAGTTCAGTACTCATTAAATGCCTCTTTGTCACCATGCCAGGCAGTGGGGTTTTGCTGGTGTTTAGTCATGTTTCAGTCATGTCTGACTCTTCATGGCTCCTTTTAGGGGATTTCTTGGCAAAGATACTAGAGTGGTTTGCCATTTCCTTCTCCAGCTCATTTTATAGATGAGAAAACTGAGGCAAGCCATGTAAGTGATTTGCCCAGGGTCACATAGCTAGGAAGTGTCTGAAGCTGGATTTGAGCCCAGGAAGAAGAATCTTTCTGACTCCAGGCCAGGCACTGGGCTGTGTGCACTGTGCCATCTAGCAGTTCCTCCAAAGGCAAAAATGAAAACAAACAATCCTGCCCTCCAAGAGCGTATGTTCTTCATCCTGTTAAAATCCATAGAATGAAGGCATAGTTATACTTTGTCCTCAAGCAATCTGCCAAAACCATTATGAAATTTTAAAAGTAAGAACTAGTCAATTTTCACTCCAGGTACATCTTGCACCTAGCTCAAGGCGCTCAGACCATTATTGTAAGAAACAGTGAAAATAGCAGAATTCCTTATTATTTTTTCTCCTTCATTTCGTCCCTCATTTCCTTCGTTCCTTCCATTCCTCCCTTACCTCGGTGATCCTCCCGGATTTAAGCTTTTAAAGTAAAGTAACACAAGAACATTTTAGCCATCAAACTTTTGCTTATTTTCTTCACTATGATGACAGGTAAGAAAGCTAATGCAACGTTGGTCTACATTTGATGTTAGAGATAATAGCAATATTGGACTGTGCCTTGGTCAGACCATCTCTGCATTATTGAATGATGAGTCATGAGTTCATGCCATAGAGGGACCTGAAGAAAATGTAAGAGGGGGATGCATTAGCTGTCTTCAAGTATATTTAAAGGCTTATCACTTGGAAGAGGGAGCTAGCAACAATAGGTGGTAGTTACATGAAAGCAGATTTAGACGCGATATAACAAGAGAAAACAGTAAAGCCCCCTAAGACCTGGTCTCAGCCGACCACCCGGACATCTACTAGCTCTGGAACCCTGAGCAAAGTCCCGTAAGAGAATATGCCTTTCTTCTCTGTCCGAAGGAGATTTCTCTTTGGAGTTCCCTGTTGTTGAAATCAGAGGTCCAGTCCAAAACAAAACCCAAACAAAAAAAAATCCTAAACTTACAAAGCCGTGTGTAGATCAGATGAGCTAGTATATGTAAAGTCTACTATCAACTTTGAAGTACTGCATAAACATGTGTCAGTCACAATAATAACAAGGAGCTCTGTCCAGAAATGGAAGGGGCTGTTCTGGGAGGCAACAGATTCCTCCTTACTTGAGGTATTCAAGCAAAGGCTAGATGACTGCTTGTTGTAGAGGAGAGTCTTATTCATATACAGTTTGGACTGCATAGATTCTGAGATTTTATTCCAACTCTGAGATTCTCTGACATCTTATAAAGATGCAAGACATTGGCAAGTTATTTGTTAAGTGATGGCTAAACTTGCGTGTCTTTGTTTAAACTTTTGACTTGCATATTGGAGTTACTGGTAGTTCTACACGAATATTTTTTGTCTTCAGGATGTGATGGGGACTCTATACTCTGATTGGTTGAGGTATAGTAAGGGCAGGTGATGTCCTCAATTATGGGGATATTGTGGACGTTTGTAGATGGGTTAATTAAAATACTCTAGCAGATTTGCTTATGGGAAACCATACTGGCCTCATTCTCTCTTGGCAACTTGATCATATCTGGCCAAGGGTTGTTGGTTTTTTGTTTGGTTTGGTTTGATTTTCAGTGGTAGTGGTCAGGAGGAGGGGGGAATGAGAATGGAATTCTCAACTACTCTTTCTACATCATTGTGTTGTGTTCTATATTGGGGCAGCTTGGTGGTGCAGTGGATGAAGCACCAGTGTAGGAGTCAGGAGGACTTGAGTTCAAATCTCACCTCAGATACCTGACACTCACTAGCTGTGTGACCTTGGGTAAGTCCCTTAACCCCAACTGCCTCATCCTGGGTCATCTCCACTCATCCTGATGAATATCTGGTCACTGAATTCTGGAGAAGTGAGGCTGGTGACCTGCACAGCCCTCCCTCACTCAAAACAAAATCAAGTGCAAGTCTTGTCATTATTTCTCTGATGGCGTGGTCTTCTTCGGCAACGAAGGACAAATACACATAATCCTGCTACCCTTTCTTTATTATTGTCGACAGCTGAATTGTTAAGAGAAAAACTTTCTACTCTTTCTGGAATAATAACAAGATCAGCATGCTAGCCTTCTGCAGTTCAACCACAGTCACCAAAGGGTTGCCACTCAGACGTCTCTTATCCTTTTGTTTCCAGGCATTTTCCTTTAACAAAACTCTGTTTGGTGGTTGGGAAAGAAGAGAGTAGAGGGTAGCAGCAGGGACTAAATAATGCAATTTATTTATTCCTATATCCAAAAGAGAATCAATCTCCCTGTTAATTCTGCACAAGAATAAAGACAGGAGACTTAGGCAACTATTGTAAAACACTTGGCCTGCCAAGGGAAATGGAGAGCTCATCAAAATATAGCCTATTTTATTATTAAATATTGTTATTGAATTATTTATTATAATATTACTATTATTAAATATTCCATATACTCTCCCCTCCTCTCAGTGATGTTAAAAATCACTTTTCCATAGGTAAGGAGTATTTTGTCTTGTTATCTCATATTAATAAAATGACAACTACATCATTTGAAATCTGGTATCAACCAAGGGAATAAAATCGTAGCTGGAGCTGGTTCCATTAATGGGTACAGTTATTCCCTGCTCTAAACCACAAAGAGAGAGGGTTGTTGCTAAGATTCTTACAAGTGAACAAAGCTTCAATGTTAAGTGGGAGGCAAACCAAAGCTGCAGGAAGAACAAACATTGAGGAGAAATTTTCCTTGTCTGTCAGAGTAATTAGCTTCTGGCTCCCAAATAACTGCAAGGATAAAGCAGATTGTAGGAGTCTCTTAAAATGATCTTTCCCAATTGTTTCATTTAAACATCCCCTGGGGTGCTCCTTTGAACCTAATCAGGACAGATTTGTCTAGTTAGAAAGTAAGAATTTCTATGACTATCATTGGCAAGTATATTGGAAGGAAAATTTATTAATTTTTAAAAGACAACCAATTGCATAACAATTGAACTCCTTTCCTCATCTGTAAAATGGGGATAATCCTACCTACTTTTCCCATACTTCAATAGGACTTTTTTGAGGATAAAATGGAATACTATAGATAAAGAGTATGGAGTTACCTATTCTGGAGACAATTGAAATTATTTATGAGATACGCTGAGATTAACTGACTACAGGAAACAACTCTTCAGCTGTCTCTGTGAAACTTGCAAGTAGTTTTCAAAGTAGAGTTTCCTATAAGTGACTAAAAATAAAATCAAAACTAGCCCTATTGTATAAAAAGCAAATTATTTTCTTTTTGATTTGTGTCTTTTTTTATTAGCACTGAATATGGTTTATAGTTACTATGTAATTCTGTGATATGACCCAAACCAAGACCTCTAGGTTGGGCTGGGATGTTTATATCCTCTTTCTCATTCACTCCTTACCTGGCAAGATAGGTGTAAATTAAGAATATAGGTAGTACAGAAGTCATGTGGTTGGATTACAGAGGCAAAGTTAGATTGACATGGCAGTATGGAGGATGTAGGTATAACAGGTTCTTCAGCTAGAGGTTTTGGGAGGAGGCCCAAGTGTGAGAAGGGAACATTAGAAGGAAGGAATGCTGTTTGAATAAATATTTATTGTGTCATATTCTTCCTGCTTCTTCTGTATGACTCATGGGTAGAATTGTTTTAGGACAAAGCAGAGATCCAGGTCCATGCCATCCTGTTTAAAGGCCAGCCAGTTGATGGAAAAAGAAACATTCATTGCCTTTCTGCCTCTGTTACTGCATGTACTGATATTCACATAGCAAGATACCCTGAGGGACAGGTGGAATGCCGACAATGGATTTTTCTATAGAGAGAAATGCATAGTATACTGAGATTTGATTAAAGTATTCTAATTATTCAGATTTATAGCAGTCTTTAAATCAAATTCTTAATGTGTTCTTACAATTGGAACATGTATGTGTGTGTATATATGTATGTATTTCTATTTTAATGATGTATTACATAATTTTATTCATAATAAGTGATATAAAGATGAATGAAATATTTTCTAAACTCATCCAAAATACTTTCAGTCATTCCATTTTAAAATATCTAGACATGTTTAATGGCTTCATTTGTGGGTATGTGTTTTTTCATTTGTAGAGAGTAACCATCATGTTGAGCATCAAATTTGAGGTGAAAGTTTTAATATTTTTGTAGGAGATGTCAATCATTCTGTTATACATTTATTAAGTGCTTAGCATGCACCAGGCACTGCGCTAAGCAAAAAGTAAGACATTTCCTGCCCCCATGGAGCTTATAATTTAATGCGATTGGAAAGTGAAGAGACAGGGTGGAAGTAGAGGGACGTGATGGAGAAATCCAGAGGAATATGGCCAAGTAAGAAATGGCTATCCTGAAGGCACTCCCCAAATGGAATTTGGGTGATATCCATGTCATATTCTTTTTACTTTTTGAGGTACTTTATGAGTAGATATGGTGAAAAAACTTTGAAGATCATAAAAATGTGAGCTATTAACCCTGCCAGATTATTAGGTGGACTGACTGTGAATATGTTGCATACAAAACATGAAACTAAAATTAACCAGATACATGACGTGTCTACATAAAAATATGTATTTACACACACACATACACATATATAAAAGATACCTGACATGTATCTGGCTAATTTTAGTCCTACATTTTGCCACATATCACTCACTTAAGAAGTATTTATTGTTTACCCTGATATTTATGAGGAAACTGAGACTTAGAAGGATTAAGAGACTTGTCTGTGGTTGTGATAAGTAAATTTCAGAAATAAGATTTGAACTTTAAAGTGCAGCATTCTGTCTACTACCCCAAGACTAACATACACTAACATACACAAAAAAGATGCTTTTCTCATCTTCAAGGAATTTATGACTTAGTAAGAGAAATAAGATGTATATGTATATAACCACAGTATAACATAGGATAAGACAATTGTTAGAAAAACTCAAGGATCCCAACTTCAGGAATAAGAACTCACTGTTTGACAAAAACTGCTGGGGAAACTGGATAATAGTGTGGCAGAAACTGGGCATAGACTCATGCCTGACCCCATAAACAAGAATAAAGTCCAAATAGGTACACGATCAAGGTATAAAGGCTGATACTATAAACAAATTAGGGGAGCAAAGAATAGTGTTTTTATCAGATTTATGGATGGAGAAATTTATGACCAAACAAGAGATAGAGAACATTATGAAGTACAAAATGGATAATTTTGATTACATTAAATTGAAAAGATTACACAAACAAATCCAGTGCAACCAAGATTAGGAGGGAAGCAGAAAACTGGGAAAGAATTTTTGCAACTAGTGTCTGTGATAAAGGCCTCATTTCTAAAATACAGAGAGAACTGAGTCAAATTTACAAAAATACATGTCATTTCCCAGTTGATAAATGGTCAAAGGATATGAACAGAAGATTTCAAAGGAAGAAATTAAAGCTACCTATAGTCATGAAAAAATGCTCTAAATAACTATTCATTAGAGAGATGCAAAATCAAAACAACTCTGAGGTACCACATCACACTTATCAGATTGGCTAAAATGACAAGACAGGAAGATGGTAAATGTTGGAGAAGATGTGGGAGACTTGGAACACTAACTCAATGTTGGTGGAGCTGTGAACTGATCCAACCATTCTGGAGAGCAATTTGGAACTATGCCCAATGGACTACAAAAATGTGCATACTGTTTGACCCAGCAATATCACTTCTAGGGCTATATCCCAAAGAGATCATAGAAATGGGAAAGAGTCCCACATGTATAAAAATATTTATAGCAGCTCTCCTTGTGGTGGCCAAGACATGGAAATCAAAGGGATACCTGTCAATTGGGGAATGACTGAACAAGTTGTGGTATATGAATGTAATGGAATACTATTTTTTTAGAAGTCATGAGCATAGATCATGGGATCATAAATGTATCTATTTATTTTAAATTAAATTATTTTATTTGTTTTCAGTGTTCTACAATCACTTTCATATATCTTAAATTTTTCCCCTCCCTTCCCCTCCTTCCCCACTCCCTCCCCACTCACTCCCTGAAACGGCATATAATTTTATATAGGTTCTACACATACATTTCTATTAAATACATTTTCAGCTTAGTCATGTTGCATAGACAAATTAAAATGAATGGAAGAAATCATAAAGCAAAACATAATACAAAAGAAAATGGTCTGCTTCATTCTACAATCGAATTTCATAATTCTTTCTCAGGATGTGGAAGGCATTTTGCCTCATGAGTCCATTGGTAATTTTTTAAGTCCTTGCATTGCAATGAAGTGCTAAGTCTACCAGAAAAATTCCTTGCACACTGTGGTTGTTGCTGTGTACAAAGTTCTCCTGGTTCTGCCCCTTTCACTCAGCGTCAGTTCATATGTCTTTCCAGGCCTCTCTGAAGTCTTCCTGTTCATCATTTCTTATAGCACAATAGTATTGTAATGGAATACTATTGTGTTATAAGAAATGAGTAATAGTCAGACTTCAAAAAACCTGGAGTTATATGAATTGATGCTAAGTGAAATGAGCCAAACCAGGAGAACATTATACATAATATTAGCCATAGTGTGCCAAGACTACTTCTGATAGACTTAGCCCTTCACAGTAATGCAAGCACCTAAAACGTTCCCAAAGGACTCTTGAGACCATTCACATCCAGAGAAAGAACTATGGAATCAGAATGCAGAATAAATCAGACTTTTCTCTTGTGTTATGTTTTGTTTTGTTTTAGTTTTTCTCATGGTTTCTCCCATTTGTTTTAGTTCTTCTATGCAACATGATTAGTGTGAAAATGTGTTTAATAAGAATGTATGTGTAGAACCTATATAAGATTGCATGCTGTCTCAGGGAGAAAGGGGGGAGGAATTTAAAATTTATGGAAGTGATTGTTGAAAACTGAAAACAAATTAATTAAATTTTTAAAAAGAAAGGTTAGGACAGATTGAGTAATAGATTTTGAAAATTCAGTGGAACTTTGGAGAAATGAGCCATTTGTCTCCAGTTGAACCACTTCCTTCATAAAAGAGGAATCATTTTAATGGGACTTTAAAGGTTGGATAGAATTTAGATGGTGAAGGGGCATTACAAGTCAAGGGAATGGTATAGTGAGAAATAAGAAAGCATTGGATGTGTTTGGAGAACAGTGAATAGTTTGACTTCTCCTGGGTTGAGTTGCGTAGAGTGGAAACCTAGAAAATTAGATTGTGACTATATTGTCATAATTATCAAATTTGAGCTTCATACTCTAGGCAAAGGACAGTTGTCAGACTTTGGATAAGGGAGTGGAATGATTTATTCACATACAATAAAAGTGAGGAAGAACTTAACTGAATTGTTGGTTTTGGATTTGCGCACCAGTGGCTGAATGACTACTTGTCATATGTTATGGTGGGGATTCTTTTGTATATGGGTTGGGCTGGATGGTCCCTTCAGTTCTCAAACCAAACATCATGATTTGTTAGAAAATCTCGGAGAGGGATTAAGTCAACTGAGTGAGAAGTACAAGGATTTTAGAGTCTCACACACTTTGATATCTTGATTGTAGCTCATAATAGGCAATACTTATTTCTGAAGGAAGTGGTTATATGTATGTTCTTTGAAGGATTGGACCTAGGGAAGCTAGTACAACATGGCAAGCAATACTTGAAATTTCCATAAGCATCCTTTCCTTTTAACTGCATTGCTTTAGGTGCTGAAATATTTGCTCATGGAGTGGTTGGGGGAGGTGGGGCAGAAATGTGGTATTTTTACATTCAGAGAGAGATAACCAGTCCTTTACTCCTCAACTTTTTAAAAACTAAAAAGCATGTGACTTGTAATTTGAAAACTGTAAAACCTGCAAGAGATAATTAGACAAGCACTATGATATGGGGTCTCATGATGAGCTTAGAGAGTTCTTGGTGTGGAAAACTTCTCCCACCAAAATACTTGCCCCAGGTTACACAGCAAGTGTCATAGATAGGAACCCAGTTCCTCCTGAGTCTGTAGCTGCCTCTGTAAGGTATCATTATCCTAATGTAATTTTCTAGGTAAACCATTCACTGTTTGCTACTAGAGGAGAGAACATTCAGCATTTTGCATTTGGATCAATATATTAAAATTATATTTACATATAGATGTGCCATCTGGTCTCTTTATTTAGCTGCATTGCCTGTCACTGAGTTGGAAATCTTTCCTTGTACATGGATAAGAAATTAAAGTCATGGAGCATGTCAAGATAGTGTGGTCAGTTCAGAGTTCCAGGACCATCCCTATCCCCTTAGCCAACTGCTTTTCCAGCCCTTTGGGGAAGGTAACCTTATCCCTGATTGAGTAATGCTGGTAGATTGCCTTAAGCCTGGCGCCAAGATTTCTTTTTCAGCCCTAACTGATACTCCACCTGCATTCATTTCTCTGTGGTAGTGAAAGAAGAGGGGAGGGGCAGGCTATAAAAACGCAAGAAAACAAAAGAAAACTCCTTAATTTCCTGGGTAAGGAGCAGAGCTACTGGGGAAGGTGTTCCAGCGCCTTAAGTATTTTCTTCCCTCCCCTTACCTGTGTGGTATCTACTATTGTATTTCTTCTTTTACACCAATGTATACTATATTTCATCCTAATGCTTCCTAAATAAGAAAAAGGGAAAGAAAACAATTCAGAGGATAGCTAGGTGGTTCATTGGATCGAATCAGAAAGACTCATCTTCCTGAGTTCAAATGTGGCCTCAGACACTTAGTAGCTGTGTGACCCTGGGCAAGTCACTTAACCCTGTTTTCCTCAGTTTCCTCATCTGCAAAATGACCTGGAGAAGGAAATAACAAAGTACTTTAGTATCTTTGGCAAGGAGACCCCAAATAGGGATATAAAGAATCGGACACAACTGAAATAACTGAACAACAATTAAATCAGAACTAGCTCTTGGCAGAATTGTTAAGTAGATTCATTTACTTTTCATGTGTTTTGATCTCTCTTATAAGTGCCCTTTCTGCTTCTTGACCTTTCTAGGCCTACCTAGTACCAAGTGCTATCTTTTTTGGCCACTCAAAGTGTCTCTGTCCCCATTCTAACTAGTCTGCCTGAACAGTCCCTGTTAAGTTAATCAGTTATTCAGTCTCTTCACCCAGATATATTTCAATGATGTGGTTTTTAGGCGTCATATTAAAGCAGTAGGAAAGATAGTTCTGAGGAAAAGGCTTACTTAGAACAGCCTTCAAATCATGACACAGAATGGGTTGTTTACTGCTCTCCTGCTTGGTTCTGACCTTACAAATGAGTTTGACTATTTATTGAGGACATTGACCGAGTTTTGGTTGTTCGACAGTTAGCTAAATGAAAACTTGTCATTCAAAAACAGAATATTGATACTGAAATGATAGTGTAACAAGATTATGTATAATAAGCTACTATAGTTGGTGCTAAGTCATGATGTTGCTTGCTATTAATTAGTTGCCAAGTTGAAATTTGGTGTTTTTGAGGTGTGTGTGTGTGTGTGTGTGTGTGTGTGTGTGTGTGTATCTTTTAAATTAATGACTTTGAGACTTTGGAATTACAAAATGGGAATTACTGTCAAGATCATTCAGGTTTCTTTGTTTTACCCTTGAGAAAGGTGAAACCTATTTTTTAAGCCTGCAACATAATAACTAAGATTATACCTTTTATATGATGGTTAGGAGCTATGAGTTTCTTCTCTAATCCCCATGATTGCTTGCTATAAGGGAGAGTACCTCAACTAACACTAATGACGGGTATTTTATGTAGCTGTTGATTCTTTCTCCATGCCCTCAGTATCACTGTGGCAACATCCCCATCAACAGTGTGAGTATCAAAGCATCCTGACAGCTTGATTCTTAAACTACAACTTAGCCATTAACAGGTGGCTAGGTTCCTCCACACTGAGCTACCCCACCTCCTCACCAGGTACTTTGGGACGGCTTTATCCTGAGACCAACTCAGTGATTATTGAGCCACTGGCTAGGGCTACCATATTGCTGTAGAGTCCATTGTTGTCACTTGAGAACTGCCTAAGAAGGTAAGATAATAAAGATTTCTCAAAATCAAATGAGTACTTGTGCCAAGTGTGACTATCCATAGTTAGCATATATTTCATTAGGAAGGAAACAAGCATTTCCCTTGCATAATTTGAAGGGACAAGAATAAGGTGAGGCAACATCTAAAATTATTTTTCTTAAAGTTTTATTGATATGTTTGGCTTTTACTTTATAAACATTTCCAGATTACTGCCACCCCTTGAGATAAAGTAAAAAAAATTAAGCAAAAATAACAACCCAGTGACCTCATCTAAAAGTTCATGCAGTAACTATGTAACCTTGCCTTCCCCTACTTTCTAAATCCCTTTCTGTTTTGTTATCTCATGTAGGGACTGTCTTGTTTTCTTGTTTATGTAATTCTAGTCCTTAGTAGGGGCAGCTAGGTGGTGCAGTGTGGATAGAGCACCAGTGAAGAAGTCAGGAGGACCTGAGTTCAAATCTCACCTCAGATACTTGGCACTCACTAGCTTTGTCACCTTGGGCAAGTCACTTAACCACTGTTAATTTACCAGTACTAACCAAATGCTAATTATTCTCCAGTCTGTCATCCCCCACTGGGGTCCTGGATTGTCGTATCATCTGGCCTCCCCTCACCTGAATGTTGCTCACAGATACCCTGATCATTCCATCATTAAATAAGGGTATACATAGCACCTCAGCCACTGCTCATAAGAACAGTGACCTGGAAGAGTTAACATAGTTAGTGCTTAGTTGGTTTTGGTATTAGTGGAGAGTTTGAGCCATACTCTAACTCTTTTCACCATAAAGGAAAATTTATGAGATCATAGATGTAAAACTGGAGGAACCCTTAGAGGTCTCATTCAATCTCTTGTTTTATAGGAGAGGAAACCAAGATGCAGAGAGCTTGCCACAGGAAGTAAGCGACAGGGCTAGGATTCAATCCAAGTCTCCTCTGACTCCAGTTCTACCATTCTTAATACTATATACTTAATACTATATCATGTTGCCAGTATGAGGCAAGTTTGTCTTGCATCCATTTCAAAACACATTTCAGTCACTGAAGTACTAAAAATCTCATTATAAGAGAGTATTATTAATGCCATAGTTCTGTGTAATAGACCTCAAGAACATGATTTTATGATAAGGCATATTCCAAATTAATTACCTGAAAAAGTGTGTTGCTTAAAAAAGCATTCATTTACATAAGACAGAGTGTTGTTCATATTTGATTTGACTTGGATTTTAAAAGTCCATTCACAAATTTTAGTTGGTGAGTTACTTGATTGTATTGATTTGCTCTTTTTATAAAAACTACTCATTTAATTAGCACTGTGTCCCTAGATTATTTTAATGCTTTCAGTTTGAAGAATGCGTTTTGGCTTAAAAAAATTAGTTCATTTCTTTGACTCTTGGGCAAGAATGGTTAATTTCATGATGCAAATAAGCAATTATAAAAGATAATACTGAAGCTGTAGTAATATCGTTTCTTAATAGCAGCTGTGGCATCTCATCATTAAGAAACTCTAATAGTTCAGCTATTGTATTTGTGTTCAGAGTGTTTCTACATCATTTTTACTTGCCTTTGGTTCATTAACATTTTAAAGAGACCATAGAAAGTGGAATTACATGTCTGAATAATGTCTGTAAAATATTTGTGATTGAATGCAAATGAACATATTTTGAGTACCATTTAGGAGACTGATTTAAGGTTGTGTAGCAAGAGTTCGCTATCATGAAAAGGACTGGTCCTAATGCATATTTTTAAGGCTGTAATGGTCTGTGAATTAATCAACAAATATTTTATTTAAGACCTACTATGATCTAGGTACTGCTCAGGGTTCTGGGAATACAAATTCAAAGAAAGGTAGGTCTTGTGCTTTAGGAAAATTATTTTGGCACAGTAAGATTAGACCTTAATAGATATGCTTTAAAAAAAAAAAGTTATCACCTTACTATGAAACATCAGATGATGGCTGCACCCAAGGTAATACCTATACAACTTATGTAAGTCTCATGTTGACTTCCTTTTGGCACCTTTCATGTTCTCCTTCCTCTCTTCTCCCATTATTTTAGTTGTTACAGAGATTGCATACAAAGCAAATTAAACTGTATCCTTGGATAAAAACTTCAAATACACTATGACATTCAAACTACAAGTATTAAATATGAATACAGAATTTCCTTTCTGGAGCAGAAAACTTATGAAGGAGAGAGAAAACCAATACGTTTATTTTAATGTCCCTCCTAGTATTCGTCTAGGTTCCGTGGAATCCTTTATGATTGAAAGTACATAGAACTGAAATATAGTATGGAGGTTTCTTATATAAAAATCTCTCTTGTAACAATGCAAATATTTTTCTTATCTCACATGAATCAGTGGCAAAATTAATGGAATTGTGTTCTGTTCATTGGCTTGTTTGTCAGGATTCAGTATAAGCCCATACCCTTGTTCAATGAAGTGAAAACACAAGAGGAATTTTTTTTTTGGACTGGAAAATATTTTAATCTGTGATGAAACCTACTTGCCTTGATTAGTTTTGGAACAGAGCATTGGGAATTTAGTTGCTATGGTACAGTTCTTTGTGACACAAAAATATATTCCATTTGAAAACTGAGACATCTTTCATTATATTGTTAAAGTGGGCGTGATAAAGAACAGTGCCTTGTAGGTAGTGGGTGTTCATTAAGTAATGAATGAGTAGGTTTGTAAATAACTGCAAAGTGCTACCTTTGGAAGTTAAACTGGAGCAGTCTGGCTACTAGGAGCCAATGTGGCATATTGGAAAGAGCACCAGACCAGATATGAAGAGACTTCAGTTATTTTTAATTGTTTTAAGTCATATCTAGCTCTTTGTATCTCCATTTGGGATTTTCTTGACAGAAATACTAGAGTGGTTTGCCATTTCCTTCTCCAGGCCATTTTATTGATGAAGAAACTGAGGCAAACAGAGTTGAGTGACTTGCCCAAGGTCATATAACTAGCAAGTATCTGAGGCCAGATTTGAACTCGGGGAAATGAGTCTTCCTAATTTCAGACCCAGCACTCTATTCACTGCTCCACGTCTTTCATTAATGATAAGAGTCTGTGGTAATAATCTTGGCTCTGCCACTTACTGGAAGAAACTCAGGTTATAATTTTGTCTCTTCCATTAACTTCAAGGATTTCAAGTCCCTTGACTCTGCTATTAACCACAAGAGACTGGTTATTGTCCTGGCTATTAACTAGCTATACAATCGTAAGTGAATCATTTTACTGCTGTGGTCCCCATTTCTTCTTCTGTAAAAAGAGACATCATCCAAGATGGATCGTCATTGCTCTTATACTGTTCTGGCATTCTTCAAGTCACTTATTGAAAATGAGGAAAACCAGAGCTCTGGATTTTTTTCCCCTTAATTAGGACATCTGGCATGGAGAGCTAACTCTCCATGCTCCTTTTTTCACTTGATTATTTTCTAAGTGATAGAGGAAGTAACAGGAAATTTTAATTTTCTTTTTTCACTAGAAAAAGAAAAAAGTATTAGCATAACGACAGTAGCATTTTATGGTGTTTTATGTTTGCAAAACGCTTTAGAAATATTACTTTATCCTTATAACAACCCTGGGTGAGGTTTATATTTGCATATTAAATTAAGTTTATACAGCTTCCAGAAAACCTTGGTGACTAGACAAGTCATATTAAAATCAGGTCAGTAAATATTTGAGTGCATAATTTGAATAGTCACAGTTTGGTGCTATCTGGTTGCTAACCTTGATGCAGTTACAGTAGTTTAATTTGCTCCTGTAGCCCTATTATGACTGAAAAGGACCAGTGTTAGACTTAGGAATTAGGATCTGGTCTCTGTAGCCACTAATTTGAACTCTGGTCGCTTCTTCCTCACCAGTGAACAAAAAAGGGGAAGAGAAAGGGAGGAGAGGAGAGCTGAAGGAAGGAAGGAGGGAGGTAGGGAAAGATTTATTAAGCGCCTACTATGTGCCAGGTACTCTTCTAAGTGCTTTATAAATATTAGCTCATTTTCCTCACAACAACCCTGGGAGGTAGGTGCTACTATTAATTTTACAGTTGAGGAAACAGAGGTTAATGACTTGCCTCGTGTCACATCGCTAGTGAGGTCCGAGGCCAGATTTGAGCTTGATCTTTCTGACTTTAAGTCTGTCTACTGGACCACATAGGGACACTGTTTTAGGACTCAAAGTCTTAAGATGTAACAACACTGGTCTGGAATTAGAGTTTCTGAACTGGAGATACATAGTAGTTTCTTTCTTCGCATGTCCACCACACATACCCAGTACCTCCATTGCCTTCTTAAATAAGTGGGAGTTTTGCATGTTTCCAGTCTGCACTAAGCATCACAGGCATTGTCCAAACTGACTCCATAAAGGAGGTGAAGATTGTCATGGAAGAATTTTTGAGATTTAGAAACTTGCATAAATCTTTGCTGCCTTCTTTTCTATTTTAGAAGTTGTACCCTCTAACGGTGTTTTTCCCTGTTTTGATAACTCATAGCTAGCCTTTATGCGGCAATTTAAGATTTACAAAATGTCTTACAAAGATTATTTTATCTTCATGACAACCCTGGGAGGCATTTTACCATTGAGGTAGAAAGAAGTTAAGTGACTTGCCCAGCATCACACAGGTAAGGGTGGGTTTGAGATACCAAGGCCATTGGTCCTGACCTCATTTAGCTGCCTGAAATAAAACATTTTGAGCAGCAGTCACACTGTGGTAGTGCTGTGGTAGAAGGAAAATGTTTAACCTAAATTCTGATGAACCATTAGTTTTTTTGCCAATTAAGTTTTTTTATGATTTCTTGCCAACTAACTTTCTTATTTAGTGGCAAATCAAATGGCATTTCTCTACTTATCTCTTAGATTATAATTTCCTTGAGGGCAGCAACCACCTTGTTGCATTTTCACATCATTTGTTCATTCAAAAATATTTAATAAGTGTTTAATGTAGTAGGCTCATAACTTTAGAGTTGGGAAGGACCCTAGAAGTCATCTTGTCCAACCCGCCAACCCTTACAGATACTGAACCTGGGCCAAGAGAGCTCAGGTAGTTTACCCAGTCATGAAACTAGTAGATATTGGAAACAGGATTTTAATCAGGTCTAGCATTCTGTCTGCTTTGCTTTACTATGTTTATACCAACATTCTGTTGGAGAGAACCATCATGTACCTAGATAAACAAGTACAAAATATTAGCCAAGTAAGTAAAATTTAATTGTGGCACAGGACACAGGTAGCTGGAGGTTCAGAATAGGCTGCATGTAGGAGGTGGCAAATACACTGATCCCTGAAGGAGGAAGCTGGATTCTAAGAGGTAAAGGGTTAGGCGAGTGAGAATGCATTATAGGCAGACAGCTTGTGCAGTTAGCCTTGCCTAGCACACAGTGCCTTTAACACAAGTGGGTGTTTACTAAATGATGAGTGAATGAAATAATGACTGGGGACTATTGTTATCTATATCTGGAAAAATGCTGGTAGCTATTGATGTTTTAAAATGTGTTTTGTCTTGTTCAAAAGGGAGCTTTTTGCCTTCCCCTTCCCCCTCAAAAGAACTTGTCTGACTAATAAGGGGACCCAAGCTGGGATTACACTCCAACTAGTAGTTCTGAGATGAAAAGAAGTTCTATGATCGAAATTGCCGATGAAAGATATCAGAGGTTAGAAATGATTGTGCCAGTAGCAAGGTAGCGTTACCCAGAAACAGAAGGCAAACTCTGCAGGTAGACTAGGGTTACACATACCACAGACAGGGTGCTCACTGTGCTTTTTTTTTCCAGTCCCTTTTGTCATATTTTGGAACAAAAAAGAATAAAGGACAGAGTTTCCGTCAGTGATGTATTCTACCCATTGATTTGGGCTTTCTTGGATTTTCTGACCCCTTTGGCTTGTTCCCAAGGCTTTGCTAAGCCCAGCATTAGCTCCTGTATGTAGAATCCAGTGTAAGCCACTTAGCCTGCAAACCTCAGCTACTGTTTCTATTATCTCCTCCAGTGTGAGAAATTTGTTCTCTGACTGTCCTTTTTATTTTTTTAAACATTTGGCTATTTGTGTTGAATTTCTTTCTTTTCAATACTTCTGAAGCCATTACACAACAACACTCCACCCATTCCTCCCTTCCTCCCTCCCTCCCGCCTTCCCTCCCTTTCTCCCTTCTCCCTCTCCTTCTCCCTCTTCCTCTCCTTCTCCCCCTCTCCCCCCTCCCTCCCTCCTTTTCTTTCTTTCTTCCTTGCCTCCTCTCCATCCCTCCCCCCCAAGTTGGTTCTGATTCATTCACATCATGTAAGTTAAAGAGATGGTCTTGGGCCTAACCAGATAAAAGTACCAGCTCACATTTTAGAGTTGGCACTTCATTAAAGAGTTGAAGTCAATAGGTCAGAATCCATTTGAAGTTTAGCAGAAACTTCACATGCCCATAAATATAGAATTTATGAAGCTAACAAGACTCTAGAAGTCCAACCAATTTGAAGTCAACTTTCATGAAATTCTTAAATAAGGCAACTTTCCTGCCTTCATCGATATAGAAATCGATGACTAGCTTAGAATCAAGTTACAGATAAAAAGGTAAAATTCATAGTTATTTATCATGTGAACTATAAAATTATGTTGCATGGCTGATAAAAGTATATAGTACATTTATGCCCACATTGATTACATAAGGGCCCCAAATGTGTTTTAAAACATATGCACAAATCACAAAAGAAGGAAACATTAGAGTAATAGACCATTTGACTTGGAGTTGGTTCCGTTACTGCTTTTGTGGTCTCTGGACCTTATTTGTCCAATGAGTTGTCCTAGATGATCTTGGTTGTTCGGTTGTGTCCTACTCTTCGTGACCACGTCTGGGATTTTCTTGGCAAAGTTACTAGAGTGTTTTGCCATTTCCTTCTTCAGTTCATTTTACCTATGAGAAAGTTGAGGCAAACAGGCTTAAATGACTTGTCCAGGGTCACATAGCTAGTAATTATCTGAGGCCAGATTTGAACTTATAAAAATAAATCTTCTTGATTCAGTTATCTCTTATAATTTGCCACTGAAAAGTTCATTCCCCTTAAGGAAGCTAGCATATCTGAGTTCGTTGAACTTCATTTACCTGGAAACATGTTACTGGATTCCTACAAATAAGAATGTGGTATTTGACCCTTATAATTTACATGAGAAAAAAATTGTTTATGTCCTGCTACTATAGCTCATATATAGGAATAGATGTTACAAAGTAATTATAAGCATTACTTTATATTAAAAATAATTTTGTAAAATGTATGTTAAATATCTTTAAAATAGATATTTAACAACACTGAAATGAATTTGCAAAGCAAATACTTGATTCAATATTTATAAAGCACATACTGTGTACAAGCCTCAGAGGTTCAAAGATCTGTCTATAAAAGATCTATGCCCTTTTTTCAAGGCTCTTGAAAATTACTTGGGGAAGAAAAGATGTGTATGAAAATGACTGATATGTGAAGAATGACAAAAGCTCATCGGAGAGGCCTAGGCATACGACTCAGAGACATTTTATGGTGGAGAGGTAGGTTTTGATTAGGAGGTTAGGTTAGGGGTGACAGCTTAATTGGGTGCCTGAAAGAAAGGAAGGATTTCACCAGATGTGTGGGAAGTCCTTTCCATTCATGAGGGTCTTCATGATCAAAGATCCAAAGATAGGAAAACACAGTGATAAAATGAGTGATGGAAAGTAGCCCAGTTTATTTTGAAAGGTAGAGTATGTCTGAGATAAGATTGGCCAGGTAGGTGAAAGACAGATGGGAAAGTGTCAGAAAATAAAGTATTAGGAACTGATACTTATTTGGAAGATAGTTTCTTGCACACAGTAATTGCTTTTATGATTGAGTGAATTCCTCCTTGTCAAATTTTTAAATGGAAGTATATTATATGAAAAAACAATGCATGGTTTCATCCTTTCCGAGCCATATGGTGTCAGTTGATATAATTTTTCCAGAACAAGGTCCAGGGAGAATAGACTAAATGATAATCCTTGCCACAACTCACATGTATGAAAACTGAGTCTAAAAAGTTGTGACTTGCTCATGGTCTCATGGATTTCAAGACTGAGATTTATATCAAGGTCTCCTGTTTCAAATTTGGGCCATTACATAAGTGGTATACAAATTTTTTTGATCATTTACCCTATCAGTAGAAATTATAATTTTAATGTGTTTATATATAGATTTAATTTAAAAGTAAATTATATCTATACTACTGTATTAATCATTTTATACACATACACATGTGAGTGTGTGGGGGATAAAACACAAAAATAGGGCCTATAGCTCCCTTCCTCCCATGGGAATTCAAGGTCCTTTCTCTGTGACCCTGAGCTCTGATTAGTGAGCAATCAGTTTTAGTTTGCTTGATCTCAGACTTACCACGCTATTTCTAAGTCATCTCTTACATACTCCATGCCCCCTTTCCAACTCATACCATGAGAATAGTCATCAATCCTACCACCATTGTTGGAAAAGAAATGTCAATCCACAATGCTCATCACCATTTCATCTGACTTCCCTGTCTATAGTATTCCTCCCTGCCCACCTCTCTCCTATGTGTTCTATCATGTCATCATTTCTCTGATGTCATGGGTCTTTTTTAAAAA
>CM053772.1:61902946-61918522 GCA_028658325.1 Potorous gilbertii | reverse complement strand
TACACCACTGGATAGAGAGAGCCTTTACATCTGAGCAGTAGTGGATGGGGTCTTGAACATACGGCTATTCAGAGTCTTGACTAGGTCCTTCTCATAAGAAAGCACCCAAAGCAAAATATTAACTCAGAGTATATATACACTTCTCAGAGCTAGAAGGTCTCACAACTCCCATGACTCAATGCTTAACTAGAAATTAGCAAAAGGTGTGAAGGCCTTCCTACAAGCAAGCCTCCTCTAAGCAAGCTTCCATTAATGGGCTCCATATGAAGCCTATTAGTGGGTGGGAAAGATCTTAAATCCCATTAACATTACATAGGGTAAAGAGACTTCAGGTGTGGAGGGAAGTTCCAGGATTAGACAGAATAGTTTTGAAATTCAGAAGCCAAGAATAGGGTTGAAAGGAAAAAAAAACCAGGAAGTTCCCAAACCTAAAAGATCACAAATTATTGATATATTGACCTACTTCACAGGATTATTTTGGGGAAAGTATGTTTTTAGACCTTAAAATACTATATCTATATATATGAGTTATAATTAATACTAAGCCAGAATACCAAGTTATTAATTTAAAATTCAAAATAAAATAAATGCTGAAGTGCCTGGAATACTTAATATACTTTTTCCAAAGCTTTCCTTCTGAGATGATTTTACATTTACCGTCTATGTTTTTATCTATCTCTCTCTCCATAATTATATTTATCTTGTATGTACATAGCTATTTGCATGTTGTTTCCTCCATTAGAATGTAAGCTCCTTGAGGGCAAGGCCTATATTGTCTTTGTATCCCTAGCACTTAGCACAGTGCCTGACACAAAATAAGTGCCTATTAAGTGCTTGTTGTTGTTGTTGATTCCCAGTAGGACATCCCATTTGGAAAATCACATTAAGAACATAAAATAACTTAGTAAACATAGTATTAAGGGAATGGGATGATCTTGAGGGATATTGTTGCCACATTATAATAAATATCTTTCTCCCTTTTAGTTATCACTATCAACAGAGCCTCCTATTCTTACTCCAAGGCTGGAAGCAAGGATAAATTCTTTTTTTTTTTTTTACCTTTTCTTTATCTCACAATGTCTCCCTATTATGGCAACACTTGCTGGAACATCTTACAATACAATTGAGGTCAAATAGATCTCAGTTTTTTGTTGTTATATCAATTCTGAATAGGTTGTATAGTAGAGTGGGAAAAGGACTGGATTTGGAGGCAATGGACCAGCTTTTGGATCCTGCTTTTGCAGCAAACTACCTGTGCAATACTGGATAAGAGTTTTACCCCTTTATGCCTTAGTTCCCAGCTCTGTAAAATGAAGGGGTTGGCTGAGATGATTTCTCAGCTTTAACTGTACAATCTGTTTTAGATGGACATGTTCCAAATTTTCAGTTTCTCAACAAAGAAAGACTTGCAGACAGGTTGGCACAAGTCAGCACCTAGCATCTAACAGGTGCTTAATAAACACTTGCTGATTGATGGATAGGTTGATGAGATCTGTCCAAGCCAGATAATCTAAGATCACTTGAATAAGAAGCTAGGAGGACAACAAACAGACATGAAATTGAATAAATGTCAGCATTTATATGGCATCTGAAATGAGAGTGGAAATACTATATTTGGATTCTACCACCTCTGTCCTTGATGTGTTTTGTAAGAAAGTGAAATGGAATTCATTTGGGTGAAATTAGCGAAGGAATCTATGATCTATGGACCCATTATTGTTCTTTAACAAACACTGTACTTTTTTGTATCCCCACAGATAGTGCCTTTTGGGTTTTCTCGAACATCATGTAAGGAAAAAGGCAATGAACAGGACAGAAGAGGGGTGGCCATTTTGCCCTGGTATTCATGTGAAATTAATGGCACAGGCATCATGGCTTAGAGCAGCCATTGTCAAAGTATGGTCCAGGGACCCCTGGGAGCCCTAACACCCTTTTCTGTGATTCACAAGCTCAAAATCATTTTCATAATAATACTAAGATGTTTTCATTTCTAATACAGTGACTATTAATAGATTCAGTGCAAAAAAACAAAAGTTCTTGGGGGAGATCCTCAATATTTTTTTATGAGTGGAAAGAGATCCTGAAACCAAAAAATTTGAGCACTGCAGGCTTAATGTATAGTGTAATTACAAAGAAGCTAGGCATAAATCTCATCTCTGAAATTTACAATCTGTGTCATCATTGGTAAGACACTTAACCCATCTATGCCTCATTTCTTTCCTGTAAAACAAATCAGACAGTATGAACTACTTCCCAGAATTCTTGTAAGGATCATGTGAGAAAATATGTGTACAGCATTTAGCAAACTTTAAAACATTAGACAAATGCAAGTTATTATTTTGTTCAACTTTGTTCAGTCATTTTTCAGTTGTGTTTATTCTTTATGACTTCATTTGGGGTTTTCTTGGCAAAGATACTGGAGTGGATTGTCATTTCCTTCTCCAGCTCATTTTACAAATGAGGTAACTGAGGCAAACAGAGTTAAATGACTTGTTCAGAGTCATGCAGCTAGTAAGCGTCTGAGGCTGTTTTTAAACCCAGATCTTTCTGAGTCCAGGCTTGGAGCTCTATTCATTGTGGCACCTAACTGCCCCCCATCATCTTTCTACAACATTATCTCTGAATTGTAGCTAACATAGTTAACATATATTAACCTATGGGTGAGCAATATCTTGTTAGGTTTTGAGGAATCTTTCATACTGTTCCTTTTTTTCCCTGCAGATTCAAAAAAATGAGCAAAATCACCCAATGTACACCATAGCTGGTTGTGTTAAATCCAAGGTGTGATATGGCAGTCACAAAAACCAAAGGTCTCCTCAGGAGCTGTTCTCTGAGACATTATGATCAGAAAAGGAAGGTGACACTCCACTGCACTCTGCCTGGAATCTTGGGTTTGCTTCTGGGTACCACACTTCAGGAAGATCAAATACTTCTATACCTTGTTGTCCTGGGTCTGCCATTCTCATCTGTCCTTTTATAAATCCGATGTGGTATTTCTACTCAATCCCTGGAGGTCAGCCTCTGGTTCTTTCAACTAACCAATAAGCATTTATTTAGAATCAACTATGTGCTAGGCACTATGCTTGTTCTTAGGAGGGCAAAGACAAAAAAATAAATCATTCCTATTCTTCCACTCCTCCACTCCATGAAGCTTTTATTCTATCATTTACTATCTCGCCATTTCAAATGTAGCCCTTGGATAATAGAGGACCACAAATCTAGAGCTGGAAGTGACCACAGAGGCATCTACTCCAATCCCCTCATTTGGTAGAGAAGGAACCTGAAACTCAGGGAGATTATGAGTTTCCGGTCACACAGATATTGAGAGTCAGAGGCAGGATTTGAACTGATGTCCTCTTTCTCCAGAACCAGTGCTTTTCCCATGCTGTATCATGTTGCCTCTTTGTATAGACCCCTCACTTTATTTTATTTTTTGTGCTTGAGTTTTTTTAATTAATTTATTTGTTTTCAGTTTTCTACAATTACTTCCACATCTTAGATTTCCTCCTCTTTGCTCCTTTCTCCTTCTCCTCTCCCTCTCTGAGATGGTGTACAATCTTATATAGGTTCTACACATACACTTTTAATAAATACATTTTCACCTTAGTCATGTTGCACAGAAGAATTAAAATGAATGGGAGAAACTATAAAAAAGAAAACAAACCAAAACAAAACATAACACAAGAGAAAATAGTCTGCTTCATTCTGCGATCCAGTTCCATACTTCTTTCTCTGGATGTGGAAGGCATTTTGCCTCGAGTCCATTAGGAGGTTTTTAGGTCCTTTAATTAAGGCTAAGTCTACTAGAAAAATTCCTCACACACTGTGGTTGTTGCTGTGTACAAAGTTCTCCTGGTACTGGTCCTTTCATTCAGTATCAGATCATACAAGTCTTTCCACGTTTTTTTGAAGTCCTCCTGTTCATCATTTCTTATAGCACAACAGTATTCCATTACATTCATGTACCACAATTTGTTAGCCATTCCCCATTTGATGGGTATCCCCTTGATTTCCAGTTCTTTACCGCCTCAAAGAGAGCTATAAATATTTTTATACATGTGGGTCCTTTTCCTATCTTTATGATCCCTTTGGGATATAGTCCTAGAAGCAATATTGCTGTAGACCCCTCATTTTAAAGAGGAGGAAACTGTGACTGGTCCACCTCCTTTTTCACTGATGCCTCCACTGCATTAAAGGAAATCCATTAAAATATACAACTAGAAAAATACCATTAGCAGTGTTCTGAGAGCCTGTGTTCTATTTTCATAGGGACACTTCTGGTTAATGATCTTGATAGCTCATAAAGTTTCAATGTCCAAGGAACAAATATGTCAGAAATGTTTTGGCCTCATAGGTAATGCACAGTTGAACCCCCAATCACACAAGACATACATTCAAGGAAAAAGCCATGTTATTTGAGTCCATGTAATACAACCAATTTCCATGACTTCTTGATTCTAGCTCCTGTCACATTCATATTTTTGACTTTATTCCCATGAGCACTGTCTCTTTATCATCAGGTCTTTGTCACCTGTTATCATCAGAGGCTTCTAGGCAGTGTAGTGGATAGAACATTAGACTTGGAATCAGGAAGACCTGAGTTCAAATGCTGCTGCAGAAACTCACTAGCTGTGTGATCCTGGGTAGGTCTGTGTTTACCTCGGTTTCCTCATCTGTAAAGAATAAGAGGTAATAACAGCACCTGCTTCTTAGGATTGCTGTGAAGATAAAAAGAAACAATACTTTTAAAGTGCTTATGTTTATCACCTAGGCTACTGAATTAGTCTCCTGATCAGTCTCCCTTGTAGCAGTCCCCCCTTTTTCATTGTACCCTTCCCCCTGTTGCCTGAATGATTGCCTTATATAGCCTTAGTTGTAAATATAGTAATTTGTAGTAGAGTGAGAACCAGAGTCAGGAAGTCAGTCAGCCAGTCAATCAGCAAACATTTATGAAGTATTTCCTATGTGCTAAGAGCCAGGGACACACAAAAAAGTGAAGAACAGTTCCTGCACTTAAGGGAGAGATAAGAGGCAAAAACAAAACCAGAAACTGAAACCAAAATTAAAAAGAAAAACAAACTATGCATACACAATAGATACAGTAGATAATCTCTCAAGGCTCAATCCTTACCTCTGACATAGGTCTCAGTTTCTCTATCAGTCTATATGTAAAATGAAAGGGTTAGACTTGATGACTTCTAAGGTCCTTGCATTTCTAAATCTATGCTCCTATGACTGGTGACAGTGGCTCCTTGAAAGATCCCCTTGTCACCTTTTTGGCCTGTGCTCTCCAGACTGTCTAGCAGTTTCCCACTACTAGGACATCTTTCCTTCTGGGCCCCTGTAAGGCCCATAAATCTCACACTTATTTTTTTTTAACCAATTAGCTTGATAAGCCCCCCCTTTTGAAATGCAAATACTCACTGGAAGGGATAAATCCATTGGTCACTCTGACAGTTCCTGATCTGCCTGTCTTCGTGTTCTCTTTTCTTGCCTAATGTCCTCATTCTGTTCTTTGGATGTTCAGGTTATGCTGTTGTTGTGTTCATGAGTTTATAGATTTAGAACTGAAGGAAACTTCAGAGCCATCAAGGTTAACATTCTCATGTTACAGAGGAGGACAGTGAGGTTTAAGAGAAGTAAAGAAGACTTCTCCAAGGTGCCACAAAATATTAGAGAAAAGCAAGAACTGGTATTCCTTCCAGTGGTTTTTTTTTTTCCCCTCTCCAGCTGATAATAGCTTGATATTTGTCTTCTTTTACCCAGTGTCCAAACTTGAGTTGAGCTAATATGTGTAGAGCTGTTTTAATTTGCATTTATCTTATGCACTTGGCAGCTTGGAGCAGTAATAGGGAGCTGGCCTTGAAATTGGGCGAGCCTGAGTTGGAGACCTACTTCTGACCTATGCTGGCTGGGTTGACCCTGACTGTATTAAATTCTCAGTGCTCTGGGCAACTCTCTATGATGGCAAATTGTAGAGAAGGGGTTGTCTTACATAGGAGAGGAAATCATGTAGGAAGTAGGAAGTCCCCTGTATCTTTGAAATCACAAGTCCATTCTTTATCCCAAATATATACACCGTGAAAAGTCAGATTTGTATTTTCTCTGGCCGCAAACTGCAACTGTAAGTTCTCTCTCTCTCTCTCTCTCTCTCTCTCTCTCTCTCTCTCTCTCTCTCTCTCTCTCTCTCTCTCTCTCTCTCTCTCTCTCTCTCTCTCCCCCCCCTTCTCTCTCTCTCTCTCTCTCCTTCTCTCTCTCTCTCTGTCTCTGTCTCTCTCTCTCTCTCTATCTGTCTCTCTCTCTTTCTCTCTCTCTCTCATTTTTACTTTATCTAGCATACATCCCTAAAAATGTTAAGTGATCCATTTCAGATTATCAGGCCACATTGACAAATCACAATGTTTTTGTGCCACTGGAAAATTCCTACTTACCTTTAAAGCAATCCAATTTAAAAATAAAAGTAGGAGGACTGAATAATATCAATTACCACATAACTCAATTACTTTAGATAAAAAGCAAGAAACAAAACCACTTTCGGAAGTCTGAACATGTTTCCAGGTCTCTACTCATCTGTAAATTATCAGTCTTTTGAAGACTTTATATATTGTTAGCTAGACACTTGTATTCTATATTTTGTCTTTGTGTCCCAGCTGTCCTGAAAGCTCCCTGATTATCAAAAATGTGAGAATGATATCACTTTAGCAATGGGAGGAGACATCCTCTGAGATGCTCCTTAAGGATTGTTCTTGTTACCAGAATTCTCCAGATCATTTCCCAAATAGGGGTCCTCAAAGAGGGGTCAACCCTCTTTGCAAACAATTTTCTACTTGGATTTTTTTTTTTTTTTTTTTGGTAAATCACCTGCTTTTCTCCATTGCCAGACTTACAGGAAGCAGTCACACAGAACAAAGAGACAAGCAAATGGTAACCCTGGCAACAGGAGCCGTGTGCAAGCTTTTGGAAAAGGCCATTCTGTACTACCCAGTTCTTCTTTATTATACTCTGCATATAGGCTTGGAGGGAGCATTTTGTGGCACCTGAGGGAAAATTTTTAGAGCACTGCATTAGAAGAGAGCATATAAGCAACAGACACAAATAATAGGAATTGGGTGAATATCTTTCCTGCCCAGCTTTCAAATCCCCTTGGACCCTGATTCTGTTTTCACTGATATGGGATGTAAATCAAGCTTGCCTCAGCACTATATTCAAAGGAAAGCCACCTCAGTTGAGATTGCTTTTGTTTTAAAGTGAAATTTAAATTTGACATCAAATCACCAAATGCTCCTTGGTTATAAGGCACTATACCAAGCCCTGCTGTGTTCTTGGTCTCAGATGTACCTGTCTATAAGAACAAACTGTCCCTTTACCTGGGGTTTGGTCTGCCATGAGAATTTTCTGTCTATAGATCTAAAGACACATGGATTCCTATTTGATCCTGTGTTAGAGGGGCACATGGAAACTGTAGCCTCAAGTAGTGGCATCCAGATGATTGTTAAACCTTTAAATCCTGCTCAACATAACAGAGTTCTGGAGAAAGCAAGCCTATCTTACTTAATTATTTTAAATTAAACACTGATGTTTGTGGAGCACTGGCATAGACATGGAAAGGACAATGAAAGTTAAATAAGATAGTGCGTGCCCTCATGAAGCTTCTATTAGATTAAGGGGGTGAGTTGTGATGGATTAGAAACCATCAAATGGGAATCAAGAGGAAACATGACTTAATGGAAAGAGGTTGGACTTTAGTTTGACTCGGGAGGTTTTCTTTCTATTTCCAATGCTTAGCTCCATGTCTATCTAGTACATAGTATCAGGTTAACATATACATGTTGACTGATTGGCTGATCTCTGATATATGTAAGTTATTTAATTCTCACTGTTGCAGGTAATTCTCTGAGACAACATGTTACATAAGAATTGCCTATCTGCATTTGTGGATGGAATTTCCACGGTAGACAGTTCTCATAGTAATGAAATCTTAGGTATTAGCCACAAAGAAAAAAAGGAAATCAATATAAATGAAAGAAGAGCATTCGCTGGCTCAGTCCTAAACAAGAGACCTCTGACCCTTTAAGAAAGTAGCTAATGTGGCCCCCAAAACTGTTCTAGCCTGCCAAATTACTTCCATTTCCACAGACCCCTTGGTTATGTGTGTTACTACTGGATTACTCCGATGTATCTGAATCAGGTCACCTTCTTGTTCCACTTTTCACCCTCTGACTTTTATGTTTGACTTGCCAAGACAATTCCGTCTCCTGCTGTGTCCTTGGCACTCTCTCTTACTCACTTTCTTGACCTGTTGCTTTATTTTTTGTAGCCTTCTCCACCTTGCCCTCTCCTCCCCTTCCTCTTGACGTATTTGTGGTTGGCAAGTTCTTCTGCTTTGCTGGCATTTCTTACCCTGGAGCTTCAGCTGTGGGCAGTTGGCTTATTAGCAGGGGGCTTTCCTGGTCTGTGTGAAGCATGAAGACTCACCTGGAGCATCCCAGCACTGGCCCTTGTAACGTTGTAGAACTCTCTTCAGGTTATGAAAATACCTGAGACTTTTACAAAATATGATGTCTTTTTTTCATTAATGTAAACAATATTTTTTTCAAGAGGATAACTTGATTCTAATAGAATTACATTCTTTTGCTAAGATAAAGAAAGAAATGGTTAAAAATATCATGGGGACAGATCTATGTGAGAATGCCAGGGGAAAGCATGGGATCTACAACCAGAAGGCCTGCATCTGAATCTTGGTTCTGCTTCTTCCTAATTGTAAACCTTAGACATATCACTTAGTCTCTCTAGGCCTCAATTTCCTCATCTGTAAGGAGAGGGTGCTATACTTCAGTTTAAAGTCTTTTCCTGTTCAAAATTCTACATCTCTATATATTTTTTCTATTTCTTCCTTTTTACTCATTTCAGGAGGGTAAACGACTACCACACTGGTAAATTAATAATAGGAGTAATTAATTTTTTAGTAGATAAGGGATGATTTTCTGATTTTTCCCCCCACTGAGAGCTGTTTCATTTCAGTTTTTCTCAGAAACTTTTTTAGCTAGTATGTAAATGAGTGTTCACTCTCCTTGGGCAGAATATTATGGCAAGTGTATTACGGGAAGTGACTTTTCATAGGGGAATTTATGTTAACTATTGTAGGACATCCTGGAATGTACATGTTTATGAGATGCCAGGAATGTGGAAGGCATTTGCCCTTATTGCTTAACAATTGTGTTTACTGAGGTTCATTTGCATAGTAGATACAAAGCATTGAGTCAGTCAGTCAATAAACATTTAAGTCCCTCATGTGCAATGCTAAGCTATTGGGATACAGAAAGGAAAAAGACAATCTTTGTCCTTCAAAAGGTTACAATTTCATGGAGGAAGGCAGCATACCAAGGCTTGAAAGAAGGTTCAGGGAGGGTATCTGGCAGAGCATGATGGAGCAGTGCAAAGGAATACAGCCCAGTGAGAAATGAAGAGATAGCGGGTCCAGAATGCCCTTCTTAAATGGAGGTTTGGGGAGGAGCTTGTGATTCTGTCCTCCAGTCAGAGGATATGAATCAATCAGGTGAAGTATGAATGCCAAGACCGATGCCAGCTTTCATGAGTGTTCCAATGTACTGCACAGGGTCAAATTTACACAGCTCTTTGGGGTTTCTGAGATAGAACTCGACTGAAATGAGGCCATCGAAGCCTTGGTTGGGAATTAAACACAATGCCTGGAACATAACTGCTTAATAAATGATTATTGCCGAAAGAGGAAGTTATGTAGACTTCCTAGTTCTGAGCTAGAGAGGGATCTCTGATGGAAATGAAGATCTCAGTGAAAACAAAACATGGTTCAAAAATAGATTCAGGACTGAAGGTGTTGAAGTAGAATGATATTGATGAGAGAATGCTCAACTGGAAAGTGCTGGTCCTGGGAGGGATGACCAGCATTGTGTGGGGTAAAAATGCTCTATTTAGAGTCAGAGGACCTGAGTTTGAATATGAACTCTCCTACTTTCTCCCTCTGTGACTTAGGGCAAGTCAGTTAAGTACTTGTAACAACAAGCAACCTAGCATACCCAGGATGGGCTGCTAGCACAGGTTCTTTGATCTGCTTTATAAAGGAAAGAAAGATTCAAAAGGGTTAACAATCCTTCTTTAATTGAATTTATACGTTATTCACTAGTTCAGAGAAGTTAACACCCTGAACATGGAAAAAATACAAGCAGAGAAACTGGCACAAAGAGCAACAGGCAGGGCTCCAACTGTGTGACAAAGTAATACAACCACCTACATACACCACAGGAAGGGGAGAACAGCATCTGAGTAGTTGTGGGTCGGGGCTCTTAAACTACTCAGAGTTTCATCCAGGGAATCAAAAGGTTCTTCTCACAGGCGAAACCCCAAACCAACCTCCAAGCATATCTATCTATCTGTCTTGTCTGTCTGTCTATCTAATCTATCTATCTAATCTATCTATAGTTTTCAACTAATAGGCTCAGAGGCAGAAAGCATCACAACTCACGTGACTCAGCACAACTGTGAATTACAATTCACATGTTTTCAATTAGCCTGGGAAACTGAACTCCAAAAAGAAAACAACAAAAATCCCATTTTACTTGCTCTTATAGTACTCCAGGCCTCAGTTAACTCATCTGTAAAATGAGGCAATTATAATCACTGAGCTTACCTAAGATTCCTTTTAACTTATGATGATCTATGATTTTATCCTCCAAAGAGCCTGGTACCAGGGCTTTTCTTATGGACATGTAAGACTAAGGCTATGACAGAAACCAAGAATAATCTGATGACTAGTGAGTGTTTCAGGTTTCTGCTTTTCTGAAAGAGCTACAGCAAGAAAAACCATGGGTGTTTTAAATAAAAAGAAATGTGGAAGAGTCCACTCATCTTCTTATGAAGAAGAGTCTAACACAGGGGTGAGGAAGCTGTGGACTCAAGGTCTTCTAGGCCCTTGGGTATAGCCTTTTGACTGAGTCCAAATTTTACAGAACAAATTGTTTAATTAAGGGGATTTGTTCTGTAAAGTTTGGATTCGGGCTGCACTTGAGGACCTAGAGGGCCACATGTGGCCTCGAGGCCACAGGTTCCCCATCCTTGCTCTAGCAAAATCCAGAAACTGGACACTAAGAGAAATTCTTCAGCTGTGTGCTTTCTGGAGCCAAACCAGCAGGGATCATGGAACCTACGGAGAATGCATAGCTAACAGAGACCCTTTGAGAGCCTCTGCACCCTGAAAGACTAATAAGGAACAGGCTTGATAGGAGCAGCTCAGTGTCATTACCAGAAGACACTGATAGCTCTGTAGCATATCACTTTTGAGTTGCTCCCTTCTTCCAGTATGTCCTGGCTAAAAGTGTTATCTACCTGTGAGATTCTTCACATGTATTCTTGATATGTGTCCATACTTCTTATTGATTATGTGTATATTTCAGGTTTATGGGAAGCAATTTTCTACTTCTACTTTTCCTTACGATGCTATTTCATTAAGTATCTTTGATTTAAATTGTGTTTTCTGTCTGACTAATAAAGGTAAACCAAGCGGTGGGGGCTTATGAACTGTGAATCCAAGGCAAGCTGAGGTTATGTGATTATCTCAGGGTTATGCAGCTAGTAAGTTTCTGAGGATGGATTTGACTCCAGGTCTTCCTGACTTCGGGACCAATGTTCATCCACATGCTACCTACCTACTCTGTCTCTCTGTCTTTGACCCAGACATCAGTGGAGGAGCTGAAACTTGGGGAAAGTAGACTACTTCAGGGATGGCATTAAGTGATCACTTAGTACTTTTGTGAAATTGAGCAAATCCTTACTCTCCACGGGCCTCATTTTTCTTGTTGGTAAAATGAGAAGATTGGACTCTAGGACCACTAAAATTCCATCTGTAAACCTATGACCCCATGGCCCTATGGGAGCTGTTATAAGCAATTAATGCTTTTGATTTTTATTATGTATTTACTAATTAAACTGTATTTAAATTATGTCTTTAACTGAAAATAATGAACAAGGAACAGTTACATCAATTCCAATTTAGAGATCCTATGCCTATGTAATGGACTGTGCTTATTTGGAATGTTTCTAAATTTGGTAATTACAATAGCTATCATTTACATAGCATTTTCATTTTATTCTTACAACAACCCAGGGAAGTAGGTTCTATTATTTTTTCTAGTTTACAGATGAAGACACTGAAGTGGACAGATTAAATGATTTACCCAGGGTCACACAGCTAGTGAATGTCTGAACTCAGATCTTCCTGATTCCAGGTCTAGTATTCCATCCTCTGTGCTTCTCAGCTGTCCGTGCCTCGTGACATTTCTGACTACCTGGGTACTACCTGTCTCTATCTGGATGACTCCATAGCGCCTTTAACTGAAAATATCTAAAACTGGACTTCTCATCTCTTACTCAAATATTCCCCTTTCTGACTCTACTATTTATGTTAACCCCACCAGTGTTCTCTTTATCATTCTTCTGGCACAGTGGATCACTCAGAGCCCAAGGGTTCAAATTAAAAAAAAGCAAACCTCATTTAATAAAAACATATTAAAATATCCCAAGGTGGTGAAAAAGCTGTTCTGGAAGAGAAAAGCAGAAAAAAACTTCCTCAAAAGCAGTTAACAGAGAGGTTCCCTGGGGTCTCAGATATTCTCCACCAAAATTCCTATAAAAACCACTTCTATCTTCTTGCCCAAAGGGCCTGCAGCTGGGTGGCATCAATCTGAATGGAGGCAAAGTTAACCCAAACTGTCCCAGGTCTGCACCGTTCATTCCTTGCTCACAATAGCTTCCTCAGTTCCAGCAAATTGTTTGCCCCACCCAACCCTTCTAGATGAAAGATCAGCAGTCTTCCAAAGACAACTCTCTTCATGATACAAAAATGAATTTTAATGGAAGATAGACTTCATAATGAGTGAGTAATAATGCGTCTGCTTTCATCAAACTAATTCTTACTGATTTCTTAATCTGATTCTGGTTGACTTTGGCTAGTGAATTTTATACATACTGTTATACTGTTTACATATGCTGTTTTATATGATTACTTAGTAAATTACTAATGCAGTCAATCTTATCTGCAGATGGTCTCAAAAATAGATTATTGTCTCAAGGTTAGGAAGAGTTTCCTCTCCATTAGGGTCTGGGCACCTGTTGATCTCTAAAGTCTCTTTCAGCTCTAAATTCTATGATTTTATAGGTCTAGGGTCAGAAAGGATCATAAATTTGGTGCAATAAGGGATCTTAGATGCCATCTAATTCTACCTCTTCCTTTTACAGATGAAGAATTGAGGCTAAGAGAAACTGAGTTGCCCAGGGTCACACAGGTATAAGCAGCAGAGCTGAGTTTTGAGTCTTAAACTGTTCCCCCACCCTCACCACTGCCCAACTCCAAATCCATCATATTTCAGTGTCTCTCTGGGTTAGAGTTAAATTCTCATGAATTAGAAATATGACCCATCTTTTCCTATAAGCTTGACTTAAGTAGCTCATAGGCTTTAAGAGATGTCTCTTTAGGGGAAACAAGCTTCCCTCCCTCCTACCCTCATACCACGAAGCCATTTCTATTTTCCTCACTGAAGAAAAAATTCCTCCTTCTCCTTCCACCCCCAACCTTCAGTATTGTTTAAAGTTTCAATTTATAGATCACTCTTCAGTGAGCTACTAAGTAAGTGGACTCATTTTCTCTATGGCAACCTATATGGTCTACTTGAAAGTCAAATGGAAAAATGCATTAGGCAACACCATGGCTGGAGTAAGCTTCCAGGATACATTACACCATAAATACACAGAGCTGCAGTAATGGAGCTTCTATCAAATGCTCGTCTGAATGCATGAGTTTATGGCTTTCACAAATCAGAAAAATGAAACTATAAATCAAGTGTCTTGATGCAAAATTATTGGAACTGCTCTCCCATAAGAGCATGGGGAATGGTCAACAATTGAGATAATGAATGGGTCAATTAGTAATCCCAAGATGGGCACTTATCTTAAGTTAATCAATGCACAGAAGAAATATTCAGTTCTACTTCTTGCTCTCAGAAATAGATTTTTTTTTATGGGAAATGTGCAAATAAAGTTTGAGAAATTAGGGAGTTGATAACTAGTGAGCTCAGAATTGAAACTGAGATGTAGCTATAGGGTTCATATCTATTAGCTTCAATTCATCTTTGGAAGTCTGGATTTGGAGGCCCATGGGCTGAGCCTTTGCTAGCATACCAATAGTTCAGTTCTTTATTTGGATATCACCTTAAAGTCAAAGACATATATTTTTTTACTTTTCATCAATGCTATAATGGAAACAACATCACCAGATATTGGGATTTGGACATTAGAAAGGCAATACCTTTTAAGAACAAATCATGAGATGATAGATTTTTAAGCTGGAAGTGATCTCAGAACCATTTAATTAGAACTTTAGAACTTGAAGGGATCTTAGAAGTCATCTGATCTAATCTTCTCATCTCATGAATTAGGAAGCCAAGACATCAGTGGGCAAGAAGGAGGCACAATGGGTAGAGTGCTGGATCTAGATTTAGGAAGACTTGGGTTCAGAGCTGGCCTCAGATCCTTATTAGATGTGTGACTCTGGTCATATCACTAAGCTTCTGTTTGCTTCAGTTTCCTTCACTGCGATATGGGGATAAAAATATAGGGTTGTTGTGAGGATCCAATGAGATGTAATTGTAAAGGGCTCAGCACAGTGCTTAGCACATGGTATATAAGCATAATTGTTAGCTATCATTAGCTATTGTTATTTTTCATTGAATGAGTGCCATCGAGCCAAGGTCACACAGTAAACCAATGGTAGGCTTAGCAATAGAATCATGCTCTCTAGCTTCCATATTAGCATTTCTTCTTCTTCTCTGCCAGAAAGTCTAATATATGGAGAGGATTGAAACCTGAAGAATCTGAGAGCCATTACATGAAGCTGTGGTTTCTGACAGTGAAATCTCAACATAATGGCATTGTCCATTCGATGACTTCAATGGCAGGTTGTTATAATGAACATTTTAGAAAATTAACACGTTCATTATCTTTTTTAGTTAATAATCATTCTGTTTATCTGTGATTGACAGCAAAGAGGTTTCCTCTGAGGTCGATTTTCTGAGACTTGGGGCCTATCAAGACAAAAACATTCTTCCTCGTATAACATGGGAGTTCTAGCCCTGCCAGCCAGCATCCTGACATATCGGAATTTGCCTGTGTTGCCTCCCAAGACGTATAGTGCACAGTAGAGAGAACCTAGAGAAAAAAGGGATGTTCCTTTCAAACTTCAAGCTGCCAAACCTATGGCAAGGTTAGACAATGATCCTTCCCTCCTTACAGCTGAGAGTGGGAGTGTTTTTGACTATATACAGACATCCTTTGCTCTTGACGTACCTCATTATTGGGCTTTCCCCTGGGGGGTAACTGCCCTGGAGCCTGTTCTCTTGATTTTTGAGACTCTGGCCAAGGTTGGGGTCGCTGAAACATGATTACTTTACTCTCAGCTCAACTCACTCTCTGGAAGGCTCTGTCTTCACCAGAAGCCTTTCCCCTCCTCCCAATCCCCACTCTTTCCACTCCCCCTTGATTAAGGGGAAA
>CM053772.1:61885296-61902446 GCA_028658325.1 Potorous gilbertii | reverse complement strand
TATTGGGCTTTCCCCTGGGGGGTAACTGCCCTGGAGCCTGTTCTCTTGATTTTTGAGACTCTGGCCAAGGTTGGGGTCGCTGAAACATGATTACTTTACTCTCAGCTCAACTCACTCTCTGGAAGGCTCTGTCTTCACCAGAAGCCTTTCCCCTCCTCCCAATCCCCACTCTTTCCACTCCCCCTTGATTAAGGGGAAAGGCTGGTATACATTGAATAAAACCAGCTTGTTGTGTTTGGGACTAAGAACCTGTGTGGTTGCACGATTGGCATTGGGATTGTGGAGGTGAGCCAAAATAAAAGTTAAAATCCTACCCAAGCTGATTCTGCTAATCTAAATTGTGCTGGTTCAGCTTCTAATGTCCTGTCTGTTGAGAAGCATAGCTGTGTCTATTCTCCTGTCTTTGTGCCTGTCTGTCCATCTACTCACATGTTTATATATCTCTATCTCTATAGCTGTACATCTATCTATATCTATCTATCTTAAAATCTATCTTTCTTTCTTTCTCTCTTTCTATCTTAGATAGGACTTATGACTAATTAGATGTATGGGATAAAGGTGTAAATCCAAGGTAATGAGCATGGATGATGAAGAGAATGATTTTCGAATTATCAGAAATTGGGTGTTCAGGAAGAATATTCAGGAGGGAATAAGAGGATTCCCACTTTAAAGATATTCAGTTAAAGGCATTGTTGGGATAGAGGTGTTGAGTATCCAGGTGCCTGGAATGTTGGCTAGGAGCTTGGAGGAGAGGTCAAGATTGGAAATATAGATTGGGGAATTTTCTAGATAGAGGCTAAAATCATCTAATGTTGGATGAGATTAAGGCAAAGACAGGGGGGAGAATGTTGGGTATTTCTTAGGATAACACATCTTTTGCACTTTTTCTGAGAGAATACCAGTTAAACAAGTAGAATTTTAGTCTCAGCAGCATCTATCACTACATTTGGGGATCTTTGTTATTTAAAAGCAAGAAAGCAAGTTTAAAAAAGTGACAAAGTTTTAATAACCAAAGCCCAGGACTGTGAAAAAAAAAAGACGAGAAATAGTGTATAGAGAGTTAATATCAAAATGAAGAAGACCCGGATTCAAATCCTGCCTTTGATACATACCAGCTATGTGATCCTAGGCTCATCTTTTAACCTCTTCTCAGTGCTCTAAGGTTAGAAATTGCAAAGAAGCTGTCAACCTGGATTGATAGAGGCAATGTAGTCTCTTGGGTGTTCTGATGAAATTTCTGATCCCTAACAATTAAAAACACAAAATTAGCTTAGGGTCTATGAGGAGGACCAAGGTTTTGTGGAAAGAACATTGACAAAGGAATCTGTAGGCCTAAGTTTTAGTCTTTGACTCCATTACTTGCTAGCAGCGTGACTTTCGACACACAATTGAAATTTTTAGAGCCCTACTTATCTCAGCTATAAAATGGGGGCAATAATTTTGCCCTACCTATCCCATAGGGGTACTGTGAAAATCATGAGATTGTGTACGTGAAAATACTTTGCAGACTGTAATATACTTTACTAAAAATACAAGGAATTCCTACAAAAACTGATTATTTGCAAGATAGAGCTGTATCTCAGTTGGAACAATGGTGCCCAGTAATATTTATAAAATCATGGAGATATTTATTATCAACATCCATTTCTTGAGCGTCAGACGTGTTTAGGAAACTTTGACAGATTATGGAGATACAAATAGAAATACAATATTGTCATTTCTCTCAAAGAGTTTATAATCTACTTGGAGATTCAGGTTACATGTGTAAAAGTAAAGAATATGACAAAGTACTACCTGGTAAAGTTCTGAAGGGGTATTATGGAGTTTCAAGGAGGATTAATTACAAGGACTGGGGGAGCTAGAAAAGACTTTTCAGAAGAAATGGATCTCAGTTAGGCGTGATAAAGAAAGATTAGGACTTGGACAAGGAGGGAGGAGAGGGCATTTCAGGGAAAATAAACATCCTTTCTAAAGGTCCAGGAACAGGAGTCATTTGGGAGTATTTTGTGTACCATAAATAGATCAGTTTGGTTGGAGTAGAAAGTTAGTACGGGGAAACAATGAAAAACAGTTAGGGATACCAGTTGAAGATTTTGGATATGTTTTGATGTCATGATAAAAAGTTTAGAGTTTATTCTAGGTATCATGACTGACATTATGGTAGATGATCTAGAAATGCTTGCTGAATTTATTTTAGGAATGACCTATCAAAGATTTAGAAATAGGGAGAGTAACGACTGTTAGCAACCAACGAAGAGGGCAGAGTAAAGAAATGTGAGATTGAAGACAGGAAGTCTAGTTCAGCGTCTACTGCAACAGGTTATACATGATGTGAGGGACTGCAGTAATGGTAGTAAAATGGAAAGGCATGGGCATATTTAGACTTGTGGGTGAGGAGTCAAAGGGAAAAGGAAGGATGAAAATACAAATTCCTGTGTTGAATATTTAAAGATATTTACAATGTGGTTCCAAATTACCTTTATACATTTGTTTCACAGCATCCCCCCTCATATCCTCTAAGTTTCAGTTAAACCAGTCCATTATTCCCTTTATGTGACATTCTATCTTCCATATCCTTTGCCCCCAATGTCATACATTCTTTGGGGTTACTATATCAAACTCTACTCATATTGGAATATTGGGTCTCTAGAACATGGCTGTTATATCCCTTTAAGATTCTAGGGATATCCCTGAGGGGTTGTGGGGGGGTTTCTAGTACCATAGCTCATGAATCCCATCAGTGTGCTGGTGGGATGTTGTATAGAGCACTCAGGAAGACCTGAATTCAAATATGACTTCAGATGTTTATTAGCTGTGTGGCCCTTGGCAAATCACTTAACCTCTGTTTGCCTTTTTTTCCCCCAATTGTAAGATGGCAATAACAATAGCAGCTGCCTCATAGGATTATTACGAAGTTCAAATGAGATAATATTTGTAAAAAAAAAAGTCCTTAGCACTATGCCTGGCACATAGTAAGTGCTATATATAAATCCGTATACCCTCTCCTTTCCCTTCTTGCTCCCTTACTATCAGAAATATCATATGTATCTCTCAGTCAGTCCAACTTAATTAGTCCTTAGAAAGGAAGTATTTACTCCATTCCCCTGTCCCTATTTGTGTGTTTTCTCTCCTTTCAAAACATTACTTTTAATTGGCTTCTTATATTTGTAATTTAGGTTTGTCTGAATATAGAGGTATCCTTGATAGAGCAGGTCCAGATTAACTAACATGGAAACCTTTGCATCCCCTACCATGTGGTCAGTCTCCTTTGATTGGCTACCTGCATCTTTAAAACTGGCTAGATCAAGCTGTTCAGTATCTGTCACTCTTTTTTTATTCTTTTTCTGTTACTTTTATCTGCTGACCAGATGATAAAGGTCATAGTTCATTTACAGCATGGGTGCTATGAACTGAGAAGGGAAGGACTTCCCTGTCCTCCTCTCCTTCTCTTTTACCCTCTGGAGTATAGGACATGACAACTTTGGAATTAGGATTACAAGCAGGATGGTGCAGCCAGCTTAACATAGAAACCCTGAGAAGTCAAGATATGTGAGACTCAAGCCTGAGGGGTGTTTTGAACTTGGAGCTGGGATTGTACTCTCTAGGAACTGAGGCAAGCTTTGAATCTAATTCCCTTCCCCTTACCAGAGACTTAGGGGTACAAAGGGGTGGGGGAAAATTATGTCTTCTACATGTCAAGTGGGTGCAAGTTTGTATATTTATGATTATACTTTCTGATATAAATATTTCTGTGTAAAAACTATTCTGATTTTTAGTGGTGAATGGAACTGTGGTACAGAGGACCACTCCTTATATTTGTGGGAACCCCACTGGTGATGGGTTTCAGCAGAGATGCTGGACACCCTCTCAACTAATCTCATTAAGGGTATGGAAGAACCCTGAGGGAGGAGTAGAATTTAACCTACCAGGCCTTCTAGGCACTGAAGACCATGCTAGTCTATATTATACACTTTTAATTTATTTCTTTTTGCATATGTTGTATAGACCTAGTAGACTGTAAGTTTCATTAGGTCTTAAAATTTTTATTTTTTTGTCTTAGTTGCCCCTGGCATCTAGTGCAGTGCTTTGCATGGAATAGATTGTGACATGTTAAAAAAAATGAATGGATATAGCTTCTAGGCAATTAATCATTTTATTAATCATGCTAGCGGATAATTAATAAAAAAGCATCAGTGGCACTCTCAAATGCCAAAGACCCCTCATGGAACCCACTTAATGCTTACATGCCCTTGGAAGAGTGGGTGTTCCTGAGAGTGTCAATTGATACTAACAATTAATGGTTAACAATTAATGAAAATGAGTATTACCATGAGAAGAGAGCCCATTCTAATGAGGGGTTAAGTGACATGACTTTGATCACTCTTATTTCCAGACATCTCCCTCCCCCAGCCTTGGGGAAATCTAGACAAAGGATCTTCCTCTATTCAGATCTGCTTTAGTGGAACAAAATGGGCCAGCATTCACCTTAGATTAAATTCTTTGGAAGGTTCTGTAGTTGGGTGGGGTCTTCCACTCAGGATTGAAAGGCATGTATCTTGACAATTTGGTCAATCTTCTCAGTTGGGTGTAATTCAAAAATTGATTATTAATATGAGAGAAATAATCATTTTTCTCAAGGTACTTCATGAATTCAGGAAAAAAGTGGAAGATCTCTCTAACCTTTTGAGTTTAGTAGAAAAGTGCCATAAGAGATACCTTGATAAGAAATCTGATTGGGGAATAAAGATGATTGGTGCTATTAATTTTGAGCTTGAAGTGGCAGCATGACATTTGGGGGTGAGAGTGAATTGGGGAGCAATCTGTCCAGCTGATAGATAGACATAAGAGAGCATAACTTGGTTCATTTAAACAGTCAAGGAAAGTAGGCAGCTTGATGGATGGCAAACGTGAATTGTGGGGAAAAAACCCCTAAACTATTGAGGCATCTTCTCTAGGCCTGAACATTAAGGGATTGCTCCTCATATCTACATGGCCCTCTCTAATCTTTTCTGAAATGGGCTTTTCTATCACTCTTCTACAGTCTAATGAACTCATTAAGAGATTTTTCCCTGTTAGACTAAATGCTTCTTTTCTTAATCCATCCTATTACACTTTGCATACCCCCTGGTACAAGCTTAAGCAATTCTCCCTCACTAGTGTTTATTCCCTTGAAAATACTTTAATTCTCTGACTCCCATTAATGTAAATGGAATTTTGTCCTAAAGACCTAAAGATTCAGTAGGAGATTTGGGGGTGGCTTTTGTTCCTGTGGATTTGTATGGGATTATTCACAGTTTTGGATTTCTTTGGAATAAAACAAAATGGTCTCAGGTAAGAGATTAGTACTAGAAGAAACAAGTAGATAGGGTTCTATTTTATGGAGTAATAGAGTCAGTTTCAGCTTTAGGTTAGTCTATGCCAGCTGGTCCAAGGTCATTGGTAGAGCTACTAGGTTTTTGAATTCAGGGCTTCCATTTTAAAAAACCAAATGGCTAGACATTTACATAATTGGAATTCATTATATCTAAATGCTTAATGAGGATTGAACAGAAGGTTAATCAACCTTCTTTTGTGGGGGTCATCCCTTGAAAGAATTCTGGGGACTCTTCAGATGCACGTTTGCACATAAGAATGTAATTATCTAATCTGGGACAAATTCTTATCAGTGACTGTCACCTCTCACAATCTTAATAGCTCAGGGATTAGTTCCCTGGTTATTTTCAAGAATTACAGACAGATACAGAATAATGGGGTCCCTATCCATGAGTCACACACTCCTGAGAACATAAAGGCAAGGTATGATTCCCAGGTGCCAATACTTTATGGAATCTATCAAGAGATTTACAAACTCGTACCAGATAAAAGGACGATCCTAAATGGAAGAAAGAAAATTCCTTAGCACACATAGTACTGTATGAATAGCTTGTGAAACTGTGCAGTGCTCACACTTGGAATTAACTTCTTTTAGAAAGTCATTCAAGGTGACCAATCAGATCACCAGTGTCCAAGGCATCCCCTGCTGCTGCTGCTTTTTGACTTGGGCTGACAGCCTCTCAATGCGGGTAGTAGTTCATAAGATACATGACTTCAGTTATATTGCTTACATGTTTGCTCGTTTGAACTACAAGGCAGAAAGCAGTTAGATTGTATTAGGCAAGGTTAATGTGTGTGGGAATGGTAGTGGCAGTAGCTTTTGGGCATAAAAGATGGTGTTGAGGAAAGACTTCAGGCAAAAAAAAAAATACAACTTTTTTTCATTATGTACACAATCTCTCCTGCTTTTCTTACCTTTTTGTTTTTTAAAATTTCTTCCCACCCCTTCTGATGTACCCTGGGTTAAGAAACATGCCAATTTCCTTTCTCCCCTATCCCCATGAATATATTTTATTTTATTTTTTCTCCTCGGTATTTAACTCCCAACCTGAACATGCATTCATGAATGGTGCGCATCTGGCTTTTGCAGCCCTCCCCTTCTCATCCCCTCCTTACAAAGTCCAGGGAGAACAGAAAACTTCTCAAGTAGGTGTCTATATATATTCCTTCTTGTCCTCTTTGTAGTAATAACTGGTTCCTCTGCCTGTTTGATGGGTGTAGCTTTCACTGACATTCTGAAGGCTATACTTTTTACTGGATATAGTCCATTTCTTGGAGCCTTCAGGGGTTGCTCTATTTTGTGACTTTGCTGAGTCCAACTAACGATGAAAGGATGAGGAAGTCTGAATGAACAGGAAATATAAGTTAAAAGTCATGGAAGGATCCACTGAAATTCAGATCAACAATCTAAATAAGAACGTTCTCTTTCTATTTCCTTTCCATTTCTTTTTACACTTATCCAGAAATTCAACTCTTGTACATATCTACTTGTGGGAACCTTGCATTTATTTATATTTTATAGATGCTTGTAAAAGTATTAGTACCACTTGGCAATACACCTCACCTGGAACTTTCCCTTTTAGAAACAATGAGAGCAAAAAGGATAAATGTTTATTACTGGAGTAATTATTTTCTCCAAAGAATCTGGAAGAATTTTAGGATGCTATACCCATGAATGGAGCTTTCCTAGGGTATTTTCCTCATGGAATAAGCTTTTTAATCTATGCCTTATGCAAGTATACTAGTCCTAGGTCAGTACTCAACACATTGCACATGCTTCCTGAACTTTTGGGGTTGGGGGTGGGGAATAGAATTGAATTGAAGGAAGGAAAGAGGAGAAAAGGAAAAGAATTCTTTCTTCCACCTTAAATCTCCTTGTATTTATTTGTCTTTATGTCTTATGGAGGAGATGTAAGAAGACCTATATTCAAATCCTGCCTCTAATGCAAACTGACTGTGTGATCCTAGACAAGTCATTTAATTTCTCAGTGCCCTAGGACACTATCTAAAACTGTAAGTTGCAGAATGGGTGTGGAAAAGAATGTAAGATCTTTGAGGGTAGGTATTGTTTTCTTTTTGTCTCTGGATATAGCACTAAAAAGTTTACAAAGCACTTTACAAATATTATCTCATTTTATCCTTACAACAGCCTTGGGAGGTAAGTGCTATTGCTATCCTTACTTTACACATGAGGCAATTGAGGCAAAAAGACGTTAAGTGGCTTGCCTAAGGTCACACAGATAGGAAGTGTCTGAGGTACAATTTGAATTCAGCTCTATCCCTAGGACCCTGTACAATGCTTCATTCATAGGAGACATTAAATAAAATAGAGAACATTTCCTTCCTAGGAATTCCTTTTACTGTCCCTTTAAAAACAATAGCCACAAACCAAATGCTTGTTGTATCCCTAAAGTGAAATGTCAGCTTCATGAGGGCAGTGACTCTTGCATATTTGTCTCCATGTCCCTATCATCTGATATGATGATGGAACCTTGCACATGATAGATTCTTAATAAATGTTTAATGCTCAATCTTGTTATTTTTGTGGTTGTTGAGTAGGGTATTAAGTAGGTGAGATGAGATAGCCTAGAGAAGTCAGCAAGTAGGGAAGGTAGGTTTACCTCACCCCTTTGTTTCTCCCATTAAATGAACTGATCACAACTAAAGTAGACTAACAGAGAATATTGTTTGACTCATTCTAGATAGTGTGTATAATTTCCTTTTTGACTGCCAGAAAAGTAGTCCCAGTACGCACATGGCATTGCATTAGCCCACGGCCAATTAGATGAGTCAAATGTTTCATCCTACATCCAATTTGCCATGGTCCTATGAGCACAGCTCATGTTATGCTTGCCAAAAAGTGTGTTTTTTATGATAAGCATTCCAGTTCTGTAGCAGTTGTATCAGAGGAGAGGAACTTGATTTCATTAAAATGTTTTCCCTCAGTAACCCAAGATTCAGAAGATTCAGCATTGCAGTGGAGTGAAGGGTAAGACTGAAAGATGTAAATAGGTTGTAGTGTGTTACCTATCCATGGGCTCATTCGTAAGAGTCATCATGAAAGGCTTGTACGACTAGAAAAAAGGATAGGTGGACCAGATTCGGACAGCCTGAATACTACTCCCATGAGTTCCATTACTATTGCTTAGCAGATGACTCCCAGATCTGCTTCTTTATCCCTGCTTTTTATCTGTTGAACTCCAGTCCAGCAACACCCACAGCCAAGCAGATATTTCACTTTGGATATTCCATAGGCATCTTAAACTTAATGTTTTCTCCCTCCTGTCCAGGGTACCACCATCCTTATAGTTTTCCAGGTTCTCAACCATGTTATCCTTAATTGTTCACTCTTACTCTCTCCATATATCTAATTACTTGCCAAATAGTTGCTTCTAATTTCACATTTGTCACATGTCCCCTCTTTTTTACTCACATAGTCACCACCCTAGTTCAGACCTTTATTACCTCTCCCCTAGACTACTATAATTGCTTTCTAACTGATCTCCCTGCTTTGTGTTTCTCCTCTATTCAACCCAGCTAGATGATATAGTCCTCCAGTAACTCGTTTTGCTTTTAGGATCAAATACTGTCTTATAAATTTCTTCACAACTTCTACCTTACTATATATTACTGTACTCTCTTCCTCACATTCTGTATTCCAGCCAATTTTGCCCATTTTCTCTTCTACAATATGACACCCCAACTTGTCTCTGTGCTTATGTCCACCATCACCCTTTTTCCCTTTCTTCTTTTCTCTCCTTCTCTTTCTTCTCTCTCTCTTGGAGGTACTCATTTCTTGCTACCTCTTGGAATCACTGGTTTTCTTTAAGACTCAGCTCACGTGAAATATATACTGCCCTCTGTCCCTTGCTATTGCTCTTTCTCCCATCATGGGAATACTATGTATTCATTTTGTATGTATTAGGCATTGTCAGCATGCTGTCCTCCCCATTAGAATGTAAGTTTCTTAAGGTTAGGGACTGTTTCATTTCTGTTGTTGTTGGGTTTTTTGTTGTTTTTTTGTCCTCAGCTCTCACCACATTAACTGGTCTATTGTAAGTACCAAATAAATGCATCTGAATTGATTGTTTGGTACTCTCATATATTAAAAGGAAAAAAGCGTGTTATAAAATGTTTAGTATATTCGCAATGATGGATTTATGAAAAGACATTTATACGAATCCCTAAGAAGGAGAAGGAATGGAGAGGTTGCGACTTGCTCTAGTGGAGAGGGCACTCACATACACCAAGGCTATAGCTCTATTGATGGAAGCCTGGCACTACAAGAATTCTCTTTCTTAGATGAGCAAACCTAGAATTCAAATTTATGTGAATTTCTACATAAAAGGATCTCTCTCCTCCCTCTCCCTCTTCCTCTCACACACACAAATAGCAATTATCATTGCCAGTAAGCCAATGATTTAAAAAAAAATTCTATTTTAAATCATTTATGGTCATAGTGAAGGTTCAAAACATTACTCTGTAGCATATTATAAAACATAAATGTAGAAAATTATCTATGTTCAATGGAGAAAATTTTGTTGGTGCTAATGTATGATCAAAATACCTTAGGGACAGTAAAAGAATGTCTATCAGATACAATACAAATTCTCTGACCATCCTCATTCTGCATTACTCTTTTGATATTAGGAACATTTTCCTTGACTATGAAACATTTTCCACAATGAGACAATAGACTTCTAGCTTTAGATCTAAGACCCTATTATTCTATGAGCCTTGTACTGTCTCTCTATTACTATGTCTTGGTGGATGTGCCCTAATGACTACAATTAGTGAAGACTGAATTGAAAACAGACCAGCATACATCAATGATGGGTCACCAATCCCAGCTATCCTAGGCCTTATCTGTTACAGGGTAGCTATATCAAGGAAGATAATGGTCTTTGGCTGTAACAAAGTAGATTGAGTTGAAGAAAAAAAATAAAAGAGCAAATAATCAGAATACATGAAATGAATGACTCCATACCATCACTGGAATTTAATTATATAGCTTATTTCCTTTATAAATTTATTATTTGATTAGACCAGATTCCTTCCTTAGTTTCCCATTATCCCCCAAACATACATAATAAAACATTTCTTTCTAGTTAAGGGAGTCACTCAGTGAGCAATTAATTGTTGCTCTAATGTCAAATATGTTGACATTGTGTCTACTTTGACACCATTAATAGGGGTATCATGGCATAGAGGAAAGAATACAGGATCCTGATTCAGCAGGACCTGGGGTCAAATCCTACCTCAGATACTTCCATATTTATCACAGAATCGAGGGAGCCCAAGGATTGCTGAAGATGCATTCATCCTTGAGAACAATTATGATGGCATGCCCTGTACTTTATAGCTGTTTCCCCAGCATGATGGGACTCAGTCATTGAACCAGGCCCTACCATAGATCATAATGTATAGCTTCCTGGGATATAGGCTCAGTAACTCCATCTTGGTATGCCAGGAATCATTGGATATGGTGTCTAAGTTTTTGTATGGAATCGAAGTTCCTTGAGTTTCATATTTTCCCACTGGATGTTAGAAGTATCAACATTTAACTTATACAATACTTAAAATTTCTTCAGTGTGGCTATTCCAGTGTTGAAAACCCTTCATTTTTAGATAGTTTATTTGAATTGCTATGGTAAGAGAGAAGAGAGAAAGGGAACAGAGAGAAGGAGGAGAGAGGAAGAGAAGGAAAAAAGAGAAGAGAAGAAAAAAGAAGAGAAGAGAAGAGAAGAGGACTTCCTGATGACCAAACTTTTAGGCCAAGACTCTAAGCTTATACTTGCTTGGCTGTATCTTATACAACTTGTGCTACTCTGGCATAGTCTTCAAGAGCTAAGAGTCTCTTCAATACCACAAAGAAGCACTAGAGGAAGATATTCATGGAAGACCAATGCAATGTAGCTAGAAAATAATAGCAAATAAAAGACTGGCAAAATGTGAGAAGTGCTGGGCACTGATATGTACAAATTCCTTTCTAAAGAAGTCAGTTCTGAAGCTGGGAGTAGAAAGATCAGAATGCAGACCATTAATAATCTTATGTCTCCATCACTGATCAATTTTTGTACAATTGTTCTGGTCGGTCCTGTGTTTATATCTGTCCCAAGTATGTCAGGGGGTTGCTGAGCCCACCATGAACAGTTTCTTCATTCAGTTAGCCTTCTGGAAGAATTCCAGGGCCAGTACTGTTTCCTAAGACATAAACATAGCTGCCAAGTTCATTGGAGTAGAGGCTATTATGATTAGGGTGGCTGACACAGGGACAGGTATAGGGATAGTGTTTTGAAAGTTTCATCACTGACTGTTTCAGGAACCCATCTTTTTAGCAGTACCTCTTTTACTCCATCCTGAGCTTTGCCCTGTCAAAAGCCATGGAGCTCTTCTGTTTAATGGTAGCTTTTGTCATCCTCTTCACCATTTGAGGTTCTGTAGAGTTTCACTTACCTTTGTCCTGCTTCTTGATGCAAGCCCTGAGTTCCTTGCTGAAGAATGATTACCTGTTAAAGGTAATATATTTTACATAATATACATCAAAAATGAAAGAAATCTTGGCATTCTACCATGAAAACTAAGGTTTAAAATTTTTTTTTTCAGAATTTTTCCATGTCTATGTTCCTCACTTACAACTCTATTTTTTTAATTTATAGTATCATTCAAAGCTGCCTGAAACTTCACTACTGGGTACCAGTCCTCCTTTGTTATATAGTATTTATGAAACTCTTTTTGAACTTACGTTCTAATTCTTTGAACTGCTAATTAATTTCACTTACCAATTTTGTTTTTTCTCTGGTGCATGCTAATCCTTTCATTAGCCAACCCCTCCCCAATTTAGATAACTTCTTCTCTAATTTTATCTTCTCTTTGTAATTCTCATAAATTGGCTTTTAATGTCTCCTTTTTTTTTTTTTGCTAAACTCTTTATTTTTTCCTGAACTCAAAGAAAGCCTTGCAGCAAAACCATAGCTATTAACCTTGGGATAAGTTATTTATTTTATTAATCTTTTATATTTTGAAAATGGAGATTTCTCAAATGTCTTAGCAAGAAATTAAAAGAACATAATTTCCATATTTTAATGTCTGATGCAAGTGGCCTTGTGGAGATATTTTTATATGGAGATACTTTTAAAAGCAGTTTGGGAGAATAAGTCATTTTTACAGTCTTTTGTCTGTTCTGTCTTTGTGATATGCATTTAAAAAGTCTTGGTGTGGGGATGAGGAGTGGGTAGGAGAAGCATTCTACTTTAAAGAGGCATTCCACATAGAAAAATATTGTGATAGAAGGTTCAAACCATTAGTTCATGTCATATTTCTTCTTCTATAAAATGAAGAGGTTAGAGTTGATTAAGTTTAAGGCAATTTTCAGCTCTCATATTCCCTGTATGCATGTGTCTGAAAAACCATTTGTGCACTGGTGAAAAGAAACCAAAACTTAAAAAAAAATGGAACTGGTAGGACATAAAGCAGATACTTTGTCTTCTTATATTTTATGAGTATGGATATGATGATATCAAAACTGTCACTGTATGGAGGCATCATTGAAACATGCTTCTCCATTAAAATCTTTTGTGTTAATATATTATTATTAGAAGGACTCTATGACAAGACAAGTATTGTACACATGTGGTTTCTTTCAATCAGGATTCTAGAGCTGGAAGGGACCTCAGAGGTTATGTAGGTTCAACTTCCTCATTTTCAGATAAGGAAACTGAGACCTGGGAAATCTAAGTGACTCAGCCTACATCATACAGATAGGAGCTGACAGAGTTAGGATTTGAATCCAGATCCTCTGAACTGAGAGGTTGGATTCTTTCTGCTGTACTATGCTGCCTCCCTAGTTTAATTATTGATGACATAGGGCCCCGAGGGAATAGGAGGGAAAAACTATTAAGTTCTGATTAGTGCAAATAAGGAATCCTTTGAAGTGGGTGTGAATATTTGAGTATATTCAAATTCCACACAATTGGAAGTTCTAATTGAATAAAACACGGTTCCAATCCACTGAAAATACGCAGTGGGTATTTGAATAATGCAACTACTTCAGAGGATTCACTGTTTGCATGAATTGGGAACTAGATGTAGTTTTAATAAGGAAATGGGATTAGAAGAATATGACAGAAGTTGATGGTCTTGAGCCCAAGATTCAAATAAATAGAAACAGTACGTAAGAATCCAATGTGGACTGCACATTGAATTAGTTATAAAATGTAAAATTATCTATGATTAATTTTATGTTTAAATTTTGTTAATTATTTCTCAATTATATTTCAGGATTCACTGGAGAGTGTCACAGGCTGCATATTTGACTTCTCTGTCTGGGTCATAGGGAAAAATCAAGCAAATGCCTTGAATACTTTTGGTGCCTGGGTTAGTCAGAGTCCCCAGTTGAATGGAAATAAATTTAACCTTGGAGACTTCTCTTCTAAGTGACCTCGTGGTAATAACAGAATGACTTCTTATATAGGTATGAAGGGAAAGCAGGAACTAGTAGCAGTCCCTCCTTAAGAAGGGAAAGAAGAATGTGAACACTTAGAAGTTCCAGCCTTACAGACTTCTTCAAGATCACACAGGGGGATACAGTGACCAGGGTTACACTTTCTCCGATACTTTTTGAGAATTACAAATCTATACTACTTCCCTTTTCATTTTACTCCTTTCTTTAACTTTTCAACAGCAATAAATGTTAGGAAAAAACTGCACTGGCTGCTGGTCTGTCTTAGGGAAAAAGGTCAGGGGTCCAGTTTGCTAAGAGTTGTGTTTGAAATCCAGAATGAGGGAGGAAAATCTCGTCTTGTAACCATTTGTTGATAGGGCAGTGTCTCTGGTGTCCAAAAGAATGAAAGTGTAGGCACAAATTGGTCTCAATGAAGTAAGCCATTGGGAAAGCCAGGCTCAGAGAAGGACACAGTGGGTTATTGTCACAGAAGGGGGAAGTCTTTGGGACAGAAGATCAAAGGGCTCAGAGCTGAACATGATGTTCCAATTCAGCTAGTTCACAGGTTCTTAACCTTATTTTGTGTCATGGACCTTGTGGGCAGCCTAGTGAAGTCTGTGTATACTTCAGAATCATGTTTTGAAATACATAAAATAAAATACATATGATTACAAAGGAAACCAATTATATTAAAATATAATTATCAAAGTATTTTTTTTTAAAGTTCATGGACTTTAGGTTAAAACTTCTAAACTTATACAACAACACTTCGTGTTTACAAACATGGAAACTGAGGTCCATTGTTTAAAGTGACCTTCCCAAGGTTCCAGGGGTTAAAACTAGGGATCTAGGTGGGACAGTGAATTAAGCTTTTGCAGTCAGGAAGACATGAGTTCAAATCTGGAAGTAAGATCCTTTTTAATTGTGTAACCATAGGCAAATCCTTAACTTCAATCTACCTCAGTTTTTTAATCTAAAAAATGGGTGTTACAAAAACTCTACTTCTCAGGTTTGTTGTCAGGATCAAATGAGAGATTTGTAATGTTTTGCAAACCTTAAAGTGCTTCATAAATCTAGTTGGTTTTAATATTGAAATCCATGTTCTTTGGCTCTAATTCCGCCATTTTTTCCTCTACACTATGTTGACTCCTCTACACTATGACAAGGGACCTAGAACAAGTAAGTTTCCTTCATCTTTCTGAGCTTTGGTTTCCTCATCAGTAAACTGAAGAGATTGGATGATCTCTGTTCTTCCTTCTAGCTCTGAATCCTTTGATTTGGGGTAGCATGAAGGTGGAGGGAAGCACTGTGCCTGTTCAGCTCTGACAACCACCGAGACTTTGCTATTCGATTATCACTGAAGCAAAATAATTGAAACCTTAGAATGGAGAGAGATGGAATCTTGAAAACACTAGATTTCACTTTGACACTCTCTCATCTATTTTTCCATTTATGTATGAAATGGAACCAATACTAATTTCAAGAAACTGTGAACAGTAGTTGATGTGGAGCAAATATGTAAATGATGGAAACTCCCATGTAAATGCCATTTGTGCTAACTAGACTATTTCCTACCAATTATCTTATCAATCCTTTCTTCAAAAAATACAAAAATATTCCTTTTTCTTGTTACTCCCCTAACAAGTATTTTCCAAATAAAACTTATGTACTAGCAAGCCAATGTTTAATTTGACAATATCCTAACAACCAAAGTGAATATTTTAAAAACAGATAATTGGCATCCAGAAAAATGTTTCCAAATGGAAATATTTGTTTTCATCTAAGGTTAAAATATGTTTTTCTTTTCTCTCTAGGGAAGCCAAGCCAATCCAAAGGTCCCCTCTCCTCCTGCCCTGGCTTTTTCAAACTCCTCAATATTCATCAAGACTCATCATCATCCTCAAACATTTGCTACTCCTCCCCACCCCCACCAGTAAGTGTTCATTGCCCTATGCTAGACAACAGATATAGAAATGAGTCAGAGAAAATGATTTTTTTGCCCTTAAATATTTGGAATATTGTAATTTAAAAAAATGTTTATTTATTTATTTTTTGGTTTTCAACATTCATTTCCACAAAATTTTTATTTCCAAATTTTCTCCCCATCTCTCTCCTCCCCCTACCCCATAACACCTTGCATTCTGATTACCCTTTCCCTCAATATGCCCTCCCTTATATCATACCCTTCCCTTCCCTTATCCTCATCTTCTCTCTTTTCTTGTAAGGCAAGATAGATTTCTAAACCCCATTACCTGTATTTCCTATTTCCCAGTTGTATGCAAAAACAATTCTCAACATTCATTCCTAAAACTTTGAGTTCCAACTTATTTCCTTTCCTCCCTCCCCACCCATCACCACTGAGATGGCAAGCAATTCAATATAGGCTATATATGTGTAGTTTTGCAAAAGACTTTAATGATAGTCATGTTGTGTAAGACTAACTATATTTCCCTCCCTCCTATCCTGCCCCCCATTTATTCTATTCTGTCTTTTGATCTTGTCCCTCCCCAAAAATGTTTACTTCTAATTACTCCCTCCTCCTATTGGCCCTCCCTTCTATCATCCCCACTTGTCCCCTTGTCCCCTACTTCCTTGTAGTGTAAGATAGATGTTATTCCCTCCTTAAGACAAATGTGAAGAGAATAAGTTTCCCTTTTCCTCTCTCACATCCTCCCTTTTTTCCTCCACTGAAAAAGCTTTTTCTTGCCTATTTTATGAAAGATAATTTGCCCCATTCCATTTCTTCCCTTCTCTTCCCAATATATTCCTCTCTCACCCCTTAATTTTATTTTTTTAGATAACATCCCTTCTTATTCAGCTCAATATGTACTCTCTGTCTATATGTATGTGTGCATGTGTGTGTGCATGTGTGTGTGTGTATGTGTGTGTGTGTGTGTGTGTGTGTGTGTGTAATCCCTCCAATTACCTAAATATTGAGAAAAGTCTCAAGAGTTAAGAATGTTATCTATCCATGTAGGAATGTAAACAATTCATCTTTAGAAAGTCCTTTATGATTTCTCTTTCCTATTTACCTTTTCATGCTTCTCTTGATTTTTGTGTTTGAAAGTCAAATTTTCTCTTCAGTTCTGGTCATTTCATCATGAATACTTGAAAGTCTTCTATTTCATTGAATGACCATTTTTTTCCCTGCAGTATTATACACAGTTTTACTGGGTAGGTGATTCTTGGTTTTAATCCTAGTTCCTTTGACTTCTGGAATATCATATTCCAAGCCTTTTGATCCCTTAATGTAGAAGCTGCCAGATCTTGTGTTATCCTAATTGTATTTCCACTTATTTTGCCCTCTGCTTGTAGAATATCAGGGGAGTTGTCC
>CM053772.1:61768557-61884796 GCA_028658325.1 Potorous gilbertii | reverse complement strand
GTACTTTTCTTACAAAAATCTTGTGAGATGGGCATGGCAAGGATTATTATACCCATTTTACAGATAAGGAAACTAAGAGATTAAATGGTTTCAAGCAGAACTGAGATTCAAATCCAGGTCTTCTGGTTTTTGGACTCCATTGTTCTTTCCATTGCACAACAGGGCATTTGAGAGCAATTTGTTATGAGGTTTCAAAGGGACACATAGCCATTACAACAGGCTGGTGAATTTAATTTGGGATTTGGGAAGCATTCTATAACATATTATTAAATGATGGTTTATGGATATTGGAATGTTTGTAAAGTAAGATCTTTTGCTGTTTTTGTTTTAGTATAATCAAGTGCCTCTGATTAAATCTTGCCTTTATCAACCAAGAGTCTTCACTAGGAGTAAAGTACAGAAACAAGAATTTCTTTAACTAGAAACAGTACATGTATTTGTATTGTTAAATGTGTTAATGTGATTAAAGAAGATTATCTTCACCCATAGGCCTACCCATTAAGGAAAGCATAATTAGGGGAGTTGCTTTATAGGAAGGTCCCAAGTACCTTTTTTTTTAATGTTGAGGCAACTCTGAAAAGTATATAAATACTCTGAGGTGAGGTTTTGCTTTGGGTCTCACTCATTGGAAGAAGGTTATTTGACCATATGAGACTCTAGGTAGCCACTGAATCCCCCAGATTTGAAAACCCAGATGTTGGCACTTCCCTCTCTGGTAACTATGGTCAGATAGTTGGATCTGTCTGTTGATCTGTGAAATATGTATTGCTTGTGGTCAGACAATTGGAAGCCTGTCTGTTGGTCTTTATTTCTCTTTTTGTATTTTTTCTATTGGTTAATGATATATATGCTTGATTAAAGGAGATTGTTAACCACTCAAAAGTTGTTTTCCTTTTAGAAAATCAGACCTAAGAACCTGTCCTCCTGTGTATGTCAGGGGCCTTGCTGATACATTTATTTAGAAAGGAATGTAGTCATCATTAAAAGCCAACTTGGTTTCAAGACCAGACTATATCTGATAAACTGTTTCCATTGCTTGATAGGTTATAAAATGGATAAAATCATGCCTTGAAGAGAATATACCTGCATTTTATCAAACTATTTGAAAATCTTCATGCTATCTTTGTGGACAAGAGCAAGAAGTGTAGGTAGGTAGTAATGGTTAGGTAAATTCAGAACTGGTTGGATGTCAAACACAGGAGTTATCATTAATTGTTTGGTTTTATCTTGAAAGGATGTTTCTAGTGTAGTCCCCCAGGGATCTATCTCTCCGTGACCCCATGCTATTCAATAATTTTAATCAGTGAATTCAATAAAGAAATAGATGCTATATTTATCAAACCCACATACAACACAAAATTCAAGGACATAGTTTATCTATTGGATGACAGCATCAGGATGAAACCAATTCATACCAGGCTAAAGTAATGGTTCAAATCCAATAAAATGAAATTTAACAGAGATAAATGGAAAGTCCTATATTTAGGTTCAAAGATCTACTTTACATGGATAATATAAGGGGAATATGTCTAGACAACAGATCATCTGGAAAAAAAATGTGCAGGTTTTAGAGAACTACAAGTTAAATATGCATTCATATAGGGTGACAGTCAAAAAAGTTACCATGATTTTAAGTTGCATTGTCAGAACCATATTGTCCCATTCAGGGAAGGACACTTATCTACTGTTCTCTGCCCTGGTGAGACCTCAGTTGTATTACTTTTAGTTCTAGGTCCTACATGTAGTTTATTCTAGGAAGTTACAGAGAGTAATTCATATCTACCCAGAAGAGAATGGATCAAAAGAAATGGCAACATTCAGCCTGTAGAGAGAAGACTGTAGGGACAGGACAGCTATCTTTAAGTTTCTGAAGGATTGTCAGGATATTTTACTTGTCTTTTGGAGAAAAAGGGCAATTGAGTGGAACATAAGAAAAAAACTTTCTAACTGGAACTGTTCAGAAGTCAAATGCACTATCTTAGAAGGCAGTGGTTTCCTTTTCGTTCACGACTAAGTGGACAATGGATCATGTGTCATGCATGAATACCGAAGAAAGTATTCTTATTCTATAATAGGTTGTGCTAGATGAACTTGGAGATTCTGTGGCCCACTCAAATTTACCAATAGGAATTTTTTGTTGTGGTAAGATATGACTAGATCTAAAAAATATCTCTTAGGTAAATTGGTTCACATAGTATTACATATGAATTGATTATGGCAGCATTGTGACTTTTATTACTGTAGAATGGCCTATGAGCTGAAAACATTTCTCAAATTATTTTATTTTTTTATTCCTATAAAGAATGTTTTGTGGGTTAATCAATGAATCAATCAACAAATTAAGCACCTACTGTATATCAGGTACTGTGCTAGATACCAGGGATACAAATACAATGAGTGAAATTATCCCTACTCTCTGGATGTTGTGCACATCCCTATAATCTCTGTAGTTGGGGGAAACTGAAGCTCATAGATCATTTGAGTTTGGAAGTTCTGAAATGCAGTAGAGCTAAAGTCATTTGAGGAGCAATGTAATGAGTTTGGCACAAATATGATGAGCCCCCAGGATCAGAGGGTCACCAGGATGCTTAGGTAGGGGTAAACTAGCCCAGGTCATAAAAAATGAAAAAGGGTAAAGGTTTGCTGATCAGTATTGAGATTGGACCCATGAGAAGGCATTCTTTTTCCAGCCTGGAAGAGATAGGGGCACTCAATTTCTAACAGAAAAAAATAATCCAATTTACAAGGAGCTTACAATCTTATGGGCAAGATGGTAAGTACATATATAAATACATACAGATCACATCTAAACAGAACAAATATAAATAAGAACTATGTAGTCAAATGTAGGATAGTTTGAAAGGGAACTCACTAGAATGGAGGGGAACAAGAAAGGCTTTGTATAGAAGGTAGTGCTTGAGCTGCATCATGAAGGAAGAGACGGATTCTATGACATACAAGTGAGGTAGAGTTCATTCCAGTCATTCCAATTCAAAGGAATGGAGAGAGAAGACTGAGTGTTGTAGGGGAGAAATAGAGAAATGATTTTGTCAGTATCTCAGAGCATGACTGTCTGTAATGAGACTAGATAGCGAGGTTGGGCCCAACTTTTGAAGCTTAAAAGCTAAACCAAGGAATTTACATCGGATTCTAGTGGTAATAGGGAGACAGTGAGGGTAGAGGAGTGACATGGTCAGACCCAGTTTTCAAGCAGGGGAATCACAGCAATAATTTAGGAGAAAAATAATGGAAGTCTGAACTAAGTTGGTGTCTATATGAAAGAGAAGTTTGATATGAGAAACGTGGAGATAGAAAAGATAATATTTGACAACTTATTGAATATGTAGGATGAGGGAGGATGAGAAGTAGGATGCTTGAGACAGTCCATGAAGAATCTTGTGCATATTTTTGTAGGTCCAATTCCAGATAGAGTATGAATTTTTATAGTTATTTGAAATGGAATTTTTGTTTCTCTGTTAGTATTATACGGACGTTATAAGTATTTTGTAGATTTATTTTGCATAGTTTTTCACTGATTCTTGGAAATTATTTAACTGCATTCTTATGTCATCTGCAAATAAGAATAATTTTGTTTCCATTTTATTCTCCTTATTCTTCTGTCTAAAATTTCTGCAACTGTCAAATAATAGTGGAGAAAGGAAATATCTTTGTTCTACTCCTGTTTGTAGTGGGAACATTTTTAGTGTGTTTTCAGTGCAATTTCTATAACTCTTACTAGAACTGTGTGCAATGCCTTTAAATGTATGACTCTGATTACATTAAAAAATGATTTTTTTTTATACTTCCTTTTTTGGGAGACTTTAAAAATAAATTTTATTAAAGGCTTTTTTGCATCTATTGAAATAACAATGTGATTTTTTGTTATCTTTGCATTTATTATTATTAATTATGTTAATTGTTTTCTTGGTGTTGAACCATTCTGAAACTTTCCAATTCTTTTAAAAAAGAATGTTTCATTGAGGATAAGTTAAATTGGAAAATAGCCTTAATATTACAATGGGAGGCAATATAATGTATATTTCTCTAGAATATTTGTGATAGTCCATAATAGTTTCAAGATGGTTGTATAGACCCAGTGATTATGGTTTTTAAGAAGCTTGACATTCAAGAAAGCAAATATTTGTAACATCTTGGTCTTTGATTACACAGGTATAATTAGAGGGTAACAGAGGGGAACATAGGGGCTATTGTGCAGCATACAGAACACACACAAAAAATGTATACTCATATATCTAACTATTCATTAGAAATTGGTTTGTTCTCAAATGTTGATCTTTTGTGGCAATGTGGAAACAATTTGATAACAAGTTGAAAAGATACCAGAATACTTTGCATATAGAAGCAACTAGAGTTTGATGCAATTGCTGCACCAAAGTCACTGAGCTCATGATCATGAAATTTGACAGTTTTGAATTTCTGTAAAAACAAGCCTATAGTGCTTGAAACATACACATACTTTTGTCATAGAGGGAAATATATTTATAACATAATTGGGCAATTAGGCACTACTTAAGGTGCCATTTAATAATTAGCATGAACCACTTGGACTATCATTGTAAGCCCCAAATGGAGGTCCAATTTTGGAGTCAAGAAGACCTAGAAGACCTGAGTTCCAATTCTACATAGTGTGACCATGGGCAAGTCATGGGCAACCTTCTGAGTTCCATAGACAATTCACCAGAACTGTGAAGTCACAAAACTGATGATCTGCTTTAGTGGAAGAATTTTCTACTCTGGGATTTACCCATGCCAATTAAATCTCATCTTTTTTTTTTTTTTTTTTTAACAATCTCATCTCTTGCAAAACAGTATATATAGTTAGACAATACAAACTGACACATTAACATGTTTGAAAGTCTATACCTCATGTATAACTTGTGGTTGACTGCCTTACCCAGAAGAGGGATCTAAGTTTCATGCACCAGTCATATAGAATCAAATGGTCATGGAATTGACATGAGCTCTTATACAGTTTTAGTGTTTTCTTTTCTGTTTCTTTTATTTTTAATATCATTGAGCATATCCTCTGTATTCTGCTTACTCTCCTATGTATCTGTTCACACAAATCTTTTAAAGTTTCTCCAGATTTTCATAATTATTATTTCTTACTGTATAGTAATAATATTTCATGATTTCTTTTTTGTAAACTCATTCCTCAATTGGTTGAAAGGTTTCCTAGATTTTTTGCTACTTCAAAAAGAGCTGCTATAATAGTTTGATTTATAATGGGACTTTTCCTTCTGTCTTTGACCTCCTTGGGGAGTATGTTTAAGACTGTCTTGACCTAGTAGATCAAAAGGTATATAGCCAGGTTCTCTCTGGAGATAACCAGAAACATCCTAATATGGGGACTTTAGTTGTCTAGTTTTTCTAACTATTTAAGCAGGAATTACCCTTGCACACTCTTGTGTATATAACTGAGTTATTTGAAAGAGATCAGGAATGGTGCATAATCATGTAGACATGTGTGTGTATGTGTATTTTATTTGTAAGTAAAATAGAGTCTAACAGTAAAAGATTAAATATAAATAAAAAGAGGATTCAGTATTTGATTGCAATATTCTGGGACATAACTTTTATATTCTTAAAAGAAATAATAATAGCAATAGCCTTTAAATAGCTTTTTAACTTTACAAATATCATCTCATTTGATTCTCATAGCACCCTTAAGCAATAGTTTATATTAGTATTCCTATCTTACAAATGAGGAAATGGAGACAGAGAGAAGTAAAGTGGTTTGCTTGTGGTCACATAACTAATAAATGTCAGAGACCAAATTTAAAGTTAAGCCTTGTTGAGTGCTCTGTCCATTGTACTACCTAACTGCCTTTAAACCAGAACAGGTTGTTGAAAATGATGACAGAAACATCATCTACTTTAGATCTGTTATGAAGTTTTTCACAAAGTTCAATTTGCTTGAAAATGACTTGGAATAAAAACCTCATAGCTCATTAATAATTCTGAATAAAGTTATTCAGGAAAATGGGCAACTATTTTAAGAGAAGCAGTTTCTTTAAACAATCAAGTTTACAGGAGCAGATGATGGTGCTTGTGAAATTCTGCTATAATTAATACAGAGATTGTTAAGTGAATCATGCAGTATTAAAATATCATCCCAGCAACATAGTTGGAGATAAATGTTCTCTCATGAACTGAGTAGCGCTCTTCTGAGTAACCACATTATGAAATTCTTTAATTTAAAAATTACATTTTAGGTGCCTAATAATGTCACAAAGACAAATAATCAGGTTCACTAAAAAGTCTAGACTTGGAATATTGTCCTTAAGATTCCAACACAGTGATTGTACATCAGTGTCAAGGAGAAAAGTATTTTGTAGCTTTTATAACTGTGTTCTGTAATAATAGATGGGACACATGATTAAAAATTTGATATGAAAATTTTAAGGAATTGGAGAACCCAATTACTTGAATAAGACTGTGCCTCATTGTGCTTATTACAGCTTGCCACTGAAACCCTTTACTCCTCAAGGCAATGATAGTAGATAAATTTTCATATTAAAAAGGTTTGAATATCTCCTACTTGTCATAATAAGAACAAAAAAAAATAACAAAAACCTGTGCTCCACCTATATTAACAGAGATTTGCCCAATGTCATCTTCAAATGCGTAAGGTGTGATTTGTGAAGGCGCCTTTTGTCCTTCATAGAATATGATAGTAATGAGTGATGATGCTATTAATAATTAAAACCATAAAACTAGCATCCATATAGCATTGTAAGGTTTGCAGAACAGTTTACAAATCTTTTCTCATGTGATCCACATGACAATCCTAGACAATTGGTGTTATTCTAAAGTTGCTTCCATTTGTATTGTCTTGGGGAGATTCTGGAAATCACTTGGCAGGATAAGATACTAGGCACCGAGGTCCTTTCTCGAACTAAACTGCCAAGCATTCAAACTCTGCTTCAGAGAGTACAACTCCAATGGACTGACCACGGTGTTGGAATGCAAAATGTATGCTTGCCAAAAAGACTATTTTATGGAGAACTCACACAGGGCAAGCATTCACATGGTGGTCGGAAGAATCGATACAAGGACACTCTCAAGGTTTCTCTTAGGAACTTTGGAACTGATTGTGTGACATGGGAGACACTGGCACAGGACCTCTCAGCATGGCATGCCCCCATTAGTGAAGATGCTGTGTTCTATAAGCAAAACAGAATTGAAAAAACTCAAAAGAAATGTAGGATGTGCAAATCTAGAGAATCGACCCCATGTGTTCATGTGGACTCTTTGTGCCGGATTAGTGGTAGAGCACTCCAAACTCATGTTGGTTTGATCAGACACAATTGGACACACTGAAACTTGACTCTAGCATAGTGATGTCCTATTAGGTGTCTTCGAGAATGAAGGAGAACAGCCAACCAACCAATCTCCATTTTAGAGATGAGGAAACTGAGGCACACAGGTTAAGTGATTTGCTTTGTCAAACAGCTTCTAAGTTTTTGAGTTTACGTTTCAGCTTAGGTTTTCCATACATCAGTACTTAATGAGTGCTTATTGATTGATTATATGACTCTCACATTGACCTTGTGATAGAGGTACTTTGGGGATTATTTCCATTTTATGGATGAGGAAACTGAGGCTTAAGGAAGTTAAATGACTTGAGGAAGATAGGATCTAAAACCAGGTCTGTCCTGACTCCACATGTTCTGTCTTCAGTCTTCTATTCTCCAGGCTGAACATCCTTGGTTCCTTCCACTATTCCATGTATGATAATATGTCTCTTCAGACAAAGGCATTACAGTGTTAATCCTTTTATCCTTGGGTCATGAAAATCTGAAAAATTCATCGATCCAGGCAGTCATATTTGTAACTTTTATACCGATTAAAGTAGAATATATATACACCTATACACTTATAAGGATACTGTTTTCCTTTCTCTTTGGTTTAATGTTGATGTTATTTCTTGGAAAAATTAATCTTTCTGAGATGGCAGCTCATTGGTGCAGTGAATGGAGTTCTTGGGCTTGAGTCAGAAAGACCTGAGTTCAAATCTAGCTCCAGTCACTTCTTTGCTATATGACCTTGGACACTTAATTTCTATCTGCCTCATTTTCCTCATCTATAAGATAGGGATAGTAATAGCAACTGCTTTCCAGGGTTGTTGTGAGGAACAAATAAGATAAGATTTGTGAAGTGCTTTACAAACCCTAAAGCACTAGGTAATTTCTAGCTATTATTAGGTGGCTCTGAAATGACAGGAAAGTGATTTCCCCACTTTCAAATGCATCTGTAGATCCATGTTTCTGGTTACCTTAGAAATCATTTCTGTCCTTTTTCAGGTATTACTCTACACTTCAATTGTTGTGTTTTATCTAAATATACTGGATGTGAACTTGGTCTCTGGATTCCATTCCCTTTTGCAAATTTAATTCCTTCAAGGTCAAACCTACTTTGAGTTTTGGATCTGGGGCATGGTCCAGGGCTCACCTTATTTGATGAGTCTTGGCTTGAGGGTCAAAAAAAGCCAGAATGTTGGAAAGATCAGTGTTTGTTTTTCTCATTATAAACTGGACTGACTAACCTATAGGAATGAACACTAGAATAACAAGAGTTTCTATTTAATGTGAGGATTTTGGTTGGAGAGGTGGGAGTAGAAATAACCCCAAAATAGCAATTCCATTACATTGTGTCAGATTGTATTTGGAAGATCATATTGGATTGATAATGAGATTTATTTCAATACTCCTTTGTTGAAAAGGGTTGTACAGTTATATACAGACTTAAAGACAGAGTGAGCTACATGCTGAAGGAAAGTTAACAGGAGTTATTTTTACAAAGAATCTGACATCCTAGGAGATTTTAAAAATAAAACTATAATATATTAACAAAGAGACAAGCCCTGCACTATGTCATGGTTGGACAGGCATTTTATTGGGATGCTCTGTTGTGTTTTGAGGGGATCCCTAATCTGAGATATGGACAACTCACAGGCTCTTAAAATTGGAAAGGCTATTAGATAGTTGTTCAGTTATATCTCTAAATTAGGAATTCTCTGTGATGCAAGTGAAAAACCTGAAAGAAAGAGTTTTTGGGTAATTAATAAACAATTTATTAATCAGATTAGCAAATAATCAACAAGTTGATGGTCAACAGTTTCTCTTGATAACCAAAGACAAAACCGAGGAGATCCCTGAAGACTTAAATACCTTTGGAAAAGGAAGTACCTTAGATAGGTGAAAATCAACCCTGATGGGTGCACAGTTAATGAAGGGTAGATTTTTCAAATGTGGAGGTGAGTCTACAAGTCTTCAGCTCCTACTAAGAACTAGTTGATCATGAGACTCAGTCACCTCCAGCAATCTGGATAAAGGAATCCATCTCTACCCAGACAACTCTGATTGTTTTTCTTCTTCATAAACTTGGTTCCCCTAGACTCTAATAGAGGGACTGCAAAGGTACAGAATTTTATTAAGGGTATTTGTTCTGAAGTTTGGATTCAGTCCAAGGGCTATACTTGAGGACCTAGAGGAACACATGTGGGCTCCAGGTCACAGGTTCCCCAACCTTTAAGAATTTCTTTAAGAATTCTTTAAGAATTTAACTAGATTAGATTCTGTTTATAAGTTCTTCTAGATGGATAGGGTCCAGTCCAAGGTTACAGAGTATGTCCCTGGAGGTTGTTATCTATTAGCAATGTCCTTCAGAGACTGAATGATCTACAGGGACTGGTCCCTGACTTAGGAAATAAAGAGAAAATTTGGTTATTAATATAATAGAAAATAATTTCTCTCACTCTACAACATCCTTGAAAGGTGGTTATTTAGTCTAAGCTTGAACACTTCCAGTGATATGTGTCACTATTTTTTTGGAGTGGGCAACCTATTAATTTTAGACAATGCCAATGATTATATTTTAAAGTTTGATTTAAAATTGAATGGGAAGCTATCTTTTCCTGATTCTGCCCATTGGTCACAGTTCTATCCACTGACTTCTGTTCCCTCTTCAGGGTCCTTGAACTATTTCACAGAATCACAGATTCATAGTTAGAAAAGATAACATAAGTTATTATTTGAACAGAAATATCTTCCATAATAGAGTGGTGCTATAAAGAACAGTGGTTCTGAAGTCAGAGTATATTGGAATCAAATAATACCTTTGATATTTACTAACTGGGGGACCTTGAACAAGATCACTTGACCTCTGTATGTCTTAGCTTTCTCATCTGTAAAAAGAAGACCCAAGTTTCCATCTGTAAAAAGAGGGAGTTAGACTACATCATTGGTTCTTAACGTTTTTTTTTGTGTCATGAACACTTTTGGAAGACTAGTGGAGCCTCTGGACCCTTTCTCATAATAATATTAAATAATGGAAGAAGATACTAAATTTCAATGAGAAATGTGGAAACAAAGATAATAACTTTTCCTTATATAAGTTCATGTATCCCATGTAATCCATACATGGATCCCTTGGGGTTTCAATGATTCCTAAAATGCCTCATTTTGTTGACATTCAGTGATATCAAGCTCATTAACTACTAAGTCAGCTAATATAATTTTTTAGCACTAATTGTTTGAAAGACTTCTCTCTTTTTTATTGAGCCAAACTCTTATCTCTGTAACTTCTAGTCAAAATGTCTAATTCTCCCTACTGGGGCTGAAAAAAAGTAAGTCCTTCTAAAAAGCAGCATTTTCTGTACTCTAATACAGTGGTTGTGTCTCCCTTCATCTTCTTCTTGCCTTCTGATTTCTCTTCTTCAGCAAAAACATGCTTAGTTCTTTCAATTCATCCTTTTGTAGTATGACTTTTAGTCACCTCCCTTTCTTTTGGCTATGTCTGACTTGTCAGTGTCTTTCCTAAAATCTTGGAACAGAACTAGACCTAATACTCCAGATTACACAAAAAAATCAGTGGCAACAGAAATTTCCCTCTTCAATCTTTTCTTCTCTGGGTTCCTTGGTTCCTTCTACCATTCCAAATGTGACATGCTTTCTAATCCTTCTGCATTGTGATCACCATCTTCCAGATGTGTGCTTATTCATTTATAGGCATCACAAGTCTGTGGCCATTTAGCTGCTTCTCTGCCATTCCTGTCATCAATTGATATCTAGGGACATGTGGCATTTACAATGGTAAATTGATTATGGCAAAGATTCCTCAATTCAATTCAATGAATTTTTATTACGTACCTAATATGGGCAAGGCACTGTACTAAGAGTCAGGGGACAAAGACAAAAATGAAAATGACCGATGCCTTCAAAGTCCTTCCAGTCTACTTAAGGGGAGGGAAATAAGATTTAAACAAGGAAGTGAATATCAATAGTTATACGTAGCATTTATTTGGTTTTCAAATTTGCAAAGTACTTTATATATACCCATATACGCACATGCATATATTCATGTGTGATCTGGTATGTACACAAAAGCAGTACACACAAACATATACATATAAATACATATAACATACATGTCTTTATATATGTATGTATGCATGCATGTACAATTCAGTTCTCACGATAACATGGTAAAGTGGATGCTCTTATTACCCCTATTTTACATAGGTAAACAGCATAGTTGATAGAGAGATGACTTTATAACCAAAGAGGTCCAAGTTCAGGTCTTTTCTCTGATATACACTGGCTATGTGACCCTGAGCAATTGCCTTAAGTTCTCCATGTTCTACCATACAGGTGTCAAATACACATCCAGGGAGTCACTTCTGAGCAACCAGAACCAGATTAAAATGTAATTGGGGAATATTTAACAAAATCAATAAAGTTCAATAGAAAGAGGATAATGCAAATATGTGGTTTTCTAAATCAATATGCTGTCTGAAGAAATCCTTCTGTACAGATTAGTGGCTTCTATTTCTATTAAATATGATGCTATGACTGCAAGTTGCTGAGAAGGTGCTGAATGCACTGACAGAGAGAGTTTTCTCCCCAGGAAATTCCCTATACCAATGAAATCACAGGTCTGGACCCTATGCCTTACAGAGGAGGAATGAGTGACTGAGAAAGTAAGTCAGGTAAGTCAAACAGCTAGCAAGTTTTTGGTAAATCCAACGTAATGCAAGGGAAAGGGAAAATAATGCCCCAAATGTCATGAAAATGTACAAACCCTTCGATCTAGGGACACTACTATTAGACTTATACCGCAAAGAGACCAAAGAAAGAGGAAAAAGACTCATGTACAAAAATATCCAGAGCAGAGCTCTTAGTAAAATATGGATGCTAAGTGGGTTGCCCATCAACTGGGGCATGACTGAGCAAATTATGGTATATGAATGTAATGGAATACAATTGTGCTGTAAGAAAAGAGAAAAGCCCTGGCTTTAGAGGAAATGGGAAGACAAAGTCATCCTGGCTGAAGTGAGCAGGACGAGGAGAAGGATTGTACGATAACCATACGGTAAAGACTGATAATTTTGAAACACTTAAAAACAATGATCAGTCATAATTCCAGGGGACCAACAATGGGAAAAATGCTACCCACACTCTGACAGAGGAGTAATGAATTAAAGAGGAAAAATGAGGCACATATTTTATGGACAACATGGGAATTTATTTTGCTTAACTGTTCACATTTATTACAAGGCTTTCTGTCCCATTGGGTGTGGGAGAGAGAGAAACTAAATAATTGTTCATTGAAAAAATAAATTGTAGAAAAAGGGAAAATGATAACAACTGGAAGGGAGAAGGTTGAGAGAAGGCTTGTATTGGAGGTGGCACCTCAGATTTCTGTTGTTATGAAAGTGGTTAAATCTCCATTTTAAAATCTTGTTAAGTTTTGCTATAGAAATGTTTTGAAATATTTTGTGCTGGAAGGGAGATTTACCTTTAAGGAGACTATTTAGAAATATTTTCTCTCATAAGCGGTATTTTTTGATAATTCTAAAGCCTGCAAAAAAAAGCACTATGTAAAAGATTCAGGCTATTGCTAGGGGTAACCTCAGTTGCCAAGGGAGTCATTGTCTATAGATGCAAGGCAAACAGCAAATAGGAGGGAACTGAAGTGTCCAAACTGAGAAAGAAAGAAACAGTTAAAGGCATAAAGGCAAGAGACCTTACAGAATTGGAAAGATCTAGTCTGGAGGAGTTGTATCTCAGTGTAGAGACACAGACACACAATTATGCAGTTTGTTTTCTTTTTGTTAAATCAAGGAAAGGAGAGTATGGGGAAGCCAAAGTAAGGAAAACCTTCTTTGATGAGGAGGCTGCGAAGGCTAAAAGATTCATCCCCTCCGTTAGAGCACAGGTTTATAGACATTAAGAGCTAGAAGGAACCTTTGTCGTTGTTCAGTTGTGTTCAACACTCCATGACCCCGTTTAGGATTTTCTTGGCAAAGATACTGGAGTGGTTTGTCATTTCCTTCTCCAGCTTATTTTACAATGGAGGAAACTGAGGCAAACAGACTTGTCCAGCGTCACATGGCTAATAAGTGTCTGAGGCCAGATTTGAACTCAGGAAGATGAATCTTTCTAACTCCAAGCCCATTAGTCTATCCATCGTGCCACTTACCTGCCCAGAAGGAACATTAGCAATTAGCTCTGATCATCTCATTTTTGAGATGAGTGAACTGACACCCAGACAAGTTGTAACTTGTCTGAGATCACATGAGTAGTAAGTGACTGAACTGGTTTTTGAACTGATGTCTTCTTACTTCAAATCCTTCTCTCATCCCATTGTATCACACTAATTTTCATGAATGTCTTAATAACAGTGTGAATTTAGGAGGTTGGGTGGCATATATATTGAGAACTCCATGATTTTTTCCCAGCACATGAAGTGTCCCTTCTTAACAAGTTTTCATAGGGGAAGGTAAAAAATGAAACTGAACCTCGAGAGTTCAAAAATAGCTTAAAAGAAAGACAGAAGGGGAGAGTGAAATTTAGACAGAATCCCCTTTTTGTTCTTGATGGCAACAAACACCAAGGGCTTTATTTCTCTAGATGCTGGAGACAATGTTAAAAGAATGGCACAGTCCTTACCCTCCCAGAATTTATAATCTAATTTTTTGATGCCCTAGTAGTTAAATTTGAAGAAGTTAGGAAAGATCTTGAGCAAGGATTGACTGTTTAGAAGGGGAAAAATCATGGATTAGTTCAGTTTGGAGCTCTAGATAGCATTTGTTAGGTGTTAGACATAAACTACTGCATTATAAAATCTATGCAGTGAGTCACTGAGCATTCTTCATCTTTGGCTGTCTCTCAGCACAATTCTTTTCAGCTAGCAAGCCCATACTAAATTTTGCTTGCATTGTTAAGTCATTCAAACCTATGAGATGTGAGAGCTGGAAGGAATCTTAAGGATAATTTATTCCAAGTCCCTAATTTTATAGATGAGAAAATTTGGGCCTAGATGAAGTGGCTTGTCTGCAGTACACAACTAATAGGAGGTAAAGTTGGGCTAGAAACTCAACTCTCCTACTTCCACTTCCCTGCTGTCATCGGCATACCATCATTTGTCCCACTAGCTTTACTTCTACCCTTTATTTTTATTTTACTTCTTCCTTTTACTTTTGCCCTCAGTTCTCTCTTTAATCCTGTCATCTATCTAGCATTTTGGAGAACTGCAAAGAAGGAATACTGTCTTCTATCTCCTGTACTCTCTGTCCTCTCCTAAGATTTAGGTGACTTCATTCTCTAGTTTCCTATTCTTTTACAAGCTTCTCTAAGATCTTTTCTTTAACTAAAGTGTTATAGAATTCCATAGTTGCAAGGGCCTAGTTTAACCTATTCCTGAACAAGAAACCCCCTTTATGATGTTCTCAATGGAGAGCTATTTAACTCTTGTCTGAAGATTTCACATGAGGATGAATCCCCTCCCCCTCCCCCAAGGACAGAACATTCTAATTCTGGGCAACACTAATTATTTGGAAATTTGTTCTTCTATCAAGTTTAAATTTGTCATTACACCTTTGGGTCCAAGCAAAACAAAGCCTTTCTACATCATACCCCTTCAAATAATTAGTGACTTCAGTTACTACCAGCAAGTATCATCTCTAGACTAACACTATCATTTCCTTCAATTGATCATTCTATCATATAAACTTAAGACCCTTCTCCATTATAGACACTCTCCTATTTATCCATGCCCTCTCTAAAATGTGCAGCCTGGAAAGGTACATAATGACACAGTACTCTAGGTGTTGTTTGATTAAAGTAGTCACAGGAGACTAAGGTAAGCCCTGTGCAACTAGCACAGTCTCTAGTGAGACAGCTAGGTGGAGAGTGTTGGGTCTAGAGTCAGACAAATCTGAATTAAAATCTAGCCTCAAACACTTACTGACTGAATGACTCTGGGTAAGTCATTTAACCTCTGCCTGCCTCAGTTTCCTCCTCTGCAAAATATGAATAAGAATAAGATCTGGTTCAGAGGACTGTTGTTAGGATCAAAATAGATGATATTTTTAAGGGATTAGCAGTTCCTGACACACAGTACCTATTTATTGGGTTTGTTCCTTTTCCTTCTTCATTTTTTAAAAGGTGTGCCTTCTATATTTTTATCTAAGTCACTGATAAAAGTCACAGAGCTCTATAGCTCTCAAGCTGAAAGGCACTGTAGGGACTATGCACTCATTATTTTACGGAGGAGTAAATTGAAGTCACCCAAGGAAGTGAAGTGAAAGTCACAGAGCCAATAAGCATCATATGTGAGATTCAAACCCAGGTCCTCTGACTTGAGAGTCAGTGCTCCTTCCACTACACCAGGGCTGCACAACCTATACGCTGCAGGCAGCTTGTGGACTCTCAAAGGATTTTGGGTGCCTAGCACATGACCCACGGCAACCCACCATCATCAGTCTGACAATGGTTGTATGTTGTGCAGGCCTGCACTATAATATATTAAGACAGGTGATAAGACCATTGATAAGTGGTTATCTGCGTGGAGAGAAGAGGTCAGACAGGAGACATATTGTGTAGGTAGAAATTTCAAGATTTGACAACTGGATAGGGGTAAAGGAGGGTGAGGTATTGAGGGTAATATGGGGTTCAGAATCTAGGAGAGTGGAAAAATGGCGATGTCTTGGATGGAACTAGGAAGTTTGAAAGAGGGATGTGTTTTGGAGAAAAAATAATGAGTTCTGTTGAATTTGAGATGAATAAATGGCAACAGAATGAAATAAATCAATTAATAAAAATCAATGAAAACCTATTTACTGTCATGAGCCAATAACTGGTAAGCCCAGGGATGCATAAATACAAAAGCAAAGAGAACTCCTGCCCTAATAAAGCTTACGTTATTCTAATAGGGACAACCAAACATCCGTAGGGGAATGGTGGCTCTGGGGGGATCACTTTGGGACATCTAAATGGAAATATTCAGATAATTTGGGATGTGACATGGAAGCTTAAGAGAGAGATATGAGAGCTAGAGATACAGATTTGGGAGTTATCTACATAGTGGTGATATTTGACTCAATGGGTACTGAAGAGATCCTGAAAGGGAAACAAGGGGACTTGTTTCATCCCTATTTCTGATGTTAATTGCATTTGATATAAACTAAGATGGAAGCAGTTGACTTAAACTGCTAGGAATACCATCTTCCTCATTCTTCCCTTCAGGAAATCTCCAACTGAAGCAGAAGCCAGGAGGTCTGAAACTCAGTTCATTGCATACCTCATATTGAACATAACCTAACCTTCAAATGAAATTGTGTATCAATTACAATAACATAAGGTACATAATAAATTTTATATATTGAAATACAATTATCTATCTCTCTCTAAACAAATTCATGAACTCTGGGTTAAGAATTCCTATCCTAAACACTGGTCAATCTTTCAGGTTTCTGTCTCCTGGTGATTATACACTAACTAGGGTAAAATGTTAGATATTGACATTCAAGGTAATTTGGGTAAAGACAATAATTCAGCACCCCAAAGGGGGACCTTCTTGTAAATAGGGAGTCTTTGACACAAGGGTTACATTTAAAAGCGATTACTTGTCACTAGAATGGTCTGTTTCAATCATTCTTGAAGGTGAAAGTGAAGAGTCATATGACCTCCGAAAGTCACTAGAGGAATGACAGTTCAACCAAATCCTTTCCCAACTCTGTGACTGAATCTAACTTTAGTCTGGTATTTTTTCAGCTTAGGAAGGGGATTTTCTCACTGAAGACAAGTATCGTGCAGAACATTGTGAACAAATATTTTCATAATGGAATCATCCTGAGAATAGGTGGCTGTATGCCAAAAATGGGCCCTAAATGAATCTTGGCCAATCAAGACCTAACTGGATATCAGCTGGCCTGGAAATTTGTCATCTTAAAATCCTTCCTTAAGGCAACACATTTGAGAGAGTCTGCTTTAGGAGACATATTTATCTTCAAAAGCAATTATGCTTCTTTGAAAAGAGTTTTTCAATGCCCAGCTATCTTGAAAATTGTTCCTTCTTAAGAAATTAAATTTTCCAACCTATGCCATACTGAAGGCTGAACAGTTGACCCTGCCTCATTGTACACAACATATGCAAACATACTACTTATGAGATTTCTTTGATGTACCCCAACTCTTCCTGGGGACTTTTGGATGGATTACGTCCATTTCTGATTTAAAAAAAATAGCTTAAGTAATACCCACTGCAGCATTTAAAATAAACCCCTGTTAGAGTCCTTTAAACATTATGAATTTTAAGACTTTATTCTAGATTCTGTTGCGAGGTGATAATTAGGTGCTGAAAACTAATTAGATCTTCCCATAAAACTGCCTGGTTTGCCATCTGCTAAATTTGGAGAGTGATAGCCCCTCACTGAACTGGGACTAAGGAACCTTTTTGTTCTCTCTGTTCCTAGCTCTGTTCAAGTTGTGAAGTAATGGAGGAGGTGAAGTTATTCAATACTTCTGGGTGAATTTGCCCACGATAGATAGAGATGTAGCTGCATATTGATTAAACTGATATCAACTGTATAAAGAGAAACACTCTAGATCTTAATATGTTCCACATGAGTATGGGTAACACCGGAAAGATTATTTCTTGATCATGATCTATGAGCCCTTGTAGGTCAGACGTACAAATAAAACTGGGTACCTGGGATAGGCCATGAGGACAAAACATTTTTCTTTTCCAGAATCTGTGAGTCAGCTCAGTTCCATAGAGGATAATTTATTTTCCTTTGACTTTTATCTACTTTGCTGTCTGCCTTCATTCAGCCTTTAGGATAATGGAAGGAATAATTTTTCAAGAGATTTTGGAGATTTACCTTTGATGACAAGTGTTTTGTTGATGCAAGGGATTGTTCTGTCAGGTTTCTTTTGTTGTCACTTGCCAATTATTATCTGGGAAATAATAGTCAAAATTCCTTCTTAAAAATAGATTAACACATCAATACTGATGTAGGAATGAAATGTACAAGATAATTAGTATATATACATGTACACACACACACATAGACACACACAGACACACACATATATCCCCATTTTAGGGTCAATATTTGACAAAGCTTTTTAGATTTTGCACAGAGCCACAAGTAGGGCAGGCTGATTGGAACTTTGCCCCCAGGTGTTAAAGTTAGAGGGTACCAAGCACAGTGCTTGCAGTGCTATAATTGCATAGAAACAAGAGCATTTTAGTACCTAGTTAGAAAGAATAATTAGTTAAAACAGCAAGCTGCCAGATGGCAGACTGAAGTGAACTCTTGATTCTCTACATCTTAACTCTTCCTCGTATCCTTAAAGCCACCTCTGTGGAAGCCTCTTCCCAACGTCTTAGGGTCTATGGTTCCTACCCATAGGGTGGTATTTCCCCTACCACTTTCAATTGATGGCACCCTTTATACTCCTTACGTATAGGGCCCTTTGTGCCACTTGCCCTAGTTTTAAAGTTATTAGTTATGGTCCTGACTTTGCAACAGTGTAAAAAGGAAACCAATAAAAATTGAGTTAATACTAAGCAGTTGTTTTTAGTGGTGTGCTAACACTTCCAATAAGATTATTTTCTATTGCAATGACATGTAGCAGAAGTTTCACCCTAGGGAACATACCTTTGAATGGGCCTCTTGGGCCCAGCCCATGGATTGTGTGCTGAGTTGTCTTGGCCACTTGGAGACTTTTGATCGTTTCTGCAGAACTCATTGCTTTAGTATGATGCAGCCAACCCTGCGTGTACCCCTATTCTTTCATCTCATGAGAGCTGAAGCAGGAGAGATGCGTCATCACCATTGTGTCAGATTGAACTGGACACTAAGCCAAGATGAATGAATGGTCTACTCAGAGGACTAACAGAAGGGAGTGTCTCTGTCCTGTCTTTATTCCTCCATTTCCTCATGTGTCAAGTAGATCTCCCTTGATAGATTTCCCATGTGAAGGTGGAAGTGGGGTAGTATGGTAACTGCAAGTATTGCTATTACTGTATACAACGTTCTTTTGGTTTTGCTTATTTCATGCAAGTCTTTTCATGTTTTTTTAAACTCAACCTGCTCATCATTTCTTACAGGTCAGTTGTATTCCATTACAATCATATGCCACAGCTTGTACAGCCATTTCCCAACTGATGCGCATCCTCTCAACTTCCAGTTCTTCGCCACAACAAAGAGAACTGCTAGATATATTTTAGAACACAGAGGTGTTTTCCTTTTTCTCTGACCACCTTGGGAAACAGACCTAATAGTGGTATTCCTGGATCAAAGGGTATAGCCAGTTTAATAACTTTTAATGTAATTCCACATTGCTCTGCAAAATGGTTGGATAAGTTCATGGTTCCATCAACAGTGTACTAGTGTCTCAACTTTCCCACATCCCTTCCAATATTTGTTATTCTCCCTTTCTTTCATTTTAGTCTATCTGACAGATGTGAGAAGATATCTCAAAGTTGTTTTATTTTCCATTTCTCTAAACAATGATTTAGAGCATTTTAATATAACTATATATATAGCTTTTATTTCATTGAAAAACTGCCTATTATATAGTTTGACCATTTCTCAATTGGAGAGTGACTCCAATTTTTATAAATTTGACTCAGTTCACTATATATTTGAGATGAAACCTTTATCTGAGAAACTGTCTATAAAATCACTCCCCTGCCCCAGTTTTCTGCTCTTCTACTAATCTTGGTTACATTGGTTTTATTTGTACAAGCCTTTTAAAATTTAATGTAATCAAAATTACCCATTTTACATCTTAAAATTCTATCTCTTGTTTATTCATACATTCTTCTGTTCATAAGTCTGGTAATATGTTCCATGTTTTTCTAATTTACTTATATCTCCCTTTATATCTAGGTCATGTATGCAGTTTGAATTTAAGTTGGTAAATGGTACAAGACATTAGTTTATATGTAGTTTCTACGAGACTGCTTTCCAATTTTCCCAACATTTTTTTTATACCAGAGTGAATTCTTATCCCCCAAACTTAAATCTTTACATTTGTTGTATGTCTGCTCTGTTCCACTGTTCCATCTTTTGATTTCTTAACCAGTAATAGCTAGTTTTGATACTTACTACTTCATAGTATAGTTTAAGATCTAGTACTGCTAAACCTCCTTCCCTTACATTTGTTTTCATTAGTTCTTGGATATTCTTGACCTTTTGCTTTTCCAAATTTTGTTTATTTTTTTTGTTATTTTTTTCTAGTTTAATAAAATAAATATTCAGTGACTTAATTTGGATGGCTTTAAATAAGTAGGTAGACTTATCATTTTTATTATACTGTCTCTACCCTCCCATGAACAATTAATATTTCTCCAATTATTTAAATCTGACTTTCTTTATATAGTAAGTATTTTATGACTATGTTTATGGGTTTTTTTTGGTAGGAGTAATCCCAAGTATTTTATGCTATCTATGATTATTTTAAATGGGATATCTCTTACTATTTCTTCTTTCAGGCTTTTGTTGGTGATATATAGAAAAGCTGATGATTTATGTGGGGTATATTTTATACCCTGCTATTTGGCTAAAATTATTAATTGTTTCAACTAGCATTTTAGTTGAAACTCTAGGATTTGTTTAGCATATCATCCTTTCATCTGTTAGAAGAGATAGCTTTACTACCTCATTGCCCATTCTGATTCTTTTGATTTCTTTTTCCTCTTTTATCACTATTGTTCACATTTCTAATAATATCAATGATAACATCCATCCTTGTTTCACTCCTCTGCTTATGAGGAAGATTTCTACCTTATCCCTGTTACCAGTAATACTTGCTGATGTTTTTTGGTAGATGCTTCTTTTCATTTTAAGGAAAAATGATTATACCTATGCTTTTAAGTGCTTTTAAATAGGAATGAGTTGTATTTTGTAAAAAAACTTTTTCTTTCTGCATCTATTAATATAATCATATGACTTTTGTTATTGATATAATCACTTATGTTAATAGTTTTTCTTATGTTAAACCATCACTACATTCCTGGTATAAAATTCCGCTTGGTCACAATGTATAATCTTTGTGATATGTTGTTGTAGTGTCCTAGCCGATATTTATTTAGGATTTTTGAATCTATATTCATTAATGAAATTGATCGATAATTTTCTTTTTCTGTTTTTGCTCTTCTTGGTTTTAGGTATCAGTACCACATTTATTTCATAAAAAAAGTTTGGTAGATTCCTTCTTTGCCTATTATTCCCAGTAATTTATTTAATTTTGGAATTAGTTGATCTTTAAATGTTTGGTAGAATTCACTTGTAAATCTATTGGTTCCTCATGCTTTTTTTTCTTAGGAAGTTCATAGGGGCCCACATTCCTGTTCACCACCAGCAATAAATGCTGACCAAATGTCACCAAAGTTAGTTATGCTCAGGAGTCCTGGGAGTGATAGTATCCCTTCATCCAAACTCAGACTAGTCCTGCTTGCAGCTCAGCCCTCACAGCCATCACCAGGGGAGGCAACTCCTGTAGCTAAGGGGCCAGTTGTCTTCACTGTCAACCAGTTCCACCCACAGGTCAGGCACCTTGGCCTAGCTGAAGCACCCCAAGAGAAAAACAAAAGTAGTACAAGGCAGGCAAGTAAAACCACCACATTGATCACCATTCTCTCTCAGACCCTGATGGAGATAGCCCAGAACCCTGAACCCAAGAGTCTTGGGAATAGCACTGCTATAGCACAGTCCAGTGCCCTCAGTCATCATGCTCAGAAGCAATTGGCTGTGGAGATGCAGCCTACTAGGTGTTACAGGTGTTACAGTCCCAGCTACTGAAGACCCAGAAAGGAAAGTTCTTGCCCTCAAAGTTCTTGGTACTTTCAAATAGTTAAGTAGCAGAAAGCAATACAATTTTATCAGTGGAAATGACATTAAAGAAGAGGCATTATCATCTGCTTTGCTACACCCTCTTACTCATGGGACCTTTCCATTTGACTTATTGCTGAAACCTGCCTTTAGAATGTGAATAGGGACTGACTTACTTCTCTGTTTGTATCCCCAGTGCTTTGCAAATAAGGATTTAAAAACTTCTGGTTAGTGACTCTTACAGAAAAATAATCAAGCTCCTGTGTTGTGAACTTAACTGGATCTATGGTTAGCTCTCAAAGTGACCCTGGTACTGGAATAAATGGAATCTTTGACATTCAAACTGCTGAAACTTTTCAGTAACTGCTGAGTGGCTAGAGACATCACACAGAGACCCAGCAGGGCTGAACACTGGTAATGGATTTTTATCACTTTTAGAAGCTAACATGAAGCTGATTAGTTGTGAGACTTTATTGCAATAAATGTTTATAGAAATCAATTAAGAACAGTTTGATTTTGTTTATTTGTATAGTTTGGTTTTTTTTGTTTGTATGAAAATCTATTGTCCCTGGGAATTAGAAAAAGAAAAAAGAATCATGATCCTCCTTTTCTCATTTTCATCTTCAAAAACTCTATGCGTTTAGACATTTTGTATGCCCTTTGGTACAGAGAGCTATGGGCCAGTATAATTTGACCCCAATTCTAACAATATACTCAATTCGAGATTTGGGTAACCAGATTTTACTATACAAACATTTTCTTAAATGAAAAGAGAAATGTCATAAATTTGAAAAAAATAAATTGTAAGATATTTTGTAGTTATGGAACCCCACAAATATGTATTAACCACTTCCAGTATTATGGACAAAGCACTGGCTAGGTATGGGACCATAAGGACTAAAATGAAATAGCCCCTGATCTCAAGAATTTTATATTTTACTTGGGAGAATCAATTTGTGCATTGATAAATGAATACAAGATAGTTTGAGGAGAGATAATAACTAAGGTGTGGTCTGGAAAGGCTGACACGGGTCTATTTCTGTTTCACAGAATCTTAAAATTAAAAGGAAGCTTTAGATGTATGTGGTATAATATAACTCAAATGTTGAAGCAGGACTCCCTATTGCCTTTGAGATAAAATACAAATTCCTCAGTCTGACAGTCCTTCACTGTCTGATCCCAAGCTCTCTTTTCAGATTGATTCACCTCACTTTACATTCCAGCCCAGACTGGTCTAGTTGCCATTTCCTGGGAACATTCTATCTCCTGCCTTCATGCATTTGCACTCCCCCTGCCTGCCCCCTCCCTCCCCCCCACCAATGACTTTGCCTCCTAGAATCCCTGGCTCTTTAATCAAAGTTTATCTCAAATGCCACTTTTCTTGACTCTCCCAGTTGTTAGTGCTCATTAGATCCTTGAAATTACTTTGAATATATAATCTATCAACCAACAAGCACTTGTGAAGCGCCTTCAATGTATGAGGTATGTGGAATAGCCAGGATACAACTAGAAATGTGAGTCTAAGCATTGTGGGGGAGGAATATCATGTAGGTCAATTTCATTGCAATGTCACTGTAAAGTGCACAGAGAGCAAATTATAAGAAGACAGGGAAGGTTGGAAGGACTCAGGGTGTTAAGAGCTTTGGATGATGAACAGAGGAATTTATTTTTGTTCCTCAAGGTAATTAGGAACCAATGGAGTTTATTGAGTATGTGTGTGTGTGTGCATGTAACGTGCTCAGTCCTATTCTTTAGACAACTCTATGGTCGCCCAGTGGAGGCTGGATTTAAATGGGCAAAGAGGTCAGGTAGAAAGCTATTTTAGTAATCCAGGAGAGAGTTGATATGGGCCTAATCTAGGTGGATGATGGTTGTGTGAGTGGAGATTAGGTAATATATATTAGAGATGTTGTGAAGGGTTTTTTAAAAAATGTTTTATAGGTTTGTGATCTTATCTAGGGTAGCAGTTCTTCTACAAGTTAGCCTTAGAAAATTGACTCAGTTTTCTCACTTGTAAAATGAGCTGGAGAAGGAAAAGGCAAATCACTGCCACATCTCTGCCAAGAAAACTCCAATTGGGGTCAAGAAGAGTCAGATGGGACTGAAAGATCACTGAACAACATACATATATAAGATATTCCAAATGTCTTAGTAATAGACACACATATGTATGTATGTATACACATGTATGTAAACATGTATACTTAGTATATGTACTCATTTTATACACATACATTATATAACTTATCTATGTATATGTTCTTTCCCACCAGTAGAATATACTATAAACTTTTTCTTCACATGTACTATTTCCATTTTGTTTTTGTATTCCTATCACTTAGCAGAGTGCCTGGAAAATGACATGCATATAATAAATACTTGTTGAAATTTGGATGAATGAATAATCTTCTTCCCCATTAAGAATTTCTTTCAACATACCTGAGGTGAGATTCCAATCTGTGCTTGAATACTTCCAGCAATGTGCTATCACATAAGGTAACTTTAAAAGACTGAGATGTCTTTTCCATTTACACTATTGTAGTTACTATGTACGTTGGTTTGTTTTTTTTTTTTGGTTCTTCTTACTTCACTATGTATCAATTCATATGTCTTACAATGTTTCTTTCTTTTTTTGCTATTTCTTATCAGATAATAATATTCCATTATTTCATTACCACAATTTATTCATCAATTTCCCAGCTGATAGGCAAATACTTAAGTTTTAGTTTTTTGCTACCGCAAAAAGTGCTGTTATAAATATTTGGTTATAAATGGGGTTCTTTTTTCTTTGACCTTGGATTCTTTGCCTAGCAGGGGAATCTTTTTATTTTTATTTAACAGGTTAGTTTTTGTCATAAAATCCCAAAATATTTTCCTGATATTTAACTTGGTCCCACTTCTAGCTTTTTGATTATAAGAGGAACCAGGAAAAATCGCAGAGCAGTATGATTGGTAGTAATAAGAGACGGAGTGTGTACACACACACACACACACACACACACATAGATACTGCTTTGAAGTTTGTAAAGCAGTTCATATGTCATCTCATGTGATCCGTCCCTATTAGAGAAGTCAAACAAAGAAAAGATTAGAAGCCAAAAATGGGAGCTCACAATGGAACGGAGCATTCCAACTAATCACGGTCAAGATTCATTCACACCGTAACTTGTGGTGATAAGCATTTCATTAAGAGGAGCTAATGTTAGGCAACTGAGGCTTTTCACAGAAGGTAGAATTTTTTTTTCCTTCTTAAAATAGACACATACTGTCTTGGAGAAATTCCTGGAAGTTCTATTAAGCATTCCTGAAATTCTAGTGATAATTTTGAAATACCAGAAGTCTCATTAATAGTATGCTATATAGAGGGAGTCTTGATCATTCCTTACATTTACGGGAAGTTATCCATTTCAAAGCATGAATTGAAGACTAAAGAAGTGAAAATGTCAATGGAACAAAATATCCCCACTAAAACCATTTGTCCAATGGAGGAGAAACATGTGCTTCTATGCTACCACTTGGCTAGATTCTAGTATATGATCAAAGACATCATGTTGTCCATGTTCATATGACTCAGAATAAACGATATTGATCCCTCTCCTGAGTTTCAATGGCTACATGTTTATTTCTGAAACTGTCAAATACTTGTAATCCTTTGATCTTGAAAGCTTTCCCCTGTTCCTCTCTGAGTTCTTTATATTTGACTAGATTTATGTTTCCTCCTTTGCCTAATGTAATAAAAGAAATGCTATTTGTTGGAGTATGTCTTCAAGCAAGATATTAAGTTTGTCTCTTGGCAGCCTTATAAGGCTGTATGAACCTCCCTTCTCAAATCTACCAGGCAATTTCATCTCATGAAATAATGTATGTATAATACTTTGCAAACATAAATGTTATTAATGTTATCTCTCCTATGAATATTTTTATCCTAATTCATATTACAATTTGTTTATATGTCATCTCACTATACTAGATTAGAAACTCTTCTGGAAAAAGATTGTGTTCTTTTGTTTTGTTTTTGTATCCCTTCACTCCAATATCTTTACCAAGAAAACCCAGAAGGGGTCATAAAGAATCGGACACAACTGAGAAATAACTGAACACATATATCCATAATTCCAGAAAGAGTAGATACTTAATGAATGTTTTAATGTTTTTAATGTTTTAATAGAATTGAATTTTTTTAGATTCATATTTAATTAACCTATATATTTTAAAGCAATAAAGTCTTTAAATTATCTTTATGGAGAAAGATTAGTTCATTCACAGGGATTTTTAAAAAATCAGTTCTTACCATTGAATGTCCCCTGAGAGTACAGACTTAAATGAGACACTGTTTGGGGCTGGGGCAAAGAAATAAAAGAAATAGGTGACATGGTTCCCACATTTGAAAATAAGTTGGAAAGAAATAGTTTATATAAATGATTTTTTGAATAAGTGCCCACTTTATGTTAGCCCAGACAGAGTGCTGTGGCTATCACTGTTGGCCTCATGCTACCTTTCCAGAAACTTTATTTCAAATTGTTTCAAAGGCCCCAACAGTGACAATATCTCCTATGATAGATTAGATAAAAGTTTTCATGTGACCGTTACTTTTTCTATAACCCCTGTGACTTCAATTTAAAAGACATCCATTACATACCTTTCATATGTAAGGTAGAGATAGTGTAGTACCATGTCTGGAATCTATCCTAGACAGTCCACTTGGGAGTCAGGAAGACCTGAGTTCATATATACCTTTGGGTGTATATGGCTGTATGACCCTGAGTATGCCATTACCCTCTTAGGGACCTAACCAACTCTCTAATAATATTGATAGCAATAATATCTAGCATTGATATAGCAATTTAACATTTACAAAGTATTTTGATCCTAAAAATGACCCTATGAGTTCGGTGCTATTATTCTTTTTTAAACAGATTTTTTTGCAAATTGAGGCTAAAAGGTCCTACAAAAAACCCCACCACTACCACCAAGCACAAAACCCACCACCACCAACAAAACCCAAGTAGCAAAATAATAATTGGTTTTTGTTTTCTTAATATATGGAAACCTCTTAATATATGGAAACCTGTTTATCTTTCCTTCACCCCAATCCCTAGCATTTATACTAGGGGTTTTTCCATGATACTCCTTCCTGAGGTATTAGGCTTAGAGGAATATTTTATAAATATAAATAGTATTTTATTTTTTTTACAATTATGCATAAAGACAGTTTTCAAATGCATTTTTTAAATAGGATTCTGAGTTCCAAATTTTTCTCCCTCCCTCCATTGTCTCCTTCCTCTCCAAGATGGCAAGCCATCTGATATAGGCTATACATGTGCAATCATGTTAAACAGAGCATATTCATTTTACCAGGATTCTCAGAAAGAGGGATAGGCTTCAAGAAATCTTTCATTCAAAGGAATGAATACCTAATTGTGTAATTTCTGGCCTTAGTACAGGTACAGGAGTAAAGTTGAGTCCAGTGCCCTCTTATAAAAGAGATGTGAGAGAGCCTACTTTGTAGAGTGATGGATCCTTGCCTCCCTCCCCTCCCATCTCCATCCCCCAGACATTTTGCTCTGAGTGGGACATCAACTTAGAAAGAAATTCAGGTCTCTCTCCTGCTGTTAAGTGTAGCAGAGTTCCTTTTATGACTGCTGCCAGCTAATAAGAATGCTGTCGTGATTCTCCCCTGACAATCACTTTACACCTTTCCTGGGGTTGGTGTTATGTTCTCTCCCCATTTCTGAGGAGCTGTTTTCAGAGAGCCCTAAGATTTGAAGGGAAGAAACAAATGAATGTGTCAACCTAACTTTGGAGCTCTTGGCTTTCATTTTCGGTCACACCTACGTATACAACTGCTCTTCCTGGCTTTCCTTCTCACCACCTCCTCATAGTCAAGCAAAACAGACCTTCCCCTGAACTGCTTAAGATTCACTGGATTGACTTCAGCTGCTTTTGGCATTTTAATTAACATTTAAATGTGAATGAGAGTCATGCTCAAACTTTGGGGATGCTTATAGAAATTGGATATTAAAAATGTTTTGAATCGAGACCCTGGACAATACCCAATTAGAAGGCTAGACCTGGAATGGGCCTTAGAGGTAATTGAGTTAGATCTTCCTCATTTTATAGATAAAGGAAATGAGACTGAAAAGTTGTAGCTAGCAGGAAGACACAGTTAGTTAGTGGTAGAGCCTGGATTAGAAGTTTCCTCATTCCCAAACCAGATTTTTTGTCTTTAGACCATTCTCCTCCTGACGGTAGGAATGAATATTCAGGGCATTGAGCTATCTCAGGCTCAATGATTTCACTCAAGCTGTACTAAATTCAGCATGAGGTAGAATGGTTCAGTGGAAACAACATTTATACTGACAGAATGAGGGGGAGAAGGAGGTGAGAATAAGCATTTACATGGCACCAATGAAGTGCCACTGGATCCTCAATACAACCCTGTGAGGTAGGTGCTATTTTTAATTCCCATTTGACAGATAAGGAAACTGAGGCCAACAGAAGTTAAATGACTTGTCCAGGGTCAAACAGCTAGTAAATGTTTGAGCCAGGTTTGAACTTGAGTTTTCCTGACTTGAAGCCTAGACCTCTATCGACTGTAGCATCTAGCTCCATCTAAGGAAGCAAAACCTGGTTTCAAAAATGAGTTCTGCTATTTATTTTCTTTGTGACCTTGGAAAAGCCCCTTTACCATTCTAGGTCTCAATTCCCCCTTTGTAAGATGAAAGGCTTGGACCTCTATGTTCAAATCTATGAACACAAAATTACTTGTTCAATCTATGACCTTAAGGAAATAGCAAAGCCAAAGGGTCTTTTCTTACTTATTGGATCTGTTGTTATTTATTTATTTTTGTCATGTGGGATGCATCAGAAATAACCACCATCTTGAAGGAGTTTTCAACTTCATTCTGAGGTCTTCCTGGCCTATATAGTGGGTCCTTCTAGACTTAAAGGGCATATAAACATCTTGGATGAGGACCAGGCCAAAGGATATGTGTAAATGATCACAACCGATTCATGGCCATTTTCTGTAGTAGAGTCAATATGTAGTGGTTTTGTCCTAATGAAGCCATGGGTTCAAATACACCGGCAAACACTTACTAGACATTCTCCTCTGAGCAAGTCACTCCACTTGCCTCAGTTTCATCATCTGTAAAATCAGGATAAAAATGCCTGAATGCAGAAGGTAACTGTGAAGATCTATTAGGAAAATATATGAAAATCAATTTTCAAACCTTAAAGTGCTATCTTGAAGCCAGCTTTTGTTAAATTCACTGCAAAATGCATATATTTTACCTAGGGAGGAAAAGCTGTAGAAATGTTCAGGAGTCACCTCTAGTCGGAAGACCTTAGTTCAAGTGCTGTCACTGCTTTTTAGTATCTGTTTGACCTTAGGCAAGTATTTTACTCCCTCATGGTATGAGGTGCCTGATCTGTAAAATGAGGGGGCTTGAACTGATAATGTCAGAAGATTCGGTGAGCTCAGAATCAACAATCCTATGATGTGAAATTGACCTTGAAGATTGTAATAGATTAGAAAGGTGAGGAAAGACTTTCTATGCAAAAAGCATAATCCATCTACCAGTACATAAACATTTATTAAGTGCCTACTCTATTCTGGGTGCTATGCTAAGCTCTGGGAAAACAAATACAAATTGACAGTCCCTGCCCTCCAGGAGCGTATAATCTAGCAGGGCAAGATGACACAAAAAGAAGATGAAAAGAGGGGCAAATTCGTGAGCAGTGGCATAGGGGCTGCAAATGAGTATGAAGACTTCAGAAGAACAGAGATCTCCCTAGGTCTCCACTTGGAGAGAAGTAGGAAATAAGCATGAAGGATGGGATGAGATCAGATTTGGGGCAGGGCGGGGGAGCTTCAAAAGATTGTGCTTTCCAGATTGGGAAACTAGGAAAATGAAAATGCTTACTGTTTATTTATTATGAGAAGCATTGATTTAGTAGAACAAAACACCATATTAAAGTCTCCTTTGTGACAAGCTATGTCCCATCAATACTTCGGAATCATTCAAGCTTTCTTGAAAGATAGAGTAATCTATCAAGAAGCATTTATTAGGAATCTTTTATGTACCAGGCACTGCGCTCACTGCTAGGGATAGAAATAAAAGGACTAAAACATTCATGACAATCAAGGAGCTTATTATATTCTAATAAGGGAGACAAGACATACATATACATGTACATATTATATGTATTATATATACTTCTTGTACATATATGCACATATTATATATCTACACACATATATACATAGTAATGTACATAAAAATATACATATATACATATATAATGTATGTGTACGCATTATATACAGAACAAATATAAAGTAAATTTATGTTAATACAAGGTAAATAGAGGGTAGGTAAGGAAGTATTCAGTCAGTCAATAAGCAAATATTAAACATTATGTCAAATGCTTCCCTGACAGAAATTACCTGGGGAATGGGTTTCTTGGTTACATTTCTGGCCTGTGCAACCCTGCTCTGCATAGGACTAGTCAGTGACCTGGGTGTCTTGGGAGGGAAGAGAGGAAGTAAGTTGGATGCAATTCCATCATCCCTGCAGTAGGGCCTCTAAGCAAACTTGAAGATTAAGGCCCTTAAAGCATGTACATGAGGATGCTGGTAATAGGCTGTTTTTAGTGAAAGTGGTTAATTAATGAAATAAAAGGATGTTCATGATTTTTTTTTGAAGTTCAATCATTGAGATAATTTAAATAATTTGATCTGTTAGTAAGATTTATCTGAAGAAGAATTTAAAATATTTAGAATTATGGATTCAATCAATAGTCATTGAATATTGATATATGAGATGTTGTAGAACTACTCCTACCAGGAAGGTACCTAACCAGGTGAAGCCAAGCAGTCACTTATCTTGTGTGATTTCAGAAGGTATCAGGGAGGTCCTAGCCTCCAAAATTTTCTTTCATGTTTATTGAAATTCTACAATTATACATAACATTTTGTTTCTATATTGCCTTCTTTTTATGGTAATCTTTTAATACATAAATACTCTTGGAAAGTAACATATTAAATTATTTTTCACAATGCCAAGGTGGGGGGTACTAGGAACAATTTTGGGGTGCAAGGAGATAAGTAGTAAGATTTGTAGCTAGAAGGGATCTTAGACACTCTACAGTTGAATTTTTTTTTTTGAAGAAATTCAACAAAACTTAACCATGACCTAGAGAAGTGATGTGTTTGGCTTAAAGTGCCACAATGTCAGGAACACAGCTAAAGCTTGAATGTAGTTTCTCTAAATCCAGACTATTTTTTTACTACTTTGGTGTGAAAAGAGAAAAAAAGGTGAAGAAAAAGAAGACATTGAACTCTCAAAACATACTTCATCTACTTTGTAGTTTTACCTTGGCTGCTACTTAATTATTCAATAAGCATTTATGAAATCCCTACTATGTGTCAGACACTGTTCTAGATGCTTTGGATAAAAAAAATGAAATAGTCCTTCCTCTCAAGGGATTTACATTCTACTGAAGGAAAGCAAAATAATATGCGCACAGATAAATTATTGGTATTATCAGGTTTATATAACAATATACATATATGTGTGTATATATATTGTATTTATGTAGCAATTTAAGATTTGCAAACTACTTTCCAGATATTATATTATTTGATCCCCTTCATCAACCTTGAAAGGATGATGCTGTTATTACAGATGAGGAAACTGAGGCAAACAAGTTAAGTGACTTTCTCAGGGTCACAAAGTTATTATTTGTGTGAGACAGATTTCGTACTCTGGTTTATTCTAACTCTAGGTCTAGTGCTGTATCTATTGTGCCATGTAGTTGCCTATATAAAACAAAATCTATACAACATAAATACTAAGTAATTTCAAGGCGTGATCTGGAGGCATCAGGAAAGACCTCCTGTAAAGGCCAGCCCTTGAACAGAGCCTTGAAAGAAGCTGAAGGAACTCAAATGGGCAAAGGTGAGTACATTTCAGGCAAGTGGACAGCCTGGGTAGAGTCATAAAGGCAGGAGATGGGATGTCACATATGGAAAAGAAACAATACCAACTAGGCCAATTTGACTCCAGTGTAAGGTGGCTGACCCATCTGAATATAAATTTCCTCATCTGTAAAATGCATGGAGGTTAAACTAGATGATCGCTGTGGTTGAAGTATCTGTTATTGCAACTTTTCACTTGGTACATACCATACTATTCTTGATCCCTCTATTGGGTATAGATCATATGATCATATGATTCTACTGTTAAGGGAAATTTAAGGGAGATTAAAATATTACTTTTTAGGGAAACCATATATAGGAATTTATTACTGTTGCCTAGCATAGTGCCAGTAGGTACTTAATAAACATTTTTGATTAGTTATAAGGAGTGGCAGATAAAAAGCATAGGGAAAATTTAAAAAAAAGTAACTCCAGGAAGACAATATCCAACTTGGTGTGGTCATCTTGAAATAGGGGAGTGGTCTACTGTGGTAACAGCCTTGTTTTCGGCTCTAATAAATATTGACAAAATGGCAGGAGTGGGCAGGAAAATGGTTTGCTGTCCTTCCTGATGGAACCTTGAGCATTTAAGAAAATGTTTTGCCAGCAATTCTAAACCAAGCAGCACATGGCGAGCTAAGTCACCACCTTGCCAATATCTGGCATACAGTTCTTTTAGCTTGGTGCCCAAGATCCAGAGGTATTGCCAGGGCAGGTGAGCTTTAGCCAAGAAAAGCAGATTAGTCTCAATTTGCTTTTAATCTTCCAGGAGAGCTGTAGCAGTCCAGCTAGCCAAAGAATACTTGGGTCAGGTGTGCTGAAGAGGAGGGTTGCCCAATTACTCAGATAATTGAGGTGCAAAATGAGCCCGGTAGATTGGCCATCTCCACCGGCCTCTGATAATAAGCCCAATCCACTGCTCGGGTGGGATGGGACTACTCTCTGCTCTCCCTAATCCCTCTATTTTGTTACCTATCCAAGGCAAAACATGGAAGTGACTATAGCTCTGTTCAGTCTTTACAAAATTATCTTTGGAAAGCACAGATAGACAGATGAACACCAGCTGAGAAAACTGTCACAAAACAATCAATGTCACTGTTTGTCCTTCTCCACAATTTTTTTTTTAAAGAGATAATTTTCGGTTTTGGGGAGAAGCAAGTGAAGTAGATTCAGGAGCAGGCCAGTCACAATCAAGTTTTGCTAATTAAATATGGGATAAGTCATTTGTTATGATCTTTACAATGCAGGAATTTGGGGCAGACTTCCTGTTGGAGGCACATGGCACTAAACAAAGCTATTTTGCCCAGTAAATCACAGTCAGTACTGCTTCCCTGGTGCTTAAGGTACATGGCCTACTATGGCTTCAAGCCTAATCTGCCTGAGGTGCTACATATGCTGGAGTGCATAATAAGTGCATACTCTATTGAGTGCTATTTCTTCTATGGAAAAAAAAGAAAAAAAACCGAAGTTCCCTATTTCCATGCAAGGGGGAAATGGTTTATAAATAAAAAATGGAGATAGGCTCCATTATAGCCTGTGTATTATTGATAATTCTTAGAAAGGCTGCTGAGTATGAATGGTATCGGATCAAACTGGAGGAAAAGGTGAGAATGTAGTCTTTTCAAAAAGGCTTAAAACCATATTTAATACATTTGGAAATTGGTTGTAAATGCTGGACTTAAAAAGACCAGTTACTTGTGGACTGCCTTCATTTTGCACACATGTAAGCTGAAGAGAAATGCTTCACTTCCTAATTTAACATTATACAAGGCTTTTAAACTCCCCTGCCTTAGAAGGTAGATGGAGAAACTTACTGAAAAAAATTAACTAACGTCTTACAAAAGATATGAATTAAAGTGCCAGTTACTAAAACACAAAGAGGTCAAGGCATATGCTATGTGGCTCTGGGAGATCTTTGACCAAAGGGGGAAAAAAATTATACCAGCCTATCTTCATTTCAAAAGAATTCAAGGCAGTGATGGGGGAGGATAGGGTAAGGTTGAAAGTGAATTTTATAAATATAATGCAAAGGGAGGATGAGAACAACTGAAGTGAATAAAATATCTTGGCCTTTAATAAAAAAGAAACAACACACACTTCAGAACAATGACTGTTCAGAAAGCAGGCCTCCTTTAGAGCTACTGCACAGACTATTTCTAGACAAAGCAAAAGCAAAGTTATAGTAGAGAGTGACATTTTGGATTTCTTTGTAGTTCTCCAACAATTGCCACATTCTTTTTCTTGCCTCCATTATCTCACCAACGTTATGCAATGCTTGCTTTGATAGCTTCCAAATAGGTCATGGGTACCCTTCTACATTTTTTATATCTTTAAGTGCCAAAAAGATATGGAAATATAGATTTGAATAGTCCTAGGGTGAACAGAGGGTATATGGTTATATCATAAAGGATAGTTGCCAGAAGCCGTACTATTGGAATTGTAGAACATTTAAAAAAGGACAGAGATGGTAGTTCCTACTCCCCACCTTTTCCCTGCACTCTCCTTCTCCCTGCTGTTTCCCTCTTTCCCTTTTCTGGATTTGGTTTCTAGTTGCTTATGCTTGCTGACTGGGACTTTCAAGGGTAGGTAGAAGGTAGAGTTACAAAACTGGGAAACATAAAGGAATCTGATCACAAATCCTAAAGGACATACTAAGTGATTGACTTGTCCTTGGTCAGTTTGGCTACACATAGAGAAATATGGAGACATGAGATGATTTTGTGGGAGAATTGGCTGAAATACTGGTCAGCACATTCATCTAGTAGGCAGCAGGAACCGATTACATTTATTCCGCCTACTTCGCATAACTTTGATGTTTGGGGATATGGAAAGCTCTTCACTCCCAAGGTCTTTGAGTATATCTATCATCATTTTTATTGTCTGAAAGCCAAGAGACTCATCACAGAATAGAGAGAGAAAAGTTGGACAGGTTGTACTGAACCACTTATTATGACATTTTACTTTCAATTTCGATGTAGATTGTAATGTATCATCATGTCAGTCTATTCTTCCACAAATCTTCTGAAGCACTAGAGGCCATCACTGGGGTCTTTTAATATTTTGTTGCTGCCAATGCAACATTCATCCTGTTTGTCTATTAACCCCCACTCGGCTGCATAACTTATCCATCTATTTTTCGAGTTATCTAGGTTTTTGTGAAATATTTTAAGCCATTTCTTGCATTTAAGCCATTGTTGCAAAGATGCAGAATTATACATGTATTATAGAAGAAGATATGTGTAGTTGGGTAGACAATTTCTTGTAAATATGTTCATATAGTAGGCCATTGAGTCATAGACTTTTAAAGTTGGAAATGACCCTTTATGTCATCTAGTTTGATGTTTACCAGTTCAAATCATACTGTGGATCAGTAAAATGTTGAATTCTCTATCAGACAACTCTTTGCTCAAAGCGGCAGCTCTATTACTCTACGTACCTTAGGGGCATGGCCCTGGTACAAGAAATGAGGAGTAAGAAACAGTGGGATGAAGAAATCATTGTTTGAAGGTTATATGCTATAATAATAAATAAAGAATTTTGGGAGTAAAAATTCATGTATTGATACTAGTTTATATGCTTGTGGCTGGAAAACATTTATGTAATGTTTCTTCCTTATGCCCTCTCTTGCATTGAAGACAAGAGAAGGTGTTCTTCCCTGACCAGGGTCACACAGCTCTAGTTACTGGTGAACCTTTATGCTTGCCTCTTTGTCTGACAGTATGAAGATCTATTAATTAATGTAGATGGGAACCTGAGACAAGCAGCAACTGAGACCTCAGTGACCTTAGAAGTTGAGCGCAAGGGTTATCCCTCAATGCAATGCCTTATGAAGCAAGTGCTGAAATTCTTTGTGTGTCTTTTCATAAAAGGACAAAAATACATGCACACATGTGCACACACACCCACACACATACCTACACACACATGCGTGCACACACACACACTTCATTTGACTGTGGAAGAGAGATAAGTGTGATTATACATCACTTCAGAAGGTAGAACTAGAACCAATGGATTGATATTATGGAAAAGATTTTTTGAGCTCAAAATAAAAAAGAACTTTCCCACAATTATAATTCATCCAAAATGGAATAGTCTAACATATCAATGAATGAGATTCTTATCACCTTATATGTTCATATAGAGACTGGATATCTGGGATATTATAGAGAGGATTCAAGGATTGGAAAGAGGGGTAGAAAAGGATAAAGCATGGCCAGAGATTAGTTTTATATCCTGCCTTTTCATTTATCATCTTCCCTCTTCCCAGATCAAGCTGGGTGGGGCTAAGGATATACGTACTGATTGGAAACTGGCTTTATTTCCTATCATTTGATATACTTTAACCATATGCCTTGAGAGATTAAGCATGGATAGTTGGGGTCAGTGGTAGTTGTGTTAAGAAACAGCACTCATTTGGAGGTGAAATATGACCTGGGTCATTAGTCCCTCACGTATTACAGTTCTGAAAAAAAATTCTGCTTATGCATGTTTTCAGCCTATAACTTAGAGAAATGAGATTGAATACCACTAAAGAAGAACTAAACCAAGCCAGATTCTGGTGTCTGCAGAAAGGAGACTGATCGTGAGCAAGGAATCTAAGCCCATATAGATTAATTATTGAGAAGCTACTCTGACTGAACTCGGGTCACTAAAACTAGAGCTTCATGTTTGAATGACAGGATGAAGGGGTAGAACTGAATGGCCTCTGAAGCCTCTTAATCGCTAAGATTCCATGATGGTGTTGGAAGGTGGCTATTCCTCTTGAGTACTTTAAAAAGTCTATCTTGAAATTCAGAAATACTGATGTGTAGAAGCATGGAGCCAGTAGACATAATTATGCGAACAAAATCTCCCACTGCAGTGGATGAAATTTCTGCCACCTGTAAAGATTTTTCACTCCAGTATAATATCCTATCAGCGGGAATCCAATCCATTCAATCTAGGCTTAAGCTCCTAGAAAAATCATGGACACTCCATGATTATTTGATTTTATCAGAACCATGACTCGGTTGCAATAAACTGCTTGATTTCTCATTAGATTGTAAGTTACTTCAGGAAAGAGAGAGTTTTCTTACCTTTTTGTGTACCCTCAGGGTTAGCACAGAACCTGGCACATAGTAGATTAATGAATTACAGTTTGATTCAAATGATACCTAGTGAAGAATGAGAGCAAGGAGAATTACCAGCCTGACTCTAATTCAAAGTAGGTCAACAGAGAGCTGTGGAAATTGAAAAAGAGTATCTGATCTCCAAGTGTAAAAATAGAAATCTGTTGTCTAGAACACAAGAAGTCCCATTATGTTCTATCCTGCTCAGACCACATCTGCAATATTGTGACTTCTCTTATTTTAATAGAGACAGTAACTATCTGGGTTGCATTCAGAGGAAGGTGATCAAGTTGGTGAGGAGACCTAGAAAAGTGTCCTTTTAGGGAACTGACAATGTTCAGAATGGAGAAGAGAAGGCTAGCTGGGGCCAGTGGGGAGGAGAAGGGTGCAGGAATGATACTATATTAAATTGAAAGGACTATGTAGAAGAGGGTCTTAGCTAAGTTCAAGTAGCTCCAGGATCAATAGAAGTTGCTGAGAAGAAGATTTTGCCTCAATACAAGGAAGAACTAATAATTGATGTTTTACAGTCATAGAATTAACTCTTGAGCTAGTGAGCTCCTTATCACTGGAGATGTTCAAATAGAAAGTCAGTGCTCACTTCCATGGTTGTTGTGCAAAGGTTAGACCGGATGTCCTCTGAAGTTCCTTCCAAATCCTGGATTTTATGCTTTCAAGTCTATATTATAGACTGATTTTTTTCACATAAAGCATTTCACTTTGCAAGATCCCTCCCTGCTAGATCATAGGCAGGGGTTCTTAGCTCAGGGCTTATGAAATTTAAAAAAAATATGTTCACAACTGTGTTTCAACATAATTGATTACCTTTGCAATCCGATGTACTTTATTGTATGCATTTAAAAATATGATTCTCAAAAGGGGTCCACAGGCTTCACCAGACTGCCAGAGGAGTCTATGGCATGAGACAATTTAAGAACCCCTACTACTGAACGTGCTTCCATGTGCAGGGATCCTAGTTACTAGCTCTTCTGCTAACTTCTAGAGTCAGTCCCATTCATTTGATTGTTAAATAAATCTGTTTGATTTCACCCAGCTGCCTTTGGCTCCCCCAAACAAGTCAGCAAACATATTACCATATCTAACTACTTCCGATGTTAGCCACAAACAACAAAGGGTGGTCTCAGGTCTCAGAGAAGTTCAAACATAAAACCATCTGTTTGCCTGCACAGATTTTAATGAACAACATTGTAGTTGGAACCCAGTTTACTAGGTATTTGGGGAAGTGTACTGGATACTTAATTCTTTCTTATTCCTCATGGGAACAGCCTAAGCAAAAAAAAAAAAATTGAGTTTGAGTAATTGACAGTATGGATAAGAAGGTCTGCTTTCTTTTATTCTGGACTTGGTAATCATATTAATGTTCAAAATCAGAATTATGGAATTCTTAAGCTGAAAGGGACCTTAAAATCACCTGATGCAATCTTCTCAATTTGCATCTCCCTCCCTCTTAATAAGATTTAAAGAGGAGAAATGCCCAACCTCAGATTATATAGGTAGCAATATATCAGGTTTAGATTGTAAATCTTTTGACTTTTAAAATAATATTGCCTATATTATCTCATGTAATTCTTATTCCCACTGACAAGTTTCAGGTCCCAGAGGAAGGATGTCTCCCCCACCTTGGAATTCTAGGGCTATCTCTGAAGAGTTGAAAGTGATTCTCTAACACCATTAGTTTGAGTCCCAGTCAGTATGTTTTTCCTAAAATTATAAACTGAGAATTGTTTTAGTAAGCAAGGCCTAAGTAGCTTTTAGAAAAGGGTATTTATTAAAGAGATAAAATAAGATCAGTTGGTACCAAATGTCCTTTCAAAAGTCTATTATAAACTCTCACAAGTATCTATGAAGTTCAAGGTAAAGTGGGCTCAAGTTCAGAAAACACACATGATGAAAGGATAACTCACAGCTCCTAGTTTCTAGAAGCCTTTTTTTCACATTCACAGAATGCTTAGGGCTTTCCCCTTAGGGATGCTGTAGTTCTTTTTCTAGACTCCTTGTGAAATGATGAATCTATGTCTAGTCTGTTCTTGGCTCCCAGTGCAGACACTGGCATCAGTTCATCTAGGGATGCTGCTAGGACGTTGATTGCAAGAGGAAAGTTCAATGTTTCTTCCTAACCCTAAGAAGCTTACAAAGTTCTCTTCCAGTCAGAAGTGTTGGGGAGATGCCAAGGCTAAAGCGTAGACCTTTCTTCTCCCTCCCTCCAACTGGTTCTTTCTCATGGGTCTTACGATAGGAAATCGTTCTTACTTCGTTTCTCTTTTCTCAGAGTCAGGACTTGATTAGTATAAATAAATAATCCTATGAAAGAGTCACATTACTTAAATTTACATTATTTGAAGTTATAATATATATTACATGCACTATATAGATATGTATATATATAACACACACACATACACACAATAGTAATTCATTCTGGTTCAGTGGAAATACACCAGGTTGCATTATTCACATTAATTGACATAGTTGTGGATGCTTGGGGTGTGACCAAGTTTCATTTGCCAACTGAACTTGACTCTTGTGCAATTTTACTCCAATTCCATAAGGTGTTTTGTTTTGGTTTTTTTTTTGCATTTAGTCTCAAGCTATCATTGAGATTGTCTGATCATCTCATCACTTAATTTAAGTGTGTTGGGGTGACTTGAGCCTGGCACTTGATAAGTGAACATTAAATGCTCATTGATTGATTTGAAAGACAGACTCTGAAGTGTACAGATAAAGTAGGGAGTAGGTAGGGAGAGTACAACGTGGGCTGTAATTGTCTAGAACCTCAAGCTACAATCCTTGGTGGGGTCCTGGACTAGAGAAGGGTCAACAGGGAGGAGAAAGGCTGAACACCCCTAGTACCAGGACTTTTGGATTGATGGGTACCACTTACACTTTATTTTGAACCACCTGGACAGCTCTTTAGACTTAGTCTGGTAGGCTGAGAGCAGTATGGCCCAGAGGGTAGGTAAGGGTACTCCCACTGTCCCTCTCAGTGCCTTCCTTTGCCTGATCTGCCTTGCAGTCATCCCACCAGGCACTACCCAACTAGTGCCCCAGTTTTCTTGATGTCTTCTAGAAAGCCACTTCCTTTCTCTATACTTTTGAGGACTGGCATCGCCTTCAGAGACTCCTGTGCTCTTGCCCTTTGGAACCTGCTTTGGACTTGCAGAAACTATAGACTCCAGTTTGTTTCAAAGGTGGGTGATTACTGAGCTTCAGGGGAGTGGACAGGGATTATATGCTCCCAGAAAGTATATCTACTGCCATTATGTGCAATTTCTACCCTCACAAGAATTCCCTCTGTATCAGACCCAACATGTAGTCATCACACCTCTGCTTGGAGATTTTGAGGGAAAGCTATGCATGAACACACTTAGGGAGAGCTTTCAATCTTAGGCTGTTTTCCCCTTATGCCAAGCTCAAATCTACCTCTGTGGTTTAGATCTCTTTTATTTCTAGTTTGGCTTTCTAGGGCCTAGAACAAGTCTAAGCCCTCTTTCCCATGATAGAACTTAAAATGCTTCAAGATGGTGACCAAGGTTTGTGTAAAGTCCTATGAATGCTGTCTCTAAAGCAGGTTCTTCTCTTCCTGACTTTCCAAACACATCTAGATCAGCCAGCACCTCCCCCCACATACTAGTGAAAGTGACAGCAAAGCAAATCCCAGGTGTATGAGACTATAGGACATATCAGAAAGGTGCTCTGTCTTCCTAAGTAGGGATTTAAGGGCAGTTGGGTAGAGGAGGCTGGGAGAGTTCTTTCCAGGCTGTGAGTGTGAAGGTAAGTGTAATATGTGTAATGCTTTTACACAGAGGATAGATACACAGACACATTTGTGTGCCTATTTTTTCCTATCATGATTTTCTTTTATCTCTAGGGTGGCTTGGTCTTGGCCATAAAGAAGATGTGTTTGAGCCCTAGTGGTTGAATGATTTTTGTGACCCAAAGCACATTAGGATACTGATAGAAAGAAGGGGATACAAAGCTGAGGTCATAGGTAACCTGCAAGACCTGTCCTCTGTGAAGACCATGTGTGATCAGACTCACAGTATTCAGAACTGGAAGTGATCATTTTATTCAGACTCTTCATTTTATAAATGAGAAAACTGAAGCCTAGAGGAACAAGTAACTTGCCTAACATGCACAGTTAATTGGGTTTTAGTAAACTCAACAAAAGAGACTACTTAAAGAACAACTTCCTATTTGAAAAGATCTACTGAGACAGTAGACAACAAACGTACAAGGGAAGGGTTTAAATCAGTAGCCTTACCATAGACATGTAGTAAGTTTCAAAGCAAAATTAATGCAGTTAGAGAAAATGTCATTGGAATTATCTGTTGGGAAATTATTGGGAATGCTGAAGAGAGAAATTTTGGTTGAATGGTGGAGTCAGAAGTGAGATTGGGAGAAAATGACAGGGATGTAAGAAAATGGGAGCAATGACTATAAACAACATGTCCTAGGAGAGTGGAAAGGGTCAGAGAAATAGAACAGTAACTGAGAGAATGGCTAGGCCAAAAAAAGACTTTTTTTAATGGTGGGGCAAACTTGGTCCTATTTGAAAAAATATGGAAGAAGTCAGCAGAAAAAAGGCAGATTGATAGAAAAATATGGAATTATCTCGGGGTTGTGGTCCGATGGGTATGGGATGAAGGTTACAGGTGATAGGTTAGCCTTGGAAAGGTGGAAGGCCATAACTTTATCAGAAATTGGAGCAAAGGACAGAACTGGGGATGATCTTTTAAAACAAAAAGACAAATAAAAGGCTTTTAGATTTGGAATGTTAGAGGAGAGAAGGAGCTCACAAGGGCTACACTCTAGGTTCTAGGCAAAGTAGGAGATGAAGCTCTCTGTTGAGATGTGCTGTTCCTGAGCATCAGGGTCCTGGGCTGAATCCAGTAGGTACAATGGTAACCAGTGGGGTGATAGTGATTTGACTCGCCTGTTACATATTGTCATCCATCTCTCCCTCAGGGGGTCCAGCTGCTTCAGGTAGGCTGGCCTGCTTGCTCTGTGTATGGTAGCTAGTTGACAGTTGGTAGGGATGGCCAGACTTCTCTCCACAGGAATGTCTCCAAAGATGATTGCTGTGAGATTTGGGTTGAAATCATTCTACAGTTTTATTGTGATGTCATTTTTATTATGGCTTGCTTGGTCAGGGAAATTTAGTAAAAATAGGGGTTCATGCATTATAGCTTAAGATTATTCTGTCCCTTGAATTCTAAGAATATGGAATTTAGAAAAAAAAAGGAGAAATGTCACGGGACCTCAAGTACCATCCTTAGAGAGTATGTTTTTAGGATAATGGGAAGGCAATTCCTGTCCTCCCCAAATGTGCTCCATTAGTTATAATATAGACATCCATCCTCTTGTATAAATTATCTCTTCTAGTTTCGTTTTTAAAGGGCACATTACTTTATGATCATTGGAACATTAATTTCCTTATACTTTATTGTGAATTAGATAAACAAATATGAGTAGTTTGAGAACTAGGGGTGATTAAGTGTGGGATAAAAACCAACAAAAAAGATATAGGTATATGATTTTTCAGGAATGTATAGAATTTACCATCATAGGTCAGGAAGGAAAAAAAACAGACTAAAGAGTAATATAGTTGACAAAACACTGGGCTAGAAGTCAGGAGATCCTGGATTCTGTAAGTAAATCATTTAACTTCTCTTGGCCTTGACTTGCTGATCTGAAAAAATAAGAGGGGTTGACTAGATTTCTAAGATAGCTCTTATTTTAGAAGTCTTATGACATTGCAATGTTAATTTACAGTTTTAGGGTTGTAGTTTCCTAATTTAAGAATTTCAAGTATTCAAAAGAAGAGAACATGTATTTGCACCACCTGGTAGTGGGAGTGAATTGGCTGACTGTAGGCATTTGATATAGGTGTGGGGCGCCTGAAATGTTAGCACTTCATCATTTAGCAAAACAAATGAAAATATAACATTTATTAAAGCAATGACCAATATCTGCTTAACAATTTATTTGAAACCTGATGCTTATGTTGTAAGCTTTTAATGGACAGCAAATATCCATTTTTTCAGTTTACTTCCTTTCTCAATAATTTTTACTATTATTAGATCATAGGACTTAAGAGTTGGGACTCAGAGTTGGAACAGGTATCATAGGTCATGTGCTTCATCTCCCTCATTTGATATATGAGAAAAATGAGAGTCTAAGTGACTTTCCAAGATGCAGAGTAGAACAGGTTTTTAAAAACTCAATTTTTATAATTCTACATCAAATGCTTTTCCCATTACATTATATTTAAATCTCCCATCTTCATAGCCCTGTGTTAGAATGTTTTTTTTCCCTTCTAATTATCCTGCTTCCTTTCACCTAACATCAAAAGTCCTTTCATAGAGTGTACACAGTTTTAGGACTTGGAGCTTCTGATCTGCTTGCTTTTGAAAGCCTTTGCAGGTATAATTCCCCATCTGGCAACAGGATTTCTTCTTTACCTGATAAGAGTATCCCTTTTTGCAAAAAAAATTTCTTCCTAGCTCAGGAAGGAAAGATTTAGATATCTGTTTTTGCCTTAACTAGTTTCTTCATTTCCAGCAAAAGCCAAAGGAGATTATAGTGATGTAAATGCATCTATATATTACTAAAAACTTGAGACTTTCCTCAATCATAGATATGTCCCAGGTTTATAATAGGCACATTTTAAATATTTTGGATTGAATCTTAGAGTAAATAAATCTTAGAGTGAATCTTCTGAAACTAATCTGCATTTTTATGCCTGGAGTATTTTGCATAAAATCCTCCTAATTTGGTAGAAAGAACAATGACCCACACTATGTGAAGTTGGTACAAGAGCTTTGGAGACTTGAGACTTCATTCCTGCTTCTAGAGAAAGTCTCATGGTTCCAGAATCTCTTCAGGACTGATGACAGGGAGAAGAGAAAAAAAATTCAAGTGACAAATATTAAGGAGAAACTAGAACATGCTCCTGGTTTCCAACTTGCCTTCCTAGAGACTTCAAGGAATTTCCCATTGTATGAGATCAGGACCTTTCTCTTGGTTGAGTGAGACCTTAGTTTGCTTTCTTCTAAAGAGCTCCTTCAGTGGCTCAGTGCATCTCTGTTTGCCTTAATCCTCTAGAGAAGAAAACCACTCTAGCCAAGAAAACCATGGATGCTATGGTCCACAGGGTCATGAACAGTTGCACATGACTGAGCACCAGCAGAATAACTCACTCACTCTTGTGTATTTCTGACATACTTTGATCTCTAAATCTCTGAATTCTATTTGCTATCTGTTTGTAGATAAATTGGTTCATTCACATATGCAATGATCTTTTGTGTAATTAGTATTTGGTGAGAATAAGTCAAGCTTGTGGTGTCCTGCCCCTTAAGGTTGTAAGCTTGGGGTTCGCTCCTCTTTAAGGGGTAGTTATTGGGGAAGGTAGTGGCTTTATTGATCTTGCACCAAAAAAATTGTGCCCCCAGAACAGCAATATTTAGGGAGGCCTGGGTAAATTTTTCTCTGGAATGTGGCCCTCTTCTTTCCAAGGGAGATTGTGATTCCTTCTAGAAAGAAAGTAGAAGAAAGGGCCAAGGGATTGGCCGCTTGTTTTTCCTCTCAGAGATGAACTGGAATTATATTTGTCACACATGTAATAGGCAAAGCTTAGACCAGAGCTATAAAACTTTTCCAGAGTCAAATTAATTGGGAAATGTAATAAATAAAAGTACAATAGAACCTAGATAATGTTACTATGTGGTTACAGTGATCCTTGTATGATTTAGTGACTCTTACTTTCTATTTAAGTTTGAAACTACCAGGTCAACACATAAAACTGTTGACTCTAAGCGTTAGATAATAGGCACTTGCCAGCTGATTAGCTCACTAATAGACCTTATTTAGAAAAGTTGATTCAGACACGAGCTACTTTCTACCATCTTTCAACATACTATGATAGTAAAAGTAGAAAAATTGAGGTTTTTAGATAGTAACTTCTTTTCTTAGAAGCCTTAAGTATGTTTTATTTGTACCTAGTCTTGCTATAGTTTAATGCTTTCATCAAGTTACAAAATATTATCAGTAGTTCAAAGGCGATTGGACCATGTTCAATCATTTCATGTGATTTCACTGGTACAGGACACTCCCCCCATGCAGCCTGGCTCCTTCTCTGAAACTTAGTTTTAGTTGCCTAGAGAAATGAATTGTGCTCATCTGGCTCACAGTATGCGTCAGAGATAGGAATATAAGCTATCTTTCCGTCTGTGATGTACATTATCTACTATGCCAGTTACTACTCCATCATGCCATTTCTTAAAAGAATTAATATTATATTTGTCCTCTGTTAGGAAGGCAGGAATAAATCATAAGTCATACTAGATGTGTTTTCCTTCCATGTAGGAAGCTAGATGGTGCAATGGATAAAGTGTTTTACTTGGAATAACTAAGGCCTGTGTTCAAATCCTGCCTCAGCCTCTTACGAGGTATGTGGTCCTGAGCAAGTCACTTAACTTCTCTCTGCCTCACTTTACTTCTCTGTGTATGAAAGGTAAGAATAGCATCTACCTCTCAGGGTAGTTGGGAAGATAAAATGAAGTGCTTTGTAAACTTTAAAAGTACTACATAAATACTAGCTATTATATAATTGAAGTTATAAAATTAAACCAAATTGTTTTAAACAAAGAGGAAAACCTGTATAAATCTGTTTCCATATCTCCTAAGTGACAAAGAGTTTTGGCTTATGTTCAGTTAGTTTATTACAGAAATATTTTGAATTAGCTAAAGATTTTTTTTTAACAAAGTCAAACAAATATAGTAGTCAAAATCCAAATAGATTTTGCAGGAGTTAGTATCAACCTAGAGGGAATGGCTTATAACCTTCTAAAGGCCACAAGACCACATTCAGTATCTCCTCATGGTCAGCCAGGCCTTTTGTCTTCTGGATCTAAGTCTTGCCTGGTCTTAAATTCCTTTTTGCTTTTCAGCTACAGGTATTTTAGGCTCTTAGTGGGAAGCCTTCAGCTTTTATCCTACTTCTGAGTTTTTGTAGTCCCCTGATATGAATTTAATAAGAAGGCAGAAAACCCAAAGTGGTCAAATGATCAATGTCTTATTCCACAGAGTGGTCATGCTGCTCTCCTGCCTGTCTCCAAGCTCTATCATCAATGTGTCCACTGGGTGTGTAACTTGCTCTGCTCAGGGTCAAGTATGAGAAGTCATAGAGTTTACCTCACCACTCTACAGAATTCAGAAACTAAGTTATGGTTATACTACGTACTTAGAAAACTAACACCTCAGTTCAGGTCTTTATCATCTGTCACCTAGATTATTAAGACAGATTTTGAATTGGTCTCCTTGCATAACTTTCACCATGCTATACACTCCTGTCAAAGTAATTTTATTGAAATGCACACCAATCATGTGACTCTCCTAGTCAACCAACTCTAGGATAAAATATAAACTATCAAGCCCTATACAACCAAACCCCAACTTATCTTTCCAGCCTTGTGGAACATTACTCCCTCTCTCGCATTCAGTGGTCTAATCAGAATGGCCTTTTCTTTATTACTCACTCACAAAAAATCATATTCTGTCTCTGTGCCTTTGTCCTGGCTTTCCCACATGCCTGTAAAGTATTCTCCCCTTACTCCTACTTCAGATTCAGTATAGATATCCTCTTGCACATAAAGCTTTTTGTGATCCCACCAACAGCTAGTGACCAACCCTCCCAAACTACCTTGTATTTGATTCCTTTTTATATATTTCCAATTTATTAACTTTGTATTTATGCTATGTATATTTTGTGAGTATTTGTTGTCTCCTTATTAGAATATAAGCTTTCTTTGGGTAGGGACTGTTTCATTCCTTGTGTTTGTAACTCCAGAACTTAGCAGAATGCCCCCTCATGTATTAGATGCTTAATAATTTCTTGCTGATTAATTCATTGGTATCTTCCAAGAGTCAGAACCAGAGACTTGGTGGCATCAATCCCTCTGGATTTTATCATGTTCCTTCTCACTACCCAATCTTAAGGATTTAAGGAGATTTTAAGGGAGAAGCCCATGGGAGACTTGAACAAGTGCCCACAATTGATCAAAGATGTGAAAACTAGAGAAGTCCCCTCACTAGTTTTTGACCCACACTAAGGGACTGAGGACTGAAATTTGGGTTCATGGTCAGGTAGATCCTGATACTACCATTCAAGTGGACTAGACTTTTTGGAATTAGTTTTATAGTTTTCACATAGCTATCTGACAGTTTTATACTGGGAAAAGAATCATGTAGATAAGCACAATCCTGGGCTGTGACTCAGTGTTTGTTGGTGCATTATCAACTCTCATTTAGCAGGAAAATGAATCACAGTTTGTTGAAGACACAAGCAGATGGCTAATTGCCTCAATATAGAGTCATGTTCAATGCCCTTAGTTTCGATTTCTTTGCTATTCTCCTCACCTCCCTCCAACCTCTTTTTAGGATTCAAGTGAGCCTCTATTTCTCTGCTCTGACTTCCATCCCAACTCTAGTGGAAACCTACTGTCAGAGGCTTATATATCAGTTATTCATACCTCCATCTAAATTCAAATAATTGTGAGATATGATATTTAAATGTAGAGTTCATGCTTCTTTGAGCAATGGTGGTATAGGCCTGAAGTCAGGAAGACTCATCTTCCTGAGTTCAAATATGACCTCAGACACTTACTAGCTGTGTGACCTTGGGCAAGTCACTTAGTCCTGTTTGCCCCAGTTTCCTCATTTGTAAAATGAGCTAGAAAAGAAGATGGTAAATCACTCCAGTATCTTTGCCAAGAAAACCCCAAATGGGGACACAAAGTTGGACACAATTGAGATGACTGAACAAAAAAATTTCCTGTTTGTTGCAAAATTATTTTATATGGTAAGTAGTCTATTCTGTCCACAGAATAAGACCAGTACTAGACAGAGTTATCACCTCCTTTAGAAACTTTCCACATTATGGACAGTTTTTGTTCACATGTAGCTATTGCTTTTTCACAGATAGGATCTGAAAAGTATTATATATGAATTGCTGCAACAACAAACTTTGGTGCTCTACTATTTTTTAAGGTTGTTTTTTTTAAATAATGGCACCAGTCAGGGTTTCATCTCCATCTAAATATATTCCCCTTATTACACACTAAGAAGTGAATTTAACAAAAGGTGTGCGGTTCCCAATTAATTTGTCCATCTGCTTTTGTTTTGGAACTAATTCTTTCCTATGTACTGTACAGTAAATATTTCTCCTTTGCTAGCACTGTTTTCTTTTGATTGGCATTCATTTTTGTTTCAGGAAGTTTTAGGATATGAATAAGAAATATGAGAAAATAAAGGTCAGATGATGAATGTGAATGGGTGAAACTTTGAGGGATGCTCTCCCTTTTTCCATTTGGACCCTTCCATTTCTGAAATTCAAATTGAAAACACCTAGAACTCAAGTTGTCTCATGATTCAATAGTTCAAATGCCTGCAGATTTCAAATAAGCCTTCAATATCAACTGTCAACATGGTCAACAGAGAGTAGAGTGTATTTATACTTATTAACCACATAGACTGGCAATGTTTACCTTGGGAGGAAGATCTATGCTGAAGTCAAGAGCCCAGGGTACTGTGAGATTCAAATGGGAAAGAGAAGCAGCTGTTGTTTGGAGGCTTAAAGGGGCCAGAAGTACCTATAACTTGGAGGGTTTATCTAAAAGTGTCAGGATGTAGCCTTAAGCCTAATGTTCAGTTAAGCTTGGTTAGAGACTGACCTGGAGTCAGAATGGAACAGTGACTGAGTCTGTAGGGAAAGAATAACATATGGCTAGAAAATATTTTGAGTGGTTGTATAGAAAAGGAGAGATTATTGGAGACTTTGGGAACTGATTTTGGGGTGTCTGTGTGTGTGTGTGTGGTCTTAGGGAGATACAGAGACAGAGAGAGAGGAGGTTGGTGAGGGCATTGGCAAGTGTGGCACTGGGAGCCCTGATCATGCATCCCAAGGTGTATCAGTGATCCAGGTTCTAGTTTACTCCTAAAGCAATATGGCAGCAGAAGGATGCTGCTGTAAGATTAGATTTGGTGTCCCAAAACACATCTTTATTGAGGATTTTTTGAGTTTCCTCTCTGAACATAAAGAAAATACATGTTACAACAGTGTGAGTGGTATGAGAAGTAATGTGACCCTGCCCTTTCTGTAAAATATCATTTATTCCTTTTATGAACATAAAATATAGAATTATAACTGCTAATAATTTTCTCTCCTTTGCTATCCTGCCTTAATCATTTCCATTACGATATGAAGCCATATGAGGTTTAAGTCAGGTATCCTAATCCCGTGATTGCTCTATTATACAATTATTTCAGCTTTGATTATACTTTGAATATTGTTTGTTGACCTGTAAAATCTTCCTACCTGTGCACTCCCCAATACAATATTTACAGTTTATTATTGGTCATTATTTTATTTTAAAGTTTTATTGATGTCTTATTTTTATGCCCTAATTATTTTCCAATCTATCCCCCCTTATCTTACCACCATCATATTGTCCTCTTACAATGAAGAAATATCATTTGGTAAAAACCAACGGATATAATAACTATATTTTACAACATCAAGACAAAGCTGTACCTTAAGTCAATGACCTGCCAAGAGTCATTAACTAGCTAGTTAGATATCAATGAACAGATGGATAAGACATTTTTCAAACACTTTCTAAGTTCCAGACACTACGCTAGAGAGGAAGAAAGCATTTCATATTTTCTTCTACTGCACAAAGATGGACTTATTACAATGAATCAGATCTAGATTGATTTTAAATGTTTTTATTTAGGTTACTTTAATAAATTGTATAGATTGTTTCCCCACTCTTATCTATCATAAGTCTTCCATGTGTCTCTGAATTCCTCATGTTTATCTTTTCTTAAGACACTAATTTAGATCACAAGTTTATGGTGAAATATACTTATGCAATCATAAAATCTCAGAGCTAGAAAAGACTTTAGAGATGATCAAGTCTGACTCATATATGAAAAATAAGATCATCCACAAAATACCCGTCATTATCAGTTCTTTGCTTGAAGACCTGCAAAGATGGGGAATTCACTTTTTAGCGGCTTCCCTTTCCACTGTTGACCAAGTCAATTTGTCAGGACAAATTATTTCAAGACAAAACTATCACTTTTCACAAATTCCACCCATTGATTCCAGTTTTCACTTTGGGAGCCAAGTAGAACCTCCCTCTCACATTTCATTTCCTAGCTAAAAATGTCTCCACAGTAAACTTTTTTCATCTAATTCTGCTGTGACATGATTTGAAGTCTTACCATTTTGGCCACTCTTTTCTAGATGTGCTTGATCTTGTATTCCAGATATAGTCTAATGAAGGGCGTAATACTTCTGTTATTACCGCTTAAAATCATATTTCATAGCTTTATGTTGTTCATACATTTGATATGTGTGCCATGCTCATTCTTTTCCAAGTCAATGACAAAAATATTCACAGAAAAGGACCAAGAACAGAGCTCTGCTTCACTCCAGTGTTTAGTACAGTCCCTGGCATATAGTAGGAGCTTAATAAATGTTTATTGATTAATTATTGATAGATTCTTCCAGATATCTAACTATAGAAAGATATCAAATCATTGTTTTGATTAATTTTGAAAGGATCCAATTATTCAGCCAGTTCTCATTCTAATTATACCATCACCCATTCTGCATCCCTTCATCTATTTTATAAGGATAACATGAGATGAAATTTGGGAAAGGCCTTTAAAGACCAGGTAAATCCTGGTCTCCCTAAGGCACTCCCTTAATCTACTGGTCTAGGTATCCTATTTTTTAAAATTAGAGTCGTCTGGCAAAGAGGAATTCATTTCTGAGTCATAGGAATAATTTTTTAAGCACCCATAAACAGACACATTTCTAGTTTAATGATGTTTTCTAGTATTCTATGATTTTTTAAATAAAAATTTTATTTGTTTCAATTCACAAAAATATTTTATCCTTGCCAATCCTCTCAATTAAAAAAAAGAAACTTTAAAACAAATATGCAAAGACAACCAGCGTGAACTCTACTTCCATTCCTTTATTTTACTTGGAGTTTAAGTTTCCTATGAAGTATTTTTGTTCTGCATTTTTCTCAGCTAGAAGCCTTGGTGCATACTCACAGAGAAATACACACACACACACACACACACACACACACACACATACAGAAGAGGAAAGTTGGAATTCTTCTCTACCCTCTGTTTTCATTATTGCTATCATAACTCACATTTCTAAAGTGAGTTAGGATTTACAACAATCATGTGCACAATCATGGTATCCCCTTGTGTCCCAAGTAACAGTCCTATCTCTTTCTTGATCATTTTTTTAGTCCATAGTATAATGAAATTGCTGAAATTCTGAGCTCATTATGAGATTCAGCAGTTGTGATATTACCTTTCAGGACTATGTCATTCTTTTGTGTTCAACTTTACTTATGGGCCCTTATTTTCACATTCTACCTTATTCTATTCTAAGTCTTTAAAAAAAAGATCTGAGATGGTTGATGCATTCCCTGCATATCTTCACTGATTGCTTTAGAACACCTTCCTTCATTCCTCATGGGAATTATTGATATTTGCAGTTTCAGAATCTTATCTCTCAGAACATCTTGAGTTGACTTTCCACATTGAATCTTAAGCCATTTGAACTTATTAGTGCTTTCTCCAAACTCTTTGAAATCCCTAAGTTTAGAGAGTCTATGGCACTAGGACCTGCTTCCTTCACTTTAGCCAAAGCAGACATCTGCTTATTTACTCCCAGGGTTCCTCTGAATTCTACTTTGATAGCAAGTTCTTCTTTATTGGTAAAAATCACATTCAGAAATTCAACTTCCTTTATCACTTACTCTAATGTTTGAAGAATAAAATTATTAGTAAAGTAATTTAATTATTCATCTACTGCTCTGGTTTTAATACACCTTTTTTCCCCAGTGGGTTGAAGTCTTGTCTCTAAGTTGCCAACTGAGTCAATAGATCTTATTTTTAATATTTTTTTTCACTGCTAAGGTGATTGGTATGTAGGCAGTTAAGTGGCTTAGGAGATAGAGAGCTGGACCTGGAATCAGGAAGACTTGAATTTGAATCAGACCTCAGCCACTTACTAGCTGTGTGAACCTGGGCAAGTCACTTAACCAGTATTTGCATTAATCAACTGGAGAAGGAAATGATAAACCACCTCTATATCTTTGCCAAGAAAACTCCATGTATATTATGGTCCATAGGGTCACAAAGAGGAGAACATGACTGAACAAAAATTACAATAAGGTGATTAGCAATGTGGTCTGCAGGTCAATGAAGAGGGAGTCCCTCCTCCCAAGATAAAAAGCAAAACAAATAAGCAGCCAATGAGGTGTTTGGAGAAAATTGCTTATCGCCATACTAGACTACTTCTTCAGCCCTTTCTGCTACTTCTAGATGTTCACGTAGGAATGTTCAATAGGCATAACTTCCACTCAGAGCCATTATTATGGTCTGGAATGCCCAAGTTTCATTTTTTTTTGAAGCATACTGTTTTCGCTTTATTTTTTCATGGTTTTCACAACTAATATATAAATAGGTTTTAAAAAATTAAAACTAGAATGATGTCATTAAAATATTTTAATAAATATTTCTTTTCTTTCTATCAAGAAAAAAAGATAAAGAAGATTCTTGCAACAATTATGCATAGTCAAACAAAACAAATTCTCAAGCTGACCATGTCCAAAAAAAATCTATGTTGAATTCTGTCCCATGAATACAACATTTCTCCGTCAGAAGATAGATGGCATGCTTCATTGTTGGTCTTCTCCAATCATGGTTAATCATTGCTGTGAAGTCTTTCAATTTCTAACTTTTTTCTTTTTTTGGTTTTTTTTTTGTTCTTTTTTTATTTTTCGTTTTTAACACAGTTCATATCACATAAAACAATTCTAACTTTTGGTCAGGTGATACTTCTTTTAAAGCATTTACAATATAGACCACAAATGAATTTTTTTTTTAACATTAACCGAGACACAAATAATAACTATGTATGCTAACTTCACAAGCCCTTGACCTAATTATCTCCACACTATTACTAAGAATTAAAAGACCCTAACCTATTGTTGTTGGTGTAAAGTCCTAAGCCTAATAGCTTAATTTTAGATTTAACCTCAGATGTTCCCCTACCGACACTCTATAATTTAATAGATCTGGTATTAAGCTTACAAACCTTTTGACTATAGGAAATTGCTCCTAAGAGTAGGGACATTGCAGGGAAACAATGTCTCCCCAACTTCATGTCAGTTCCAGGCAGGAGTAGATTGTCAACTTGCATTCAGTCAGGCTTAAAGTCTGCCAGGTGTCAGTGGGGAAACTGAGTCAGGAGAATTCTACCTCAGCCCAGGCTGAACAGCCTCTCTCCCACCCTTCCCATGGGATAACTTTTCGCAGTTCATGCCAGTATTTCCCAGGCTTACCGGCATCATGGACTGGAGGCTCAGACTTCTTTTCTTGCTATCCATACCTGGAGTTAGACTCAGTTAATAGTCCCATAGAATCTTAAAATAGCAAGTTCCAATAACCAGGTTTCAGACATGACTATAATTTCACATTGGCTAAGGAACATCTTTGGAGGCAAGTCTGAAGTGGCTTACATGCCTTTCTGTACATGTTCTAGTTCCTGATTAAATAACAATCATAAAATCAAATTTACCATTAAAACCTTAACTTTTCCATCAATGCCAAATTTTACCCGAAGTTACCTTCCTCTAGGAAACTTAGACTAAAATTCTTTCCCCCAAACTAAAGGTATCTCTGATTTAGTTTCAGCAATCAATTCAGTCAATTGTTTTCATATTAATTGCTTTTAGGTCACTTTGTAACATGTCCAATTTTTCTCCCCATCTCTCCCCTCCCCTACCCCATAATACCTTGCATTCTGATGACCCCTTCCCTCAGTGTACCCTCCCTTCTATCGTATCCCACCCTTCCCTTATCCCCATCTTCTCTCTTTTCTTGTAGGGCAAGATACATTTCTATAGCCCATTGCCTGTGTTTCTTATTTCCTGTTTATATGCAATAATAGTTCTCAATATTCATTTCTAATACTTTGAATTCCAACTTCTCTCCCCCCCTTCCTCCTTACCCATCCCCACTGAGAAGGTAAACAATTTAATACGGACTAAATATGTGTCATTTGGCAAAAGACTTCCATAATAATCATGTTGTGTAATACTAACTATATTGCCCTCTATCTTACCCAATCCCCCCTTATTGTTTTATTCCCTCATTTGATCTTGTCCCCTCCCAAGTGTTTATTTCTAGTTACTCCCTTCTCCCATTTGCCCTCCCTTCTATCATTCTCCTCACCCATTTGTCACCTCCTCCCCTACTTTCCTGTAGTATAAGATAGATTTTCATACCAAATTAAGTGACCTGGATTTAAACTCAGGTCTTTCTGATTCCAGACCCAGCCCTCTATCCACTATACAACCAGCTGCCTCTTTGAAGCATATGAAGTACATTTAATTCAACATGTTATTGGACACTTGTCTTTTGCAAGATGTTGTGCTATGCATGGGCTACAAAAATAAAATTTTCCTTGGCCTTAAAGAACTTGTGTTCCATAGAGATGCAACAAGACTTCTATGGTTCATAAGAAACCTAGGGAAGGCATTGGTATGAAGGGTGGATTTGATAAGTGAGAGAGTAGAGCTGAGAAGACTAATTAGGAACTATTATTACTACGGCGTGAGCAGGTGGTAATGAGAACCTTTATAGACAAGTAGCCCTTTGATAGGAAGGGACTGATGCAGAAGATGTGAAAGAGCTAGACTTGATAGGACTTGACCGATTGGATGTGAGAAATGAGAAAGATGAAAGGGTCAGTGAATCACAGACTCAGAATGAGAAGGTCTAATCCTATGTCTTAATAGTCAAGGAAACTGAGAGCCAGAGTTGTATGTTATAGCCATTCATATATAATACTTGCCAGATTCTATATGCTAAAAAGTGATATCTGTATGGGAGCAAAACCTGTCCATAACATGCTGAGCTTGGTAGTAACTCTATTACTGGTCTTGTTCTATGGACAGAATACACAGCTGCCCATATAAAATAATTTGGGGGCAAACAGGAAAGGTTGTTCATTCATTTCAGTTGTGTTCAACTCTGTGATCCTAGTTGGGGTTTTCTTGGCAAAGATACTGGAGTCATTTCAAATTTCTTTTTCTGGCTCATTTTACAGATGAGGAAAATGAGGCAAAGAGGATCAAGTGATTTGCTCAGGGTCACACAGCTAAGGATGTTAATGATCATCTGTGATCACACAAGAGATAAGGGCAGAGGCAGAATTTCATTCTAGGACTTCCTGAATCCAAGTCAAGCAATCTGATAAATATGCCTTGTTATGTACAAAGAGAACTTTTTTTCTTTTTGTTTGGTTTTTAATGAGAATTGGAGTAAAGTGTGGTGAAGCTGCTTGATATAATGAAATCAGAAGGAGGATAGGTTTTTATGGGAAAGAAAATACATAGTTTGGTCTGGGACATGTGGAGTTTCAAGGGCTAGCAGAATATCCGTTATATTTATGCTGTATACACTTACATACTTGTTGTCTACTCCAGTGGAATATAAATTCTTTGTAAGAAGATTGTTTTTTTCTTAGTAATTGTCTCCTCAGAACCTAGCATAGTGCCTGGAACATAACAGGTGATTATTTAAATGTTTGTTGATTATCTGATCCTGATGGATGGGAACATAGGTTAAGGCCAGAAAAATCTCACTTCTACCCCCACTCTACCTTTATTTTTTCCTGTTAAGGCACAGAGCTAGTTTCCCAAATGATATGAAGCTCCACAAATCTCCCAAATGCTTTGTTCTCGTTTCCACAAAGAAGGGATGAAAACCTAGCTTAAATTTCTGTAATAGAACAGGAGGAGGTTCCTTGTGGTAAAATTCTGTGGCACATATGAAATCAGACTAAATAAATCTACTGACAGGGAGTTCTGTAAAAAAGGAAGTGGAACACCTCTTATCTAGCTATATTCCCTGAAAATTGAAGTCAACTTATCCCTAATAATATAAATACACAAACGGTTGTTGTGAGACCCTTTATAAATAGCATTACAAGTTACCCCTAAAATTTAGAGGGACCGAAATGCTGTCTCTCTTTAAGTTAAAAAAAATCCAATTTAAAAATTTTATCTGCATGGCTGAGCAGCTTGGGAAAAAATGTTTACCAGCTTAAAAAAATGTTCAGCCCTCGCTTCTCTGCTTCTCAGGGTCTTAGCAATGATATATTAGGAGGCATTTAGCCTCAGTGCTTGAAGTGAGAATTATATATTTTAGGTTTTTCCAAAATTCCCTTTTGATTCCGTCACACTTACCTGGTCCTGTTATTTTGCATGGTTAATTTAAAAAAATGGTACAGGATCAAGGAATAGGGAGTAATTTATGGGGCTCAGTAAAAGTAAACATAGGCTGTGATCAGATGTGCTTTCTCCACGCTCATGCAATACTCTACAAACAGACTGGGTATTTACAACCAGTAGAATAAGGGAGGATGAGGATGACTTAGGCCATTACTCATAGAGTAATAATAAATATTTAATCCTCTACTTACTTTTTTCTGGATGTGTCTAAAAACACTATTCCTACTTTCTCAAATATCTAGTAGCCTTTTTAACAGGGAGGAACAGTAGGGTGGGTAATTGCAAATGGTGAACAATCAAGAGGCAGTGAGTCTGGCTGTGGGATTTTTTTTTTTAATGTATTCAATGGGATATGAATTGGTGATCTCTGACAATAATAGGACATTCTAAATAACTAGAGGTGTTTGTCTGTGTATGGTGCATGTGCCTCTTTCTTAGACTGTAGCATATTTGAGGGAAGCACTTTATAACGGTAAGAGTGCTGGACTTGGATTTATAGAAAGAGATTTGGGTTTAATTTCTTTCTTTGACACTTTACTAGTTCTGTGAACATGAATAAGTTATTTAATGTCTTTCAGTGTATTTCCTCAACTGTAAAATGAGGATCACAGCAACCACTTTTCAGGATTATTGGGAAATTCAGATGAAATAACATATGTCATGGTATAGAAAGAACATTGAACTGAAGGCCAAAGGACCTGAGTTTTAAACTTAGATCTGTTATTTAATATTTATGTGATGTTGGCCAAGTCATTTGAACCTCTCTGCTTCTTGGTTTCATCATCTGGAAAATTAAAAGCCCGGACCAAGTGACCTTTAAGTTCCATTCTCACTCTGCAAGTTTATGATTCTATACATAAGGTGTTTTGTAGGCATAAAAACAACTTCAAGACATCAATTTTTCCTGCCACCTACTCCCTTCCCCCCATTTTCTAAGATTCATTCACATAAGGAAAGATTATATGCAGTCAGAATAAGAAACAAGGGCACACTAGTCAGAAGTATGTATGAAATAATTCTTTGCAGTCACATTTGCTCAGCTATTGAAAGGTTCCAGTATGCAATTTTAATAATTATCATCTAAACTTTGTGTCTTTCTCCCATCTTTCTCCTCACCTCAAGCATCTAGCACACTGCCCTCTCTACATAGTAGGTTCTTAATATATATATATATATATATATATATATATATATATATATATATATATGTCTGTTGAATTAAAATGAAAAATCCAAACTTCTCCCTATGTATAATTAAATTTTCAACATTGGAATCCATATGTCACAAATAAAATAATGAAGCTGCTCAGTGGAAAAATGGAGTAAAATACCAATTAGAGGCAGCTTGAAAGCTGTGATTTTTCTGAGCTCACTTCTCTCAGCTAGATTGAGGACAGAAAACATTGACTATTACACAGATACAAAACACTTTCCTCCTCTTCTAAGATTCCTTGCTTCCTTTTTCACATGTTGTTCCTTAGTCTTTAGGGTAGGGAGAAATAATTGTTTTGGCATAAAAGGACATAACACTTAACCCTTCTAGTTCTTGTTGGGTTGGATGTTATCATTTGGGTTGAGGACAGAGTGACAAATTCAGCCTCCATAGGCAGAGGAAGTGTCCTGGACTCACATACATTTCTGAGATTTTGAGTTTTCACTGATCTCTTGAAGTAAGGAAATATCACTTGGTTTGAAGGACAGGGGCAGGACTTGAAGAGTCCTGTGAAAGAAGAGTTGGAATGAGGGAGTCTGGCCAAATAACACTGACAATGGACCAGTTGCCTCTTTCCTCAATTGCTCTGGCTTCTTGAAAGTTATAGCATCTTGGTTAATGGGTCAAACCATTGATGGGCTGGGCCAAATGGATTTCTTACCCTGGTTCCCACTGCACAGTTGCCACTACTACCAGTTCTAGTGGCTGGTAAGATCTTAATAATAGTGATGATATATTTCTTGAATTCTCTGTTTTCCAGAGAACTCTCTTCTCAAAACACTCACCTAAGATCAGGAAAGAATAAACACAAACACAACACACACATACCTAGAGGTAGCATGTGCTTATAGACAAAGGGCAACCAGGTGGGAGAGACAGGGCAGCTGTCCTTTCTCCACTCAGCAGTACACAACAGTTTTCCACGCTAGCAAGGAATTAAAAAACTGAGTCTGGGATTACCCTTTTAATATAGCTATAAAGTTTTCTATAGGGAACCAATTAAGACTTTTCATTGCCACACAGTATGAACTCCTTAATTGTCAAGGCCTACAAGAAGATCCCTGCACCTACACTACAGTAGGTCCTTTCATGATGCATGATCAGAAGCAGCTCCTTCCAAACTTCTGCACACCTGCCTAGAAAGCAAACTGAGTACTTCCAAGAGAAGAAGGCATTTCAATAATTAATTGGTCTGAGGATATAGATTGTCTTCATAAATATCATTACCACAGTGATCTCTGTATAAAGATATATGAGCCCCTCCATTCCAATTTCATGACATAACATTCAATGACACAAAATATTCAACAAAAATTTGAGTTCATTTCTTGGAATCATAGAGCTGGAAGGTACCTTAAACTAGTTCTCATCTTACAGATGAGAAATCTAAGACCTGGAAAGAAAAGTTATCTTGTCCAAGATCACAAAGTTAGATAATGATATATCAAATACTAGATGAACATTTCCTGCCCAATTCTTCTTTCCCTGAATTTGTCACTTGTTATTATTTATCACTCAGTAGAATTTAAATTCTCTGAAGGCAAGGACCGTGACAATGTATCTTTGTATTTTTTGTGCCTAGCATAATGCCTTGCACATAGTAGGTGCTTCATAGGATTTGTTGACTTCAACCGAAGGTGATCTGAACTGTAACACCAACAAAAATGGTGATTTTAAAACAAGAATTGATATAATCAGGACCTTGGAAGCAAGATGAAGTGTTAACAACTCTTCTACGGATAATTAGGAGTTGACTACTTATTAGAAAAGTGTCTGTGAAGAAACTGTGGGAGTTTTGCCTAATAAATGAAATTGCAACTAAATGAATCCCGAATTTATCTTGTTTATTCCCCAGGTTAGTTTACCTATTGTCCTTTCCTCTGTCACCTTGGGAGGCTGTGTGGTACATATTGCATACAAACATATTGCGTTTGGAGTTGGACCGTGAAGGGTTCAAATTCCGAATCTTGAGACGATGTGACCTGGGGCAAGTAACTGTCAACTTTAATAGAGGAATTTAGGCTAGATGGTTTCTCCCAGGTCTAAATCTATGATTCTATAAATCTTGCAGTAGTTGCTGCCAATATCCAGGAGCATCCTAAGGACTGTTGGATGGATCACTACGAGACATATACTGCTCATACCTTCCTTTTATGTGATCAAATGTCTATTCTTAACATGCAGACAGAAGCATAAGGCTTAAGGTCATTATGAACCTCTTTGCTTGTTACAGTCTGTCAGAGGCTTTGAGATGCTTTGCATCTATCTTTCATGAGTCTCTAATCTTGTCACTAAGCCTAGGACTTTTGAACCTTGAAGATTCTCTGGATGGCTGACATTCTATTAGTAACAGACACATCCATTCCCTTTACTCAGTTTTCAAAAGCCCTGTCTTCCAGAAACCTAGGAATGAGACAAAGAATCCTTTCCTGTCTCCCTCTTCTTCCCCCTCCCTCAACACACATATACATACATTTTTTTCCTCATCTGTTCCTTTCTAGAAAATTTTAGGGTATATCAGGCCCCTTTCATCTCTTCAGTCTAGGCTGATTGCATTAAAGAATTATGAACCAGTAGGTGGCAGGATGGCACCATTCTATCCTTTCTGTGCTGGCATCTCCTTCCCCCGTTAACCCAGAGCTGGATGGAATTTCCCCTATCTTTTTATTTTTTTCAATCCCCAGGGCTTTTCCACCTTCATACACATACAACTGATTCTGCCCACCCAGGATCAGTTTTCTGTCAGATTGTAACAGAAATCCCTCCTAAGGTTGGAAGTTTGGAAAGCCCAGTGCAGTGAAAGGTACTTTCAAATTATTACTCAACTCTGATAGGGAGTGAGAGATTGATGATGGAGGGATGATAAAGAGGAAGCATAATGAACCCTGATCTTCATTTGCAGTTCTCTGAAGGGCCCTGTGGGTGCAGTGGGTGGTGGTAGGAGGAGGCAAGAATAAATCTTGTGATTAGAATGTTGAAATTCCTATCACCTATGAATGTGGACAACACTTAAATCAAGGACTCAGTAAGCATTGATTAAGTGCCTACTACTGTGTTAGGCATGGGGGATTCAAATAAAAAGAATGAAACAATTTAGCACCAGACTAAGAGTTAGGAGCCTGGGTTCTAATTCTGGTTCTGTCACTAGCTCTTAGTTCTATAGCCTTGGGCAAGTCATGCACCTATCTTCCCTGTGAAAGGAAAAGACTGGACCATGTGATCTCTGAGGTCTCTTCCATCTCTAATGTAGTAAAGAAATAACAAAAAACTGGAGAGAGGTGTCTCTAGCCAGCATTGTGCGGTGGGGAAGAGTGGGGCATTTATCTGATAATTTTTATCAGATAATTTATCATTTAAATTATTTTTTCTTCCCATTTCCTACCAAAGCATTATGGAGAGCATTCTATACCACTGCCTTTGCACTTTGGTAATTTGGTAATGAGATGCCCTTGGACTTTTTTTTATCATTCATTTGTAAGAAAATATAAATGAAATCAGAAAGAACTTTAAAAGTAATCTATTCTAATTTTCTCATTTTACAAATAAGAAAATGACTTTGGTATACAGAGTATAGATGAGTACAATTTTGAATACAGCTCTTCAGACTACAAACTCTACGCTTCCCAGAAAACAGAGTTTGACAGGTCAGTATGGAGGATTTGCTGGCAACTAGTCATCAGAGAGAATACTGGGGCCTGGGTGCTACAGAAAGAGGGGGAAAAGGTACAAGATGGAGAGACAGAATGGAATACTAAAGATAAACTTGGCCTGTCCATGGCATATAACCAGTGTTTAGCAATTGCTGAATACAAATGAATTTTCCCCAGTCCCAGGTGTTTTGGGCACAGCCTTGAGGCTAAAGACGGGATACAGTAGGATAGTAGGACAGTGTGTGTGTGTGTGTGTGTGTGTGTGTGTGTGTGTGTGTGTGTGTGTGTGTGTGTGTGTGTGTATCTTAGGCTTTTACTCCAAGACCTAATAAAACTTCTTGGAAACCAGAATGTAGGCGCAACTCCCAAAGAGGAAACACATCAAGAGGGCACATATTCCTTATATCTAGAGGTCTTCAAGAGGAGGCTTAATGACTTACTTGTCTAGGATATAGTAGAGGGAGATTCTTGGTTATGTCTAGGTTAGACTAGATGACCTTTCTGGCATTGGGATCTTGAGATTCTTTTTACTCTGAATTTTGTTAATTCTGTATTTTATTTTTGATTTTGAGATTCTGTTTATTCTGTATAAATCTGTGAGATTTATGATGTTCTCATCAATCAAATAAAATAGGATTTATTTAGCAACTACTATGTGCTGGGCACTAAGGTAAGTTTTAGGGATATATTTTTTAAAAAAATGAAACAATTCTTGCCCCTAAGGAGCTTGTAGTTTAATGTGTTGCTCATTGAATGTTATCATCAATGCCCAACTGAAGCAACTTAGGGTGGCCTGTTAAGTGTGGGGGCCCTCCTTTGTGGTGTAGGATTTGGAATCAGATGGTCTTTGTTGGAAAGTCAGCTCTGCCATTAGGAGCCATGTGACCTTTGGGAACACCTGCAGACACCTTACTTTGCATCTCAGTTTTCTCTGTTCAGAGTTAAGGGCTTCAATTTCCTCATCTATAGCAGAAAGGGTTTGACCCAGATGATTTCTGTGATGTTTTATAGCCCTCATTGCTTAGATTCTTTTCTCTCCTCATCATAATCCAAGGCTATACTAATATCCAATAATATCCATAATCCAAGCAAAAAACCAAAAGCCACTCCCTGGCCCCCAAATTCCTAAACCCAGCAATAACAGTAACAGCCAAATGCTTGGTTTCTTTCACCTGTCTGTCTTTGGTTTCTTTCACTTTGTGAGCTGTATTTCTTCCCCTTTTTCCTTTAACATTCCAACCAAATATCTTGAGATTATATAAGCCAATTATTTTTGCATCGAATGGCTTTGTTCCTATCCTGTTAGCTACAGTTGCTAGGCTGGCTCTGGCTGCATGTAAGAACTCTGTTAAAACCTTCGTAAACATTATTAAGCACAAAAAAATGATGATAGCTAAATCAGATCTAAGCTGTAGGCTAATGGAATGATACATTGTTCACGGCAAGAACAAGGAAAAGGAACAGGAGGAATTCAGCATTTATGAGCAAGCTGAGTTGTGGGGAGAAAACACCCACATTTGAACAGGTAACAAATGGTTATGTGTGTCTTAGAGGCAATCTACTTAAGCAATTTGGGATTCTGCAGCTCAAGTGGTGTTGATGGCTCATTTATGACCCCATGCAAGAAAGCTGAAATAGATTAGGTTTAAAGCTGAAATAGATTAGATTCTATCTCCTGATAGCAACGGCACAGATGTTTGGGCAGGAGTCTAGGAGTCTGAACACTGATTTGAGTCCTAGTTCTATCTGCTATAAGCTAGGTGACCTTGAGCGAGTCACTGAAACTGAGCTGCAGTTTTCTTATATTTAGATTGAGATAATTATATTTGTATGACCTACCTAACAAAGTTTTTATGAGGAAAGCTATGACAAAGTCAAGCAAAATAAGGATGGAAGAAGGCCCCTGGAAGTAGCATTTAATAAGGCATTTGGAAATAGCAATGGACATGTGAGTAGAGTGGGGGGATCTAATGTCAAATGGGACTACAAAGAGAGTGGAAGGTGAGGAAGTGGAAATAATGAGGGCTGATGATCCTTTCTAGAAGTCTAGCTATGAAATAGAGAAGATATGTTGGAAGACAGCTTGAGGATATGAAAGAGACAAGTGAAGTAGGCAGCTTTCAGAAATGCCCTGCTTAAATGCCTTTTCCTTCTGTGAGTCAGATAGCATTGAACAGTTCATAAGGAAATGCATTTTCATTTATACTTCTAGAAAAGTGGCTGAAAAAATGGAAAAAAAAAGAGAAAAGGAGAAAAACTGCACGAGAATGTTGCAGGCATAACAAAAACATAAAATAGAAAAAATAAAAAAGTTAAAAAAGACTTCTAATGCAACAAAGATTAAGCAATCAAAAAGATAACAAATTTTTGACATTTTAAAAAAATTTTAAGCTGAAGTACAAAAATGACAAAATAAAAAAAATTGCTATATACACAGTAGACTTTAATATAAAACAACAAATTTTCATTTCAAGAAAACCTATATAATAAATTCCACACATTATTCTCAAAACTGCCCAGGTTTTCTTTGCTTTCTTATTGGTTTTCTTTTGAATTCTGCTGTGCATTTTTACTTTATTTTTTTCCCTCTTTCCCCTACCCTAGAAAGCTATAATTAAGCATGCATATATATATAGTATGTATATATACATACATATACATAGATATCTATAAATATACACATATACATATACATACATACATTCATATATATATTTGTAAGACCATACTGTGCTCATTTCCTCCTATCATGTGTTTCTCTGAAGGCGGATAGCATCTTCCTTCATAAGTCCAAATTTTTCCATATTTTTCTAAATAAACCAGTATAACAGTAAACACCCCAAAATACATGGGGTGGCTGCTATCACAGGTTCTTAGATCTACATTTATAAGAGGAAAGGAGTTAACAATCTCCTTTAATCAAGCATGTATATCATTCATCTAGTTCAGGGGAAAAAGTCAGCACCCTAAACTTCAGAGAAAATACAGAGAAATTAAAGATCAACCTACATGACTTCCAAATGTCTGACCACAATCAATACATATATCACAAATCAACAGACAGGTCCAACTATCTGACCATAGTTACTGGAGAGGGAAACACCAACATATGGGTTTTCAAAGGCAGAGGGCTCCTTAGTGGCTTCCCAGAGTTTTGTCTGGCCAAACAAAACACTTCCAGTCAGTCAGCCCCAAAGTAAAACCTCACCCTCAGAGTATTTATACATTTTTTAGAGCCAGAGGGCCTCACAATGCCTTGAGAACCAGTGCCTCATTAATAAAAGGTATGGACTTTCCCACAAATCTTCCCATTAGTGGATGGGGAAGATCTTTAATCACATTATTCAATGAGAGTCACTTTTTACTAAAACAAAAACAGCAAAAGATTTTTCTTGCCCTTACAACCAGTTCATCATTTCCTACATCACAGCAATTTTCTAACCTGATCATATCCTATCCAAGAGATTGTCTATGAAAGACTCCCCCTGTACCCCAGAATTTTCTATATTCTTCTCATCTTGGCTATAAAGGTTTTATTTATACAAGAAAATTTTAATTGAAAATAATAGAAATTGGAGTCAAGATGGCAGAGTAGAAAGATGTACACACTCTAGCTCTTCCCCCACAGCCTATAAATACCTGTAAAGAAAGACTCTCAACAAATTCTGGAGCAGCAGAAGCCACAGAACAATAGAGTGGAGGAGATTTCCAGCCCAGGGTGACCTGGAAGGTCAATGGGAAAGGTCTGTTGCACTGGACACAGAGTGGAGTCCAGCTCAACCTTGGCCATGCACCTGGAGGAGCAGGGTCAGAGCAGGTGTCAGGGACAGAATCCCCAGCAGCAATGGCAGTGCATAGATCCCTTAACCAATAGGAGCCAAAGGTCAGTGAGAGGGCTTTTTCAACCAGAGTAAGAAGGGAGCAGTATTCTCCCCTATCCCTGGCCCCAGGTGGTGGTGGTAATGGTGGCAGTGGCAGCAGCAGCAACAGTAGGTAGCTGGCTGTGGTGCTTACAGCAGCAGCCAGGGTCCATTATTGGAGTAGCTCAGCTTAATGCCTTTGGGGGAATTGAGCAGCTGATCTGAACCTCAGACCTGAGTGCTAGCCCTGCCCCTGCCTAAAGCCCCTGGAAGAATAGAGCAACTGATCTGAAACTCATCCCTGAGTGGTGGCCCACTCCATCAAAGTGTCTGGAGGAATTGAGCAGCTGATCTGAATCTTAATCCTAAGCATAGTCCTGGGGCATGGAGGAGCTAGAGACCCCTGAAGAGTAAACTCCTCTCCCTTGACTGTACCACCTTGGAGGAACTGAGAACTTACAGGTCCCCTGAGTATATCCTACTCTTGACAAAGGACTCAAAAGTCAAGTAACTGGTTGGGAAAATGCCTGAAAAAGGGGAAAAAAATAAGACTATAGAAGGTTATTTTCTTGGTGAACAGGGATTCTCTCCCATCCTTACAGATGAGGAAGAACAATGTTTACCATCAGGGGAAGACATAAAAGTCAAGGCTTCTCCATCCAAAACCTCCAAAATAAATATGCAATGGTCCCAGGCCATGGAAGAGCTCAAAAAGGATTTTGAAAATCAAGTAAGAGAGGTAGAGGAAAAATTGGGAATGAGAGCAATGCAAGAAAATCATGAAAAGTGAGTCAACAGCTTTTTAAAGGAGACCCCCCCCAAAAATACTGAAGAAAATAAAACCTTTAAAAATAGGTTAACTCAATTGACAAAAGTGGTCCAAAAAGTTAACAAGAAGAATGCTTTAAAAAGAATTAGTCAAATGGAAAAGGAAGTTCAAAAGCTCACTGAAGAAAATAGTTCTTTAAAAATTAGAATAGAGCAGATGGAAGCTAAACTTTATGAGAAACCAATAAATTACAAAACAAGACCAAAAGATTGAAAAAAATGGAAGATAATGTGAAATATCTCATTGGAAAAACAACTGACCTGGAAAATAGATCCAGGAGAGACAATTTAAAAATTATGGGACTACCTGAAACTCATGATCAAAAAAAGATCCTAGACATCATCTTTTATGAAATTATCAAGAAAAACTGCTCTAATATTGTAGAACAAGAGGGCAAAATGAACATTGAAAGAATCCACCAATCACCTCCTAAAAGAGATTCAAAAAGAGAAACTACTAGGAATATTGTAACCAAATTCCAGAGTTACCAGGTCAAGGAGGGAATATTGCAAGCAGCCAGAAAGAAACAATCTGAGTATTGTAGAAATGCAATTAGGATAACACAAGACCTAGCAGCTTCTACATTAAGGCATCGAAGGGCTTGGAATATGATATTCCAGAAGTCAAAGGAACTAGGATTAAAACCAAGAATCACCTACCCAGCAAAACTGAGTACAGTAATCCAGGGGGAATATAGTCATTCAATGAAATAGAGAGCTTTCAAGCATTCTTATGAAAAGATTAGAACTGAAAAGAAAATTTGACTTTTAAACACAAGAATCAAGAGAAGCATGAGAAGGTAAACAGGAAAGAAAAATCACAAGGGACTTACTAAAGTTGAATTCTTTACATTCCTACATGGAAAGATAATATTTGTAACTCTTAAAACTTTTCCCAGTATCTGGGTAGTTGGAGGGATTATACACACACATACACCCCCCCCCCCCATATACATGTATATGTATATATGTATATGTATATATAGATATGTATATATAGATATATATATGTATATGTACATATACATATATATGAGGAGAGAGAGACAGAGAGACAGAGAGCACAAGGTGAGTTGAATAGGAAGGGATCATATCTAAAAAAATATAATTAAGGGGTGAGAGAGGAATATACTGGGAGGAGAAAGGGAGAAATGGAATGAGGCAAATTATCTCTCATAGAAGAGGCAAGAAACAACTTTTCCAATGGAGGGGAAATGGGGGGAGGTGAGAGGGAAAAAGCAAAGCTTACTCTCATCACATTTGACTCAAGGAAGGAATAACATGCACATTCAATTTGGTATGAAAATCTTTCTTATACTACAGGAAAGTAGGGGAGAAAGGGATAAACGGGATGGGAGGGAATGATGGAAGGGAGGGCAAATGGGAGGAGGGAAAAAGTAGAAGTAAATGCTCTTGGGGAGGGACAAAGCTAAAAGAGATAATAGAAGAAATGCGGGGCAGGATAGAATGGAGGGAAATATAGTTAGTCTTACACAACATGACTGTTATGAAAGTCATTTGCAAAACTATATATATATATATCCTAAATGAATTGCTTGCCTTCTCTGTGGGGATGGGTGGGGAGGGAGGACGGAAGAGTAGTTGGAACTCAAAGTTTTAGGAACAAACGTTGAGAATTATTTTTGCATATAATTGGGAAATAAGAAATACAGGTAATGGGGTATAGAAATTTATCTGGCCCTACAGGACAAGAGAGAAGATGGGAATAAGGAAAAGGAGGGTTGTTAGAAGGGAGGGCACATTGGTGGAAGGGGCAATCAGAATGCATGGTGTTTTGCGATGGGAGGAGGGGAGAAATGGGGAGAAAATTTGGAAGTCAAAATTTTATGGAAATGAATTTTGAAAACTTAAATGAAAAAAAAGTTTTTTTAAAAAAAGAAAATAATAGAAGTTACCCTTTTAATACTTCAATGCTCTCACCTTATAATATAGTTTAAGGTCTGATATTCTTGAATCTGCTTCTTTTCCATCTTTTTCCCTGTTTCTTTGAAGTTCCTGACCATTTGTTCTTCCAAATGAACTTTATTATTACTTTTTCTAACTCAGTGAATTTTTTTAGTAATTTAATTGGGATGACTGAATAAATAGATGTTAATTAGAATTTTGTCATTTTAAAAATTATGTTGGCTTTACCTACCCAAGAACAATGAATATTACTTCAGTTATTCAGATCTGAGTTTATTTGTAAAGAAAAATATTTTATGTTTTTGTCCATATGATTCCTGTGTCTGTTTTGGCAGGAATACACGCAGGTATTTTATACTGTTAAAGTATTTTAAATGGTCTAAAACAATATTGAATAATATTGCTGACACATAGTGTAGTTTCTCTAATTTTTATTAAATCTATTTTAACTTTTTTCTGAGATCATGATTGCTATCCCTGCCTATTTTACATAATAAATTCTATTTCTGCTCTTTATTTTATCTTTGTGTGCATCTCTTCTTTCTGTTTCCTGAAAGCAACATATTGTTGAATGCAAATTTTTAATCTACTATACACAGTAATAACAAACTCTGAAGAATGCGAATTAAAATACCATAAAAACCTTAGAACTGCTGAAAACCTTATTAAAAAGATTAATGGAAGATATAAGGAAGAAAATTTGTATTCCTAAGGAAGACTTTTTAAAAAATAAGAGAGAATTAATGATTCAGAACAGAAAGTGCAAAGTTAAGTGGAGTTGTGGACATTCTGAAAAAGAGGACAGAAATAAGGTACAACCTTATAGAAATACAGCAAGAAATGTTAGTGCAAAGTAGAAAGATAATAAAATTGTCATAACAAATGAGATTATTATAACATGAATGCCACTTACTCTGAAAATAGGGCTAAGAATTATTAGAAAGTGAATCAATACTTGTTTCTAATTTAGGATCATTTTTTTAATTACAGTGTATAACTTATATCTTAAGTTTGCTCAGCATAAGCTACTAAAAGGAAGTTTTTTCTCCTGCTTACTGTAATCTAAATGATCTGATTAACTAAATTCTGGAGAAAGAATATATTCTAAGGACCTAGGCTTGCTAAAAAATATTCTTACTTTTACTATTACAACTGGATTTTCTGACCTTTCAGAACTCATAGATTCACTATTTAATCAATTGCTCACAGTACTCTGGTTCTGCACTGGGGCAAGTACATGAACCTTTGTGAATGTGTATTCTCATTTTGTAAAAAGATCTTAAAGTCAGTTAATCTGTCTTAGGAAAGGTGGAACTTGTAGACACTTGTAGAAAAGGATGCTCAACACCAAAGAATACAGTTACCTAGAGATTTCTATAGAGATTGTAAAAATTTGACGCATATTCCAGTGGAAAGTGACATTAAAAGCATTATAATTTAAGGTACATGTATTTGTAATGCTGAACACTGAAGAGATTTGACAGTTTCACTCACCATGTAAAAAGATGGGACTTTAAACCATTAAAAAAATCTATAGTGTGAACTCATTTAAATATTTAACACTACAAAAGACTCTTCTTTTCATTCAATTTAACTTCTCTATGCTGTAACTGAAGCTCACTACTCTGTAGGGATGAAACCTGATAGGTGGTTATCCATTATCTTGCTGTATGAACACTTCTCCTCACACTGGGAATATGATATTTTCCTGTTCCATCAACAGATAATGGTGATATAGTGGCTACAGAGCTGGTTTTGCAATCAGGAAGGCCTACCAGTATAGGAACAACATTTGCTACTGCCAACCTGAAAATTTGGTTAAAAGAAGCAAACAGGCTAATTTCATATTGTTTATTCCCTTAAAGCTAGCAGTTACATGATCATGGAGCCAGAAGGAAACCTCTGACTGACTAATATAAGAATTACCAAGCTTAAATCTGTTTTAGGACTATCCAAAGATATCTGTGTCCCTCAGATTTATGGTCTCTATATGTGTTTAACTATACTGTGAGAAAAGGATTTTCTTAATTGAATAGGTTGTAAATACAATAAGAAAGTTGACAAAGTGTCAATTGAAATTTGGACCCAGCATATCTGTGTTTTCTTTACCACTAACATGCCATAATATAGTATATGTCCACCAAATATTAAGATATGGAAAAAGATGTCATTATTCTAGGTAGTATCTTGGGTTAAGGGTCTCATAAAGTATTCTGTCAGCCCAATCTGGCCTTGTCGACATAAGAAGAGGTATTCTCTGAGTTTATTTCATAGAACAAAGAGACTATTAGGTCCAGGCTGCTCTTCTGATTGATTAATTCAAGTTCTGGCCCTTATTAAAGTCCAAAAATGATGTTAATTATCACTACCAATATGATTGGGGCCCATGGCAGTGAGACTGGAAGGTCCCTGCTTCATAGGCTAGATTTTCCTTAAAAAAACAATGTAACCGTATATACTTAACTGGTAAAGAAGGCTAAGGCTTAAACCTTTGACATGATATCCAGAGGTGTCAAATTCAAGTAGAAATGGGGGACTCTAAATCACACGTAAGGATCCCTGCAGGCCATGTTTTGACTTAGAAACTATATAAGTTTATATATTTCTTTTTAAAAAAATTAATACATCAATACATTAAAATCATAAAGGAACTGCATTTTTATTAGTTTAGACCCCACTCAAGAGTGTTGTAGGCTATGGTTACGTGTCTGTTACCTTTTACCTAAAGCATAAAAACCCAGACCCTGAGTAGTTTTTAATTTTTAGGCTCCATGGATATTCCATTGCCATGTGAATTATCAGACCTTTCCAACAGACCTGACAAATGTGTAGGTAAGGGGAACTGAGTCCAACTGAATCAACACAGTGTCTTTGCTGAATGTCCTTTTCATGCTACTGTTGGGTTAACTTAGTTTATTAAATGTTAATTGGTTTATTAGTCTTATTTTGTTCCAACAACAACAAACAACACCAAAAAACCACCAAAAAAACCCCTGAACCCTCAGATTTACTTGAGTCAGGTCAGGCTCAGAACTCCTGGATTCAAATCCTGTTTCAGGCACATATGGGTTGGATGATGCCAAGCAAATTGTTTAATTGCTCAAGTCCCCAGATAACTATCTAAGGATATAAACCACAAAATCAGCTCAGAGCTGAATTGGTAGTTGGAGTTCCTTACCCTAAAATCCCTATATTAAAGAAATCACAGATCTGGTTTTAAGAAAAAAAATGACTCTTAATTCTCTGGCCTTGCCAAGTTTGATAAAATTCATTCTGTATAAAACTTGTCGGTTGTTACGCATTATTGCTTTCTCTCTCTTTTCTATTAGTATTATGAAAACATTTACTTTTTAGTGCTTGAAAACATAAAATATGGATACCACATGCTATGAAAGATATCATATATTATTTATGTTGATGTCTTTTCCTGAGAAAAGCAAAATGTAAAAAAAAAATCCATGCAATTATTGTGACTTGTAGCCTTTCCTATGAAAGAATGCTCAACATTGAATAAGAATTCAGAGCTGCTTAAAGACTTCTCAGGAAATGTGCTATATATTTTCAAAGAAATTGACTTGAGATGTTCAGGAAGGCTTAGAAGCACTTCTGGTATGAGGGCTTGCTGCTCACCTTCACCTAATTCTCTCCTGTGGCTCTAAGAAGCAATAGTATGTGAAGTGGCAACACCCTGGTGAACTATCTTGGCAGATGGGTCAAACCAAGTTGAAGGTAACTGATAGGCCTTAAACCTGTTGGTGAGTTAGGGGAATATCTACCCTAAGCATATGAAGATTTTCCCTGGCAGAATGGCCAGATGAGAACAATTTGTTCTAACAGTCATGAAGGTGACTGAAATTGGCATAATAGAGCGCTTAGAGCTTAGTCAGGTATCAAAGATGGCAAGGTTATCCACTGTATCTTGGATCATTGCCAGTTGTTTTGACTTTAACCCTGCCACAGGACTTCAAAGGCTCAGGAAGAAAGAGTGAGGTTGATGATTTTGCACAACTCTATCTCACTTAAATCCAATTCATGAACAAGTCACAACATTATCTATGATGTCATCTGTCCTCTTCAGAAATGAAGGAAAAACACCAACCACAACTTAAGGCAAGTTTACTGGTACCTCAAAGTTCAGAGGATTTTGGCAATTTTTTAATTGTGTTTGTAATTCTTTTGAAAATTTTAAATATAATATTTCTGTGTATAGAGGGGAATCCTCTAATTTATAAAAATACTAATAGCTAACAAATATGAAATACTTATTATGTGCCAGGCATGGTACTAAACCTTTTGTAGTTATTATCTCATTTGATTTTCACAATAACTTTGAGTGGTAGGTTCTATTACTATCCTTATTTTATAGATGAAGAAATAAAAGCAGGCAGAGGTTAAATGACTTGCCCAGGGTCAAAAGGATAGTGCCTGAGATCAGATTTGAACTCAAACCTTCCTGACTCCAGGCCTACTGCTCTCTCTACTGTGCTCCTAACTGAGGAGATAAACACATAAACAGAAATATCCTATGGTTTGAGCTTCCCCATGTTTTCCTCCTACACTATCCAGAATCACGGATTCTTAGAGTTGGCAGGAATATTGTTGCTCATATAGTCTAACATTTACCTGAACCTTCTGTAAAAAGACAACTTGCATCTATATGTAGCACCTACATTCTGAGATAGTTTCACAGTTTGGTACTCTTACTCTCATGCTGGTACAACAAGGTACAACTTTACATTCTAGAGGTATGGCCTGTCAATCTCTGGTCCTACTTTTCTAGTTTATGAGCCCCCACCAGTGTGCTTGCCATTATCATTCAGCTACAAGATGCAATTTTTCTTGGCAAAGGCATTTGCTAAGATGACATAGCAAAAACATTTACTAAAAACATTTTTCCCTACAAATTTAGGACATAATCTCCTACAAAATACACACAGCATTCATGAGAAGAGTGAGTACTCACTACACATTCCATATCCTTGAGAGTATAATGTAAACAATATTCAATTCACCACATGTTTAATAGTCACTAACTATTCACAAAGCACTGAGGTAGGCAATAGAAGCTCTAAAAAAGAAAATCAACATTATCATTACCCTCCAGGAGTTAACACTCTGCTGAGAGTGGAAGGATGTGATACATGCATAGTTGTCCCATTAATTTCTTAAACTAATTTTCGAAACATGAATTTTATTATTTTTTAACATATTAAAATTTGTTGAGTTCTAAATTGTCTTCTTCCTGCCCCTCCCTCACCCATTGATAGGGTAAGAAATGTAATATCAATTATTATATGATACACATTTATTCTACCAAGGGAAAAATTATAGTCAACCAACCAAGAAAAATTAAAATATAATTGTTTTATCTGATTTAACTTTAAAATGGTAGTAATGGAAAATTTTCCTCCAAGTTTTTAAAAGCATTGATCACTATCATAACACAGCCTAAAAGAGTTTAGACTGAAAGTACAAACATCAGGCAGCTTATTGCACATGATCTGGTTGCCTATTAAGACTTAGTAAGTCTTTATGATTGTAATGGGTGTTTTCTGGCAGCAAAACCAAGCAAAGTTATGTAAATAAGATGTGATATATCCATGAAACTGTGTTCTCAGACTAGAAAATGATTCTAATTATTGATAGCTTGAAATCAATCACTTCAGGGATGGGATCTTCTGTCAGGTTCTAATAAAAGCTTTCTGGAGCAAAATGTTTTACCTTGAGACAATCACACAATAAATGCAAGATAAGGTTATTTGTCTTTTTCTACCTGATTTGAAATGACTGCTTCTCTCCATAAGAATGACATTTGACACAGTTAAATCTATCTCTAGGATGCATGAAAGGCATAAATCCATTGTATACTACAGAGGTATCACCAGCTAGTGCAATGAGCCTAGAGTCAGGAAGATGTGCTAAAATCTGTCCTTATATACTTCCAAGCTGAGTGACCCTGGACAAGCCACTTAATAACTTTTGCTTCAGTTTCCTCATCCATAAAATGAACTGGAGAAGGAAATGGCAAACCACTGCAGTACCTTTGCCAAAAAACCCTAAATGAGGTCAGGAAGAGTTGAATATGACTGAACAATAACTGTCATTACACATCTAGCGAGGAGATGAGAGTTACAGGCAGTAAGAAGACATCCTACAAAGAAATACACAGAGAAAATGTATTTTCATTCACCACTCTCCTCAAAATTAGTGAGCTGGAAAAGGTCATGGACACATTGGGGAAACTTCTCAGGAACTGACATGGGAAGTACATTTTCCCCAAGTTCTGGAGGCTTACTTGAAACTTATGCTCACTCTTTGAACAGAATGGGTCCTCTAAAGAAAATAAATTTGACCAGCATAATAAAATCTACCCATTAGTGGTGGTGTAAAGGTGAAGATTAATTGAAATAATAAATCGCTCCACCTCATTTGAAATAACTAGCAAAAAGCCATAGCACAGATACCTTCGGCAGGTCAGAACACCTTTATTCAGTCAATCAATAAATCACAGACATTGAACTAAGTGTGAATGACCCAGTTAATCAAGTTGAGAAGAAGCAGAATGCTTACAGACATTGGATAAATTGAAATGATGTTACATGGGTAGTCTATTGCAATTAGTTAAAGGGATTCAGTCGTACCCTATGGGTTTTGTCTAAAAGAGCAAGTCTGGCCAGAACACAAGATTTCACTGCCTGGCTAAATCAGTGGTGGAAGCATTTCCCAGCAAAATGCCTAAGAGGGAATCACTTGGGAGGGAAGGAGGAAGAAGAAAAGAGCTTCATGGGTATCCTAGAGGTATCTTTGGACGCTCCTGATAGTAGTGTCTACATCAGAGGCTGGACACGCTGAGTAATTAGACACACTGAATAAAGCTAGCTTCAGTTGTCTCCAAGGTACCCCAGAGAAAGCAATAGTATATCTAAGGGGAAATTTGAGAAAGCCCCATGAAAGAAAAACTTTTCCAACAAAAGAACTTCTAGGTTCTCTTGCCATAACATATTCTCTAACTTAGAGCTAATTTTTTCATGGGTTCTATGTACTTGGAAGAAAGTGTGGCCCCATTTTGGGGGAATGTTTTGTAGCAACTTTTCTAATGATGTGACCTTGTTAGCTTAATTAGCTTTCCTTAAAGTTAATTAAGTCTGACTGATGAATAGATATAATGGAAAAATAATTAAGGAAACAAAATGATAGGGGCTCATGAGCTATTCTAAAAACTTAACTCCTCAGAGCTCTTGTGAAAATGATGAGGGAAAGGATAGCCAAAGGTGTGCTGGAAAACTAACCTTTTAAGGCAAATGAGCAAGAGGAAACTAGCTCCAGGACAGGGGCTACACTGTAACAACCTTAAGCCAGGGGTTCTTAACTTGGGATCAACCCCAGAGAGGGTACATGGATAGGTTTCAGAAAGTCCATGAACTTAGATAGGAAAATTACATCTTCATTTTCACTAACCTCTAACTGAAATTTAGCTTTTCCTTCAAATATCTAAGATAATTATCCTGAGGAGAGGTGCACTGGCTTCCCCCAAGGATGTGCTGGTAAATGTTTAACAATCATCTCACCAAAAAAAAAAAAAATGAACGCACTACACACTTTTAAGTTTAATCTGAATTATTAATATTTTATCGCTTTATTGCATCTAGAAAATTGACAAAACAATAAACCAAATAGTGTTTGCTGATTTCTGAGGTGTAAATGCTCACCATGAAAATTTAACAAAAAGGACTCAGAATCTGGTTTGAGCTGGCTCCAGCACAATTCTACTTTCAGTATATTGCCAAAAAAGTTGATGACGTATGGGAGAAGGTTAAAAAATCATCCCCTAACCATATTTTCTTTTCTTTTTTCTAGTATTTTATTTCTTCCCAACTATGTCAAGGTAATTTTTTAGCATTTTTATAAGATTTTGAGTTCCAATTTTTTCTCCCCCTCCCCTCCCCTCTTCTGAAAATGGTAGGCAGTTTGATATAGGTTATACATATGCTGTCATGTAAAACATTTCCATCTTAGTCACCGTTGTGAAAGAAGAAATGGATCTAAAAGGAAAAAAACCCATAAAAATGAATAAAGTTAGTGAAGAAAAATATGCTTCAATCTGCATTCAGCCTCCACCAACTCTTTATCTGGATGTGGACGCACTTTCCATTGCGAGTCCTTTGTACTTGCCTTGTTTTGCTGAGAAAAGCTGAGTCATTCATAGTTTATCATCACACAATGTTCCTGATACTGTGTTACATCACACAATGTTCCTGATACTACTCCTTTCTCTTTGCATCAGTTCTCTTTCCAGGTTTTTCTGAAATCTGACTGTTCATCAATTCTTATTGCACAATAGTATTCCATTACATTCATATACCATAGCTCCTTTAGCTATTCCCCAGTTGATGGGTATCCCCTCAATTTCCAATATTTTGCCACCACAAAAATGCCATTATCAATATTTATGCACATGTAGGGCCTTTCCCCTTTTTTTATGATCTCTTTGGGATACAGACATAGTATTGGAATTGCTGGATCACAGGGTGTGCACAATTTGGTTGCCCTTTGGGCATAGTTCCAAACTGTTCTCCAGAATGGTTGGATCAGTTCACAGCTCCACCAACAATACATTATTGTCCTGATTTTCCCACATCCCCTCCAGCATTTATCATTTTCCTTTTCTGCCATATTAGCCTATCTGAGAAGTGAGTGATAGCTCAGAGTTGTTTTAATTCATATTTCTTTAATCAAAAGTGATTTAGAAGACTTCTTCATATGTCTACAGATAGCTTTGATTTCTTTATCTGAAAACTACCTGTTCTTCAGGTAGTTTTCAGAGGAAGAAATTAAGGTTATCTATAGTCATATGAAAAATGCTCTAAATCACTATTGATTAGAGGATGCAAATCAAAAGAATTCTGAGGTACCACATTACATCTATCAGATTGGCTAACATGACAAAATAGGAAAATGATAAATGTTGGAGAGGATGTAGGAGATTTGGAACACTAATGCATTGGTGGTGGAGCTGTGAGTTGATTCAACCATTCTGGAGAGCAGTTTAGAACTATGCCCACAAGGCTATAAAAATGTACATACTCGTTGACCCAGCTATGTTGCTTCTAGAGCTGTGTTCCAAGGAGATCATAAAAAATGAGAAAAGGACCCACATACACAAAAATATTTTTAGCAGCTCTTGTTGTGGTGACCAAGAACTGGAAATCAAGGGGATGCCCATCAATTGGGGAATGGCTAAACAAGTTGTGAATGTAATGGAATGCAATTGTGCTATAAGAAATGACGAATAGGTGGATTTCAGAAAAACATGGAAAGACTTATGTGAACTGGTGTTGAGTGAAGTGAGCAGAACCAGGAGAATATTATATACAGTAACACCTGCAGTGTGTGGGGACTGATTTAGATAGATTTAGCCCTTCTCAGCAATGAAAGGACCTAAAATATCTCCAAAGGACTCAGGATGCAAAATGCTGTCCACATCCAGAGAAAGAACTACGGAGTCAGAACGCAGAATGAAGCAGACTATCTTCTCTTTTATTATGTTTTGTTTTATTTTTCTCATGGTTTCTCCCATTCACTATAATTCTTCTTATGCAACACGACTAATATGAAAATGTGTTTAATATGAGTGTATATGTAGAGCCTATATAAGATTGCATGCCATCTTGGGATGAAAGTGGGGAGGGAAGGGGAGAAAATTTAAAACTCATGAAAGTGAATGTTGAAAACAGAAAACAAATAAATTAATACATTTTTGGCAAAAAACACCATGTGTTCCTATTCTTTGACAATTTTTCAGTTGGAGAAATGGATTGTGTTATTAATTTGAATATATTTGAAATCAATATATTTGAAAAGTGAGGCATTTATCAGAGACACTTGCTGTAAAGATTGTTTGCCAGTTTTCTGCTTTCCTTCTCATCTTGATTGCATTGGTTTTGTTTGTGCAAAAGCTTTTAATTTAATATAATTAAATTATCTATTTTATATTTCATCATTCTCTCTATCTCTTGTTTGGTCATGAATTCTTCCCTTTTCCGTGGATCTGACAGGTAGACTACTCCTTACTCTTCTAATTTGCTTATGTTGTCACCTTTTATGCCTAAATCATGTATCCATTTTGAACTTATCTTAGTATATGGTGTGAGATGTTGGTCTGTACCTGGTTTGTGCCCTCCAGTTTTCCCAGAAGTTTTTTTCTCAAATAGTGAGTTCTTATCCCAAAGGCTAGTATCTTTGGGTTTATCAAACACTAGACTACTAGGGTCATTTCCTACTGTGTCCTGTGTACCAAATAATCTATTCTATCGATTCACCACTCTATTTCTTTTCCAGTATCTGATATTTTTGGTGATTACTACTTTCTAATATAGTTTGAGATCTAGTATTGCTAGGTTACCTTACCTTTTGTTTTTTTCCCATTAATTCTCTTGACATTCTTGTTCCTCCACATGAATTTTGTTGTTATTTTTTTAGCTCATAATTTTTTTGGTAGTTTGATTGGTATGGCACTGGATAAGTAAATTAACTTAGACAGAATTGTCATTTTTATTGTATTGGTTCATCCTGTCCATGAACAATTTATATTTTTCCAATGGTTTATATCTGACTTTATTTGTGTGTGAAGTGTTTTGGTGTTTGTCTTGGTAGGTAGAATCCCAAGTATTTTATGTTGTGTACAGGTATTTTAAATGAAATTTCTCTTTCTATCTCTTGCTGCTGGCCTTTGTTGTTCATATAAAGAAATGCTGATTATGTACGTGGGTTTATCTTATATTCCGCTATTTTGCTAAAGATGTTAATTATTTCAAATAATTTTTAGTTGATTCTCTAGGATTTTCTAACTATATCATCATATCATCTGCAAAGAGTAATAGTTTTCTTTCCTCAATGCCTATTCTAATTCCTTTGATTTCTTTTTTCTTTTCTTATTGCTATAGCCAACATTTCTGGTACTATGTTAAATAATAGTGGTGATAAGGGACATCTTTGCTTCACTCCTTATCCGTAAGGCTTCTCTTATGTCCCCATTACAGATATGGCTTGATGATGATTTTAGATAAATGTTTATAATTTTAAGTAATGCTCCCTTTTTTCCTATACTCTCCAGTATACATACATACACATATGTTAATAGGAATGGGGGCTGTATTTTGTCAACAGCTTTATCAGCACCTATTGAAATAATCATATGGTTTCTGTTGGTTTTGTTATTGATACAGTTAATTATGTTGATAGTTGTCCTAAAATTGAACCAACCCTGAATTTTTGGTATAGTTCCCACCTGGTCATAGTACATTATCTTTGTGATATATTGCTGTAATCACCTTGCTAGCATTCTGTTCAAAATTTTTGCATCAGTATTCATTAGGGAAATTGGTCTATAATTTTCTTTCTCTGTTTTAGCTCTTCCTGATTTAGATATCAGCAACATATCTGTGTTATAAAAGAATTTTGGTAGTTCTTCTTTATCTAGTTTTCCAAATAGTTTGTATAGCATTAGAATTAATTGTTCTTTAGATGTCTGGCAGAATTCACTTGTGAACTCATCTGGTCTTGCATATTTTTTCTTAGGGAATTCATTAATGACTTGTTCAATTTCTTTTTCTAAGATGGGGTTATTTAAGCATTCTATTTTCTGATCTGTTAATCGAGGTAGCTAATATTTTCATAATTATTTGTTGATTTTGCTCAGATTGTCAGATTTGTTGGCATATAATTTGGGAAAATATTTTCTAATCATTGCTTTAATCATTTCTTCTTCACTGTTGGTGATTTTACCCTTTTAATTTTTGATATTGGGTATTTGAGTTTCTTTCATTTTTTTAAAATAAAATTAATCAATGGCTTGTCTATCTTATTGGCTTCTCTACCCCTAGTTTCTGCCCATAAAACCAGCTTCTAGTTTTATATATTAGCTCAGTTTTTTATTTTCAGTTTTATTGTTCTCACCTTTGATTTTCAGTATCTCCAATATGCTGCTCAATTGGGGATTTTTGAATTTGTCCTTTTTCTAGTTTTTTTTAGTTGCATGCCCAATTCATTGATAAGCTCTTTCTCTATTCTGTTGATGTAAGAATTTAGAGAAATAAAATTTTCCCTAAGTACTGCTTTGGCTGCATCCCACAAATTTGGGAGTGTTGTCTCATTGCTGTCATTTTCTTTTATGAAATTATTGATTGTTTCTATCATTTGTTCTTTAACTCATTCTTTAGTATTAAATTCTTTAGTTTCATATAATTTTTAATCTATCTTTCCACTGCCCATTCAGCAAAGGTTGAATGTAATTTTTATTGCATTATGACCTGAAGAATATATTTAATATTTTTGCCTTTCTACATTTGAATTTGAAGTTTTTATTCCGTAATGCATGGTCAGTTTTTTGTGTAGGTGCCATATGCTGCTAAGAAAAGGAACATTCCTTTCTATTCCCATTCATTTTTCTCCAAAAATCGGTCATATCTAATTTTTCCAATATTCTTCTCATCTCCTTAGTTTCTTTCTTTATTTTTTGATTGGATTTATTGAGTTCTGAGAGGGTACAGTTGAGTTCCCCACTAGTATAGTTTTGCTATCTATTTCTTCCTGTTATTTATTTAACTTCTTTAAGAATCTGGATGCTATACCACTTGGTGCATCTATGTTTAATATCAATATTACTTTATTGGCTATGGTACCTTTTAGCAAGATGTAGTTACCTTCCTTATCTCTTTTAATTGGGTCTATTTTGCTTTTGCTTTGTTTGAGATCAGGATTGCTACGCCTGCTTTTTTTTGTTTCACTTCAGCTGAAGCATAAAAGACTCTACTCTAGTCCTTTGCCTTTACTCTGTGTGTATTATTGTAATAACCTTCTATTGTCAGATTCTATTTTTGGTTGTTGCTGTTTTTTGATTATCTTTTTTGACCTTTTTCCTTTCTTTTAAGTTTGAGCTCTGCTCCCAGAGTGGAAGGGACACTGTCTTAGGCTTCTTATGCCAGATCTTCAGGCCCTGGCTGTTTACCTAGTGCTGCACTAATATTGCCCTTAGGCCCATGGGAGATGCTTGTCTCTAGTGTGCTGAGGCGTGTGTTGGGTGTGTGTGTGTGTGGGCAAGAAGCTGGTGCTTCTGGAGGCCCTAGGTGTTTGGCAACTCACCCGATGGTGAGCCAGGGTTCTAGTGGTAGTGTATGGCTTGTGTTAAGGCCAGTGGAGGTGTTTCTTCATTTCCCAGGGCTGCATTGAATCACATGCTAATCTGGCTGCTAGAAACTGCCTGTTTGCCTGGGACTATGCTCAAGCATGTTGTCTTCTGGCCCCAAAAGTCTGCCTGTTTCCATGGCTATGCTAAGACATGTGGAGGCTCCTAGTGTTAATGTCTGTCTACTCTACAACACGGGGACACAGGCTCTCCTAATGGTTTTCTTAGGTGGGGCTTGCTGGGATGCTCTCTGTACTACACTGCACTCCCCTTTTACCTGAGTGAGACAGACCTTTCTTGCTGATTTAAGTTTCTTGGGCTGAAGGATTGTTTCATTCATTTTTTGTTGGTTCTGCTGCTCCAGAATTTGTTTTAGGGTGCTATTTTGTGGTTATTTGAAGGCGAATGTGGGAGCGTTATGGCAATTTCCTACTTACTCTGCCATCTTGGCTCCGGGAAGTCTTTCTTTTCCATAACCTTCTTAAAGCCCATCTAATGCCCACACATTCACAGTTATAAAAGTGGATAAATTGAATAATTAATAATGACAATAACCACAATACCTTCCAGGATTGTTGTGAGGATTAAAGGTGATAACATTTATAAAGCACTGAGCACAGTGCCTGGCACGTAGTAAGTGCTTAATGATATTTCTGCTATTTCTTATGACCTATGTACTCTGTCCGTGAGCTCAAAGCCTGAATGTATGGGTGAGAGAGTAGGCTGCTGGGAATGTCAGAGGTTTCTTAACGTCACAGTGAGTCAGAGTCTTTGTTCTTGTGATGGAAAGGAATGTGACTAGTATGATCCTTGGAGTGTCAGAAAATTTAGTGTACATTGGTAGGTTGTCAGAGTGGAGACAAAAATGTCCATTGATGTCCTGGGGTTGATTCTTCATTGTAGCTTAGCAAATGGTCATTAATTGCTTCGAATGTTGGATAATTGACCAGTAGTATCTGTCCCTCCAAATAGCTAGATGAGAATTTAATTGTGTCTCTCCAGGAGAAACCAAAAAACCAAATGTAGAGTATATGAAAGAGGAGAGAGAGTATGTCCAGATACCAAAAAGGAAGGAGCATTGGATTTGGAAACTCAACAGATAAGACTCTTTACTTCTCTGGGCTTCAGTTTTCTCTAACACAAAATAGGAAGGTTAGATTTTATGATCTCTAAAGTTCTTTCCAGTTCTAAATTTATGATACTTTTCTTTTTTTAAATTGAGTTCAAATACCAACCAATCAATCAAGCACACACACACATTTATGGAAATCTTGCTATGTGGCAGGCACTGTGGTAGGCAATGGTGATACAAAGACAAGAATTAAACCCTTCTCTGGCCTTAAGGAGTTTCTATTCTTTTGGAGGAAACAATATGTGATCTTGGACTGAAGTAAGGGGGGCATAGATTCCAGAAACAAAGAGGTGATAATCCCACTGCACTCTGTCCTAATAAGGTCTCATGGGTAAGGTCGTGATTAAGAAGGACATTGATATACTATAGAGTATCCAGAAGATGGAGAATAGCGAAAGATGGTGAAGAACAGGGAAGGATGAATTAATGCTCAGAGGTGTGGAATCTGCAGCCTCAAGGCCACATGTGGCTCCCTAAGTCCTCAAGTGTGGTCCTTTGACTGAACCCAAACTTCACAGAACAAATTCTCTTGATAAAAGGGCCACACTTGGGGACCTAGAGGGCCACATGTGGCCTTGAGGCTGCAGATTTCCCACCCTGGCAGATTAAAGATAAATGTAGATTTTCAAAAGGGAGAGCTATCATGAAAAGAAAAGATTAATTATATTCTATTCTCTCCTGGAGGGCACAAGGAAGACCAATGAGGAGTGGGGCAAGATGACAAAACAAGCAAACAAACAAACAAATCTTAGCTTAAAATTAGGAAAATCTTCCTAACAGTTGCTGAAATTTTCAACTTGAGGTACCTTAAGAGATGATAGATTCCTTGTCTTTGGTGGTGTTGAAGGAGAGGTGGTACAATGGTTTTTCAAATATGTTAGAATATGTTGGCCATTCCCTTCATCCACTGGACTGGAGGGCCACTGAGGTCCCTTCCAATGCTCAAATTCTGTGATGCTGCTATTCTGTATAGGTAGGGTAGGTATAAAACATCTATGTGTAAATATTAGAAAATTTCTGGGCAAAGACATTAACAATTGGAGAAATTAGGAAAAACCTCACGTAGTAAATGACCTTTCAGCTAAATTTTGAAAGAAGCTGGGAATCCCAGGCTGTGAATGTTAGAAGGGGGTACATTCTAGGCCATAGCGATGCAGGAGATGTGTGAGCATCAGCATGGAGGTCAGTTGGGTGGGATTGTAAATGCTTTAAGGGAAGTAATACATAGGTCTTGGAGATACAAGCTGGACCCAAGATATTACATGAGCTTTACATTCCTAGGCCCTCTTGGCTATACACTTATGGTATTAATGATCTCAAATGGTTCTAACACATATGTAAAAAGCTGACGATCATTCATAGACAATACACTAATAGTCTTGATTATGACCAGGGTCCAGAGTTCTGTGACAACTTGACTATACATACAAAAGGATACACTGAAGGGAGATAGATTAATTTCTCAATAATCTTTGCAAGGACCAGCAAAACCCATGGACATATCAACACAAGAATAGATATCCAGGGACTCAAGATGACTGTAGTTTGACTGTAACTAACTGTAATTAGTTTTACATATCTCTTTTCTTGGTTCATGTTCCACATGAACAACAGCTTGGTTCTGAGGAAAGACAAAAATAATAGCTAGCACCTATATAGCCTTTACCATATGCCAGGTAGTATATTAAGTGCTAACAGTTATTATCTTATCCTATATGGTCTTCGTAACAACCCTGGGAGGTATGTGCTATTTTTTTCCCATTTTACAGGTGAGAAAACTATGATTAAGTGACTTGTCCAGGGTCACTCAGCTAATAAGGGTCTAAGGCCAGATTGAACTTAGGTCTCCTTTTTGACAGACCTGGTGCTCTATCCATTCTACCACTTAGCTGCTCATAAAGATTTTAGTTAGATTAGAGGCAGACTTGTAATCATGACTTAGAACTAGAAGGAACCATAGAGGTTATCTCTTCAAGTGGTTGTTTGTTTTCAGTCATATCCAATTCTTTTTGGCTTTCTTGGCAAAGAAAGTTTGCCATTTCCTTCTCCAACTGATTTTACAGATGAAACTGAGGCAAACAGGGTTAAATGACTTGCTCAAGGTCACACAACTAGTAAGTGTCTGAGGCTGTATTTGAACTCAGGAAGAGGAATCTTTCTAACTACAGGCCTAGCACTCTATCTATAGCTCTACCTAGCTGTCCCATCTATTCCAGTCTCATTTTGTAGAAAAGACTTGAGTCTGAATCTTAGTAGTTGTACTTACTTGAGTTTGAGGTACCAGCCAGTCACTCTTTCCTTATTTACCAAATCGAGATCATTTGTTATGCCCCCTGTCTCACAGAGTTGTTATTAAGATGCTTAAAGTTGTATAAGTCATGATGTATGATATGAATGAGTTATTGTTATAGTCATAAAGGCCATTTTTACTAAGTGTTAGCACTACGTGTAGTCTTTCTTAAATATACTGGTATCATGAAGCCTTGGAGTAGACAGATATATCTTTGTACTTGCTTGTGCAATGACCCCAACTGGTTCAGTCCAGCTTTGGCAGCACAGGTGCCCTGATTCTCTTGAGATGTTCTTAATGGACAAGCCTGGAGAGAGGTGGTGTGATAAGGAGGAACAACACAAGATTTGGTATGAGTTCAACCTGTGTTTGAACCATGGTTCTGCTCTATACTACCTTGGTGACCTTGGGAAAATTATTATTTATTTTTACCTCCCTGGGCCTCAGTTTCCATATCTATAAGTTGAAAGTGTTAGACTAGATGACCTGTAAGTCCCTTCTGCCCTTCTGGTTTTAAACCAAGACAGTATGGTGTAATAGATAGGGTATTGGAATTGAAGTGAAGAAGGCTAGAGTTCAGATTCTACTTCAGACCCTTGAAAGTACCCTAGAAAGCAACTTAACTTCTCTATGCCTCAGTTTCCTCATCTATAAATTGAGGGTATTAGACTTGAGCTATAACATACCTTCCATCTCTAAATCTGTAGTCTAGACATTCATTTCTTCTCATTTGTAAAATGAAGATGATGAAAAGGTAACTCTCATAAGGTTGTTGTATAGACTAAATGAGATAGAGTACAGTATTTATAACCATAAAGTACTATGTAAATTTAAGTTGTTATTGAACTCAAGAACTCTTTCATTCGATCATCATGCCCATTTCAGAGCTCCTTGACCCATTTTAACATTCTAGGGGAAAATGAAAATGAAACACAGTTCAGACTATAGGACCATAGATTTAAAGGTAGAAGGGACCTTAGAGGCCATAGAGTCTAACTTACTTCTAAGTAAACTGATGAACAGAGGGACAAAGAGATTGTTTGTTCACACAGCTAATAAGATAGGATTTAAATTCAGGCTTTTGGGCAGCTAGGTGGTTTGTTGGGTAAAATATTGAACTTGGAGTCAGGAAGATCTGAGTTCCAATGTAGCCTCAGATACTTACTGTATGTCCTTGGGCAAGTCACTTAACTCTGCTTATTTTAGTTTCCTCATCCCTTAAAAGAAGTGGAAAAGGAAATGGTGAACCACTTCAGTATCTTTGCTAAGAAAACCCCAAATGGGGTCACTAAGAGTCAGAGATGATTGAAAAACCAGACAACAAAAACAATAATTTATTGATTCCAAGTTGAACATGCCATCTAGCTGTCTGCTAGTCTTCATCTGTAACATTTACCAGTAATGTAACAAAAGCAGTCATCCTGTTGGGACGTGAGTTTACAACAACAGTGCCAACAAAACAAGCAAAGTAATTACATAAAACTTGTATATGTGTTATATTTCCATTTTAAATTATGACTCAACCAGTTTCAGTTTTAGGGAAGAAAACAGACAAATTGGAGCGAATTCAGAGAACAATGAAAATGACTATAAGAGATGACAGGAAAAGAAGAAACACTTTGTTTACTGACTCAGGGATGTATGTATTCTGGCCATCTACACACATACACACACACACACACACATACACACATATGGATATTGTAAACAAGGAAGAGGGAGAAAATTATTTTGTCATAGTAAAAGGGGGAAGTCATGTATATATTTGTAGAGGATGGTATTAACAAAGTAAAATACATGTCTAACTGCTGCTCATGGAAAGCTATTAGATTACAGTGGTGAAGAGGAAGGAAGAGCGATCTTGAGGACATGATTTCTTGTTATGTGGAAAGAGGAGGTTTGAGAGGGAAGACTTGAAATATAACTTGAAGATTAAAGGGACATTTGCCTATTCTAACTGATCTATTCAGCTCACCTTCTGATGTTATGGGCTCCTGTCCTCTCAGATAAGAACTCCTTGCAGATTAGATAAAGTTGTGCCAAGTGATACAAATTTTTGCACCACTGAAGTTATTGTCTATTTTGAAAAGCCAATAATATCAAATATTAGTGGAATCACTCAGCTGACAACCTTAAATTTACTCCTTGGAGAAAAATATTTTTTTAAATGTACCAGAAAAGAACTTTGAGATGAAAGATGGCAAACATTCAAGACAACCTTCCATTTGTGCCATCTATCACCTTCTCACTTAAAAAGGGCCTTTGCACATTGCCAAGTTATGTTACTATGCCGGTGGAAACAGGTTTCATAAAACTTAACAGCAAACCATAAGTGAGAACATCCTAATCTTACTTTAACTTTCCTCTTTAGAAAAGGAGATGACTTAAACTATCAAGGGAGAATGTACTTGGGCTATATTGAATCAAATCTTTGCAAAGATTAAAAAAAATCTGAATCCTGAAAAATTTTGAGAAAGCGCTTGTTTGAATAATCCACTGTCCCTCACCTACTCTCCCCCTTCCTTACTTCTATTTAAAGGTATACCTGGAGTTGGGAGAAATTTTGGATTCATTTTGGTTTCTTTGAAAATTGCTATCTATTGAGTTGTCTTTTAAGGAATCAAATATCTTGCATGGTTGGCTTCTAAATTTAGAGAAGGGACTCATGACATGCTGTGTGGACTCCTTTGGCATTCTGATGAAACCTATGAACAATGTTTTTAAATGAATAAAATAAAATACATAGGATAACAAAGGAGATCAATTATATTGAAATATTTTATTGAAATATTAAACAAAGGAAAAGCTCATGAATCCCAGATTAAGAAACTTTATTTAGGAATAGAGTGAATGGTCAAATTCTCATTTATGAAATTTCATAGGAGATCTTCCTGTAAATGATATCGGGGCACAAGAGAATAACTGGGTTCTTTGGGTATGTTAAGGAAATAGTGGTCTATGTTTATTTCATGCCAATGCAAATGCAGCAGTGACTTCAGAAGGAAATTACACTCTGCTTTGTAGTAAGTCTATGTAATGTGCATAACAATAAATCATCTTTTCTCTCTTGCAGTGCACTGCAGTTATAGGAAGTCTGTCATAATGCAATACACAATTCTTTTCAAATACAAGATACAAGATGAACAAAAAATGATGCTAGAAAAGAAAGCCTTTATTCAGTTGGGGCAAAAAAAAATTGCAGCTAATCTCCCTCTTCCTCTCTCTTTCCTTTCCTGTCTCCTCCTCTCTCATACTTCTGTATGTCTGTAGAGTCTATATATGTATTACAATAGCATGGAGGCCATATATAATACCCAGCTAATGGTCAGATAAATAAAAGGAGCTTCCTTGACTTACCTTTCCATGCACTTTTTTTCTTTTAACTCTGGGATGTCTTAATGATTGCTCGCATTTCCCTGTTTAGCTTTTAGGAGAGGGAAGAGAGTGCTGGGCTCAGAATGAGTGGGACAAGGTTTTAAAATAAGCCTTGCTATTTATCAATCTTGGCTTCCCCTGTAACTTATTATTCAGCTTCCATATTTGCAAAATGGGTATCATGACATCTGTACCATCAACCTCAGAGGTTTCTTTCAAAAATTCAAAAGTATTTGAATCAGATTTCTTTCCTGGAAACTTTCTTTTTTATATCTTGCAACCATAATTAATTAGAGGATGTCTCTTATTCATATAAATTTAGATGAGTTCCTTATATATCTTGGAAATGACACCTTTACTAGAGAAATTTGTGGTAAAGATTTTCCCCCTTCTTGATTATTTCCCTTCTAATCTTAGCTGTATTGGATTTGTTTGTGAAAAATGCTCCAAATCACTAATAATTAGAGAAATGCAAATGAAAGCAACTCTGAAGTTCCACTTCACACTCATCAGATTGGCAAAGGTGACAAAAACCAGAAAATAACAAATGGCTTAGGGGCTTCAGGGAAACAAGCACATTTAGGCACTGCTGGTGAAGCTGTGCACTGGTCCAGCCATCCTAAGGAAAAAAAAGCTTGAAATTATTTTCTCAAAGTTACAAAGCTTCATATCCTATAACTTAGTGATATCAGTACTTGACCCATATGCCAAAAAGATCAAGGGAAGACGAAAAGGTCTTATATATAGCAAAACATTGATAGAGGTGTTTTTCCCCTAGTGGCAAAGCATTAGAATCTAAAGGGGGTGCTCATAAATTGGGAAATGGATGAGCAAATTCTGTATCAATGTAATGGATACTATTGTGATATAACAAATGAAAACATAGTTTCCAAGAGACATAGGAAGATTTATATGAACTGATACAGACTGAAGGGAATAATTTATAACATCAAAATTGTAACATCATATATCAAAAATGGGCAAATTCTGAAAGACTTCAGAGTTCTGGTCATTACAGGGATCAACCATAATTATAGAGGATTGATGCCGAAGAATATTGTCTATTTCATGACAGAGAGAGAGAAGATAGATTCATATGAAGAATGAGAAGTACAGTTTGGGTGTGGCTCATGTAGGAATTTGTTATTTTCTTTATTTTTCTTCTTTCTCTTTGTTTTTCTTTTTGTGTGTGTTTTTGTTATTTTCATGTTCTGTGATTTATTCCAGCATTTTGTAAATGCCTGGCAAAATATTTATGATTTCATCACAATTGTATGTAGATGCTAACTGTGAGAAGATCACAATCTCTCCACAGCCCAGAAAATTTTTTTCACAAATGGTTGATTTAAGAAAGAAAAATAAAGAGCTCGTAATTATCTGGTGGCCAACACTGGGGCTGAGATCTCTGAATTTCAATTGGCTAGTCTTTGGACTGCAAATGTATGGTCTGTCACTGAGCCCTTCCTCACTCTTGTCAGGTGACAGAGCATGTGTTTTTCAGACATCACCTTTGGGAACCTAGGGCCACCTCCTTGACAGGTGGAGACACTAGAGTTGGATTTTAGTGGTGAAGACAGTCAATATCTAGAGGGAAAACACATTTGAAAACTTGCCTTGTGTGGATCCACCCTCAATCTGTGTGAGTTAAGATAGTTATAGGGAAGATCTGGGTCTTTAGGAGAGCGCCAGTTCCTATTAGTTCTTGTTTAAACCATATGTATAGGAAAAACAACCTGTTGTTTCTTTTTTACTTTGACCTAATATTTTTCTAAGAAAAGTTTCTGGGGTGATTTTCATGAACCTTGTCTAGAGAATAGGGCATGATAGGAGTTGAAAGGAATGTGTTCTCCCCAAAAAGAACAGGTCAGTTGTAATGAAGCCTAGAAGGATGAATTCCCCTAGATATAGGTATTCCCTGAATGTTGCCTTTCTCACTAGTATTATAGAAATGGAGAAGAACAGAGGGGAGAGGTATTCAACGTGTATGTAATGGAAAGATCTGTCTTGGTATTTTTCTTTTAATGTTATTTAATTAAACTTAATAGGCCAGATTTGAGCTCAATAAAATGAGTCTTCTTGACTTCAGGCTTGGTACTCCATCCACTGTGCCACCTAACTGCCCTCTCTTCCTTTATCTGCTTACACTCAAACTAGTGCCATCTCCCCTCCATCATTTTTTTTGGGTCAGATGTGATTGGATCAACATTGAAAAAAATCTCTCTGTAGCTCTGTAAGAAAGAGAAAGGAGAATTATTGCAGTACCAATGTATATTTGTATAATGTGATAGGAGAAAATTTTTGCCCTGTGGTGCTGCCCAGATATTCTTAAATCTGCTGTCCCTCTGGATTGAAAGGAGTTCTCTGACCTCTCCAAGATATTCGAGTCACTAATGCATAGTAGGTATTTTGCTATTCTCCAAAAGTTTCATAGTCTGGTCTGGACTTGTGACTTTCGGAGGAATTCACCTGTGTGGAAAACTTCTTCCATTGGTATTACAACTGGTCTGTAACTTATAGTCATAGAGATGCCCAGGGCTTTGAGAGGTTAAGTGATTTGTCCATGGTCACAGAACCAATATATCTCAGAGGGAAGACTGTTTCTTACAGGAAATGGGTTTTCCTCACTTCAAGGCTAAGTCTCTCTCCAGAAAGTCATACTGCCTCTCATCTTGTATCTTGCTGGGCAGATAATAGGTGCTCAAGAAATGATTGATTGATTTAATGAAAGCTTGTATTGCTCTTAGAAACAACAGATATGTTGGTAATAGCTTCTTGGTTCCTGCAGTTTTATACTTAGGAATTACTTGATCTGTGATACTATGCCTACCTATTTTTGGTAGGCCCTCAATTATTCTGTCATCTTTTACTGTCCCCAGAAAGTGATGGGATGGAATTTCTCTCCTTCCTCCCCTCTTTCTTTCTTTCTTTCTTTCTACTCTATCCTGGATCAGTCTTGCCTGGGCAGATATTAGAGATGGCACTGAAAATGTGGTAATTCTATGGGCATAGAAAGATGAGCTCTGGATCTAATCATTCTGATTCATTTTGCTTTAAATGTGCCTATGTCAAGCACCAAGTATAAAAGAGATGGTTTTTGGAAGTATCTAAAGAGGATTAAAGTATGTATTTACTAATCATTGTTATATACAGCATAATTTCACTCACCTTATCAATATAATAGCGTACAAGGAGAGCTGGCTCTGAGTGTTTGGGTTAAAAATGCCCCTCTGTGATTTTTACTTTGGATAAACTATAGCTATCCCATAGTACTTTGGCTTCAGCTTGCTTATCTGTAAAATGAGGGAGGTTGTTCTGTGTAATAGGGGTTTGAAAACTGACTGCCATCTTGGAATTTGTAATTCATAGAAAAATCATTTCTTTTTCAGTTCTAAGAAGTAATTTGAGGATTATTGCAAACTTTGATCCGGAAGGCAAAATTGAATCATACCCCAGATTCTTGAAGAGCCACAGTAAGAGAGAGATGACTGAAAGGAAGTATTGGGGACCCCAATAGCCAAGTAGCTTTATTAGTGGTGTCGGTCTCTCTGGCCTTTTCTTGGACCTGAAAAACTGAGCCAGAAAAAATTGGTGACAAAGGAACAAGAAGTGAAAAGTTAAAGGCTGAGCTGGCAGTAGACAAGAGAGAGACAGAGAAGGGTGACTGGCCCTAAGGTCATCTCAGATCAAGAGATTTGAGCTGAAGCCACCAGTTATACATCCTTCTTCAAAACGTGAAGACACTTTCAAGAAAAGGTCCTTTCCTCCCTCCTTATGCTTGCCCATTAACAGACATTGTGATGATGATGTTGATAACTAGTATTTTTATAGTCCTTTAAATTTTGCAAAATGCTTCACAAATATTATCACCTTTGATCGTTACAACAGCTCTGGAGGATAGGAGTTTTTACTCTCCCTGTTATACAGATGAGAAAACTGAGACAGAAAGAAGTTGTGACTTACTTACCTAGGTCATAGAGGCAATATCTGAGGCTGGATTTGAACTCAGGTCTTCCTGACTCCAGACCCAGCACTCTCTCCACTATTCCACCTAACATTTTCTGCTTCCTTGGATTGCCCTTCCATTTCTGCCAGCCCAGATACTCCCTATCTTATCAAAATCCAGTTGTCCAGACTATTTAGCATTCTTTTTATATTCCTAGCATTCTTTTGATATTCCTGACTATTTGGCATTCTCTTGAAGTCCAAGTGGCCCAGCCCTGATTGTGGATTGCAGATCCTTTGGACTACCTCCCTGTCCTATCAGGATCCTCCCTGGGTTTGATCTACATTCCAATCTGACCTCCCCTATCAAGACCATCCCTGGGACCCCAGACTGCTTGGTGACACCTGGATTCTTCCCTCAGTCTTTTTCTGTATTTAAGTTCCATCTCACCTCCATGAAGGTGCTCAGATTCAATCCAGTTCAGACTCTGACTAGCCAAGATTCTATCTGGCCCGCTTGTTAATACAAGTGTTACAAATACTTAGGCTCCTTAAGAGTCAACTCACTATGGATGTAGCTTGTTGCTATTTTGGGGTCCCCATCACCCAAAACTCAAAGCTAAACTGACCTTAAATGACTAAATGGAACTGGGAGGTAGTTGTTGTTATTGTTTAGTTGTTTCAGACTCCATTTTGGGGTTTTCTTGGCAAATAAACTGCTTGCTGTTTCATTCTTTAGCTCATTTACAGGTGAGGGAACTGAGGCAAACAGGGTCAAGTGACTTGTCCAGGGGGTCACACAGCTAGTAAGTGTCTGAGGTCAGATTTGAATTCAGGAAAATGAATCTTCCTGATTCCTAGCCCAGGGCTCTATCCATGGCACCATCTAGTTGCCCCATCTAAGAGAGGCCTCCTTTAAAATAGGGGTAATGAAATCAGTAGGGACTTAAGCCAACTAGACATCTACAAACCCCCTCCCTCAAAGGTGCTGGAAAACCTAAGGAGGGGTGAAGTGCAACACATTTGGTCTTTTGAGAGGTCTGGGGTAGTCACTGTTAAAATATCAAGGATCATCTTCATCAAAGGAGGAAAAACAGGATTGGTATGAAGGAGGATTTTTCAATAATCAAGATTCAGGATACAAGACCAGAAAAGCTAGAGTCAAGCAGTCAGATACTGAAGAATCAGCAATCAATAGAAAGAACACTGTGGGAGTATTGACTGATGGGTTGCATCTGCCAAGCTTAGGGTTCCATGGCTATTTTTGTATTGAGATACCTTCTCTCTTAAGCCCGGTGGCAATGAGACCCAGAGACCTAGACAGAAGTACCTTCATCAAAATTCTCCTGAAGAGGCAAAGAACTTAATTTGTGTAGCCATCTGAAGACATGATTTTGGTATCAATGTTAGAATCCTTCCTGTTTTCCATGAATGCTGGTTCTGTTTTTTAGTGTAACACATATGCTGAATTCCCTTTGTATATTTTGGGGTATGTCTTATTTCCCCCTAGATAGAATCTGAATATCAAAATAACTTATTTGTTTAAGAACCAGATGAAAGCAGCAGTTTGGAGACACTTGAATTTTTAGTCCCAGCAGTAAGCATGCACTGTAGTCTTTTGTGAATACAAATACAACTTAAGCAGAGAAAACCAGCCTTTTTCAATGCAGATTTAGAAAAAGATTTGGAGCTGAAAGTGACCTAAGGATGCTGTGACTAATTCTCCTCTCTTGTCATGCTTGATGGTTGATTTTTTAACCTCATTTTAAATTCTTAAGAAATTTGAATCAAATTGAAGAGCTAAAAAAACATTACACCTAATCACAGGGAGCATGTCAAGACTCCTAATGATGGATTAGGAAGAACCTTTATTACAGGACCAATTAAATTAAGAGATGGAGAGGGAAAGTCAGGCAGCTCAGGTTTTATAAACCTTGTTTTCAGATAATAGGAACCAATGAAAGCCTCAGATCTAGTAGTGATTGATTAGTAATATATTAAGATCCTTGCTAAGAAGTCAATGAATATCCAGCTAAATCTAAATTTGCTTAATTAGAGTTTCAGTTAACAGTGAAAATCAAAGTTACTTTACTTAGTGTTTAAGGGCAGTGCTTTGGAGCGGGGCAAGTGAGGCAACTTGGTTTAGTAGATATAGTTCTGAACTGGTATGAGGAAAAACTAGAGTCAAAATCTTTCTCAGATGATTAGATTACTAGCTGTGTGATCCTGAGCTAGTCACTTAACCAGTTAGGGGCTCAGGGGACTCTCCAGAATTTGTTCACTAAATCATAGATCAGTTGCTATCTGTGGAGGTAGAAGAAGTTCTGCAGTAGGAGTTCCCTACTTTTTGAATTTGGTATCATAAAAAAACACAAAACACTGTCTCAATGATGTAAGCACTGACTTGGCTTTAAATTTCCGTTACTAGGAACCTTACAGCTTTGATTATAACATGAACGGGCTATGCTAAATCATTGTGAAATAACTGTTAAAACTACTACATATATGTCCTGAGGCTACTTACTGTGTGCTATGCTAAATGTTGGAAGAGTTATGGAATTTATGAAAGAAATAGTCCCCCTCTGTCTTATTACTGGTGCCTATAGTTTATTAAAATAGAAAGAGGCAAATTCAGAAAAAAAAATTGTATTATCCAGCATTACATAGCTGGTTGTTGTCCTTTGTTCTTTAAGAAAACCAAGATGGTATCACTACATTAGGGTCAAGTTACAGTGTGTCTGTCCATCCTGCTGTGGCCGATCAGACCAACACAATCTCAAAGTGTTCCACAACAGGTCAGGCATAATACATCCATTAACATTACATGAGAAGGGCATTAAAGAGTAGAAAAACAAATGATATATAAGATCCAGGCTAGGTAGCCCTGGTTGGGTTATATCAGTGTTCTGGGTTTCAATCTCCTTAATGCTAAATGGGCTTGGCAATACTAATGTTAACTAATGCAGCCTACCATACGAGGTGATTGTGAAGAAAACAGTGTGTAACTGTGTGTGATACAGCGACCCTTACTCAAATTAAAATCAGAGGCTTCTCAAGGTAGAAGGCAAAAAGGAATTTATTACAATCTCGTGAGAAAGGGCACCTCCCATGAGACCATGGCTGGTGTCAGCAAGGGAGTGCCCCTGAGTGGAGCAGTGTACAGCATTATATAGTCCTAACATGGAAGCCCACTAACCTCTCTTCTCATTGTCTGGGAATCCAGGCATATGGTTTAAGCTCAGGAATTGACCCCAGAGACAAAGAACTTGGAAAGGATCGTTGCTCACCAATAAGGGTTTTTGTTACCAAATATGGAACTTAAGGGAGGAATGCTGATGTGGCCCGGAACTCTGGTGGTTCTCCCACATCCTGAAGCATTTTATTTGCCTAAGGGGGATACTTAGTTATTTTAGCTTTGGCAGGAAAGGTGGGGGTTTTGGGGAATTTATGCCTGAGAGGTCTTCACTTAACCTGATTTCACTCAGTAACCTTTGTATTTCTGAATTATTTTGTTATTATTATAGGAAGAGGTAACATTTGAGGGAGATTTAAGGCAAATTGAAGTGGACAGAGCACTAGACTGCATTCAGTAAATCCTATCTATTATATTTAGTAGCTCTGTGACTCTGAGCAAGTCATTTAACCTTTCTGCCTCATTTTCCTCATCTGTAAAATGAGGAGTATCTAGCCTCTAAGGTCCTTAGCAAATCTAAATTTATGATGGGTAGGAGAATTCATGTTTAGGAATGGGGGAGAATATTCTTTCTAGACTTAGATAATGGCATGAGTAAATAATAGGTTAGGTTGAGCATGATAGGGCCAGAGAATACTCCAGTAGGACTCGAATGCACATCAAACAAAGAGGAATAACCCAACATTATATTGAGAAGGCAGGAAGATGCCATATTGAGGAAGACCTTTCTTAGTGTGATATATAGGTATTTCTAAAAGGTGAATGCCATTTGCTAGTGACTTTTCCTTTGTTACTTAGTTCTGGTAATTTCCAAAAATGTATGGAGTATAAGAATACCTAGATTTCTATTTTTTATGACTACTGACCTTGTATAGTCATTCTATGTTTCTCAGGTTGGAATTGAACTCTGGTCCATTATTTTGAACTGACTAGACTCATCAAGCTATCAGAATAGTGCAGCTGGACTTCCCAATACATGGCCATTGATTTTGCATCCTGAAACCTGAGATCTCTGGGTCCATGACTGACAACAAACTTATCTGCTCCACACTGTTTAGAGAACTTGACCTTTAAGAGCCTGTGCTCTGGCCAAGCCATTCAGCATACATTGGTATAATCACTCTGTCACATGTTAAGCTTTCTTTTTTTCTGGACCAAGTGAGTTCCTAAACATGGAGCTTCTGCCATTCAAAGCTGATCAATCATCATTTCTAAGAGTTCTTGTCCTTTGAAGTCACTATCCACCTACTGTAGACTGTCTCTTTATTCTTCATCTAGCACACCCAGCTAAACTACAGAATATTTGCACATTTTTTCCCCTAGAATACCATACTCTATGATTTTGACTCAAATGGTTTATATATTCCTTCTGGAAATAAATATTGTGCCAATCTGCAATGATAATTTAAGCAGGAAAATAGCAGATGATGGGAAAAAAAGCCCCAGAAAAACAAACCACTTGTTGCCATCAGGCCCATTCACCAGCTTGGTTGTCTTCTTTAAAAATAAAAATTCAGTGTGCTGATTGTTTGCAAAGAATAATCTGTGTTTTAATAGAAAATGGTCCTCTTTTCAAGGTTGCACACAAATCACCACTCTGAAGATGGTGCTAAAGCTGTTTCACAAAGACACCAAAATTTAGGAGAAAACAAGAGCAGATAAAACCCCTTTCTCTTCTTGAAAAGAACTGATAGTCTATATTTTTGTTGATTGCAATTTTAGGTTGGACATCTGTAGTTCATTAGTTATTTAAAACTGGCATTCAGTTAAATTAATTCAAGGAATTAAGGTGATTTTTAAGGATAAAAATGCATTTATGCTTCCCTTTACACCCTTCCATTTCTTTCAGAAAGATTTCTTTTATTTAGATCCCTAACATCAGTCTGGGTCATCTTCCTTTCAGAGTCCGATGTCTGTTGATTCGGATTTCTATCTGATAGTAGTTTCAGAGTCTTTATTTCTTTGTAATGGTTATCTGGCATTCCCTATGATTAATGTACCTTTGAAAAATAAGCTCTTCTTGCTAGTGATTCTTTTTCTACTATATTTATGGTCTGTCTGTGAGTGCATGTGCATAAATGGCAGTGGTTAACATCAGAATTATCCTTTCCTGTTTGAGGATAAAAGGGGATGATATATCAGGCCTTCCTGTGTGAATTGAATAGTTAAAACATTGGTGGACCCATCCCATTTTTTCTCTTCAAGAGTCTTACACTGGCTAATTTCCAGACACCATTAGCAGCACCAAAACAAAATAAAATATATTACTGAGCCTACCTGATCAAAATCTGTTTTCCTGTGTGTATAGGGGATAGACATTTTAGCCTGAGCAACATCCTAGACAATTTCCTCTGTGTTTCTTTTTCCTGTTTAAGTAAAGTCACAGTCCTGAAGTTATGTCATAGACGGCATCAATAGAGGTTTTGCGTGTAAATAAGTAAATAACAACATGGTGAAAATCAGGTCATCTTATTGTAATCTTTATTTTGAAACAGGATCTCTCTCTCTCTCTCTCTCTCTCTCTCTCTCTCTCTCTCTCTCTCTCTCTCCCTCTCTCTCTCTTTCTGTTTTTGTCTTGTCTCTATCTACCTCTGTCTCCCTGTGTATCTTTTTAATATCAGGATTAGCCAAAGATCTGGCTAATGCTAGATCTTTAGGGAAAAATAAATGAGCAACATCATTATCACATAGATTGTATTCATGAGGAGAAATACTGACTTTAATGTTTTGGTCATTTTTTTTGTTTCTATTTTATGCTAGCAAGGAGAATGTGCTTGTGAGAAAACTGTTCTAAAAGACAGGCCTCATTTGTTCCCCCAGGGTTATACTTGTCTCTTGGGCTTTGAGGAAATTTTTGAGTCTAAGGAAACTATTTGGGAGTTCTTGAAATCAAGTATTTAGCATGGTAAACTCAGTTATTACATATCTCATTATGTAGATTTGGCTAGTAATCATTTATTAGAGATTTTAAGATTTGTGCTATATAATAAACATCTCATTTGAGTTTCATAATAATCCTGCTAAGCAAGTACTAAAATTATACCCATTTTGAAGATGAGGAGATGGAGACTCTGAGAGGTTAAATGATTTGCACTTAGTCACATAGTAATACACAGAGGAAAGGCTCAAACGTAGGTTTTCTGACTCCACATCCAGCATTCTGCCCCAACATACTAAGGCCTCTCTCTCATCAGCCAAGCTGTATGCAGTCAGGGGCTCCTTCCAAGAGGCAATGAGATTACTAATACAACTCAGCTGTCTTAATGTGGCAGAGAGTCGTGTTATTGATGAAAACATTTTATGTGTGTTAGCAACTGCACATTTATTTGGTTTCCAAGTCAAGTCAACAAGCATTTTATAAATACTTACTATATTCTTAGTGATGGGCTAAGCACTGAAGACACAAAAGAAGGGAAAAAAGAACCCTGGCTCTTAAGGAACTCAAAGTTCAATGGAAGAGAAAACATGCAAAGAATTAATTATGTATTTGTATATGTGTAACATATGTGTATATGTATTATGTATATGTATGTATATATGTGTATATATATATATATATGTATGCATATATTTATTGTTATTGAGTTGTTTCAGTCCTATCTGACTCTTCGTGATCCCATTTGGGGTTTTCTTGGCAAAGATACTGGGATAGTTTGCCATTTCCTTCTCTAGCTCATTTTATAGATGAGGAAACTGAGGCAAACAGGATTGTGTCTGAGGCCAGGTTTGAACTTAGGAAGATGAGTCTTCCTAATTCTAGGTCCAACACTCTAACCATCAAACTATGAATCAAACTGTGCCATCAAACTGCCACACACACACACACACACACACACACACACACACGTGTGTGTGTGTGTGTGTGTGTATGCACAAGTAGATATGTGTGAATAGGTATATATTACATATGGATATACACACACACACACACACACACACATACATACATACACACACACACACACACACACACAGAGAAGAATGACCAGACATGATGGTTAGGAAGATAGCTTTAATTGCTGAGTGGAGGCTGGATTGGAGTGGGGCAGGGAGTTCTGGAAGGGAGATGGGCATAAAGGTTATTGCAGTAGTCCAGTGTTATGGGACAAGGGCCTGCATCAGGGTGGTGGCTGTGTCAGACTAGTCCCCTAATCTTTTCACTTTTCACATTGCTTTCAGACCATTGTGTAAATCATCACTATTAAAGGTCAAGTAGTTATAACCACCTTAAGGTATGATAACAGACCATGATGCTATTATTTCCAGTTTTTGCATTGAGTTCCCACCATTCCTTAAACCTGACCTTGAGGCTATAGAAATGAATCAAACTAATAAACATTTGCCTTACAATATTTCAGTGAATGATTGCCCCAAACAGCTATTCACTTAAAGAAAATATTTCCTTGGTGTTTAATTTTGCCTGAAGTATATTATAGTAGACTTTTAGTAGAGAGTAAAAAGCTTTGTGTGAGAAAACTAATTATAGCCAATTAACCCAAGAAGTATGCATTTATTGGACTGCTGTAGGTGAGGTGCTTGGAGAATTGCTGTTGGAAAGTGAAAAGCACAGGACACATATACTCATTCTCTTCGGAATCATGGTGGGGAAGAGTTTCCCCTTTTTGCTGTCCCAGCAGCTACTCATCTTGACCAAAGTGGATTTCTAAAATGCTCGATGGAAATTTCCCTCAATAAAGGAAAGATATTGGAATCATCATCTTCTGTAGATACTGTATGATAAAACATTTTTCAGGAGCTATATAGAAATGTGGGTATATCAAATTATAGAAGACTGTGATGAAAAACTTAAACATTAATTATAATTTCCCCTATGGCCCAGAACAAAAACATTGGAAAGAATTCAAGGTTAATCTTAAATGCTTTTCTCAAATTACTGTTTCTAGCTTACGGCGCCAACCAGAAGTATTCCTTGAGAAGATTTGAAGGTAACTGCTTCTTGAATTGCTAGAGAAAAGGTAAAAGCACCCAAGCAAGCATTCAGGCTAACAAAACATTCAACACAAGACAGGTATTATTTAACCCCTCAAAAGCACCTAATGGAAAGGCACTTGCCCCCTAGTCCATAAACTTCTGCCAATTCAGTTGGGCTTAATTTTCTCAAAGGACTACTCCAGGTTTGAGCTCTCCTGAAATTACAAAACATTTGGAGTTACTGGAACAGTGATCCTTTTTTACCTGGTGAGTTCCATTTTCTCCAGGGAGCTATAATTCTATAGAATTAAAATATAAACCTGTGGTTGAAGTTGTCCTGAAATAAGAAAGCACATAGGGATCACTAGAGAATTTAGCCTTATAGTACTGCTCTGTGCCTGAGGCCAGAGGGAATGATTTGTCAGAAATCCCCAAGATTAAATTTGGCTTGAATTAAACCGATGCATTGATTCTAGGTCACAGTTTATAGCTTGGGGAGAGGAAAGAAGAGATCATATGGGATACTTTTGATTCACATATTTAGAGGAAGGAGTTGTTGGATTCATTACTAATTGTCAAATGCCTTTTCTTTAAATGTAAATTTTTGAAAAATTTGAATTATTTAAAAATTCAATTTTATTTTTATTAAAGAGCTTATTATTATTTATTATTTGATTTTAAACTTTTTTTTTTTTGACAACCTGCATTAGGTATTGGCCAAAGCGCCAAAGAAGGTTTGGAGGGCCCTGTGAAGTTGCATACCTCTGTGTATGTGAAGGCACCAAGGCTGTGTAATTATGGGAGATATAAACCCTCAAAAAGAACTGTTACTTTGGGAGTGCCTACAAATATGATGAGGGTTCCTTTCATCCTGTTGGAAGGTTTTACATATTGATTCTTTTAGGGAAGTTTCTGGGAATTAACGTATTCAATTACGACAAAACTGCTACTACTTTGTATGAGTTGTCTGAAGGACTCCCAATATTGGGGCTGTAGGCCAGTTCAACTGAAGGTAATCTAGTGGAATTTTCTGCACTGACAATTTTAAAGTAGACCTTATTCTGAGTCCTTGTTAACACCCACAGGTGTGGCTTTTGAGCTCGTCTCTTTTATGAGGGGAAATTGTTTCTATCCTTGGTCCTCATAAGCCTACTGATTGCACATTAAGGATGATTGGTTGGTTATGACCTGTTTGAATTCCTTTTACATTTGGGTGAGCAGGAATAATGGAAAAAGGAAATTGCTCTGATTTTCCTTATCCATTTTATTTCCTATACTTAGCATCAATTTCTTTCTAAATGAATATTTTTGTGATAGACAATGCTACACAAAGAGTAAAGAAACAGCTCATACCCAGAACTTACATGACCTAGAGAGTTTTATTGAATGAAATTCCCTTTTAGCCAAAAGCAGAATAGAGCTGGTGGTGATATGGCTCCTTAGATATGGCGGTTGTGTTATGTCTCTACTATCTATACCAGAAGCACAGAGGTCTCATCACAGTCTTGGATCAGTTTCCAGGTTGGGTGAGAGTTGCAACACCAACATAGATTTATTAAATTTCCATTTTTTAACAGAAAAGCACCTGTTTCTGACACCCAGAAGTGATGTTTCAATTTTCCACTTCTCAGAGCTTTTAGGCAATTGACTGTGAAGTCAGCAATCATAAGATCTGTAGGTTAATCTCTCAAATTTCTGCAAAAGATTAAGCAAGGAAACAAGTTTTTATTAGGCTTTTAGTATGTGCCAGGTACTATACTAAATGCCTGGGATTCAAAGACGAAAATAAAATAATCCTGTCTTCAAGGAACTTATATTTGTGTGTGTGTGTGTGTGTGTGTGTGTGTGTGTGTGTGTGTGTGTGTGTGTGTAGGGAGCGGGGCAGAAACAACACCAGCAGATTAGATGATGAGGAAGGCTTCATATGAAGTATAGTACTTGATGAGTCTTGTAGGAATCCAGGGATCCTAAGAGGGGAGGCAGGAGTACATTCCAGACATGGGGAACAGTCAATGCAAAGGGAAGGAGAAGGGAAATGGAGCTGCACAATATTAAGCAGGCCAGTATGGCGTAGATATAGTGTGTTGAGAAGAGTAATGTATAAGAAACAGAGGAGGGAATTCTGGGAAGATGACAGAGTAGGTCAGAAAATTCCAAGCTCTCCAGATTTTCCCCACAAATAAGATAAAAAAGCACTAAAAAATCAAGCACTAAAAATAAACAAGAGTTGGGGAAGAAACAGTGGTCCTCCTGGGATAATTACAGATCTGAAGAAAAATCTCAGGAGGGAAGTTTGGTCTCTATGATGAGAAGATACCTCCAGGATAGTTCTGTTGAAACAACAAACTGTGAACCCTGAAACTAGCTGGGGTGGAAGGTACCAGTCCCAGTCCCAGGAGCTTTAACCTCCTGAACAGTGTGAGGAGCCAGTCATTCAAGCTGGGGAACACAGGAAACTTTGGCTGATAAGAAAAGCCAGCCCCAGCTGCGCTGCTGAGATATGGCCTGGGTGAGAAGGAGCTAACACACATGCATTAAGTGTAGTAGCAGTGGGGTAGGATGCCTCTGCTCTCCTCTAAGGAGGGCAGAATTCTTGGTTTCTGTTTCAAGCTAGAGGAGAGAACTGAAGGAAGATCTCAGGTCAGAGGCACTATCCCCCATACCCCAAGACTAGAGGTGATTACAAAAAATAAATTGCTACAAATGAATAAAATGAGCAGGCAAAGGGGAAAGAATCCAACCATAGAAAGTTACTATGGGAATAGAGAAGTCTTTTTGGACAGGTGACCATTTGATGTTATTCTGTTATGGGGTAGGAGAGACTGTTTTTGCTTTAGTATCTTCCTCCAAAAATATCGTACCTAGCAAGGTTAAGTTCAATCCTGAATTTAATGAATTGTCAGACTTTCAGGATTTTATTAAAACAAAAAACAACTACAACACTGAACTTAATAAAAGATTTGATATAGAAGATCCAAGAAAAATATAAGCTGTATATCAAAGACTAATTACAAGGGACTCAATAAGGGCAGACTCTTATCTTTTATATGAGGAAAGGTAAAATGCATGTTTAAGATTCTTATTATTAATTGGGCAGTTTGTAAGAAAGATTGGGATAGACCTGAGTATGATATGATTTTAAAAAGTAAAACTGTTTAGGAATACCTAAACAGCTAAAAAAAAGAATAATTATTTTATACAAATAAGAGAGATTGAGGAAAAATTTAAAGAAAATAAGAACATTCCAAGAAAAACAAGATTATTAAAAGAAAGTCAACCAATAAGAAAAGGAGATCCAGAATCTTCATGAAGAAAATGACTCCTTGAAAATTAGAACTGAACAAGGGAGTATCAGAGAAATTTTAAGAGATCATGAAATAATAAAACAAAATTTAAAGAATGAAGAAAATAGAAGAGAATATGAAACATCTTATAAATAAAATAACTGATGTGGAGAACAGATCAAGAAAAGAATAACTGGGCTATGATCAAAAGCTGAAAGCTATGATCAGAAGAAGAATCCTGATATAATAATACAAGAAATAATTAAAGAAATTGTCCTGAAGTGTTAGAACAAGAGGGGAAAGTAGAAATGCAAAGATTTTACCAATCATCACCTGAAAGAGATTCTATAAGGAAAACCTACAGGAATGTAATAGTAGTCAATCTCCAAAACTCCCAGCTCAAGGATCAAATATTAAGAGCAACAAGAGAAAAAAAAAACAATTTAAATAGGGTGGTGCCACAATTAGAATTATACAAGACCTAGCAGCAGCAACACTAAAAGACTGCAGGTCTTGGAACACCATACGTTGAAGAGTAAAAGAAGTAGGCTTGCAGCCAAAAATGCGTACTCAGAAAAGTTAAGCATAATCTTGAATGGGAAAAAAATGGATATTTAATGAAATTGTCATACTTTGAAGATTGTGTAAAAAAAAAATCAAACCCTGAACTTAATAGAAGATTTGACATAAAGTTCAAGAGAAATATAAGCTGCATATCAAAAACGAATTACAAGGGACTTTTATACCTTTTACACAAGGAAATGTAAAATATATGTCCAAGATTCTTATTAGTAGTTGGTTTGTAAGAAAGATTGTGGTAGACCTGAATATGATATGATTTTAAAAAGTAAAACCATTTAGGAACAGGTAAAAAGAGTAATTATTTTGTATAAAAGAGGTCTGACAGGAAAAATTGACAGAAGAATTAGATGGTGGGGGTGAGGGCTGGTAGTTCTGGAACTGTCCTTTCATCATGAATGGGTTTAAGAGGGTAGAAGAGAACAAAAGTCTTCAAAATTCAGAAAGACATAAAAGGCTAAGGGGATAGGGAGGTAGAAGAGGATAAGGGAGGGATTTCTAGAGGGAAGAGTGAGGAATTAGGATAACAGGGGCTAATAGAAGGGTGTTCTAGATTGATTGGAATGGGAGGATAAGGGAGGTATCCTTAGGGGAGTTAGGTTAAGTAATAGGAGGTCAAAATAGAGGGTAGAAGTAAAGTAGAGGAGTCAGGAGGGATAGGAAATAAGAGATACACACAAACATAAAGTGAATATCAAGAGTAGAATTTATTAGGGAAAAAAGCAGGGATAGTAGTCATGATCTCAGACAAAGTAAATAGATTTAATCATAAGAGAAAAATAGGGAAACTATACTATATATCAGTAATATTAATCAATATTGTTTTAGACTATTTAAAATAACCAGACAATATAAGGATGGAATATTTCTGTGGTATAGGAAATATATGTATACATATGCACATACATATATATATATATGTATGTGCATATGTATACATATATAGTATACGTATATAAGTACATAAATACATACATATATACATGCATATATATATATATATATATACACATATACACACACATATCTATCTATCTATCTCAGTGGCTATATTGAGTCTGGGGGCAGTGGCTTACTAGGGACAGTGAACATGCTGTTCAGCATGGCCTGTAATTATGTTTGGCAGCTTGTGATGTGGTTAAAGCCAGATTGTATCATCAAATCAGGACATACCTGCTGTTCAGTGGGGTCCATAAGGAAATTAGAATATTGGGACCGAGGGCAGCTTTATTAGGATTACATCATTCCTTCCTCAAAAACCTGGGGTACAAAATCATTTGAGAAAAGGGACAGATTTTTCTGCTTCTGTAACTTCCTCAGACTGGCAAAGGGCTTAGAGCTGTCCCTGCCTCAGTGGATCCCACAGGGGAAGGAGAACATGGAAATGAACTGCACACAAGTCACATCTAGGGGATGAACAATCTGGACTGGGCACTCAGTTTTTGGTTGGCGTTTGTCCCATCAAGTTATCTGAAAATTGATGGAGGCCAGTCTGGAGAAGATAAAGCAGGCCAAAAGTTTCATTATTTAAGGCCCAAATAGCAAAAGAAGGAAAATAACGAGGAGAGTTAGAATGGGGGAAAGAACGGAGAGCAACCTGGAGCCCCAGGTGGAGGTGAAACCAGTAGTGACTAGGGCAAGGTACAATTCCTTCTCTGGTACTTTCTGAACTCTAAGCTCGTTGATGTGAATTATTGATGTAAATACAGCAAGATATATTGGCAACAGCACAGACTTCTTTAGAGGCTAAGAGATACTCTAGGGCCCTTGGATTATCCAGGACCACATTGGATAGAGAATTAAGAGATTCCTGAAGTTCCAAGAGTGACTGAGAGGTTTCTATGGCCAGGTTCCCAAATGTCTAAGTAATACTGGCAAGCATTGCCTCATGATGTAAGTAACCAGTTATAGGAGCAAAGAAAACTACAAGATTTTTAAGGAAAGGTGGAGTATTTTCAAAAAATCATCGCTTGACATGGGAGGGTTCAGAGGTGTTGAAAATAGTGATGTCAAGATGAAGATATCCTAGAGTATACCCTTCATAGTGTATATGGGGTGTTAGGCAATGGGAAGTAAGGAGAGTAGAACCTGTGTGGTCTTTCTTTGGCCTTTTTCATGCCAAAGAGGAAAGGATAACCTTGGGGGGCTCAGATAAGTTAGAGAGTTGTTAAGGGCAGCTCGGATTGTCTTACCCCAGGGGTGAGTCTGATCATAATCTGGTAAGGGCCTGGTCACTTGACTGTCTGGAGAAGGTTACTGAGGAGGGGAGGTAGATTAGGAGGGTAGGACTTAAACGGGACCTGCAAGGTGTAAGGGATTCTATAGAAGCAACAAGTTGGGGCAGAACATTTGGTACAAACTATGAGTGAGGTTAGGGTTGTTCATCAGGGTTAAGTGTGGGACATCAAGAAAAACACTATTAGTAGTTTTATTGACTATAGAAGTCACATCTAAAGTCTTGGCAATATCACCAGAGAACTCTTGACCCTAGGAAAAACAGGGAGAAGTGGGCATTGACAAAGCTTTAAGAGAGGTCATCAAAACAAAAGGGGTAACCTTCTTGGGTGTCATGTGGCTTATGAGAAGGCGGATTGTGCAGGTTCCACAGCTGGTGGTCTTTTAGGTTTCATATGAGGGTGTGGGTAGTAGACCCAGAATCCCGAAAGCCTCCATGTGCCATATGCTCCCCTAAACAGGCCAGGGAGTTTCTTGTCTATGATTCACTTTCTTCAAAAGAATCAGTGTTAGGCTTTGACTCCAGGGGCTATGATGCCCTTGTCCCAAGTATTCCTTGGTGCCCATACTTCCTTTTCAGTTTCCTTTTGTGAGTTGTCCTCCCCCATTATATTGTAAATGCCTTAAGGGTAGGAATTGTTTCTTTTTCTCATTTGCATCCCCCATGTTTTACTCAATGTCTGGTGTATACTAAGTGCGTAATAAATGTTTAATGAATTGAATTGAATCGAAAGACATTGGCTTTGACTATTTATAAACTTGCGTGCTAGTCTTCGTCTTGCCTCTTTTGACAGGAGCTGGCTAAAGATAAGATCTCCTGTATTAAATCCAACAGAACCACGAATATTTTCATGGGAGTGGAAGGTCCTTTTCTTTTTTCCATTAAACTCAAGACGCAGATTACATTATGATGTTCCCATATGGAAGCCATGATGGAGCATGACACCTGTTATTCACCTTCAATGAAGAGTATTTCTGAGAAACTTCTAAGAATGAACCCCAAGTCAAATGAACCTAGAGTTCTTGTTCTGAATGACAGGCTACTATGGGGATGATGATAAGGGTAGTAGAATTCTCTACCACTTTATGTATACAAATCACTTTCCATATATGCTTTCATTTCACTCATTAAATAAATGAAGAAGTTCAACAGAAAGACCAAAAGGAGAGGTGGAATGAAGAAGAATGAAAAACCAGAACACCAGACTTTAGAGATAGTACAATTTAGATTCTAAGAGCAATATGAATCTTTAGATTTTCACTAATTTAGATTTCTCTCTGAAATGAGAAGCTGCTATGGCCCTCAAATACTGACTGCTAGTTTTGTGGATGATTTGGTTGATCTGAGGGGCTGGTTGTGTGGCAATTCATTCCAAAACATCTCTTCTGAAGGTCTCTGCTCTCTCAATCCACTCCCTTTGTTCTCAGCAAGTTTTAGCCCCCTCTAAGCCCCAATGAGGCTCTCTGCTCTCTGTCTCAGTAGGACGGATCTCTAGAAAAGGAAAATCTACATATGTATTCTTTCTCTCTCTATTAGCTTGAGATTTCTTTTCCAGTATGCCTACATGTCTGTCAGGTAATATCTTAGCACTGCCAGAAATAGAGCTAGAAAGTTTGCTGAAAGGAATTTAAACCTCTCACTTGGAGAGAAAGAACTGATAAAAAGATCCTGGAAGTCATCAAATTTGCAATTAGTTTGGAATAGGAGTTAGAACTTGCAAAATAAAGAGAGGAAAAGGAAAGACAGAGAAGGGATGGAAAGAGGAGTAATAGCTTCTTTATGTAGGGCAATTCATTCCTTTGTTGTTTTTCCTGGTTCTTACAGACTTTGAGAGACAAATTCTGGATTAAATCCTCCATTGGGTTTATTCAGAAGTCACGGCTTCTGAAGGGCAATTATTTTTGTCATCTCCTTTTCCTATTTATGAAAAGTGGCAAAGGTCAGCTCTTGAGTATGTAATAAATTTTTTCTTCAGAAAATGATCACTACTGTCATACTACAGGAAGGACAGTGAGAATTTCTTTTCTTTTGCCAATAAATCATAATTTGGTGATAGATAAATTACACTAGACAATCTATACCCTTTGGTTTGTTTTCACTAGTAAATAGTGAAATACAATCATGAGATGACAGACCAGTCCATTAATGAATGAATGAGTGGAAAAAAATAAGCATTCATCAAATGCTTGCTATATGCCAAGCAATGTGTTCAATTCTGAGGATTTGAAGTCATTTCTTTCAAGGAGTTTACACCTTAATAAAGTGAGACAATGTTCAGCTACAGGGAAGATGGAAAAACTCAGAAATCCCAAAGGCTCTATAGAGGTTCAAAAAACAAGAGTTCTCATGGGGCACTATTAGGAGTCAGAGAGGTTGTCTTACTTATTTCTCTTCTTCCGTCTTGAAAGATCAAAGATTGACTCTACAATTCCCAAACTGCCTTATAACTACTTTTTTGAACCTCATAGGGTCTTCAAGACCTAGATTTGACAGGGGTCTCTAGGGTGTACCAGGAGGTTAGATGACAGTGCTCAGGGATTTACAAGTCATGTTGTAGGGCAAATGGTAAGGCCAGGAGGTCTTTTGGGTTCAGTGTCAGGGCATTTAGTAATGTTGCAGTTTAGACTCTGCCCACCCAGAGATGCCAAAAACTGTTGTGGTGGAACTATGTCATAGAATTCAGTTAGACCACCTCTAATCTAAGTACAGGAATTTGAGACTGATGCCTCTCATGAAGCCAGCTAAGTTCCAAGAGGAACCAGCAACTTTAGAGAAAGCAAGATGAATTATTATAGGGTAAAGATGCAATTTCATAACAGACATGAATATTTAAAAACCAGGAGAAGTTTATTAAGGGATTAGGTAATAAGGAAAGGGTCCCATCCATAGGACATCCTGGTCATGCTGCTCTCCAATTGGATAGCTGTTATAGTGCTATCTGGTCAAGATAGGTATTGTGGCGTCATCTTGGGTTAAATGGATAATGTGATTGTGGGTGAATACACACCTGTTCAAATATGTAACTTGGATCTGATGGTAGTGCTTAGCTAGGGGCAGTGGGCCTGCTATTCAGTAAGACCTGTAAGGAAGTTAGACTACTGGGGCTAGGGCTAGCTTTATTAGGATTCCATCAGTAAGTCTATTATAATTATAAATAATAATGTCCATTATATTATGAGTTTGGAGCTAGGGTCTCCCAGCTCATCCAAGTGCTAGGAACACTATGTTAATCTTCATACTGGGACCCTTTGATAGGGTCTGGGTGACTAGGAATTGTTAGAGGAGGAAAGAAAGACAAAAGATTATAGGTGTCCCACTGGTGGATTTTCTTTCCTGGCCAGCTCAGACAAGGGTTGAAGCTTTGAGGAAATATTTTCCATTTTCATGTTTTATTGCCTCAAACGGGAACTCAATTCTGTTCTCTCATTTCTCTTGCCAACTATATGTAACTATAAACAACGAAGCTAAGTGAACTGATCCATCAGTGATTATTGAGATCCCACTGTCAGTCAATAAGCATTTATCAAATACTTACTATATGCTAGGCATTTTGCTAAGTTCTAGATAAAAATAAAGATGAAAATAATCTCTGACCTTAAGGACCACACCATGTAAAGAGGGAGACAATGTGCAAACAATTCAGGATAAATAGATATTAGTATTGAGGGGGACTGGGAACAGCTTCTTGTTAAAGGTGGGATTTTAGCAGATATTCGAAAGAAGTCAAAGAAGTTAAGACTTAGGATAAGAAGGGAGAGAATCTCAGGAATGGGGGATGAAAATGCTCAGTCAGGAGATGGAATGTGAGTAAAAGCAAGGAGGTCAGAGTCACTGGATGTACAGTACATAGAAGGGACTAAAATGTAGGAAGTCTGCAAAGTTAAGAAGGCACCAGGTTGTGAAGACTGATTTTAAAATCCAGAGCAATCAGTGGAGTTAATTGAGGGGTGAGGAGGTGGCATGATCAGACCTTTACTCTAGGGAGATCACTTTTGATAGCTGAGTGGAGGATTGAGTGGAGTAAGATCTCTTAGGCAGGAAGATTAACAAGAAGCCTTTTGCAATAGTCTAGGCATATGGCGGTAAGGGTGGTTTCAGTGTCAGAGAAGAGAAAATATTATATAGAAGAATTCTTATAAAGTATTGGTTACCTAGTCCCTTTACTTTTCTAAATGTATTTAAATTTTCTCAGGACTTGACAACTAAAGGGATATGGGTAGTAAGGGGGTCAAAGATGACCTCTAGGTTGGGAGTCTGAGTAACCAGGTGATTGTTGTTGGTGTTTGAATGATATCCCAGGGTGACATCTTGACTTGTGTGTGAATTGTATGTAGGTGAGGCAGAGTTACACAAATTTGTCAGTCTCTCTTTCCCTTCTAAAGTCATTGAAGTCCAGTGGCAAAGAAAAAATCAAGACAGCTGGCGATAGCCTGGGATGCAGTGGATGACCTTAGTGTCTCCAATGTCTGATCAAACTCTAAGCACTCCACAGTTCCTTCTTCAGTCATTTTCATGACCTTTGGAGCAAATTGTTCTCATCTGCCCATTCTGTTGTCTTCACATGCTTGTGGTAGGTATTCCCTGGAGCACTAACAGGTTTGAGGCTTGTTGGGTCCCCTCACCCTGTTTAGCCCATCTGTCCAAGACAGTTGTATTGGGGAGTGATTGCTGTGTATATTACATCTGGGATGATGGGGCCTTCAACAGTATTAGGGAAGTTAGGAAGAGGAGGAGATTGGGGGGGAAAGATAAGTTTAATTTTGGACATGTTGAATTTAAGATATCTATAAGATTATGAATATAATTTTAAGGGGAATGCAAAGTTTGCTCCATTTCCTACCCTCAAAGATCTTCCTTAGTTGAGGATGAGTTACACATATATGAATATTTTTTCAGTACTCTGAATGACATCTAATTTAATCAGTAAAATTCCTTTCACCAGTTCCAACCCTTCCCCTCCTAACCCCATGCACTACTAGAGTATATTCATGAGTTGCTTTAGTACAGAATAAATACATAAATCATCAACTGCTAACATTATGCTATTATTTCTGAATTTAGATCATTTCTAGAATGCTGGACACACAATCCATTTTTCTTGTCCATATTTGAAAGCCTTCCAAATTGGAAGACTTTGCAAGAGCTTTTGTTCCTCTGGCATCACCTCCAAGAACCCAGGGTCATGCTGAGTCATCAGAAAGTCAGTACCTTGGTGTCAGAGTATGACTTTTGTGAAATTAAAATTCTCAGGATAATGCAAAGAGTTTTAAAAATGCATGCTCAAAGTAAGAAGAAAGGCTGGGTCCTTGGCTTAGGATGGATATTGTAATGCTAACGGACAATTGAGAAAAAGCAGTACTATTCAATTTATTTTTTACTTCTGTGCTCCCTTTCAAGAAGAATAATTTTCTGGTCATCTGAGCTTTTCAGTGTGAAAGGTAGTGGGAAATCCTCAATCACATATAATAGACATGATCTTTGTTATTGCTTGATGGAAAAATACACCTGAGGTCTGTCTAATGATAACTTTTGTGGGGTAGGGGAGGCTTTTCTTTATATTTTCTTTTCAATTTTAAAATTAAACATTAAGATAATTTCCATATACACAGCAGAATATAAAAAGGTTCATTATATCAAATAGTGAATTTCCATTTTAAGACTGTTACTTTTGAATATAAGTATATGTATATATGTATAGATACATATATAAATACAATGAATTCTATACATTATTTTAAAAACTGTCCTAATTGTGCTTCCTTTTGAATATCCCCTGTTCTTTTCTGTGCATTGAAAAGTTAGCTCAGTGTCCTTTTTGGGACATCACTATTACCAATGCCCTCTCCCTATTTAAAACCTAGAGAAAGAAAGGAAAAAAAAACACTTTGAAAAACCCTCATTACAAAAAAGTGTAGTCAAGCATAATGAATATATGCAGGTGTTATGTCCCAAAATACGACTCTTTCTGCACCTAATGTGTATCCCATCCTCTGTCAGGATGAGGGTATCATGTTTCATCATTGGCCTTCTAGAGACATGGTTGATCTTTGCCTTGATTGGAGTTCATAAGTCTTTCAAAGTTATTTTTCTTCACAGTGTTGCTGTCCTTGTGTAAATTTCCCCTTTGGCTCTGTTTATTTCACTCTGAGTCAGTTTATATTACCCAGAATTCTCTGAAATAATATCTTTCATCATTTTTTATGGCGCAATAATTTCCCATTACATTCAGAGCTTTCTCCTTTCCCTTCCCTTTTTCTCTGATTCTGCTGTAGCCATGAGAATGCTGCTTTTGAATGTGGTAGTTGTACCATATTGATCTCAACCTGGGTCACCTGGGGCCCTGCACTAACTTCCTGGGGTTAGACTTCCATTGATTTTTGAGCTTCAGAGTGCCTGTCATGCAGAAGAGATTGTTAGGAGCTTCAGAATCCCCATTTCTGTGGTACTCTGGTCTTAGCACTGCCACAGAGCTTATCACTTCCCACTGCCAATTTCAAGAGTGTCTGAGGTCCTCACCCTAGGGCTTACTCATCACCTTGGGGTTTTCTCAATGGCACTTTCCATTATGGTTGCCTTGGGACACCAAGTGTTGCAGGTTACAAATGTCTCTGGCTTATCTCTACTTGTGTTGTGACACTAGTCTGTGCTAGCTTTGTTGATGGACCGTTTTCCTAGTACTCATTATCTTTTGAATGATTTTTTTTGGGGGGGAGGGGAGGTATGGTTTTGTTTTTTAAATAGTTATAGCTTTTCTTGGTCATTATTTGGTATGGTAAAAACGTTAGGTTTTTTGTTGGAGTAGGTATGTAGTGCCCAGGCAGTCTGCTCCCATTCAGGCAGTCATTTTGTGTGGAAATTTTGATTATTTCTTTTTACACATTATGTGAACAACTTGTCTATTTTCCATTAGGTAAATAGTGGTGCCTAGTTTTGATTGTATAGGTTACATAGGGAAAATGATTTATTCCAGGTGTAGAAACCTGAAAGAATGAGAAATTTGGTGCAGTATAGAGCATCTTTTGCCTTTTTCTATAAGAATATGGGACAGCACCATACATAATTGACTAATCACTGTTTTCTTTTGATAAATCATGTAATTCTGAATTCAGTTGTGATTAAAAAAATTGAAAAAGTAATTGTGATGTATCATTGACACTATGTACATAACAGTCTGTTTAACATCCATGTTCTAAGATTTATAACCACAGAAATTTTAATTCTGCTGATTAATTCTGGACCTTCGCTAATTTAAGAGCAGAGACTGGAGACAGAGTCAAGATGGAAGAATTACGTGCTAGGACCCAGCTGAATTCTCCCAACATTCTGCTCCAAAATCTTTAAAATAATACCTCCAATTGAATTTTGGAGTGATAGTGCCAACAACTGGTCAAAGAGAGACATTTTTCCAGCATAAGAAAAGTTAGTAGATCCACAGGAGAGGTCTATGACGTGAGGGGGAGTACAGGCTCAGAGTTCAGGAGGAGTGGTAGGGGAAGGCTTTGGAAATGGCTGGGGCAGTAACTGAGTTGAGAGGTCTCAGCACAGAGATGATAAGGGGGTTGGACAATTGATGAGAGATTATAGAGGATTCTGCATTGACCCCAGGTACACCTGGTGCTGACTGGTAACTGTGTTGGCTATAAGCAGTTCTGCATCACAGTTCAGAGTGGAGAGGTGTACTTGTGAGTGGTCACAAGAAAGCAGAAGGCCTGACCATAGTTCAAAAGGAAGACTAATGCTTCTGTCTAAAGAGAAGCTGCAGTACTTCCTGGGTAAAGAACACAGGACGGACAAGGAGAGCAACCTCTAAAAACAGCAGTACAAAAAAGCTAGAAGATTTAGACAGTGGCTGTTCGCCTGCAGGTAAGCAGAACCCCACTTTAACATATGGGTAAAATGAAGAAATAAACTGGGAAAAGGAGCAAAGAAGAGAAGAACTTTATATAAAAAGCTATTATGGTGGCAGGGAAGACCAAGATATAAATTTAGAAGACAATGTGAAAACAGCAATAAGTAAAACCTCAGAAAAAAGCCAACTGAACCCAAGGACAGAAAGAATTCCTGGAAGACTTTAAAAAAGAAGTAAGAGTGTTAAAAGAAAAATTAGGAAAGAAATGAGAATAATGCAAGAAAATTATGAAAAGATAACTAACAGTTTGGTAAAAGAGGAGCAAAAAATACTGAAGAAAATTAACACCTTAAAAAACCACAATTGGGTTCTGGTGAAAGAGGCACAAAAATCCTCTGAAGAAAATAAGTCATTTAAAACCAAAATAGGCCAAATAGAAAGGGAGGTATACAAATTAAGCAAAAAAAGAGAACTCCTTAAAAAATCATAATTAATCAAATGGAGAAAAAAAGTACAAAAGCTCACTGAAGAAAACAATTGCTTTAAAATTAGAATTGAGGAAATGGAAGCTAATGACTTCATGAGACATCAGGAACAATAAGTTAAAAAAAACAAAAAAAGAGAAATGTGAAATAATTTCATTGGGAAAACAACTGATCTGGAAAATAGATTAGGTAGAAATAATTGGAGAGTATCAAGGAAAATTATTATGATATCTTAGATTCAGAGGGTAAAATAGAAATTGAAAGAGCCTACTGATTACTTTCTAAAAGAGATCCTAAAGTAAAAATTCCCAGGGATATTATAACCAAATCTCAGAACTATCAGGTCAAGGAAAAACGACTATTAGTGACCAGAAAGAAACAATTCAAACACCAGGGAGTCACAATCAAGATTACACTGGGCTTAGAAAATACAACATTAAAGAACTGGAGGTCATGGAACACGATATTCCAGAAGGAGCTAGGACTACAACCAAGAATCACTTTCCTGCAAAATTATACATAATACATCAAAGGGGAAATGGTCACTCAATGAAATAGAAAGATTTCAAGCTTTTATAAGAAGACCAGAGCAAAACCAAAAATTTGACTTCCAATATCAAGACCCAAGAGAAACATAAATAAGTAAAAAGAGAAAAGACAACGTAAGGGATTCAATAGAACTACATTATTTATATCTCTAAACAGGAAGATGATACTTGTTATTCTTGAAAAGTATATCACTAATAGTACAGATAGAGGAAATGTGCATAGAAGGTATGTACAAGGTGAATTTGAGGGAAAGACATAAAAAACTAAGGGATTAAAAAGAGGAGTACAATGGGTGTAGAAGGTAAGGAGAGGTAAAATGAGGTAAATTATTTCACATGAAGAGGTACAAAATGCTTATTATGGTGGAGGAGAAGATGGGAGGGTGGGTGACCAGCATCTCTTGAATCTTCCTCCAATCAGTATTGACTCAAAGAGAGAATAATACACACAATCAGTTTTGAATATAGAAATGCATCTTACCCGACAGGGAAGTAGGAGGGGAGGAGACTGAGTAAAGGTGGGGGGGGATGGGGACTGACAGAAGAGAGGGCAGATCAGGTAGACAGCAGCGAAACACTGGTGAGAAGGGAAAGGTTGAAAGGAGAGAATGGACAAACAAGAGGAAAATAGGATGGAGGAAAATAACCAGATAGTAATTACATCTGTAATGTGAATGGAATGAACTCTCCCATAAAATGGAAGCAGTTAGCAGAGTGGTTCAAAAACTAGAATCTTACAATATATTGTTTATCAGAAACACACTTAAAGTAGAAACATACATAAAGGTAAGGGACCGGAACAGAATCTATTATGTTTTAAGTGAAGTAAAAAAAAAAGTAGGGGAAGTAATGATGATCTCAGACAAAGCAGAAGCAAAAATAAACCTACTAAAAGAGATAAGGAAGGGAACTACATCTTTCTAAAAGGTACCACAGAGAATGAAGTAATATCAATACTAAACATGTATGTATCAAATGGCATAGTATCCAAATTCTTTTTTTTAATTTTAATTTTATTTATTTATAAATGTTCTACAATCACTTCCTTAAAATTAAGATTTTTATACCCC